>OY728125.1:1483537425-1484787425 GCA_963277665.1 Viscum album | reverse complement strand
TAATCATCACACATTAAAACAACCCTTTCTACCAACCCAATATGCATGTACCACCATGAATGAGGGTCACTTATGTAAGTTGGTAAATGAACACCGCATCACTACAAGTCACAATTGGAAACATACCCCCATTCAATTCATTTAACTAATTATCATTCTACATTAAAAATTAATTAATTAATTAATTTCATCCTAACTAAGGAAACTACAAAACACTACAAACATTATAAGGCAAAGAAACCATACCAACCACTGCCAAAGAAAAACAAGTAAAGAAGATCCAAGGTAAAATAATCCATTCTAACACCCATTCATAAAAACAAAACTCACCCAACTTGTAATCCCACTGAACACTCACCTCTCCTGAACACACATTCAACCACTGCCACCATCATTCATCAAAGTCTTGTCTCCATATCCTTCCCCTCAAAAATTAAAACCCCCAACACAGCTTATTACTACCACACTCGACATCCCCATTGTACAACAACACCATACCCAGCAAACCCAAAAACAAGAACATGACACAGCCCAGTCCTATAGCCCCACATTCCAACTACTGCCCAGATGTAGGCCCACTGCATAACAAGTTCATCCATTCCACAATCAATCAATCTCTCAGCCTGAGATTCCATTAAACTGCATGTACCACCCCATACTCACAACGACACTCCAAGACACAATACCACTTGAACAGCACCAAAACAAGGTGGAACAAAACCAAAGACAGCACACAACCACACCAACAAGGTAAGGTTTATTCGGATTTATCAAACACTTGTTCTTTAATTTCACTTGATAAATAAAGGGTTATCAAAGAATAAGTTCGATCCTGTGGAATCCATTTATTTAAAAGAATTTACATGGTTAACCAATTTCATAATCATAAGGTCATTAATGGAGTATCTACAACAGGTATTTGCAATCCATAAAAGTTCACAAATGGAGACAACCAATAGACGTGATTTTCAAAAAGCATATAACCCTTAAAAAACACGACAAGGATCAAGGATTGTATATCAAACAAATCAATCATCATCATCTTCTTAACCCATTATTTATTATTTCTTATTAACTTACTTAAATATTGTTCCAACCATATTCACAAGGGTACATGAGTACAACCACCCCACATGATACACAATTAAAATAAAGATGAAGGAAATCCCTACCTAGAATAATTGACGATCACTAATTCTTCTTTACGCTAAAAAAAAGGTGGTCATGAAATTAGCAAGAAAGACTCCAGGGGAAAATGGACCATAGTACTACACCATGAGCGCATTAATGCCCAAGTAAAAAAGGTTCTAGGTGCACCAATAGAAATTCGAAGGGTTAAAAGTAATATAGGATTTCGGCTTTAGAAATTCCAAATCTTAAATCTATGGGGAAAATGTTTTCATAGGCCATTAAAGTCAGATCATGATCAAGACCACATAGTTTAGGAGTCAAAGGAACATTTAGGTTTTTATGAGATAAATTTCGTTTGAAATGGCCAAAAAACTCATAAAATATGGCATTTAACTCATTTAACATCAAAGAAAACTTTAAAGGGGAGAAACTAGAAAATCTGGGAAAACTAGAATTGACTCATCGATGGGTGAGTCACTGACGCCTAACTCACCGATGGATGAGCCACTGATGCTTAGCCACCGACCCGACTCACTAACAGTGAGTCTCCAATGGGACTAATTGACACCTGAATCTCTGATGCCCGACCTATTAACACCCGGGTTCATCGATGCCTGACCTAATGAAACCCTTACTCACTAACGCATCGACCTACCGATACCCGACTCTCTGACACCTTGAAATACGGATGCCCGACATATAGATGTCTCAACCTACTGATGCCTCGACCTACTAATTTATAGATTCACCGAAACTGATCTAATGATGCCAATCAATTTACGTTGAGCTACTGATGTGACTCACGGATGCCTAACTCACCAATGGAAAAACTGGAAATTGGGAAAAATATTGAAATGAGCCATTATGGCCTCCCAAAACACCCCAAACACTGAATTTTGACAAAGTAATGGACCGGGGAGGTTCGGGAAATTAAATCATATACCTATCAAACTATTATATCCCTTGAGAATCTAAAACCATAAATAGAAGAAAGAGGGGCCTGAATAAAAACCCCATAATATATCGTTCAATGATAAACTACTTTGTGTCATTTGAAAGTTGAAGTGAAACCTCGTCATCCAAGAACTCCTCCTCCCATATCTACTAACCCAAACATCGACAAGATACCCTACAAAAATACCAACTATATGAATATATGAACTAGGTAATTCCTTTATTAATTTCATGATACTATCTGCTCTGGCCATCACTGACTCGACAACATGAGTTTAATCGCATATCAATTAATGCGTCTAGATTAGGGATTAGATTCTCAACTCTTCATATGTCATGACTTTATCACGCATTAAGGAATAAGGAAACAACTCATCTCATAGAAAACAAGGTTCAAGAATCACATCATAAAGCAAGAAATAACAAGGTGAATCTCAAAGAAAGTCTAGGTACTGGGTACGCATTTAAGATTCTCGAACCCAAGTCCTCTCCTAAAGGCCACCATGCCCCCCAACACACAAAACAAGGGGATAGTTTATCCACACATCAAATTATCTCGATGATCTTGAATCTCTACTAGTCATTCCCTGACATTGCATCACCCTTGATATCCAACTCCCCCCAGTCAATGACATGTGATTCATCATGAAGATAACGACGAAGCTAGGATACAGGAAAGGCATCGTGGATCCTCCTAAAGTACGGTGGACATGTCGATTGGTATGACACCCCACCAACTCATCCCAATTCCTTGAAGGGTCCAATGAATTAGGGAGAAAGCTTACTCCCACTACCAAAACTCCACTTCCCACATTGAGAAGAATTATTCAAGAACATGTGGTCCCCAACCTCTAACTCCAAGGGCTTTACCTACGATCAGCATACAAATTCTTCTGGTCTTTTGCTACCTTCATCCTCTCATAGACAGGATGAACCGTCTATTTCATACTCTGCACCATGTTCGGACTAAGAACAGCTTCCTCACGAACTTCTATCCTGCAAAAGGGTGAACGATGAGGCCTTCCATATAATGATTCGAATGGATCCATGACAATGAAATAGTTATATCTATTATTGTAAGTTAAATATAACAAGGGAAAGTATTGTACCCATGACTTTCTGAATTTTAGAACACATTAACAAATCATGTCCTCCAATATATGAATAGTCATCTCTGTCTTCCTATTTGACTGCGGGTGGAAAGTAGTGCTAAGGTGTAACTGAGTGACAAAGGAATGTTGTAATCCCATCCAGACTCATGATGTAAAACATTTATCCCAATATGAGATGATGGATCTTGGAACTCCATGTATTCGTACCACCTCATCCACATACCTCTATGATAAGGTACCTACTATGCTGAACTCCTTGATCACTAATAAGTGAGATGATTTAGACAACAGATACACTACTACCTAGATTTTATCGCAACCTCCCTTAGTCCTGGGTAATCTTGTGAATAAATACAATGATATTTCATCCCACTTCCACTCAGGGACATCTATGGGAATAAAAAAAACCATTGGGAACATGTTCCTTGGCCTTCACTTGTTGGCACACCTACCAATTTTCTACAAACTTTGCCATTGCTCACTTCATCCCGGACCACCAGAATTGTTCCATCATGCCACGGTACATCTTGGAAAATCTCGAGTGTACCACTTGGGTGATCTATGAAACCCACAGATAACTCCATCATGTATCTCCATGGAAACAAAAAACTTCCCATTGAACAACATCTGATTCTGAAAATCTTCCAACCATCCCTCTAGAGTATCACCTTGGTCAAAGTGACCACGCATTACCTCTGCATCTGAGTCTCCCCACTAAGACTCCTCCACCAGCATCCTTAGAGATGAATACATTGTCATATTAAATACCAATCCTATGTATCTATCCATTTTTATATCTAATTTTAAGTTATCCAACTCATCCATTGGTCTCCAAACATCCACAGATTCCCAAACCACTTCCTTCTACGACTTAATTCTCAAAGCATCGGCCACAACATTCCCCTTTCATGAGGTGTAGGAGAACTCAAAATCGTAATACTCTATAAAATCCATCTACCTCCACTGTCTCAAGTTTATATATCACTGGGAAAAGATGTACCTCAAAATCTTGAGGTCTGTGAAGGCCACAAAGTTCTCTCCAATGAGGTAATGTGGCCACAATTTTAGCACAGACACAATCACTACTAGCTCCAGATCATGGGTGGGATAGTTATGTTCAAGGGGATTTAATTTATTATACACATATGATGTAACTCCTCATTGATCCATCATCACACACCCCAATCCCAGAAAAGAAGTATTACAAAACACGTCGAGTGTCACCCTTCCTATGGAAACTTGAGCACTAGGGAATTGACAAACTTCCCCTTCAGATAGCCAAATACTACCTATCACTACTCACTCCACACAAAATCTAGTCTCTTTCCAATCAGAGCCATCAGCAGAGCACCTAATCAATAGAAACCAGGTACAAATCTATAGTAAAAGATTCCTAGACCAAGAAAACTGTGAACATCTACCATATTCTTTTTTGCTTCCCAAGTTTCAACTCCCTCAACCTTCGACATTTCCACTGCTACAACCAACTGAGACACCACATGTCTAAGGAAGTGGACCTATCATGCCTAAAACTTGAACTTGGATATATTTTCGTAGAGATTTTGGTGAAAAATGACCCTTAGGATTGTCCTGAGAATCTTAGTATTCTCCTCCTATGACTTCAATTAGATTAGGATTTCATCAATGAAGACGATGACGAATCGGTCCAAGAACTCATGAAATAGGTAGTTCATAATCACCATAAACACAACTCGTGCATTCGTAACACCGAATGGAATAATCACAAACTTGAAGTTCCCATACTTTCACCTGAAAATAAATCTTGGAGATATCACCCACCTTCACCAAAAACTGGTGATACCTAGACTGCAGATCAATCATTGAAAAAACAATGCTCCCCTTATCTAGTTGAAAAGATCAACTATCCTTGGGAGAGGGTAACAGTTCTTAACCATTACCTGATTCAACCTCTGGTAGTCTATACACAACCGCAGACCACCATCTCCCATCATTACAAATAAAACTAGAGCACTCCACAGCGACACACTAGTTCGGACAGATCCCTTCTTCATCAGATTGTCAATTTGGATTGGCTACTCCCACAGATCAGAAGGAACAATCCTATAAAGAGCCATAGAAATCAGACTAGCACTAGGTTGTAAGTCTATCTCGAACTTAATATCACATAGAGTGGGTAGATTCACAACCACCTCTGGGAAAATAACCAAGAACTCCCTAAAAACACTTGAGACCTCCACCATCTCAGTATCCACTGATTCCACTAATAGCTAAGGCAACAAGGAAAGGAAAGGCGCCACACACTGACTTCCAATCATAAAACTCCACTCACCAATGAAATCCACAAGATGTCCACCTAAGTTTGATTACAAAACTCTTCTTCGTAAGTAGTCGATAATAAGACATACATAGTAAAACCAGTCGATGTTAAAGATAACATTGTATGGCCTCATCTATAGAATACATAGATGCCCACTAGACTGATGTGTCCCCAACATCAGTTTGCATCCCCCACCAACATCAAAAAAAGGTGTCTTGACCTCCGATTGGTGTACTCAACACCAGGGGAATGGAAAGTATCTCAATTTATACTCCCAAAACATGGGATATACTGGGTACAAAAAATTAGAGTGAAGCTACGGAACCAAACAAGGTGTAAACAAGAGTACTGAACAAATTGATGGTAAGTAGAATAATCTCTAACCCTACTGGAACAGCTTTCTCTATGGCGTGCAACTGACAACAACCAGATCCTCTATCCTTATTCTATTAGTTTCCTCCCCAACTGTGCCTGATTCAAGGTCCTCATGTAATTCCCTAAGGTTGGCCCATGCCTCCTCTATCTTCCCACAGTGGAGCATGAGCCTTCGGTCCCTACAGCTAAAATGGCATCGACGGTAACTGCTGATGAGGAATGCACTGGACCTACCCACCTCCACCGTACTAAGATCAAAATTGGAACTCACTCTGAAGGTTCCCACAGCCTCCACAAGTGAAACATCTCGGTCCAAAGCCTATGGTAAAAGGATGATGACCCAATGGTCAGAACTAAAACTGCTGAGGTTGTCTCCCCATCGTTTGAAACTTGGAAGGTCCTAACCTTGGAGACCTGCTGCTAATATCCTTCTCCTTGAATGAACTTGGTTGGCTCCCATCTCACGATAGACCTCCTCACGATTTCATCTTCCACTACCTCAACCTTCTTATGAACCTCTAAGTATGTCAGTAGGGTGAAGGGAGTGACTACATAATGGAGGGAAGGATGGAGTGCCTCCTCTAAACGTCTCACCCAAGACTCTTCATCTCAAAAGAGATCCAAAGAAAAGATAATTACATCCTTAAACATGATCCCCAACTCTTATACTGACATTCTCCCCTACTTGAGGGAGATTATCTCATGTTTCTTCTTAAACTTTATTGTCAAAGAAAGGAATTACACCTAGAACTTCTTCTCTAAGTTAGCCAAGAAAACATCGGTCTCCTTCCTCTCCCCGAGGTAAATTTTCCATCAATAAAATGTTACTCCCATAATATGGATCACTACTAGAAGAACATAGTAATCTATCATTGCCCCAATAAATATGAAAGTGATCACCAGCTCCTCAAGATAAATCTCCAACTTTATATCTGAAACGCTACCTTCATAGATTCCCAGAGTCTTCCACTGGAAATCACAAAGGGTCTTTTACCACAAATCATCTTCCCCCACTAGTTCAAACCTCCATCAGTTGATCAGGTCATCCTTTTGAGCCTCCAATGCTCAAGCCACTTATGGATGATGACTGAGTTTTGTAGCTAAAAGGTAAATAAGGAAGTCTAAAAGACCGAGTAATATGGAATTAATTTAGGATTCATTTTAACTCATTTCTTATTTTAATTTCCAAAAAATTCCCAAACCAAACAAGAACAAAATTCATCATTATAAATGTACCTTTCCTACAGTCTCTACCTCGTAAATGGTGTAGCCTCACTTAATCTTTCAGTAAAATTAGAGTCCCTACATCAGATCATAGGGGGGCTAAAATCATGTCTGTTATCCAGTCTTCCCTAGCCTATTTCACAAACCAAAATCACCTAACATTATTTCCCTACCATCTCATTAAATCCTCACTATGCTTAACTCCAACCCCATCCAATCTCTCATCCATCACCTCTGGTATCTTTCAGTTTTGACTCATCTTCTTCAAGATGAGGGATGGGATATCAAGATGTTGAGACCTTCCTTCCTCAAGATGAAGGATATATAATGACCTCTGAGTCTTGCCTCCAATAATCACTGGGGAAGAAACCAGCACCAAGGGTATGGAAATCTCATAAAAATGGGGGCATGACCTTTTTATAGTAACCAAGATCAAGTGGTATGATATATCAAACTCAAAAAACTCCAAGAAACATATATATAAAGAAGAAAAAACCTCTCCAACAAGCATGTGTAAAGTAAAACTACTAGAAATACAAAGATAAATACCAAGTACAAATATAAAACTAGGAAGTGAAACAACGACCATCCCCAATGTACAAGATAGTAAGGTCCACCATGGTCTACTTAATCTCCCTGGAAACATAAAAATAGTTTTATATACATAGGCTGAGTATACAGGTATACTCAATATGGAAATCCCAAAGTCACACGTGCACAAGTGGGAGAAGTATACTAATTCCCCTGTGAGAAAATAGTAGAAACTCAAAATCACCTAATAAGGTATACTATCCACCCCAACCTCAATAAGGCACGCACACCAAATAACATAAGTCATGTAAAGTAAAGTAGTAAGCACATGGATATTTGGAAACCCCACACCACTTCCCACAGGTTAACTCCCCATCCATAATAGAGAATGCATTGATGCTGCCATGATCTTCCACAAGCCCCACTATCACAACCTTCCCGCACACACATGGGACACATACCACATAACATATCTCTAAAAAATACCTAGGTCATAAACCACAACCACATACCAAAGACACTTAGGAATAACCACAAAACTCATCCTGAAGACACCTGGGAAGAACACATCACCCACAGACACCTGGGCCTCACAACCACACCACATCCTACCTAAAGAGTCTAGGGATACTAATGCCTATAAGAGGGATCAAAGAAGACCCAATAACTATCCATCCATCCTCACACCTAGATATTGGGAATGGACACCCTCCCTTATAACAATAGAGATTTTCGGCACATAGTGCTCATCATGGGTGGGGTGCGTTTGGAAATCACAAGGAGATACATGTGTATATATAGGAACAAAACGCTCACCCAAAACCTATGGGTTTTCAAAACAACAACCATCTCACACCAAAACTTCCCTTCTCACGACCCGCCCCCTAGGGCCCATGCTGTTACTACCCCAATCCCGCCTTCCATAGGCCAAGGGCTGGAGACTAACACTGAAAGGTGTATTCCATAAAAAGGGAAGGTTTTGCCTTTATACCTGTATAAACTCACGGTCTGAGAACACAACAAGAAGAAACTGTGAAGTAAATTGATATAGTAAAAAAGGAGTGTTGTAAGTAAAAGGGGTCAGAATACAAGACCAAATGAAAGTACGATTATAAATGAAAGTACAAATACAACAGAAAGTAAAAAAATACCACTGAAAAAGGAAAAAAACTACTAATTCATCCTCTAAGGATCCTACCTAAAGGGTACGTACAAATATCCTCCTCAGAACTCCACATCTTCATGTCTACTCCACGTACCACCTAGTCCCGGCTCCCTCAAGCCTCAGCCTAGCTGCTCGTCGTCTTCACAACACACAACAAGGTGTTGGTGAAGCCCATGCAGGAGTGAGTATAACAATACTCAGTAGGGATCCCAAGACCCCCTAAGGTCTCTCATAATTCCAAAATAAAATCACAAGGCTGGATCTCATTCACAAATCACAAATAAATAGACACATCTCAATTAGAGTCTCTGCTCAAACCAGGTATACAACTCAGAGAAATAGGATATGATGCTAACCAACATAGGATTTCTATGAATGCTGATAGCCAGCCATGGATTATCTAGTCCTGGGAACAAGTAACATTCCTAGTCACAATGTCGAAAACCTTAGATGCTTGAGAACTCCTCCTCTATTGAGTACATTGGGCCTGCCGTGTCACATAGAGGCACTTCCCACTAACCTTGAACTGCTGAGGTACTCCTCCCCATCGCATATTGTGGGTCTGCCGGGTCACACAGAGCCGCTCCCCCACCTTAGCCTGCTGAGGTAGTCCTCCCCATCGCGTACCATGGCTGATCCCCACGGTTTCCTACTGAGGTACTCCACCCCATCACATATTATGGTCGTTGAGTCACTCCAAGTCAAAAGTCGGCAGTTGTCAGGTCTCAGCCAATCACAGTGTTTCATGCATAGCGTGCTTGGGAGAACTGCTCCCCAAGCCATTGGTCATATTTCAACTAGAAAGAAGTCCCATAAAGAATTAACTTGATGATACGTTGTGTCACAAGGGTTCCAATGCAACAGACAGTGCATCAACCGGACGCTCGTTCTATGCATTTTTGGCATTTCAGTGCTGAGGGCCTGGTTGGATTTAGGTGCGATCCAACCCAACCGTACTCCAAGTTTCCCCCAAACTCTAATGAAGTACGTCAAAAGTACCGTATCTCTCCAAGGATCCCAACATTGTAGATGATTCATCAAAAAAACATCTGTTTTTTAAGATAAGTCCCGTTAAGTGTTTTTGGGCCTGGGTCCGGTCTGACCCGGTCGGACCAACCCATCCCAACCCTGTTTAGGTGGGGCTACAGTGGACTCGGCCAACTGGGCCGAGGTCTGGCCTAGCTCACAAAAAGGGGAATCCCACAAGGGTGGCCTAACCCATGTAGGGCGAGGGCCGCAAAGGGGCGGTTTGGCCTATGGTGGGGCAAGGACCGGACTGCAGCGGGGTGCGGCCCGACCCCCTGGGTAGGCATCCCAGCCCACTGGTGGAAACCTTCAAGAGGGTGGTCTGGCTGCGAAGGGCGCAACCCGTGGTGCTTCCGCCAGGTGGCTCGGGGTGAGCTGCTCCCCCGAGATCCCGAACGGACAAAGGTCGTTCAGCATTTAAAGTGGAAGTACCATGTGGGAACTGCCCAGTCACAGCAGAACTTTCCAGAGGTGTAGGTTTTTCCTCCTCCACCATGGTCTCCTGATCACTAGTGTCATGCGACGGTGTGCCTCCCTTCCCTTCTATGGTCGGCCGACGAGCCTTCCACCTTCTCTGTCTGTCGCAGCTGATGAGCTGCGGACCATTTGCACACCGATGGTGCGCGGTGGCGCTTTACAAATCCTCTATGGCTGACCAGTGTTGGACGCTCCAATGTTTGTTGTGGATTCATGACATGGCCTCCTCTAGCGGCGTGTGTTTGCATGTTGCCTTCTTAGTAGTCGGTTAGTGTCGTCACACCGGTGGTCTTCCATAGAAGATGCATGGGTAACAAAGTTATAGAGGGTTCAGGATGGGTTCTTTAGACTCACGCCCTCTGTATTAGCTCATGATCAAAAGGAGGATAAAATGGGTTTGACAATTTCTTGTATCAAACAACAATCAAAACCCCACAAGATACCCTGTAACAACCACCTGAAAAACGAATGATTCGCGACTCAACTCATTAGTCGGTTGACCCGCGTTCTTCGTATAATTTTCAAGAAAGAAGAAGAGGGAATATTTTAAAAAAATTTAAAAAAAATAAACCCCCTACCTTGAATCATCTTATAAATGCCTACATATGAAGGTGGGTCGGTGTTCTTTGTTCCCGTAACAGGCTTCTAACGATGTCGCTTGCACGTCATCCTCTGGTTCGTGGTTCGGTGTCACCTGTCACCTCCTGCTGAGATTGGCTCCGTCTTCTAAGGGTCTAGCATCGTGGTGCTTCTTCAGCACTTAGTTTCTTGGAGAATCTATGTTGATACCCCTACCCAATATGCATATAATTAAAAATATTAAATGGAAAAAATCCGGGTATTTACATTCTCCCCACCTTAGGTCTTTTCATCCCTAAAAGCCACAACATGGACTAAGAAAACAAATGGGGGTACTAAGCATGAATCTGAGCCTCCCGCTCCCATGTGCTCTCCTGGCGGTTCCCATGCTTCCATCAAACACACACCAGAGGTATCGACCGCCCATGAAGGGCCCGCTCCTATCGATCCACAATATCTACTGGAACCTCTGTAAACGTCTCCTCATCATCTAAGTCCAGCTCACCATGGGCGATGACGTGATATGGGTCATGAACATATCTCCTCAGATGGGATATGTAGAAGACACCATGCACCTTCCCCCACTGCGGTGGAAGTGCCAAGCGGTATGTCAGCTCGCATATCATACAAAGTATCAGAAATGGCCTGATAAACCTCGCTGATAACTTGTTTCCCCAGAAAAAAATCTAGGACGCATGCACGTAGCATGTCCTCCAGCATTTGAATAGTCTGCTCTTCCTAAACATCCATATAAAGATGAAAGGGGGTGATCAAACGTAGAAAATTCTCGGATGCCTCCTGCAATCACTTCCACAACCGGGATGTGAAACGTGCGTCATGATTAGAGACGATCGTCGATAGAACCCCATGAAGTCACACAATATTCTATACATAGAGGCGTCCTGATCCCTCTACCGATACCAACTCTCAGATAGGTAAAAATTGGGACAACATGGTGATTCGGTCAACAATCACCTAGATAGAATCATGTCCCCTGGATGTTCATGAAAGCCCTGTCACAAAGTCCATGGAGATCTCATCCCACTTCAACTCTGGCACCACTAGTAGCTGAGCTAATCCTGCTCGAACCTGATTCTCGGCCTTCACTTTCTGACAAGTGAGGCATCGTGAAACAAACTCTAATACTTCCTTCATCATCCCTGGACACCAGGGATGACGCTGGAAGTCCTAGTACATATTTCCAACACCAGGATATACTACTAGAGGGAATGTATGGAACTCCCTCAACACATCCTCTCGTAGCACCACTGGTACCATGGAACATCCTTTGAAGAGGATGACATGCTCCCCAAATATAGAAAATTCATCAGGTTCCTGCCTGAGGATATCTGAGCACGTTGAGCCGCACAATCGCTATCATAAACTGGAGGTATGCTGCTCCATCTCTATCGAAGAAGGATATCTGCAATGTGGATAGCTTCTTTGTCTCCTCAACCGGAAACTACAGACCAGACCTCTTTCTAAGTGCATCTTCTACCATGTTCCCCTTCCCATGAGTATAGACTATCTTAAAGTCGTAGTATTGGAGGAACTCTAGCCATCACCAATTTCTCATGTTCAGGTCCTTCTGAGAGAAGATATTCCTGAGACACTTGTGATCCGAGTAGACTATAAAATGTTCACCCATCAAGTAATGTCATCATATATTTAAGACGAAGACCCACATATTTAAGATGAAGATGACTGCTGCTAACTCCAAGTCATGGGTGGCACAGTTCTGCTCATGTTGTATCTACTATCATGAGCCATAAGTGATCACTTCTCACTCCTGCATCAGGACACACCCAAGCCCGGTCCCTGATGAATCGCAGTAGACTACATACCCAACACCCTCTTTTGATAGCTTCACGATGGGGGCACTTGTTAGTCTCCGCCTCAACTTCTGGAAACTCTGTTGGCATCATTCTATCCATACGAAGGTCTTCCCATTCTTCATCAACACTGACAAGGGCTTCGCAACTCCGTAAAAGTTAGGCATGAACCTCTGGTAGTAGCCATCCAACCCCAGGAAAGTACACACCTCTTTCGGGCTCCTATGTGGCTCCCAAGTAAGTAATGCCTCTATATTCACTAGATCCACTGCAACTCCAGCCTCTGATACCACTTTGTCCTGGACCATTCCCTGGGGCCCGTGTCGTCACTACACCAAGCCCGCCTTTCATAAGACAACGGCTGGGAACTAGCACCAAAAGGCATATTACCTAAAATGGGAAGGTGTTTCCTTTAAACCTATACAAACACACTATCCAAGAACACAACAAGATGCAATTGTGAAGTAAACTACTATATTAAAAAGGAGTTATAAAAGTAAAAGGGGGTGGAATACAAGCCCAACTAAATGTAAGAGTACAACTCAAAGTACAAATACAATTGAAAGGAACAATACAACTGAAAAGGGGGAAAATAGCTACTGAGTCATCCTCTGAGGATCCTACTAGAAGGGTTGGTATAGATCACCTTCTCAGCACTCCACACCCGCCTTTCTCCTTCGTGTGTGGCCTAGTCCTGGTTCCCTCAAGCCTTAGCCCAACTACTCTTCGTCTTCACAAGACACAAATGTGTAGGTGAATCCCATGCAGGGGTGAGTATAATTATACTCAGTAGGGACCCCGATACCCCCAAAGGTCTCTCATAATTCTACAAGGAAAACTACAAGGATTGATCTCAATCACAAAGCACAGACAATAGACACATATCAATTAAAGTCTCATCTCAAACTAGATATACAACTCAGGGAAACAAGATATAATGCTAACCCACATAGGATCTCTATAAATGCTAATATCCATCCATGGATTCTCTCGGACTAATAACAAGAAACATTCCCAGTTACAACGTTTAACACCTATACTACTAGATAACTCCTCCTCAATCGAGTATAGTGGGCCTTCCGCATCACACAGAGGTGTTTCCTACTAACATTTAACTACTGAGGTTGTGCGGACACACCGTACTTTGCACTTAATATAGTCAATCTGAGCATGGATTGTGGATAACCAGTCCATACCCAAGATGACATCTTAAGACCTCGACGCCGCTACTAGGAGATCCCAGCCAAAGCTCTCACCTCCTAGAGTATTCTCACACTACTGGTACGAGTGTGTAATTATAGAATCTACTTTTGTAGGAGTCTCTATCCATAATGATCAAGCCAAAAGATCCACCCAAATCTCTGAGCTCCAAACGAGGGTCATAGAAATAAAATAGTGACTGGAACATGTGTCCATAAGTACGATAGCTAAGGTGGGGTAGACACATATAGTACCTCTAATCATCTCTAGAGCACCGTGCTCATAGGCCTTAGCTGCCTAGAGCTAAGCTCGTCCCTGTCCTCCTACTCCCTGTGGTCAAGGTAGACCACCTGGTGGTAGTGGTGGTATAACCACAAAACGCCACCCACCCCCTGCTGCATGGCTAGCTCCTCTGCCACGTTCGCCACCCTGCGGACCTCCATACTAGAACCTACGCCTCTATCTCAGCGGTCCCTCTACTATCTGTTGGTCATCTGTACGGTGGGTTGGGAAGTGGCGAGCCATGTGACCCTACCCACTGCACGTGTAACAATGTGTGTCCCTCTCTTCTCATCATATGCATCGTGAACCTCACACCTTTGACCCTGCATCCTGGGGTTGTCCACCAAAAGTTCTGGTCTTCTTGGACCTCTATACCATTTTCCTGCTTCTTGCTGCAAATGACTCTACTACCTGACGTCTAGTGGTGTCTCTCATTGTGGGTGCATGCTCAGTTAGGAAGATCTCCACTAATAAAACTCGTTCTAACACCAAATCCTAAGTTGGTATGTGGAGTAATACCATCGATGCTCTGATCTACCATCGGAGACCCTGCTGAAAGGGTTGGTCCCTAAAGAAGGGGTCATGTACCATGTTGTTGGAGTAGCGGGAGAGATTAGTGAACCTCGCTGAGTACTGGGCCACTGTCATGTTGCCCTGCTATAAGTGCAGTAGCTCCTGTATACACAAAGAGAATAAGGTCACTGGGACGAAATCTGCCCTAAAAGCCCTCGAAGTCGGCCCAGATGAGGGTCGCCTCATCGTGTTTATAGAGCATCGGGCTCCACCATCTCCCTATTGCTTCCTAAAAAAGGCTCGCTATTAGGATCACTATAAAATCAGCTAGTGTCCCAACCGAGAGGAAAACTCTGGCCATAGCCTTCGGCCAGTCCTCAGCCATCTGTGGGTCCATCTCGCCTCGAAACATCGGAAGACTCTACCACAGGAACTCATACAATGTGCTCAGTCGGTATGCATACTCTACTGGTGGAGCTAGTGGTAACGGCTTCCCAATGGGTAGTGATGTTGCAGGTACACCACCCGAAGGTGCCAACGCCGTAAGAGGGCCCTACACCGAGGCCTCATTGCTCGGTGGGTCTCAGTGATAGCACAGACACCCCTCCTTAACATGGTTGTCAGTCTCAGCCCGCTAGGTACCCTGGTTTCCCCATAGAGACATGGTCCCCACCATGGGGCCCACCCACATGCCCGAACTGGTCATCTAACTAATGATTGTCCCCACAGGCCAACACCTGTCCTTTCCAGGGTGCTTTGTCCTCACTCCAACACACCCTAGGAAACTTCCCAGAAGGTCACTAATCCTGATCACTACTAGAATCCAAGCATGCTTAACTTTTTAGTTCTAATCAAGTCTACTCCCGAAAATGAAGGGGAACCTTATTGACATGAGTCATATCATTCATCCATTTAACCCTTTATCATTTTGGGTGTTAAAATAACCCCCCCCCCCAGAGCACAACATCCTTATTGTGGGCCCTACATCTCAACCCAGGCAGTGCACTGCACTTAAGGCTGGGTACCACCTCTGATACCAAATATAACAATTGGGTCCCGGTGATAGCACAGACACACCACCTTAACATGGTCATCAGGTCTCGATCCCCCAGGTACCCCAGTTACCCTGAAGACATGTGGTCCCCACCATAGGGCCCACCCACATGCCCAAACAGGTCATTTGACTAATGATAAAACCCCACATGCCAACACTTGTCCTTTCTAGTGTGCATTGCCCTCACTTACACACACCCTGGGAAACTTTCTAGAAGGTCACCCATCCTGATCACTACTCCAGGTCAAGCATGTTTAACTGTGGAGTTCTAATCAAGAAGGCTTCTGAAAATGAAGGTCCACCTTGTGTAAATGAGTCATATCTCTTATCCATTTAACCCTTTTTCATTTTGTGGTGTTACATCCCTTGTTTCCAATCCTATATGCACGTACCACCACGAATGACGGTCACTTCTGTAAGTCGATAAATGAATTCTGCTTCAACACAATCCACAACTTGAAACATACCCCCAGCCAATCATTGAACCAATTGTCATTCTACCTTATCAATTAATTCATTTATTTATTTCATCCTTACCCGAGAAACTACCAAACACTACAAACAATATAAGGTGAAGAAATCATAAAAAACACTTTGAAAGCCAAACAAGTAAAGAAGGGCCAAGTTAAAAGATTCCATTCTAACACCCATTCAAAAAAAATCACCCATATTACAGTCCCACTACACACTCCACTCTCTTGAACACCCATTTAACCACTACCATCATCATTCTTCAAAGTCATGCCACCATATACTTCCTCTCTACAATTAAAACCCCCAACACACTTTATTACTACCACACTCGACATCCCCACTATAAAACAACACCATGAACAACCCACCCATAAACATGAACATGACACAACCTAGTCCTGAAGCCCCGCTTCCCAACTACTGCCCAGATGCAGTCCACCTACATAACAAGTTCATACATTCCTCAATCAATCTGTCTCTTATCAAGATATTCCATTACACTGCTTGTACCACCCATACTCACAACAACCCTCCCAAACATAGCGCCACATGAACAGAATAGGCATAAGTCCAAACAAAACCACACAAAACACACAAAAACACCAACAAGGAAAGGTTTATTCAGATTTAGAAAATACTCATGTTTTAATTCCACTTGATAAAATAGGGGTTATCATAGAACAAGTTTGATCCAAGGGAATCTATTTATTTAAATGAATATATGTGGGTAACCAATTTCATAGTCATATGTTCATTCCTGGAGTATCAAAAATAAGTATTCACAAGCCATAAAAGTGTGAAGAGAGATACCACCAATGTCCATGATTTTAAGAAGGGATAAATCCCTTACAAAACATGACAGGGATCTAGGATAAAAAATAAAACAAAGCGATCATCATCATCTTCCCAACCCCTTATTTATTAATTCTTATTATCTTCCTTAAATCTAGGTCCAATTGTATTCACAAGGTTACATGAGTACACCCACCCCACATGATACACAATTAATAGGTATACGAAGGAAATACCTAACTGGAACAACTGATGATCAACAATTCTTTCTTACGCCAAAAATAGGGGGTTGCATGAGTAGTAAGAAAGACTCCATAGGAAAACTGAATATATTGATACACTGTAGTCACATGACTCCTCGGGGAAGAAAGGTTCTCGGTGCACCAATAAAAAATCAAAAGGGTTAAAAGGAAGAGAGGATTTATCTTTACAAAGGCCAGATCCTAAAACTATGGGGAAAACTATTTCAAAGGCCATTAAAGTCATATCACGATCAAGACCACACGGTTTAAGAGTCAAAGGGATATTAAAGTTTTTAGGAGAAAAATACCATTTTAAATGGCCCAATAACTCATTAAATAGGTAAGTTAACTCATTTAAATTCAAAGGAAATTTCGAATGGGTGAAACTAGAAAAAACTGGGAAAAACTGGAAATGACTCATCGATGGGTGAGTCACTAATGCCTGACTCACCAACAGATGAGCCACCAATGCTAATCCACCAACACAAATCACAAAAAATGATTCACTAACACGAATCACAGATACCTAGATCACCGACACCTGACCTATCCAAGCCATCACTCACTAACACCTAACCTACCAATTCCATGAGTCATCGATGCCCAACTCACCGACACCTCGACCTAGCGATGCCCGACCTACAGATGTATTGACTTACCGATGCCACAACCTACCAACGTATTGACCTACCAATTCCCTGAGTCACAAAAACTGAGCTACCAATACCAACCTACCAACACAAAGCTACCGACGTCTGACTCACTGATGGAAAAACTAAAAATTTGGCAAACTCTGTAAATGAGCCACTGTTGCCTCCCAGAACACCCCAAACATTGGCTTTTTACAAAGTAATGGATCGGGGGGTTCTGAGCTATTACATGATCACAAAAATGATGATTCATGACTGAAACACTTATAAAAAAATAAAATGGGAAGAATTGACCCTATCCCAAGGCAACCTTAGCTCGAAAACATCTTGATATGGTGTACAATATCTAAAATCTATGCGAAAGGTTGTCTAGGTCCATATCATTCTCAACCCTCAGGTTTCCCAACCCCTTCTAGTAAACCACTTATATCTACTTGATAACATGATTAAATAAGTATTTAAGGTTTTTCATAACATTCATACATTTATAATAAAATTATTTGTTAGTCCTTGGTCACTAATCCCATTTTTTAAATCTGAGCCTAAGTTTTAAACCCCGCAATCCATTTGAACAACGAGTGAGACACCCACACCTTGAATCTAAGGACATCCCACCAAATATCCTTTAGTATTAATAGAATCAATCTAGTTCAAAAATAGAAATCTGGTAATAACACTATTTGTTTATACTAACACTCAATTACTGAAAGGAACATATTTAGTAATGAATCATGTAGTGCGTTGTCATTTATCACCTCTTCTATATCCAACATAGATAAAGTCACCTAGACATGGTCCTAATCATTATAAAATATAAATCACCATTGTGTCCCAAGTATGAATTCCAACACACTTGAATTAAAGATCATGGCTATTGGTAGCCACATAATCAAGAATGACATTCTAAGGTCCCCTTGCAACCCTAAATTTTATCTCTCAACCTATATGGATCAAGGAAAATATATTCATTTTAGTTTTTGTTCAATATTACTTGAGTGATGAGACCTTATATCACATGTTTCATAAAAAAAATTTATAAAACATTAGGAATGGTTAGGTAGCACCCACATCAAGTTAGAGTTGACCCCTCTATCAAAACTCATCCCCCGCTGCCTAAGATCATCTAAACCGCAATTAAGTTACAAAGAACGTCACCCAACCATACAAGCCCCTAATTCCCACAAAAATACATTTCAATTAATAATATAATAATATTAATTAATTTAAACAAATAATCTATTTTAAATTAAATTAGGCATAATTTAATAAAATCCCATCAGGTGGCATAACAATTCCAAAACATTAAGAAATGGGAGGTAGATCACTCTCAACACACCCATGGGACTACCAATGAAAAAAACTAATACCCATCAATAATACATCAATTAATTCCATTATGATTTAATATTAAATATAAAATAAATTCGGCAAGTTGACCACCATAAGAGAAACCACATGAAACCTTAATCATTCATCCTCCCAAGACCTACTCTATCCAAGAAGATACAAATCCCAATCGACTAAACCAGATTTTGCCATAATTTTTTGGAATCATTTTTTAATCCCTTAATAACTTCTATAAAAAAACCAAGGAATGAGAAGTGGATTGAGATAAGTAAAGGATGGAATGAATAATTATAAAAAAATATCTAAAGAGACTACCACCATCTTCTAGGGATCAAACTGGAAAAAGGGATTAGAATAGGTGGTGAAGGGGATGACTTCCCATGCATCTCAGTTGCACAAATGGGAGAAAACCTGAAGGGGTTTTAATATTAAAAACCTATAAATGAACAATTTCTTCTATTTAAACAAAAAAAATTAGGATCCACCGGGTACCCTAGTATAATTCAGTTGCCACCCAATGAACCCAAGCATTGTGCTTGCTCCCCAGGTACCCCCATAGAGTATCCAATGGACCTTTCCATCCACCATCCTACTCAATCCGGCCTCCTTATCTTTTAAATGGTACACTAAACCTTATACATATATTCTAACAACTCAAAAACATCCTATCATTCATTTAAAATACATATAAAAATGAAAAATTTTCATTCTAAATCCAAAAAAAAATTAATCATCCCCAGTTCTAAACTCAACAGAACTTGAATTTTATATGGTTCCATCGGCATGAACCGGTGTGGGTTTTTATAACCTCTCCATAATAAAAGATATTATCCTAGATAAGTATCCACATGCATCTATCTAGGAATGAATCTTTCTCTAATATCCAATGAATGATCTAAATTATTGTCCTTCATAAGCAATGATTGTGTCAACACCGCACTCAAAATAATTGATTTTCACAACACCCTAAACAATCCACAATCCAACCAATCATACATGTTACTAATGAACTAAATGTTTATCAAAGATCTATATATGATCAATGACTGTGTCAACACTGCACTCAAAATAATTGATTTTCACAACACCCTAAACACCCCACAATCCAACCAATCATACATGTTACTAATAACGTAAATGTTTCTCAAAGATCTATATATGATCCAAATCACCCAATCCCATGTTCTAGATATTACCTCATTTCATTGACAGGCCCAAAAAGACCTAACATCCATAGGATTTTGGAACTGTCTAATCAACAAATTTTAAAATGATTATATACCCCTTATGTTATATGTGGATTCATAAATCATCAACCTAACAAACCCATGGTTAATATCAATAATCTAAACCAGAATATCACACATAAGATATCACACCCATACACATTTAGAATAATTGATCCTCTGAACCATAGTCCCACCATTGAGACTCAAAAAAACAAAATACATTTCCCCATTACAAAGGTTATCATATTAATCATGAGTTCTAATATCTATTGAAATGGTCCACCAAATGGTCAAATTTATAAATTCACACTAGTTGTCCAAAAAATGAACTATCCTGGTCCAACACCATGATTCCATATCAAAATTTATTTCTCTATCACTAACTAGATATAAATATGTAGTCCAATTATATTCATGATCCAATATAGAGAACAAAACTCTACCTTTATAGGTTATCTATGTGTGTGATAACTGAATCTCGTCATACACCACTCAAATAAGGGTCGGAATAACACATTATCTATGGTGTATTCCTATAATATAATCCCTATATCATCGTTCATAATTAAAAACACCATTATACCAAATAATTAGATGAATATTAATACTCACATGACCCAGTTCATTGTAGCCGCATAAAATTACCCCATAATCCTCACTTCATTCCATATAGAATCATAGGGATCCCAAAAACCACTATTTAAATTGAGAAAAGATATATAATAACCTACAAAATATCGATAGACATAACTCTAAAACAAGTAACTTCACTCACTACAACACGACTATCATGTTTTGACCCTCTAGAGACTCTCTCACACTCAACATGAATTACCATAATTTTACAAGTATCCAAAATTAAAAAATAGTTTATCCACTACCTAAAAAACAACCAATAAAGTTGAATCACTCAAAACCTCTATGTGATGAAAAATCCATCGATCACCGTAGTAGTTTATTCATTATATAAGAGGCCATATTAGACACCCCTAAATTAGTTAATAATTAAAGAATTTCAATGATCACCACCCTTATATTGAACAATGTGTCTCACATATTCTGTCCACATATCATACAAAATCACATATGTATGGTGATCATACAAAAAAAGACATCAACATTACTCGACTTAGATCCAATTCATCGGGATTGCTAAGGATTCATAGACTGACCAAATCATGTAGGAACATCACTAGATTGTATACCCTATACAAGACTCAAGGGACTAAACACACTTTCATGTCAGCCTAACCACACATCAAAAAGGAAAAATCCAGAATAAAAATTCAATAAAAAATTTATCGTGACATATTACCTAGATTCATTCAACCGATATACCCATACACTAACCTAAAGAGCTTGTAAAATTCAATAATTTTCATATCTCACAAGTCATAAAAGGTAAATCAAAACTAACAGAAAAACAATTACACCAGTAAAAGTCGTAAAATAGACCACATCCATCCCAAAATGAAACACACATAGTTTTGAAGACCATTTTATCATCCAAAATCAATGGAGAAGTCCTATTACCATGACAATAAGCGTGTACATGGACACCATGGTTAATCAAAACACACAACCAATTGGTAACACACCAGACTATTATCCAATTAATAAATCTAATCATATAATTGATAATCACATACCTATAATTATAACCTTATTATCTTAATTGAAAATTTTTCATGCCTCATATGCATGTTGGTCACATCACCAGAAGGAGAATCACCTTTTTTGATATCAATATATCTCATGGAATCCCCTATTCCTGATAAATAATAGATTTCACATAACTCATGTTTCATTCAAATCATATAAATCATGTATCCATTATTATCATCTAGAAGGAATCTATATTTTTAGGTCGCACCCTTCTCTCAGGATACCCTTATTCCATCACAACTCATCCTATGTATAAATAGAAAAAACACCCCATTGCACATGCTAAATATATCTTCACTAGAATCTCTAACCAATTATATATATATTATAATATAATTTTTAAAACCTATGAATCAACGTTCATTATTCAGTCTTAGAAATCGAAGGAAACACTTAAACTATCACCTCATTCAGGGAAATTAGTACTAATAGAATCCCTATAACCATACCAAGCCACCCACTCTAGTCTGAAAATCCAAATAGGGAACCAAAAAACCAGGTTACCCCCAAAAAAGATTCTTATCAGTTAAAAAAGAGTAAAAGAAACACTACCCTAAATAAATGTGTCCTATCCTGTCTTTATGGAATATAAAAAGGGGATGTTATAGGTAGTATGTTCCACTAATATATAATTACCCTATAATATAATGGTATCAAATCATAATGGTATAACTATAGTCTAATATATCTTTTATCAAGCTAGGTGTCATAAAAATATATGATTCACCATATCAATTACTAAACAGTAAAAAAATAATCAAAATATAAGCCCAGTAAAGTAGAATTCCGACACAAAGTTATATTCTAAAATGTTATATAAGTTGTTGTTCATAATTTAAATAACCATAACTTATGCCATAATCAAGGTTCCTAAACAAATTAAATAACATGAATGTTATATAAATACTATATTCCAAATATATTTAACGAATTCATGCCTTTATCCACCTAAAAAAAGAGAAAAACTAGAAACAAATAGTCCTCAAATCAACATACTTGGCATAATCAATATAACTCGACTATAACATAAAAAACCCAAAACAAAAATTGCAACTCCCTGGTAACATAGATTTCCTCTCAAGTAGGTGTCATACAAGAATAAGAAATGGAGTCTAACATATGTTATAAATATCCCTCTCTTGGTCTACCATGTTCCAAATAATAAAACAAGAAAAACTAGGCTTTCATGCAACATTTGAGCATCCATGATCTTGTTCACCTCTAATATGATCAAGTAGAGTGTCATATACCTCAAGAACATCTACCTATACACTAGAGACTACTAAATAGTGGTGATAATCTATATAATATGTAGGGATAATATACCATATTTGTATAGATAACCATAAAACATAACATAAGAAACATAATCAGTATTTGTCACAAGATAAATCGAGATAAATGTAGCCTTCATATCTATATGCCTTCAGAAATTTAATAACAAATCTCATTCTATAAAAAAAATGGGTAGTCGTAAAATCATGTAGGGACACATAAAGGAATGTTCACTCATAGGCTAACCAAGAATATTTTATCTAAAATAAATAAGGTAAGGATACTATCATAACAGGTTTTACGATTCCTTTATTAGTCTTGTATCTTGGCTCGAGTTAAGCTCTATAACTCAACCATTTGATGTAGGGATCATTCCCATATATAAGCTTGAAACCAATAAGAATAATATGGTACTTGATGGCCAAGAAAGATGTTATTACAACTTAGCAGGCCACCATCATTAGTGTCCCAAAAATTTCTAGTATATTAAAGTGTGTGTAAATTGTTAATACTCATTATAAAAGTTAAAATGCAATAGAAATAAAAGTAAATAATTTATAGCTTCTATAAAGACCCCAAACTCAGTATCCCATAGTTGGTGGTTAAATTATTACATTGGCATGAAATATAAGGAATCACATCCAGAAGGACTGAATATTTTAGTTGTCTTGTAAAACTAGATACATACTTGGGTCTCACACTATATTGGAAATCATAAATTACAATCATGGTGAAAGTAAATATTCTACATCCTTGAACACATGGAAATATCCCTTCTCAATATCCTTGGAAAGGGAAACAATATAAGAGTGAGATCAAATTTTCAATAAGGATTATGTACAGATGAAGCTACCATGAATTAATGAGGCATAATAAGTATGGAAAGGTAAATAACAAAAAACATATTCCATTTAATTAATAACTTGACTATCAAAATTTGATAAGTCATAATCATTATGAAAATATAAATAACTAAACACACATGTAATTTAATCAATAAATTGAGCACAAAATGAATCCCTAGATGATATCAAAGAAATAATCTCAAGGATAATAATAACGGAATTATCAATAAATGAAATTCTTAATATTGGACATCATGATATCTGTATTTTCAAGAACTTCCTCCAAGACAGTTTAACATGTGGGTTGGTATACACTAGAAAAACATTTAATGTTATCTAATAGATTTACCTCATTATACTGTTTGTGCATCGAGGGGTTATATAATTATGGGCCCCATGCATCAATGTTTGTTCAAATATTTACTCATATATATAATGATCAATCAAATTAATGAAAATTATGTCTTATAAACAAATATGTTTATTGAGTAAAGAATACATATTTATCAATATTAACCTAGTTAAAAAAATAACATTAAGGTAAACATAATATGTAAAAATGTTATACTATTTAGGAATAATCATTCCCATGATAAAATAATATGGATATTCAATATAAATGTAATGTCTCGTGATCACAAGAAAGTGAATATTTTAAAATAAATATAATGAATAAAAATTAAATAAAAAAGTGAATATTAATACTTTACTTAGGAAAACTAATCATAAGAAATATGATAAAGAATAAGTATGGTATAATTTCAACTTATCCTTAGTAAAGTATGAGTAAAATAAATGTTTTTTTCATTGATGAATAGAAATATCCTAAAAATAGTACTAAAACATTCATGAAGAAAATACCCATTTAATTGTGAAGATCACTTTTGAAAACAAAAATTTCTAGAATATTAGGAAAACAAACTATTTGATAAGAAACTTATAAACTTAAAATGTAATTTTCAAATAAATTAATGGTCATGATGGTGGGAAAATTCCATAAATTTGGTGTATTTTAAAATAACGATTCCTATAACATTTTTGTAAGAAAAGTCAAAATCTACCTCATTTGGAAAACAACAGGAAAATTACTTTTAAAATTTTTGTAAAAATATTATCATGGGTAAAAAAATATTTAAAAAATCATTTTACAAGATTAAAAAACAATATTTAAAATCTTTTTAGAAAACATGTATTTTTAAGAAAAATGAATTCTTGTTAAAGAATGTTAAAAAGTCATATTTTCATAAAACAATTTCTCAATAATTTTAAGTACCAAAGAGTTGGAAATGGTAATATCACTTTAAAATTATCTAAATAAACATATTATAATAAAATAAAATAAAAATATTATATAATGATAAAATAACTTCTTCAATGTAAATTCAAGCATAAACAATCCCGATTAAAATGAGATTCTGAAATAAAACCTTACAAAGATCACCAAATTGAAGTAATGATTAATCAATGGATTGATTATGTGTATCAAATGCAAGTCCCCATAAAATAATTTTAAATAAAATATAAAATCATAAAAATATATACACAAATAATCTTATAATATCAAATACAATAAATAAGTAATATAACCCAATGAAAAAAATGAGTTATGAAATTCGTTATAACTTAGTAACATTCAAGTTAAAGATACTTGGATTAAATAAATCAAATTAAAACCTAAAATACCATTAAATTTTATTTATTCATGATATTAAATATTAAATGGTATTATATACACCATATAAAATAAATTGGGTCCATAACATTATAATATTCCTTAACGAAGGGATATTGAGATGAAGATCCATACCTCACATTTCCCTTTACTTTATCATACATTAACCTACTTTATAATTGTTTTAAAATGTTATTAATTTATTAAAAACCATATTTATATTTATAAAATCATATATGATCATATTAAACCATCTTATCACATGTTTTTTAAGAATATTTCATTATTACCATTGTTTTAGCTGTTAATTTATTTTCTTCTCATGTGTGTTCTGTCATGGAAGTTTTGGTTCTTGTTGATATGATATATATTAATAATTTAAATAAATATATTTATGTTATAAATATATTTTTTCATTGGATACATTTTTGAAACCATTCTTGAATGTCAGACTTGAAAAATTAATCACATCACTTCATGGAGATGGTAGGTTATACATATGCATGAGCAATAATATCATTACCATGTTGGGTGAAAGGTTAAGTAATATGATGATATATTAATTTTAAAAAATTAATATCATGTAATTTTTATCATATATATTAATTATTTATATCATTATGACTATCCATATGATTCGTTGATGGAAAATAAATTACATAGGTTCATAAGTCGGTAGTTCTCCGTATACAGGAGTAATGGATTTGTATCCCATTTAATATAGGTGGATATGGATAAAAATTATGAAATAAACATAATAAATTATTAGTATATGGGATATATTAGTGTTATTATATTGTAATTTTTAAGAAATAATTTATGGTGGAAAATGAAGAAATACAATTAAGTAACTTAGTGAATACAATTACCTTATCTTAGAAGAACCTCCTTTGGATCTTTTATTAAGGACTCTAGCGTTGGTATTTTAAAAATACCAGTAAATCTATAATGTTTATAGGGATTTGGGAAGGTATTTTCTTAGGTTTATTTCATGAAAATGGTTTTATATGTGAATAAATGAGGGGAGGGAGTGCCCTTTTATAATTTAGGAGGAGTGGCACTTTGTAAATACCAAAAACTATTCAATAATGGGATGTCACACTTAGACAAAGTGCCTCAAAAATTGAAAATAATAGAATTTATTTAGTTTAAGGTAGATAAACACATCCAAAACAAAAAAAATATACATTTTTAAACATTTCTTCCCTTATCCTCTATGTTTACTTTTACCATTTTAGTTTTCACCACTGTATCTAGTTTATTATATCCTAGTTAATTAGTCTTTTAATCCCAAAATAAAAAAAAATAATTATTATATAATTTGAACCATATTATTATAAGTATTAAATTCAATTTATCAAATAAAAATTCTACATGTGTGGAAAATTACGTTTAACACATGTGTATGTAATTCACAAACCCACATCTATTCCTTAACGGCGTTAATTAATTTTTACTATTTTTACTAATCATCAAGACCAAAAAATAAGTTGAACTTATTACCGAATATTAATTATTATTCTAAATATTTAATACATTATATTAAATTCCATTTATAGAATAAGTAGAATTAAATATAAAAATAAACCCACAAATCATGTCGAAAAAAGGTTTTTTAAGAAATGTTTTTTTTTCATGAATATGATATAATTATAATAAATATATGGCTAGTTATCATCATTATATAGATTTAATTTAATATATTTAGATATATAATCTATAAATTTCATTTAAATCCTTCATTATTATTGGTTATTTTAATTAATTAAAATTAAGTAACATTATGCATTTAAAAACCTTTTTCAGAAAAATATATTTTAAGAATAAAATTAAACTAAGACGAAAATCAGGTATAAAGATGACTCACATTTAATTAGTTATTTTAAATATAAAAATATAATAGTTATATAACTTTAAAATCATATTCAAATCATATTAGGACTTTTAAATTACATAATTTATTGAAAATAAATGATCGTTTTACAAAAGTGGTATTTTTCACTATTCACTAAAAAATTAATCTTTTTTGAAAAATCACAACATTTCACCATACGATATTTTTCATATGATGATTTAAAATTGTTAAGTTCAATTTTTTCAAATATTTTTTTTAAAATTGGAAGAAATTAATTTTAATATATATTGGAAAATGACGATGAAATCTCTTTTTAGAAAAATATAAATTTTTAAGTATAAACTGTATTTTTTATCATCCCATGTATAGAAATATTAGATGAATGATAAAAATATTTATTGAATATATAATATACCAATTTATTAATATCATTCACTAACAATGATTAACATAATTAATTAAGATAAATATACATTACACACATAAAAAAGTGTCTTGGGAAAATGCTTATTTTACTTGTAAATGATTTTCATTTCCATTACTAATCAATTGATTAGAAATGAATTTATTTTAAAGGTGATTGATCCATAAAATTTTCATAATTTATTTATTCATGTTAATATCCTACAATTTAAATATTATTTTATAATGTTCATCTTTAAATAATATATTTCATGGGACATTTAAGCTTAGTGTTGCGTGTCGTATACTCTATCGAACACAATTTTATTCCATTAAAATATTATTGTGTTACATTCTATCCAATATAAAAAATGGAGCCCTCAAAATTAAAACCTACTCTTGGAAAAAAGGTTTGTAATTTAAAAATACCTTTTTTGAAAGCCCACATCGTAAATAGGGTTTATAAAACATCCTTCTAAAAAGGGAAAGTGAAATAGTAAGGTCATATGGAATAACACATAAATAGGATTCCAAGTATGAGAACATTATTGGTAAGGGAAGATATAGAGATATAATAAAAGGGTAAATATTTATTAATAGTGATAAATATCATTGATCATAATAATTCTAATGATCAAGAGAAAATTAATGATCACAAAACGAAATTATGTGAGGAGTTAAAAGATGATTGATGCTCATATATGAAGGTAATAGGATAAATGTTTTGTTTCAATATCATTTTCCTAGAATTAAGGGATTGTTTTACTTTCAAGATAGAGAACACTATAAAATATACTTACATGATATTTTTTTATTTTCATAAGCACAATTTCATCATTTGGTTGTGCTTTGATCAATTCCCACTTCAACTCTTCCTCCAATAAATGAATATCCAATATGACATTTTTATGCGTGAAGCACTAAAAATAAACTTTTAATGTATAATAAGATCCATAAAAGAGTAAAAATTACTTCTATATTTCTCTAAACATTTACCAAAACCAAAATCGTTAGAACAAGTTATCCAATATAATACATTAATTTCTGAAACCTTAAGAGTAAAACCCAAAATTCAACTTAATTTATTCAATAAGTATATATCAGTAAAATCATTTAAGTAAAAACAAAGTAATAAAAAATATTATATCAGATGGTCCAGTACTAGGTCTCCAACCTTGTCACTAGTTGTTTGTGGGTTCATGCCATGCATCCTCACCCAATGGGACAGGTTATCTCTTCACATAGGGGTTGTTCTTTTTTTAAAACCAAATAAACATAATTCCAAAAAATTCCAAAAAATATGATAAAAATTTTCAAAAATAACATTAAATATAAAATCAATTTTTAACCCGTAAGGTTTTATCTAAGGCTTTATTTACATTCAAATAAACTTAATTGGCTATTATTACCTTAACATCAATGATCATATTAACCCAAAAGGTTATTAATAACCCTAATATTATTTCCACAAAATATGAAATCATTATCTCTCAAATAAAATTACCACTAAAATATGAGTTATACTTGGGGATTACATATACCTCAAACAAATATTACAAAATAATAAATGTCTCCAATGTACTTTCATAAAATAAAACCAATAAATGGGTATCTGTTACTTTTACTTTAGAATCAACCTTAGAATTATTAACCAATTATAGTGCCTAAATTTTTTAAAATAACCTCAATTGAATCATAAACGTATTATCTATGGGGATATCTATATTTTTAAATACTTCTTAAAGGTTTTTAAAGAAAATGTAAACTATCCTATGAATATCCCTCAGGACTATCAAACCAAGATCACATAAAGGCTTGTTGTCGTGCACCAGGTGATCATTGAGTCAAATACCATTGTTCTCTTTTTAGAGTTATTATCCTTAGGTACAACTATTCCAAAACCATGTTTACTTTTAGTATCCATATAGGGATGTATTTCTAGTAAAAACTGCATAATATTTTCCTTAATAAAACATTAGTATATTCTTATATACTTATCCTCAAATTATATCATGGGGTTATATTCCTTAATCTATGTTTTCCTGAATCTAGTTTTCGAGGATTCTACTAAACACCCTCCCATACCAACTATACAGTCCCTAACCCTAGTATTCTAGAGTCTATGCTTACCTTATTATATTAGAATAAGATATAAGGAATCACATCCCGAAGGACTAAATAGTTTATAAGTCTTAAAAGACTAGATATATACATGATCCTCACATTACATTTGAAATCATAAATTTAAATCATAGTTAAAGTAAATATTCTTAATTATTAAAATCATTCAAATATTTCTTCTTCATATCCAGCAGAAGGGAAACAAAATAATAGTGATTTCAAATTCTCGGTAAGGATTTCATAAAGTAGAAGCTATCATGAACCAATAACTAATAATCAATATGGATAGGTAAATAAAAAAACATGCATTCCATTTAATCAATAACTTGAATATCATGGATACATAAGGCATAATTAATATGACAAGGTAAATAATTGAACACATATTCTTTTTAATTAATAAATTGAGCACAAAATACATCTATGGATAATATCTATGAAATAATATAATGGATAAAAATAACTAAATTCACAATGAAGTAAATTATAAATATTGGATTTGAGGATCTTATACATCATGATATTTATACCATCAATAACTTTCACCATGTCAGTTCGATTGATGGGTAGGTATACACCAAAAATCCATTTAATGGTAGATTACTAATTTACCTCATGAAACTATCAATTCATTGAGGTTCTATATAATTATACGGTTCACCTACCACTACTTTTCCAAATTTTTCCTCAAGTATTAAATGACATATATAATTCATGAAGATTGTACCTTATAAAAAAATAACTATATTGAGTTGTGATTATGGATTTATCAATATTACCCCAATTAATAAAATAACATTTACAGTAAACACTATATGTAAAAAATGGAATATGGATTAGGAAATAATAATACCCCTGATACAAATAATATGGATATTTAAGACTAATTTAAGGTACAAGGATCACATGAAAGTGAATGTTTCAAGGGAAAGTTAATGAAAAAAAATTAAATGGTAAAGAGAATGTTAATAATTTCCTTGGAAAAAATGATCACAAACCATCCAATGAAAGAATAAGTATGGTATAGTTATAACATATCCCTAGTGGATTATGAGTAAAATAAAGGGTATTTTTTATTGATGAAGATAAATACCATGAAAATATTATTAAAACATTATTGATAAAAATACCATTTTCACATTGAAAATCACTTTTAAAAAGTAAATATTTACAAAATATTGGGAAAAAATTTTAAATGAAAATAACATCGAACACATATAAATTAATCTTCAAATAAATTAGTGGTCATGACAAAGTGAAAATTTCATACATGTAGAGTATGTTAAATAAATAATCCTTTCACATTTTTATAAGAAAAGTCAGAAGGTACCTCACTTGAAAAATGAAGGGAAGATTCATTTTAAAACATTTTGTGAAATTTAGACATGGGAAAATGTTTATTTAATAAATAATTGGATAATATTTTTTAAAAAAATCAATAAAAAATCATAGAAAACATTTATTTGGACGCAAAACGATTTTCGATTAAAGATAGTGGAAAAGTTGGATTTTGTTAAAAACATTTTCACAACCATTTTAAGTACCAGAGAGGGATAAATGTTACTATTAATAGAAACTTTCATGAATAACCATATTTTAATAAAATTAAATTGTTTTATTATAAAATGATCAAATAATTTCCCTTAATTAAAATTCAAGAATAAACAATCATGATTAAAATGTGATTATGAAATAAACCCTTAAAATTATCACAGTGTTGAAGTTCAGATTAATGAATGGATTTATTATGTGTGTAAAATTTAATTAAACATAAAACCAATTTATATAAAATATAAAATCCAAAAAAACATTACACACATAATCTTAGAATATCAAAATCAATGAAGAAGTAATATAACCCAATGAAAAGAAATTATGTTATCAAATTTTTTACCACTTGGTATCATTAAATTCAAAACCACATGGATTAAATAATTCAAATTGAGACATAAAATATAATTAAATATTAATGGTTTATTATATTATATGTAAAAGGGTATTATATATACCATATAAAATAAATTAGGTGCAAAACATTTTAATATACCTCAATAAAGGGAAATTGAGACAAAGTTTTTTAGCTCTTTCTTTAACTTATAGTCTAATGGTTTTAAACGTGTAATTAATTTATAACATAAACATATTAAAAATTATAATATCCTATATGAACTTATTATAACATATTTTAACCCAATTTTTAATAATATTTCAGTATTACCATTATTTAAGGTGTTAACTACTTTATTTTCCCATGCATGTCCTTTCACAGATGTTATGGTTCAGGTGAATAAGATATAGATACATAATTTAATGAATTATATTAATTCTATAAATATTATTTTTCTTTATTGGATTCATTTTTAAACCATTCTTTAAATTTATACATCAAAAATGAATTGCAAAGCTTCATAGAGATGGTAGGTCGTATGTACGCATGAGAAATAATATCATTCCCTTAATGGGAAAAGGGTAAATAATTGGATGATATATTAATTTTAAAGAATTAATATCATTTCATATATATCATATATATTCATTATTTCCATTCTTATTACAATATAAGTGAGTTGGTAATGGAAAACTAATTACATTAGTTCATGAGGCGGTTGTTCGCCAAACACACGAGCGATGGATTTGTTTCCAATGTGATAGAGGATGAGATGGATAGATATTATTAAATCAACATAATATCATCTAAATATATGGGATAGAATTTTTTAATTGTATTTTTTTTTTAAATATAATTTATTGTGGAAAAGGAGGAAATAAAAATAAAGAACTTAGTGAAGGCCATTACCTTCGCTTAAAAGAACCTTTTTTGGATCTCATAACAAGGACCCTAGGGTTGGTCTTTTTGTAATAATATAAACTCTATAATGTTTATATGGATTATGGGTAATTATTTTGGTAGTTTTATGTTAAGAAAAAAGGCTATACAAGTGTGAATAACTGAGGAGATTGAGTTCCCTTATATAATTGAGGTGTGTCATTTTTGTAAATACCTAAAACTATACAATAATGTAAATTCACTCTCAACACAAGTTCATAAAAAATAATAAATAATATATTTTATGTAATTTAAGATTATACACACCTCTACCAAGAAAATAAACATATTTTAAACACGTAATTCCCTTATCCACTAATTTTACTTACTATTGCCTTTTTATTTTTCACCACGGTAACTAATTGTTTTTGCCTAGGTAATTAATAATTTAAAACTAAGATAAAACTATAATCATTAGATTATTTGGACCTAAATATTGTAAATGAGGAATCAAATTTATCAAATAAATGTTATAACCTGGAAGAAAATTAATTTTAACACAAACTCATGTGATATGCAAAACCTCATTTTAACTTTGACTGTGTTAATTTGTTTTTGCATTTTTTACCAATAATTATGAAACAAAATTAGGTTTACCTTATTAAATAATGTTAATTATTCTGATTATATATATGGAAACCATTTTATTAAATTCCTTTCATGAAATTGGTAGAATAAAATTTCATAATAGACCCGTAAATTGGGTTGAAAAACGCTTATCCAAGAAAAGATATTTTCAAGTATAAGATGATATTACATTAATTATATGACCAGTGATCATAATTATATGGATTTAAATTAATATATTTAGATAAATAATATATAAATTTTATTTAATTATCTCTTTATTATTGGTTATTTTAATTAATTAAAATGGATAACATTATGCATTTAAAAATAGTTTTTAGGAGAGTGTGTTTTTAAGCCTAAAAATTTACATTGATTAAAATTTGGTATAAAGATGTTTAAAAAGTAATTAATTAATTTAAATATACTAAATAATATTTTTTTTTAAATTTTAAATAAAATTAAAATTATAAAGGTACATTTAAATTACTTAATTTTTTGACAAGAAATGATAGTTTCATAAAAAGAGGTATTTTTTAGTATTCACTAAAAAAATAGCATTTTTAGAAAAATCAAAATATTTCACCTTCATATAATTTCTATATCTCTATTTAAAAAATTAATTTAATTTTTTCCAATACATTTAAAAGGAATAGTTGGAAATTAATTTTAATATAAGTATCCAAAACTCAATGACACATCTTTTTAGAGAAATACAGTTTTTAGGAATAAAACAAGATTTATTCTAATATCTACCAAATAATATTAGTTGAATGATAAAAAAATATTGAAGGTATAATATATAAGTTTCATTAAAATAATTCACCAATAGTGATTAATTTAATTTATTAATATAAAATACACATTGCATTCATAAAAAAAAGTTTTTTAGGAAAACAATTATTTTACTTTCAAATGATTTTTTTTCATTATTAATCAATTGATAACCAATAAAATTATATTATAGGTTTTTAATACATCTATATTTCATAATTTATTTATTCCTATTTAAATCCACCAATTTAATGGCTATGTTATAATGGTCATCTTTAAATAATATATATCACGGGTCATTTAAGCTTGGTATTGTGTGTCGTATAAGCTATAGATTACAGTGTTATTCTTTTATAATCTCAAGTTGTTACAACAGTGAGTACTATATAGACATTAGGGTGTGATTACTCTTCCATTATGAATTTTCTTAGTGTATTTGAACATGTAAAAATGAATCATAATGTCTATGGGGTTGTATGTTCTCATTCCTTCAAGAACTATGCTTAAGTATCTTGACCATCACATAATGATATAAGGAAATGGGAAAAGCATCCCCTACCTATATGATCTCAGTTGTAAGGAATTTTTATCTCAACTAAACATGATATATAACTATAGACAAAAAATCATGGGTCTAGAATAGTTTCATAAGTATAGTATCTTGATTACTACACATCAATATTAACTCAATAGGGAAAGGTGACCCCTACCAATATGATCTCACCCCATGGGAATGTCGACATATAAACTATAAATATAGAGAAAAATGGAAATAAGGTTCATGTATTTACAATATCACCCCCAAGTGAATATCAACCCTAGATTAGGATAATAATAATTGCTACATGAAAGAGGCTTGGGTCTATAATGATCTCTTCCCAATCAAATCTTTACCTCAAAATCAAATCAGTTTAAAACCAAGGGCAAGGCAGGCTGTGTAAGGTATTTTATTTTCCTTAAAACATTTATCATTTCAATTTTTTGTTAAATTAATATGTATATTATATAGTATTCTTATGTTTTTGGTGAGTGTTCAAAATAATTATTAAATGATTTTTTATTTAAGACTATGATTCTTGGGTGAAAAAATTATTTTGGTTTAAGTTGGGTTTACCCTTACACATGAAGAGGGGATTGGGAGTTACCCTTATGTATATAAAACAACTTTTTTATGAGTTTTATTTATTTTAAATAATTTTAAGTGGTTATTAATGATATAATTTATCTCAATATGGTGATGAATTTTAAAATAAAAATCTATTGGAATGGTCAAAGCTAGTATCCAAGCATGATAGGAAGTTCTATAACTCTGGTGATTGTTGAACTGGTCTAAACTTTAGAATGGATGTGTCACTAAGTTCTTGGACATTAAACATTATTTAAAATAATAGATAATATGTGAATTAATACAATTTAACGATTTAAAAGTTATTTAGAATTGATATTCCAAAAAGATGAAAAGATAAATTATAGAAAGAAATAAAAATATTTATTGTATGGGGATCTTATTTAAAGATCTGGAAAATATTTATCTGAATGAACAATAATTTAAATAATATCAAAAAAAAATTATTTTTCATGGGTTATAGGAATTATTCCATTCAATATAAACATTAATTTCATGAATAATTTATGAAGACATTTTAGTAACTTAGGTTTTCATTTTATAATTGAAAATTATATGGAATTCTATACTTGAGAATTATATGAAATTTATATTGAATATTTGGTTGACATATTTTATGGGTGTTCACCAAAAATATGACCAAACATAGTCCAAACAAGGACCACCTCAACTACAAGTGGGGCCCAATGGATCAACCTCATTCTACATATTTGACTTGTCCACCCACGGTGCCAAGTGAGGAGAGAACAGTACCCAAAGGGAGAAGATGGAGGAACCATAAGTGGGTGGACACATAGTTTTGTATAGGGAGCACATGTGGGATCCCATGTGGATTCTGAAAAGGTGTGGTGTGACCTATTCAGGGTGTGGTTACATGAGTGTATGGGGTCCAAACTTGATTTCATGGATCGAATTGGTGGCGGAACGGTGTGACTTATTAAGCATGCCTCAAGCAAGAAGATGATCGATGTGGGATGGAGAAGATTACAGTCATTCTAATTATGTTTAAGAAGATTTTGAAATAATATGAGCAAAAAGATCAAACTAATCACATCCATCCATTAAAATATATATTTTCTTCAACCTCTTGATGAAATAGGATCACACAATCAACATCACGTGCACATTATATACTCACCATGAAAGTAGAAGTAATTCTCTCATAAGAAAACACACCATGTTTTTTAGAATATAATATTTGATAAAATCACATTCAAATATTTAAAATATTGAGAAATTCGGTAAAAACATGGCATAGCATATTTTTTCAGATTTTTGGTGGTTTAAATGTGGTGTGATCTTGCCTATAAATATCAAATTACCAAGCCAAGATGATAGTCCAAAAACACGTGATTTATCAGAGAATTATCATTTAATGAAAACAGATCAGTCTTTGAGATTTCATTAATTTTAAGCATGAAGATACTTGATCCTCCTAGGATATGTGAAGAGGAAGAGTGTTCCACATGCCCATTTAGATAAGAGAATAAGGTATTGAACTAATCTATTCTATGAATAAAGAAAGATCCTATGAGCCTTGGATTTTGTAGAGAAGAACTGTAAACTCCCATATGTTCATAAAACGCTCGATAGTTTCATTAATAAGTGAAATATATACAATACTTTAGTGTGTGTACATGAATCCAGTATCAAATTTGGGGTCCATGTGAAGGCCTTATTTATTACATGGAGGAATAAGCAGTAACACTAAAATCACTTTCATAAAGAAGATGAAATATAATTTCATGATATTATTTTAAGAGCTATAATGGGGAAGATAATGCATGCATGCATAAATTATTTTTAAGCACTTTCATAAAAGGTTAATAAAATATATTTGATTGTATATACCCAAAACATTTTAAGAAATATTAATTTGAGAAAATAAAAGATCCCCCAAAGAAGTAGTTAAGATCCACCTTATTTCGATAATATTTGTGTAATGTATTTTTTCTTATAATGCAGGGAATTAAAGGTGAAAAGAGTTCTCAGTGGGATAACCTGAGAAGTAGTGAGTGTTGTCAATTATTCATAGTAATGATAAAGAAGTAATCGTCCTGGACTAATTCCTCAATTGGTATTAATATAAAAATATGATAAAGTACCATCTTTGATGAAGTTTAATCTTGGGTATTTATATCCCAAACAACAAGTATAAAGAAGATAAAATCTTGGTATGATATTATATTTTTTATATTGAAAAAATATTATTGAAGAAGATCATCCATGGTAAAGTTGTGGAAGTTCAAATATAGATAGTCAAAAATTGAAGATCCATTTTTGGTGTATTATAAATTTTAAAAATATTGAAATCCATTCTTAAATAGATTCACAATTATGATTATGATGAGTAATATTTCCCTTTATGGGGATAAAAATTATGAAATGTGAAGTTGAAACTAGAATCATTATTTAAATTGGTATCAAATATAAATATTCTCTAAATTTTATGAAGATCATGTCATTGGGAAAGGTATTTTTTTATTAATCTCTCATCCTTAGTCATCAAAAATAATAAACATAATAAAAAGAGGGGTAATTGAATTAATAAATCACATAATAAAAAAATAAAAGTATGAACATGATCCAAGGATTTGTATCCTTCCAATTGTAATTGAATTTTTTATATATATTTATTGAAGTGAGTGCAATATTTTTTATGTTTATTATTATTAAAAATGTTTTATATCTAATTCAGTATCTTTATACTATAATAAAAGAGGACAATCCTTGAAGAAAAGTATATTAGTTCTAATTTCAGGAGTTGTCAAGATTAGTTGGTAAGTGACATATATGTTTTCTAAATCAAATCATATTATTTTATACCCCAAGTCTATCTCATATAGACTTGGAGTGAAATAGTGTATGGAACATTACTTAAGTAAAAAATGATAAAATTTTACCATAAAATTTTTATTTCTTGTCAAAAATGGGGAGAGAAAGTGAAATGAAATATTTGTAAAATTAAAGGGGACTGAATCACATATTTAAATATTCATTTGGAATAAACTTTTAAGGTATTTACAATAAATAAAAAGGGATAGATTATATAGGCAACTTTGGGTGTGATTTTTTTTAATGGTTTTCATTTTTTGTAAATGATATAATTTTAGTCAATATGGTGAATAAGTTTTAAATAATAAGTGGTTGGAAAGTTCATACGAAGCATCCAAGTATGGAAAGAAGTTTTATAACTTTTATGATTGTTAAATTGGTCTTAAGTTCATAAGATATGTGTCACTAAGTGCTTTGAATTGAAACATTGTTTACAATAATTTAGATTATGTGATGTAAGATTATTTAAATAATGAATAATTATTTTAAATTTATATTCCAAAAAAATAAGAGGGATTGTATAAATCTATGAAAATATTCATTCCATGAGGTTCTTATTTGAAGGTCATGAAAATATTTATTTTCGTGAATAATACTTTAAATAAGATCATGAAAAATATTATTTTACTTTATGAAGAATAATATGGACTTGAAATATAAAAATTAATTTCGTAAGAAATGGATGCAGATATTTGATTAACTTGGTTTGAAATTTTATAATTATGAATTATATTTCATTTATATTAAATATTTGGATCAATCATTTTATGGGAGTTCACTAAAATATTTTCCAAATTTGGACAATAAAGCACCACCTAAACCACATGTGGTGCACAAGGTATCAACAATGTGGGAGAAATTTAACTTAGCCAGGCCATTGTAGTAGGTGAGGAGAGTATAGCACCCATAGGAAGTATATAGGGAAACCACAACTGGGTGTATTAATAGATGTGTGTAGGGAATGCATGAGGGATCCCAGGTAGACTGCAAAAAGGTGTAGTGTGTCCTATGAAGGGCATGGGAGAAATTGTTTCCAGGTTCCAACCCCGATTTTGTGGTTCAAGGTGGTGGTTGAATGACACCACTTATTAAGAATTCCTCAAATAAGAGAATGATCGATATTGGATATCAAATCATGTGATCATTGTTCCCATGTTCAAGAAGATATAAAAATAACATGATTTGCACAATCAAACTAATATCAATCATCCGTTTGAATCCATGTCATATTAAACCAATCAATAAGGATTTTTTCTACATTTTCTGAATCCAAAGATTGATGATCACTTCTGTACTCAATTCTAGCCATCTTATATGATCATTTAAAGGATCGAGAAAAGAGCAATCAAACTAAGTCCATGAAAACAATCAAAGTGTTTCATTAATGTGATAATTTAAAGACCATTATTTGAAGGAATGAAAACAAAGTTAATGAATTTTTTTTGAGTATCCATCTTCATGGATTAGTTTGATCTTATAAAAGAGGATAATGTGATCATCATCTTGTGTTACTAAGATACCATGAGAGAAGAAATATGCCATGTTTTTTTGCATATAATATTTGAGAAAAAATGTGTTCAAATATTTAAAATACTAAATGATTCAGAAACCTCATGACATGTTATATTTTCTAGGGATTTTATGTGGTGAAAAGTTGTCATGCACTTACCTATAAATATTTAAGCACTATGTGAAGGAAAAGGCATTTTCACTCATGATTTATCCAATAGCAATCATTTCCTTAAAATAGAGCATTTTCTAAGGTTTTATTTGTGAAAAGTAAGAAAGATCCATGATCCTCCTAGTCTACATGAAGGTAAAGAGAGATATTGGTGCCTATTAGTATATTTCAATAAGGTTATTCACAAATATATTGTGAAAAGGAAGAAAGATACTACGATCCTTAGCTTTCACAAAATGAGAACTGTGAACTCTCTTCTGTTTATAGAATGATTGAGAGTTATGGGAAGAAGGAACATTTAGACACTATTTTATTCCTTATAAATGAATATATTATCATATCGGGGTTTTATGTGAAGGTCTTTTGGATTATACAAAGGAATAAGAAATTTCACGCTAATCACTTGCAAAAAGAATATGAAATATAATTCCATGATATAATTAAAATAACTTACCTGAGTAAGAAAATGCAAGCATGAAATACATGAATTAACATTAATAGAATATTTATAAAAGATATTGGGTTTGATATACCTGAATCATATCAATAAAAAGAAGAATATGATAAAATAAAAGATCTTCCAAAGAGGCAGGGAAGAATTGGATAATAAGAGCATATCAATTATTAAAGAACTATATCTTATATGTGCTTGGGTATTCACAATAGTTCAATGAAACAATTTCATAAAGTTAACATTACATAAAATATGGATTTCATATTAATTAAGTGAGACCAAAATTTCATTAGAAGAAGGATAAAAACTTCCTTGACAACTTGATTGACTGAGAAGCTGATACTGAACACAATTTTGTATTTCTTGTGTAAAACATCAGAGGTATAAAGGGATTTGGTGGATAATTTTATAATTTTTAATTATAATTAGGATCGAAGAAGAATAATAGAGGATAAATGATACAATAACAATTGTTGATATTTTGTATCGAGGATGTTTGATATTTTTTCCCGTACTAATATTCTTATCATTAATACATTAGAAGAAAAATAGTATTCCTTGATATCAATTGTATATTAATCAGGCCAAAATTGACTGTGAAGATGCTGAGCAGAAAAATCATCATTTAGATAGTCACAAAGGTTGTTTGTGATTCAATTAAGAGAAGAATAATGTATTGTATTAATTTGTTTGCCCAGTAAGAAGAATAATAATATTGAGAAACTTTTAAGTTTCTCATTTGAAGAAGGAAAGTTGGTTTCTTGCTTTTGTGCAAGTAATAAATAAATAAGTATAAAAATTAAAACATATAATCATTGTGACATTCATTATGATATGAAATAGGTGGAAGAATTAATTTTTGTTACAAACTTTTAAGAAGGTGGATATTGTCTTAAGAGGTATTATAAGGAACCATCCAGGCACTACAAAACAAGAATTTTCAATTGAATATAGTTTAACACAAGTTAAAGGATATTCCTAGCTAGTTGTAACCAAATCAAAGGATTTTTTCAAGGTTTTTTATGGTATTGTATTTTTCTAAACCATATCATGGACTATATGATGTTATTGAGTAGTGAACCCTATAAAAATATTATGTCTAATCTTTACCTAATTTCATATAATTTCATTTAATAAGGAAAATATAACAAGAGACTCAAGATCCTAATAGGTCTAAGAGGTAAAATAGATAAAAGTTATAATTGGTGAAAGAGGTCCAAATACTGATTCACACCCACACCCCCTCTTAGTGTTGAGTATATATTTAATTGTTACTCTCATTATGTGACTCTAGGATAACCCTTATTAAAGACTATGTTTACCCTTACATAGAATATATAAGTTCGAAGACCACCCTTATGTTGGACCTTATCCATGAAAATAATCCATATATGTAACCACCTCCCTATATAAAGTTAATCACTTCTATCTTTACATAAACCATTAACATTGGAATTTATCTTCATGCATTTATTTTTACATAAAGATGACTTTTACATGGACACACCCCTTCCCTATATAAAGGTAATTCATTCCCTATGTAAATCAATATCTTCTCTAAGGTAGTCTCTTCCCAATGTAAAGTTGGGATCCTCTTCTATATGTGAGTCATCCATAGTTTCTTCCATTGTATAATGGTAGTACCTATCCTATATAAAGTTAAATTAGATCTCTAGTATGCAATACCTAGAAAAACATTATTACCCTTACATGAGATTTTCCCCTCTTATATGTTGTGTAAGGGTAGTACCAAATTCTCTTACACAGGTCCATATTTCTATTATTGGGTAAGGGTAATGCATTGTTACCCTTATATGATCCCCCCCCCCACTCTATAAAGGTAATAATTTTCCTATAGGGAATTTAAAACATCATCCAGAATAGTTCACCAACTTATTATCATGAAATAATAAGTGGATTCTAATGTAAATCAGACTCTGATTATATTTTGGTCTTGAAAATCTCATGTTCAATCATTAAAATTCAAGATTAATTAAATTTTAAACATGAAATAGTTTTATTCTTCCAAGAATTTGTTTTGGGATTTAAATATTGATTTTAATTTTATATTATGATGAAAAACATTAAGCATGATTTAAAAAAGAAAAGATAAGTTTTTTATTTATGAATTTGAATGTTCATAGGTGAATTAATGCATCTAAAAAAATTCCTTAAATTATACTATTAGTATTTATGTTATGTGGGTAATTTGGTGTCTCAAGAGATAGAGAGATAGTTGACTTCTATTTTTAAAGGGATAATGTGTTCAATCATTCATGCTTTTAGTATTTTTAAAAGTTCAACATGCACCGCCCCTTACCTTGACTATATATTTTTAAATTTATGTTTTTATCATACCCTTCCAAGTATCTTCATTAATTTTTTTGTGAGTTTTCATTATTGTTGTAAATTAGAATGGTTGTTAGTGATATAAGTTTATAATGTTCATAATAGAGGGTGTCCTTTCATGAATTCACATAGAACTACCTTGTTCATTGAGGTAGGGTATTTTTAGGCTTTTTATATATCTTTTGAATAAAATTTTTACTAGTATATTGGGTTTTCTTATAAAAAAACTTTTTGAATCATTAAATACTTCAATTTTAAACCTTTAGTATTAAATTGACAGAATTATAATTATTCAACTTCAATTATCAGCCCTTCAAAATGAGAATAGGGATACCTCCTTGTTCTCTTGATTATAACTTACCCTACCTTAAGAAATTTATTCTTATAATGTTTCAACAAATTAATAATCTACCTTATGAAAACCTCTTATAACAATGTCTGAATATTATCACTCATTGGTCATGGTTTTGACAATTCAATCTAGGGAGAGATGTTTCAGTATACATTATACATTTTACTATAATAATCTTCTATCGATTCCCTTTTTGGTCCAACATAATGGGTATTGAATATTCTTATTCCATTTTATTTATATAATTCATTATTTTATTATGTAATATTGATCTATTTATTTTTGATCCCTTAAATTATACCATATTAGTATGTCATGTTGTTAGATTAATAGAGTGGAATTTATTTTATTCTAATGAAATATTTGATTCCCCTTGAGAAATGGGAAGTATTATAGTATTTTTTTAAATGGGGAATCTGGTATGGGAATGGAAATGGATGATGAGGATTATTTCCTTAATATGAAATTTTGGTTTATGTTAAATAATTTATGTTACTTTTTATTTGATTTCCCATGTGAATTAGTAAATATTATGTGAATAGAACAATTAAGTATTCTATAATGAGAATGATGATATAAAAGAATGAGGTACACTTCCATAATTTTCTACCTCCATTGTCTATGAATTCACTATTATAATCATTATTTTTATTAAGAATAAAAATATGAGTCTTGAAACTACTTTGTTTTAATGTTAAATCATTAAAAATATGACTAAATGGAATGATAATGAATGATAATGTGGTAATAGTATAGTGGACTTCTAGAATTTTGAATGGTAAATAGATATGGAAAATAAGTGATACAACTAATTTAATATTCCCTTAAAGGTAACTACATTGAATTAAAAATAATATGAATTATTATATCCACATGTGTTGTAACATATTAAAACAAAAAAAGTCTATAATTGTAAGTGATAATTTAAGTAAGGTTGTTTCGTTAATGATAAATATCAATCCAGAATAAATTTATTATATAGAGTGAAATCAGAATTAATTTAATAATATAATATAATATAAAAATAAACCATGGAAATAAGGATTAATGTATTGGTTTAAAATAATTTTATATTTATTAGGATATTAAAGTTGATGTGGTTTTAATTTATATAAACTTTATTATGAGTTTCATTCAATAAAATGGGTAATTGAATAGAGTATCCAGGTAACCACTTATGAGTTGGGTACCGGTTAATGGTAGGTTAATTACTTTATATGGTTATATAGGTCTTATGGAGGTAAATCTCATGAGATTATAGTTGTAATCTAGGTAATGGATTATGGTTTTAAGTTATTATTAATGAACTATACAAATGATGTTAATAAATAATTTAATAACTAATGGTAAATAATGGTAATAGCATTTGTAGCTATAATTTTTTGAGGAGATCAAGTAAATAATTAGAATAAAATATATAATGAATATTTGATGAGATTAGAATATATTATAGATTATTATCTAGGATGGAGTTGCATGAGATTATAATGTGATGTGCCTAACTTATTATGTAATGAATTTTTAGGGTCTCTTGATAATACCTTATGATATTTCATGACTATTATTATGATTTATCTTGTATAATGTTTATTTTTTAATTAGTTTCTTATTGATTTTAGATTTTGTGCTCACGTGACTTTGTTTTTTGACACCACACATAGGTTGTAATGGATTGAGGTTATAACCTATTAATAGTTTTTAATGTATTACAATTAAGTTGTGCACATTTCCTCGGGCTATGATGGATGAGATGGTATGTATTGTTTTGGGCTATAATAGATAATGGTTTAGTATGAGTTGATTAGGTCATGATGGTATTGTGATGATGTCATTTCATGAGGTATAGGGATGTGATTATGTGGTTGTACATGGTATGTGGATGTGCTGATGTGAATGCATAGGCTATCGGAATGTGATGACATGGTTGTATAGGGTGAAAATATGTGATGATGATGGGGTCATTGGTATATGTTGAGAGCAGGGTGTCCATGTTTAATTGTTATTACGAATAGATGAAAGAGAATATTAATGTAAGTTGTGAGTGAGCTTGTCTTATTTTTCCTACTTAGAATGAAATGATATTTTTATGGTGGAATAGTTAATCTATAATCATCTGTTGTTGATATAGAATATTTTATTCTAGATGTTAAGATATATTTTGATGAAAAATTATTAGTATTTCAGTTCATGTAATTTTTATATAGATTAATACATTTCTTATGTTATTTATCCACACTCTTATCTTTCTTTGATATTTCATACATATCTGTCTTGGCACTTATATTGCACAAGGATATAGAACTTATTAGAAATATTATCCTACTTAGTACTCCCATTTCCTCACCCATCCATGGAATTTATATTGTTCTAATGACAAAATTGATAGATATTTGGGGATGTTTCTATTCAAGAAGATAAAGTATTGTCTAGGAGTTCATATTTTATTATTATTCTGTTGTATCTAGTGTTACATTCATATGAGTTATGTGTGGGAATTTTAAACACTTTATTTTTATATAAGAAGTTGGTTGGTGGATATTTTTTATTTTCCTAGTTTTTCATGTTAAAAATTCCTCCCATCTGAAAAACATCACCGTAGTGCTAATTTCCAAATAGGGGCATATTATAGGCGAGTCTCAAGGGTCACACTTGACTCCAAGTTGAGCATATCTTGTAGATTTTAATATTGTATATTGTTTCATGGGATCCTACTATGTTGTGTATAACTTATTAACTAATTAATTTTTAGGGACCCTTTATAATACCTTGCGATATTTCGTTAATGTTATTATTATTTCACTTGACTCCTTTTTTTCATCAGTTGTTATTGATATTAAATTTTCAGCTCGCTTCACTATGTTTATTTGATGATATAGGTGGGATATAATGGATTTATTTTATAATTATTATATCTATTTATATGATGTGATATCTTTTAGTTAACATGTGCATATTTCTTTATGTTGTTATGGATGAGAGGTTGTGTCATGTTTTGGGACATAATGGATCAAGGTTTAGTATAATATAATTATTTCATTATTTTATGTTCATGGTGTGGTTACACAGGGTGTAGGGATGTGATTACATGGTTTTATAAGGTGTAAGTATTTCGTAATGTGGTTTTATAGGGTAGAGAGATTTAATTGTGAGGTTTCATGAGGTGATGGGAAGTGATGAGGTGGTTTCATGGGGTACAAGAATGTGTTGATTTGGATTCATAGTTTTAAGGTTTATGATGACATGGGTGAACAAGGTATAGGTATGTGATTGTGATGGGATGATCGGAACTAGTTGAGATAAGGGATTTCTTATTTGGTTACCGTTATAATAATATGAAATAAATGATTAACAGTGGTTGAGATCGAGGCTTGCCTATTTTGCTGGCTTACTTAGATATGATATTTTGATGATGGTATGGTTGATCTAATATTATAATTTAGTGATATTCCATATTTCATTATTTATGTTATGAATGATTATGAGGAATGATGATGGGTGATTTAGTTATGCTAACTTGTATATGGATTATTACTTTTAATATAAGCTTTATCGATGCTCTTTTATTACTTAGATGTTTCATGCATGTTTATCCCAGCACTTTAGATACACATGGATATATCATTACTTATAAATATGATCATACTATATACTCTCTAGAACTCACCACTCCTTAATTTATAGAGTTTTTTTTAGGACTATTTGATGGATATTTGGGGTTGTTTCTATTCCAGTGGATAGAGAAGTTTCTATTAGTTATTATTTCATTTCTGTTGCATTTTTTTCATTGTCATATTCATATCACTTATGTATGGGAATATTAAACTCCTCTGTTTTATTTAAGAATGTTATTTTTGGATTTTTTTTGTACATTATTGGTATTTTATAAGGTAAAAACCTCCCTTTTTAGAGAATAATATCATTTATAATAGTGAGAAACCTTTGTCATATTAGAGGTAGGAATCATGGGTCACACTCATCTCCAATAAGGTAGGTTCATGGAAAAGGGGTATAAAAGCTTTTAGTATAGAGATAGGATAGAGTTTGAAGTTGTCAAAAATTGATGTTTTCTTGGGTTGGTATTCCAATAGTGTTTTTTTAAATGTTGAGGTCCAATCCCCCTTTATTTAACATAAAAAAGAGTTCATTTTGGAAACTTGGAAAAGGGTAAACCCATTCCATGAAATAGATGAAATAAATTCTAAAAAATAAGAACCAAGGCCCTTATATGATCCCAAATTCCCAATAAGAAACATATATTATTTAACCAAACATATGTTGAAGGTGGGGAACTGGTGAGTCAACATGAATTTTGGGTCCATTTTGTTCCATGATAGTGTTGGAACCATGGTATTATAATGCATGATTTGGAGTATGATTTGTGTTTGTTTTCAATCCTCATTGGAAGTTCAGAATGTGTACCAGTAAAGAAATCATACAGTTCAAGCAGACAACAGTATTGAAGGTGGCGTTGTTTCCCAGTGTTTGCCAAATTTTTGGGCCTGAAAATCGAAAAATGGAGAAAATTGTTTTTGGCAAAGAGACTCGCGGGTCGTATACTTGATGAAGAGGAAACTTGCGCGCCATATGTTTTTCAAGATCAGAAAATGGGAAAATGGCAAAGGGATAAGGGTCGCGCAAGTTTTGGGCTGGTCGCGCAAGTGACCTGCGCGCCGTGAAGAGACTTGTGTGTCGATGCCTATGAGGAATGGAAACTTGCATGCCTATTGTTTTTCAATATCATAACTTCAAAATATGGAAAAGGAAATAAGGTCGCGCAAGTATTTGTGTGGTCGCGCAAGTGAGTAGCGCGACAGAGGCTAGGGAGGATGAGCTTCGTGTCGGAACCTACGCACCGAGGGAAGACATGCGCGCCACCGCGCAGGGGGTCCAGTTTGCCTATAAATAGAGAACCCCCCCCCACCCCTCCTCATTTGTAATGAAGTTCAAGACTTAGAGATTTTTAGAGCTCTCATCGCGCAAGTGGTTGAGTCGTGAAAGCGGTTTTTGGGTCGTGCAAGTAGAGGTTGTGCGCCGATAGTTGGTTGCGCGACTATGGCAGTTGGGGAGTTAAAGGTGCAACGTCGTGCAAGTTTGTTGTTGAAGGAGGCAGTGTCACGCAAGTATTTTGGTTTCACCTACGTGCCAAATTTGTACTGTGCAAGTGACTTGTGCGCCGGGATTAAAACTTGCGCGCCGGGCTTGGAGAAGCGTGCTAGGGTTGTTAAAGTACATCTGCCCTTTTGAAGTTGCACGAAAGCTGAAAGATTTCCCGGTACCCTCATCACAAAGTGAGATTCGTCTTCTGGTGAGAGATGCACTTCAAGAGAGCATCTACATACGATAGAGGATTCATTCTTATGCAATGATTAAGAGACCTTCATGTCTATAAACTGAGCGTGACTTCACCAAGGGTAGTGAGCCAGGGGGAGTCAATGGGAGTGACCCAAGGGAAGCAGTGAGCTATCCCTGAACCTGTGTAAAGGCAGTGAGCCTGAGACAGAGTGACTATGCCCGAACCTTTGTAATCCACATCTAGTGAAGATTAGTGGAATTAGGTACGACCGAAAACTTGTCGGTGTATGCTCCTTAGACGTATCCCTTAGTGGTGAACCAAGTAAAAAATTGATGTGTCTTCTCTGTGCATGTGAATGTTTGCTTTCTGATCATATTCATCATTCAGGTTCAACAAGTTCCTACCAACGTGGGAACAAGATCCATCACATTTAAAGAAAAAGTTGTCACCCTAATTCACCCCTCCCCTCTCAGGGTGTCCCAGGGTCCTTCAGATAGAACCCTTAAAATCATGTATCCCAGCTAAGATCTCGGTTTTGTAGCCCCATGTGATCTAACAAAAACTCTTTAACTTCCAACTATGTATTCTTATGTTGATAAATTCACTGATTCCAATGTAAGAAATTTAATAGGGATGTATGAATCATTTTTATAGGTTCTATTCAATTTTAAATCTTGATTTATGATTATGATTTATGTTTTGGTATTTCTAACTTATATTAATGTGATTCACCCATAATAATTTTTTATATTCAATTCTCCAAAATTTATTCATACTTGTAATAAATGATATCTTAGATCTCATAAAGTGATGAGTTTTTATGTTTTATTTTATAAATTTCCAGGATAAATTGAAGATTAAGAATTGATGCATGTCAATTAATAAGCCCGTAATATCATGTTAGGAATTAAAAATTATTGTTTTAAATTTTTATTGTGGTGTGTGTATATGATTATATTATTAGAAAAGCATGTATAATTTTTTATATTCTCTTTTAAGGTTTATCATTTAATAATTGATTCATATTTACCAGCAAAGTAGTAAGCATGTTTGAACATAAAAGTTTGTTTTTAAGATTAAAGGATTATATGTTTTCATGAATAGTGAAGCATGTCTAAAGGATTTTTTTGTAGAAACTTTCTGAATTCATTCTTTATAAGCGTGATTTTATAAACTATTGATCAAGTTTATATATTTAAGATATGAAATATTTTAACAAAGTGATTAAAATTCTATCATTTCTTAAAATGAAATGTTATTTTATGAAATGAAAATTTGGAATGTTTTTAGATTTAAATTCAAGATAGAATCATGAGTTTATTTAATTACTCTTAATTATTGAATTGTTTAAGAAATATTATTAATTAACATAAATAAAATGTTCAGAACCATTCCTAATATATGTTGTACTTAAAAGGGAAAGGAATAGTGCATGACACAAATTAAAATGGAGATCAACAAATCATAATTCAGAGAAAAAAGGTAATTTGATAATAATGGACTACGTAGTGTACAAAACATGAATAATATTTCTAAATGTTATATGCTAATTGTTATATAATAATCCAAAATTATGTGACAAACTAATTGTTTCCAGGCCATGTTAGTAATGATAAATTTAAAATTTGTAGCATGGTTTCAAAAAAATTTAATTATTGGATTCTAAATGATTTATTATTTTATGATTGATTAAATATAAATCATGAAAGGAAAAAATATGGAAAATAATTGAAAAGGAAAATTAAAAATAAAATGTCAATGATTGAATTGGTATGATTTAAGTAATATAATTCATGAGGTAATTATTCATGTATTAAAAATGGATATACCCTATGCACCTACCAAGAAATTTTGATCTCATAATTATCAGTTGAATAAGGGCTTTCTATATTGATGAAATAATTTCTTAAAATCATTGAGCTTAGTTTTTTGGTAGTTAATTTCTCATACATAGATAATTCTTTGTGAAACCAAACATTATGGATTTTTATTAATATGATTATTAAAATATGGTAGAATATTGTGAACAAATTCAAGTTTTGATTAGATATATGTAAGGATAAAGTGATAGTAGGCCCGATGGAGAGGAATGTTATAGTGGTTAGTTTTTAATGTCTTGTATGAAAACCTTTATCTCTATTACTTTATAGTTATTGGTTTATTGTTAGATAGATGATATTTATTTGTTTTCTAACCGTTGATTGATCTATTTCTTGAGATAATGGAATACTATCTGAACATTTAATTAAATATTTACCACTACTATATCCATTTTTAATTTTGCTCGATGCTTACTAAAACCATCTTATAGAATATTCAAATAAATTAAAATTGAAATAAAAGGATGATGTATCTGAAATTGATTATTTCAACTGGTGGTGGAAAACTCATTATTGTTAAAATCATGCAAGATTTTATGAAATCCAAGTTGATTATTATTTATATTATTTATTGCTAATATTAAGTTTATGCAGCCTTGTATTCTAGGATATTAATCCCTTATTATTATTCTAAAATTTCTTACTAGAATTAGTTTGGTTGATGTGATTTATGAGATATGTTCTAACTATGTGGTTTGATTTGAGAGTTACATGAATATAATGGATGATGAAATATAACACTAGGATATTGATGATGCAGTAAGTCTGTGACTAGATCTAATGTCCTACTTCTATTTTTATATTAGGCATCATCTTCTTTCAGTGAGTATCTCAGTATTTAGTGGTCATCTACAAATAGTGTGGAGATTTATGTCCCTTATATTTTGGTAAATGAATACCTTAAATAATATCAAGGTGATTTTTTTAATTGAGTCTAAAAATTTTATTTAAAAATAAAATGTATACATTATTTTCGAATTCCCTAACCATAGAAAATGAATCCAACTATTTAAATGTTTTTTAAACAAGTTAATCCATATTTAAAGATTTTATATAAGATATACCTACCCTCTATGGGTCAATATTTCTCTTTAAATTTCTCTAGAAGACCTAATTTAAAAAGGGGTACGTTGACTCCTGTTAAATAAATGAAATCATTTATCACTAAAAAAATGCTTGTCATATTATAAGTATATTTATTTATATAAAAACATTAAAAATGGGATATTTTAAAATATTTATGGTTTATATTTCAACTTGTATCCTTTTTATTTTTTATTCCTCCTTAGTGGATGCGATTCTATTAGAAGAGTATCTGTAACACCCTAAGATTTAATGAGAAATATTATTTTTAATTTCATTGATGTCTTGTGTTATATGCTACACCAAGATTATCTTTCACTATACGCAACATCGTATTATCTTGTATTATACGCAAGCACTATTATTGGCTTGTGTTGCACACAAGAGCAATCTTCCTCAATAGCGTGTGTTGTACGCAATACCGAGTTTCATTAAACAATGATATACTATTATAATATTATTATGAACTAACTGTTATAAATAGTATTAACCAGATTTTGAATTTTATAACATTATCATTCATCTTACACATTATCTAGAACATGGTATGAGAACAAAACAAATTTTTCAGGTAAAATAAGTATTTTACAAAAAATGTAATTTTGCCGCCTTTTGATAGGGCACCCACTGTGAATCTATTTTTTGACACGTTTATGAGTTCCATTTGAAAAAATAAACTTATTCATTGCAATTAGTATATAAAAATTTATTATGGATAATTTTTTAATATTTTTCTGTTAACTTTCATATTTTGATGAATAGTAAAAATACGCTGAATTTTAATTAAAAACAACTTTTTTCATCAAGATAATTTATATGGTTAAATTATAATATTTAATGGTTTTAAATTATAAATAGAATATAGTTTTATCATTTAATATAATTTAAACCATTATCATTAATTTTACATTGAATTCATAGGTAAAAACATTTCAATATTTTGCAATGTTTTAACTGTTAAAACCCATTTTCTCAACAGTGGGATTAATTTTAAATTAAATACTGAAACTTCTATGTATTTAATTTGGAAAAATTGATTCAATATTTGGAATTATTAGGTCCAAATTTTGTTAATAGGCTACATTTTATTTTCAGTCATTATGAATTGTAACTACGATAAATTTTATTTACCACAGTTAAAGGTAAATCAGGAAATTAAGGGTAAAAATAATATTATAAAATTACCCTAAAACTTGTCTTGATATGATTGGTTGATTAAATTTCCCTATAAAACATACTTGGGTCAAAATGGAATCTATTGGAATCCACTTGGATGAGATTAAGACCTTTAATTTATTTTATTTAAAGGAAAGTGAAATATGTATCTCTCAAACTTTATTAATAAAATTATTTTTAATATAAATTTATACAGAATATAAATTCAATTATAAATACTAATTTTAAAGATAAATTTTTTTATTCATCATGGTAATTTATTTTTAATTTTTAATAAATAATTAATTACCTTAATAGCTTATACATTAATGATAGAGAAATTATTTATTTTGTAAAAAATCAATAATATAGTTTTTATTAAAATGATAATACCCATCAAAAGGACCAAAAACATGACAAAAACTTATTTTTAGAGTATATAGATACCCTAACCATCTTAGGGTAGACTTTTGGACCATTTGGAGCCTTTTAAAACAGATTATGACATTTATATTATTTTATTTTAAATGATGTCAAAGTTGTCACCTTCATAATTTAATAAACATATCATTCAAAACGTTGGGTGTTTTAGAAGATAAATTTGACTAAAAATATTATTATGAAATAAATTAGATTTATATTCATCATATTATTTTATAATTAATTTTTATGCAACAAATATGTATATTAAATAATTATACAAAAATGTTGTAGTAATTATTTTATTGTGAAAAATATCAAACTAATTGGTTTTAAAAATATTAAAATAAATGTTATATGAACTAATTAATGTAGTCCACAAATTTTAGAGACTAATATAACATGTTAGGAGTATATTAAATATTTTTTTTCTAATATATCCTAAGTTTGGATTTAGTTTAAATTCAAATAAATGAATAGTGTCAAAATTGACACTGTGGATATTTTATAAAAATGACATGTTATTAAATTGTTTAAAAATCACAAAAATATTTAAAACTTATAAATTGAAATTTATATGGTCTAAAATTTTATAAAGTATCCAAATATGGACAATTCACAACACATATGTAAGTATTTATAACAATTTAAAATTTAAAATGTTATTACAACAAATAAGATTAACTAGATTAAATAAGGATAAAACAAATTGATAAGTATTAAAACAAAATAAAAACATGTCTAAATTTGATTGGTTGATTATATTACAACCCTATATTATTTCATATTCTAATTTGAGTCACTTTGGAAGAATTTAAGTAAGATTTTAGTTTATAATAAAATAATATTTTGGAGGTTTCCAAAAGTGCCCCTTTACTCTCTTATAAAAAGGGCACATCCACCCTCTTCTATTCACTCCATTTTGAGCTTTAAAACTCCGCCAAACCCTGCCCAATTTCATTCTAAACTTACCTAGAAACATAATAGAGGTCCTGGTTATCTTAAAATACCAAGTTTAGTTCCATAAGAGGAGGTTTAGAAGAGGCACGTCGAAGAAGAGGTGGCATCCTTTACAGATTCTTTCAAACTTCTTTCTTCTTCTACTTCCTCTATATAAGTTGTTTCATTTTTGAGTAATAACTAAAGTATCACTTGTATACAGATATGTTATTTTGAATATTAAACAACCATATTCCATCATCTATCCACCCTATAAAAAAAATTAAATCACCACGTGTGCGTACGTACGACCAACCGTCTCCACACCGTGGTGTAATATGTTTTTCATCACCAACATGCTTGGATGGGTATAATGATAGAATAAATTACTATATATGATTATTATAAAGTGATATTTATTCTGAAATATTATACACCATACACTTCAATACAATTTTATAATCATGAGAATGATATCATCGCGCGTGCGTACGTACGGCCTACCGTCTCCATGACGTGATGTGATTCGTTCTACATTATCCTCATTGAAGAATGATTATATAAATGAATTGAATTAATAAATATGATATATATATTATACTAATACCATTCTGTAAATGATATATATATAACCTAAATAATAATTTATTCGATAAAATATGCATAAGAACATAAAGTAGTTAACTTCTGAATAACGAGTAACAATGAAATGTTTCTAATAAACAGAAAAGAATATGGCCATATACGATATCATAACAATGACTATAATTATGAAATTATTAAATGACATTATTTAAAAAATTATATTTTAGGTTTGTATATGTACCAAGTATATCGGACCTAAGATAAGGGAAAATCTTGCAATCTCATTTTTATATGAGTTTGTATATACTTCAGTATTTACTAGGGAATATTTATCATCCACATCTCTGTTTCCTAAATATGTAATATTATTTATATCCTTATATAGTTTTTTAAATCAAAATTAACCAATTGGTGTATTTTTACTAAAATATATGAAAGTAATCTTTTGTTGTTTTCAGTAAGATATACTTTTTTACTTTTCTGGCCATAGTACAAGAGGAATGTTTTTTTACTTATACGGAATGAATGGATTTTTATGGTTTTATAACGCCTTATTTTCATGAATATTACTCTACAATATTTAATGATTATTTTCAACACAATCCTTTTCTTTTAAAATTTCATGGCATTTTTTGAAAAGAAAATGATTTTGTAGAAGAAAGGATATTTTCCTCGAGAATTCATTTGAAGTGTTTTATCAAAACTATTTTCCATCTAAGATGAAATTATTTAGTATATTTATGTTTCAAGTATAATGTTTCTATTATTTAAATGGGTTTATTTTTCTTATTATGAAATGATATCCATTTGTTTTATATGGATTATGTTATGATAGGATGATGTTTATGAAACCCATTTTATTCGTTGGGTTATGATGAATGATTTTTATTTATTTTGTGGCACACGTAATAATGATTTCATTATGAGATGGTTGGGACCTATATCTCCCTCCAATTCATTGGGTAAATATTTATATCTCATGATATGGACATGTTAGGAATGAAAATTAAAGTCTGGTTCAGTAATATAGGACCGGAAAGGCAAGTAAACCCGGTTCAGTAATGGATTTTGTCCACTATGATGGTCTTGTCAGCAATACCTTGGAAACTATGGAAATAATATCAAGTGCTTAATGGTTTTCCCCAATTACATGTTTTATTCCCGTGATATTTTATCATGATTAATGTTCCTTTGTGATCTATGTCGTATGTACTGCCAATATTTATGTCATTACTCATGATTTTTATGTTTTATGTTCATGTTTTAAGGTTTAAATGTTTATGGATTGTTTTATGTTCTCCATGTTTACCCTTATTGAGCATTTGAGCTCACCCTTTTTATGTGTTCTTTTACACATGATATATAGAAAGGTTTTAGGTAAGAAAACAAAATGGGAAGATCTTTATGGGAAATGTTGAAGATCTTTCACCATCATTAGAAGATTATGTTCCGAGTTTCCAAAGAAACTAAACTAATACAGTCTTTGGGCATCTGTTTTTTCATGTATTAATTATTCTTCAAAAGTAATTTAATGTGCATGAATGTCAAGATTGGGTCTCTATAGTTGGTATCATAGTGAAGGTTTAGTCAACCTTTGGAAACTAGGATGCGAAAAAATTAGTGATATCCCTAGAGATATTTATAAGGTATGTCTTGGGATGTCCCTAAGGTTAATTACAAGTATACGTTTTAGTCCTAGAATTACCGTAATGATATTATAATTAAACCTAAGATGTTAGATATTGAAGGTACTCTCCCATTATTATGTTGTTTTCCTAGCATGATTTTTTCCTCTCACTGTTCTTTTTTGGGTTTTAGACAATGGATAGAAACAATAAGATTCATGTTAATGGAGAATATAATAGAAAATGGAATGATATTCTTCATGATAAACCAAATTAAACGTGATTTGGAAGGTGAAACATCATTATTATGCCTAATCAGCAATCTCATAACATGATCAATAATATAAACTTTGGTAAGTTTTTGGACACAGGTAATAAGAGAAAGATGGAGTTTCATGATGATCATAGAGGAAATAAAGTTCAATTTCCCTCATGTAAATCAAGTGGGAAGAGTCATCAAGGAGAATGTTTCAAATAAACTACAAGATTCTTTGGGTGTGGAAAAGAAGGACAAAAATCCAGTAATTGCAAAAGAAAATTTCCAGTTATCACAATGGACAAGGATAATGGTATTTCTATGACATCAACAACGGTTAAATGTTTTAAATGTGGAATGTACAGAAATTATTCAAACCAAATCCCTAAGGGAAAGTCTCGTGAAGAGAATCATCATGGTCGTATGGGTATTATTTATGTTGATGATGATGAAGAGACTAAAAATGATATATGAGATGAATGAAGTGTTGAGGAATAAAACGATGAAGCTCATTCAATAGTTTAAGAAGGTAGTGGAATTATTGTATATTTATCAAGATTAATTTTTTATAGGTAATTTAATGGTACTATGGAATAAAGAAACATCTAAGTATTGTTAAACTATTTTTTTTTTCTAAAGTATTTGAAAGTATATGTTAAATGGTACCGGTAACCATAAAAGGTTATTCGAATATTTTTGGAAAGCAGATGAAATGTGTATAATGAAGGGATAAATAGAAAATAATATGTTTGATAGTATTAATGATCTCATGACTGATATAAAGACAAAGTGACATTATGGTTTGAGTATATAGAAATTTTGCGATTTTGGTATGTGCAAAGTGTTAACTTTTGAAAACATTCATGTTTTCACTAAGGTTCTATAGTAATTAATGTTTCAAGATAATACATGATTAATGTATTCCAATGTTTGGAATGTGACCAACAAGATATATCTTATGATATATGGGGGATAAATAATGGTATTCACATGCTTGGTAGATAACCTCTCTAGTAATATTTTTCATTATACTATGAGATTGGACAAAAGTATTTTCAATAATCCTAAAGGTTGGAATGAATTAAGTTAGACATTAGATAGTATTGTTTAAGGCTAAAACTTTTTTCTGAAATGTTATAATACTATAGTTTTAGAAAAAGGAAAACCCGAAGGATGGGTTACAACCCTTCGCGTCGGACAAGGTTGCAGGAATCGAACCCACAACCGAAGTGTGACAGGCCTTTATCGCCTACCATTGTCCTACAGGAAGTCTTTGGTTTGTAGAAATTTGTTTTATTGTATTAAGTGGTATTATATATGAAGTATAAGTCCATTTTTGGAACCATATACGATTAACCTCACCATAGATGGATTTATATATATTCAATATCATGTGCTAAACTTTTTTGTGATAGAGATAGATGGAATGACCAATCATTCTATCGCATGATCTGATAATACTTCAACAATAAAAAATTCAACTTCTTTTCTTTAAATAAGAGATGAAGTGGAAATTGTTCATGGAATGACCAACGATGATATTACACTTAAATCAAGTAAGTATTTATCCTTATGCAAAAAAGCATCAACTTTAAGGAAATAATCTTGAAAACCAAAAATGTTGTCCTAGTACCCTCATATCTGATGAATCAGATGGTACCTTAGATCATCACAAATTTATGGCTTTGTTATTGTTGGATTTTTCATAGCCATGTTCTCTACCACTCTTCATCAGAACATGATGGTTAGATTTCTCTTCCATATCTATATTTTCACATTTATTCTCTTATGTGGAAACCCAGTGCTCAGTTACATTGGGTGACTGTTATGTTTCTAACTTTCCTTTTTAAAATTAAGTATTAGTATTACTTTTTACGATGTGGGTTTCTATGAAAGAAACTTTCAAGTAGTAAACAATTTATTACCCCGAAGAATTTCGAGGGCGAAATTCATTTTAAGGGGGGTAGAATGTAACACCTCGAGATTTTTTGAAAATATTCTTATAAATTTAATTGATGTCTTGTGTTGTATGCTACACCAAGATTAACTTGCGCTATACAAAACACCATATTATCTTTTATTATACGCAAAAAATATTCCTGTCTTGTTTTGCACGCAAGAGCGGCCTTCCTCAATAGCGTTTGTTGTACGCAATACCAAGTTTTACTAAACAACGATATATTTCTATAATATTATAATGAACTAGCCTTTATGAATAGTATTAACCACATTTTAAATTTTATAACATTATCATTCATCTTACACATTATCTAGAACATTGTATGAGAAAAAAAATTCAAGAACAGTAAGTATTTTTTTTTAAATGCAGTTTTGCCGTCTTTTGATGGCGCACCCACTGTAAATAATGTTTTTGACACGTTTATGAGTTCAATTTTACAAAATAAACTTATTCAATTTAATAAGTATATAAATTTTTACTTTGGAAATTTTTTTAATATTTTCCTATTAACTTTCATATTTTGATGAATAGTAAAAATACGCTAAATTTTAATTAAATAAAATTCATCAAGATAATTTATATGGTTAAATTATAATATTTAACGGTTTTAAAGTATAAATATAATATATTTTTACTATTTAATATAATTTAAGTCATTGTCATTAATTTTACATTGAATTCATAGGTAAAAACATTTCAATCTTTTGAAATGTTTTAACTTTCAAAACTCATTTTCTCAACAATGGGATTAATTTTAAATTAAATACAGAAACTTCTATGTATTGATTTTCGAAAAATGAATTCCATATTTTTAATTAGTAGGTCCAAATTATGTTAATAGGATAATTTTATTTTTAGGCATTATGATTTGTAACTATGGTAAATTTTATTTACCACAGTTAAAGGTAAATCAAGAAATTATGGGTAACAATAAAATTATAAAATTACCCTAACACTTGTCTTGATGTAATTTTTTGATTATATTTCTCTATAAAACATTATTTTTCTAAATGGAATCTATTGGAATCCACTTGGATGAGATTAAGACATTTAATTTATTTTATTTAAAGGAAAGTGAAATATGTCTCACTCAAACTTTATTAATTAAATTATTTTTAATATAAGGTTATACAGAATATAAATTAGATTATAAATACTCATTTTAAAGATATTTTTTTTTATTAATTATGGTAATTTATTTTTAATTTTTAAGAAATATATAATTACCTTGATAACTTATACATTAATGATGGAGAAATTATTTATTTTGTGAAAAATCAATAATATAGATTTTATTAAAATGATAATACCCATAAAAAGGTCCAAAAACTTGACAAAAAATTATTGGTCAAGTATATCTATACCCTAACTATCCTAGTGTCGACTTGTGGTCCATTTGGAGCCTTGTAAAACAGATTATGACATTTATATTATTTTATTTTAAATGATGTCAAAGTTGTCACCTTCATAATTTAATAAACACATCATTCTAAAAGTTGGGTGTTTTAGAAGATAAATTTGACTAAAAGTATTCTTATGAAATAAATTAGTTTTATCTTCATAATAGTATTTTATTAATAATTTTTATGCAACAAATAAGTATATTAAATAATTATACAAAAATGTTGTAGTAATTATCTTATTATGAAAAATATCAAAATAATTGGTTTTAAAAATATTAAAATAAATGTTATATGAACTAATTAATGTGATATACCAATTTTAGAGATTAATATAACATGTTAGGAATCTATTAAATATTTTTTTCCGAATATATTTTCTATTTGGATTTAATTTAAATTCAAATAAATGAATAGTGTCAAAATTGAAACTATTGATATTTTATAAAAATGACATGTTATTAAATTGTTTAAAAATCAAAAAAATATTTAAAAATTATAAATTGAAATTTATATGGTCTATAATTTTATGTATTATCCAATTATGGATAATTAAAAATCCATATGTAAGTATTTATAACAATTTAAAATTTAGAATGTTATTACCACAAATAAGATTACATAGATTAAATAAGGATAAATAAAATTGATAAGGTTTAAAATAAAATAAAAACATGTATAAATTTGATAGTTTGATGATATTACAACCCTATATTATCTCATATTTGAATTGGATTCACTTTGGATGTTTTGAAGTTAGATTTGAGTTTATAATAAATTAATATTTTGGAGGTTTCCAAAAGTTCTCCTCTACTCTCTTATAAAAAGGGCACCTCCTCCCTCCTCTATTCACTCCATTTTGAGCTTTAAAACTCAGCCAAACCCTACCCATTTCCCTTATAAACTTACCTAGATACATACTAGAGGTCCTGATCTTCTTAAAATACCAAATTTAGTTACATAAGAGGAGGTTTAGAAGAGGCACGACGAAGAAGAGCTAACATCCTTTACAGATTCTTCCAAACTTCTTTCTTATTATACTTCCTCTATATGAGTTGTTTAATTTTTAAGTAATAACTACTGTATCACTTGTATACTGATATGTTATTATGAATATTAAACAACCATATTCCATCTACTATCCTCCCTACAAAAAATGAAATCACCACGTGTGTGTACGTACGGACAATCGTCTCCATGTCGTGGGGTAATCTGTTTTTCATCACCAACATTCTTGGATGGGTATAATTATGGAATAATTAACTATATATGATTATTAAAAACTGATATTTATTCTGTAATATTATACACCATACACTTCAATACAATTTTACAATCATTATAATGATATTATCGCTCGTGCGTACGTACGGCCTACCGTCTCCACGACGTGATGTGATTCGTTCTACATGATCCTCATTGAAGAATGATTATATAAATTAATTGAATAAATAAATATGATATATATTATACTAATACCATTATTTAAATGATATATATATAACCTAAATACGAATTTATTCGATAAAACATGCATAAGAACATAAAGCAGTTAACACCCGAATAACGAGTAACAATGAAATGTTTCTAATAAACAGATAAGAATATGACCATATATGATATCATAACAATGACTATGATTCTAGAATGTGTCAATGAAATTATTTAAATCATTATACAGGAGGTTCCTATAGGCACCAAGCATATCAGACCTAAGGTAAGGGAAAATCTCACAATCTCATTTTTCTCCGAGATTGCATATACTTCAGTATTTAGTGGGGAATATTTATCATCTGCATCTGTGTTTCCTCAATATGTAATATTATTTCTATCCTCCAATAGTTTTTTAAATCCAATTTTACCAATTTTTGAATTTTTAGTAAAATATATGAAAGTAATCCTTTTTCGTTTTCAGTAAGATATACTTTTTGACTTTTCCGTCCATAGTACTATAAGAATGTTTTTTACTTTTAAAGAGTGAATGGATTTTTATGGTTTTATAACGCCTTATTTTCATGAAGATTACTCTACAATATTTCATTATTATTTTCAAAGAAATCCTTTTCTTTTAAAATTTCATAGCATTTTGTGAAAAGAAAATAATTTTGACGAAAAAAGGATATTTTCATCAAGAATTTATTTCAAGTGTTTTATCAAAACTATTTTCCATCTAAGATGACATTATTTTGTATGTTTATGTTTCAAGTATAATGTCTCTGTTATTTACATGGTTGGATTTTTCTTATGATTAAATGATATCCATTTGTGTTATATGGATTATGTTATGATGGGACGATATTTATGAACCCCATTTTATTCTTTGGGTTATGATGAATGATTTCTATTTATTTTGTGCCACATGTAACAATGATTTCATTATGAGATGGGTGGGACCTATATCTTTGTCTACTGTATTGGGTAAAGATTTATATCTCATGAGATATACATGGCTGGAATGGAATGTAAAATCTGGTTCAGTAATACAGGGCTGGAACAGCAAGTAAACTCGGTTCAGTAATAGACTTTGTCCACTATGATGGTATTAGAATTAATGCCTTTGCTACTATGGAAATAATATCATGTGATTAACAGTTTTCCACAATTACATGTTTTATTCACATGATATTTTATCATGATTAATGTTCCTTTGTGATCTATGCCTTATGTACTGCCAAGATTTATGTCATTACTCGTGATTTTGATGTTTTATGTTCATGTTTGTACGTTCAAATGTTTATGGATTGTTTTATGTTCTTCATGTTTACCCTTAATGAGCATTTGAGTTCACCCTTTTTATGTTTTATTTTCCCCAAGATATAAAGAAAGGTTTTAGTTAAGAAAAAAAAATGGGGAAGATCTTTATGGGAGATATTGAAGATCTTTCACCATGATTAGAAGATTATGATCCGAGTTTCCAAAGACACTAAACTAATACGGTCTTTGGGCGTATGTTTTTTCTTGTATTAAGTATTCTGCAAAATTAATGTAATGTCCATATACATTAATATTGGATCTCTATAGTATCTTACCATGGTTAAATAATTTTGGGTTTTCTTTATATGGGCTTTGGTTTAAATTCTCAATAATTAGAATTGTTTCAGAGGTATCTGATGTGATGTCCCTGATTATCCCTAAACCTATCCTTTATCATTTCTCATGCATCATTCATGTATAGGGATGTTATCTAGTAGTCTTTTTGGTTGTTAGAATGTTTTAAATAATTATAAATGATTTCTATTATTTAAGTGTATGATTATTAGGTTCAAAAAAATTCTTAGTGAATATGTGTTTCCCATTAAGAATGAAGAAGTGATTGGAAGTCGCCCTTACATGAGTCTAGGGTTGTCATGAACTGTCCCCCAGGACCAATGTCGTGACTACCCCAAGCCCGCCTCCCATAGGCTTGGGTATGGTGACTAGCACTGAGTTGGCATATACCACAAGTGGGATTCATTTTCCCTAGTACCTATACGCAAGCACCTGTCTCCAAGAAAAATCTAAAACTGAAAACACTAAGTAAACATGGATTCAAACCACTGTGGAAACCCACTTAAGTGTAAGGTAAAACACTGAAAGAAAATGGGCCATAATACTAGACCAATTGAAAAGGAAAATTACAATCTCCTAGATCTCATTGGTAGAAAACCCTACCATAAGGGTAGGTAGAGTAAGTTCTCTAAATATCGTTGAATCGTACCATGTCTCTTTGGTCACCCTTAAGAACCCCTGTCTCTGGTCAAGAAAGGTCTCCGTCAAAGCTGTCAATCATCTGCACAAGACACGACACATGTGGATGAATCCCTTTTAGGGGTGAGTAAAATAATACTCAATGGGGACCCAGAACTACCAAGGTATAACTAGGAAATATACCACAAAGGAATCACATGAATAATACCGCAAAGGAATCAGTAATAAATACACCCATCATACTACCAAAGAGGTACAAGAAGTGTATCCTCTAAGAATTATAATCAATAGAATCACTAGAGTTGGCTGACACTAATTATAGGTCTATGGTATGTAAATATTGTTGTCTCCAGAATTTATAGTACCCTCAACTAGTAACACATAGATTGTAGGTAACACATAGAGTTTTGGTAACACACAGAGTATTGATAACACACAGAGAGTAGGTAACACACGGAGTGTAGGTAACACACGAAGTGTCATTAAATACTAGAAGACTTTTTATCTATTGGGGTAGGAGATTACCATCTTAGTATAGGTAAGACACATAGTTTAATTAAGACACACACTCTAGTAAGACACAGAGTCCAGGTCGTTGCCAGCTATAGGATTCCATCCTTAGCAGGACCATTCCTAAAGCACCTACACCTCAATCCAAAATTTAATAATTAAACTTCCACAAAATTCCACTTATAGTATATCAAAAGTACCTCCTCGTTGTGAGGGTCCCAAAACTGCAAACGACTGGTCAAACGGACACACGGTTTGAAAGATATGGGTATTTTAGTGAAAACGGGTCAATGGGGTCCGGGTCCGGTCTGACCCGGTCGGACCGACCCGACCCGACCTGGCCCGAGGTCCACCGACCCAACACACTGGTTCTGACCCAACCCACTGGGCTGACCCAACCCTTCGGGTTCGGCCCACCTTGTCTTGTCCTGCAGGACCAGGTCCATTGGGCCACGAGTCCATCCCACAGGGCCCCCTGGGGCGGCCTAGTTTCTTCAACCCGTCCTGCTAGAGCATGACAGTTTGCTCCACCTGGGACGTGGGGGTTGTCATGTCCCCTCTGCATCATGTGGTTGTCCAATAAATTGGTCTCACCTCCCGCATGCAATCTTCGGGATTGTGCGCCACTCGGTCTGACACGGTAGAAGGTCGTGTCGTCAGTTTTATTCGTCGCAGCTCACCCGGATGTAACCCCTGTCACCACCCACAGTCATGACATCATGGGATACTCTACCACCTACCATGCCACCATGAGATGCTTCCGACACTGCCCCATCATCTTCTCCCTCCGTGGGTCATTGCCGTCACTATGGAGGTCTGCTTTTCAAACTGAAATGTGTATCGCGATCCTCGGGTCACGAACTCATCTATTATGCACTTCAAACCATATCTTCATTTCTCCGGGAGTCCATCCTCATTCAGAAACTCCTGACATTTTATGGAGTGACCATGGGGGTCTGCCTATGGAGAACATGTGAATGGGGTAAAGAAGAATCACAATAACACCCCTTAGAAGGACCCAGGCCTTTGTCCATGTCAGCCTTGGTTTGTTGTTGTTAGAAGGATCACAGAGAATGAGACAAGAATCACGCAGATCTAATTCCCATTTAATCCAAAAGAACGAGAGTAGAATTACACAGACCTAATCCCCATTTTAATCCTCACAAGATAAATCCCAACCCATAAGAACAATCAACCCATGTATTAACCTGTTAGTGTGTTGATCCACATTCGTCATTTAGAATGTAAGTACATGGAAATAAAATCACATAGAAAGGAACCCTTACCCCTAGGATTGGATCGATCATTGAGGAAGTGTGAGTTATATGTTCATTGTTCATCAATCGGCTGACACCTAATCTGAATCTTATCATCGATCCACCCTTGTTCATTTTTCGTCGACTTCAAGGTTCTCCAATGTGTTCTCTTTCTTTTTTTACAGAGCCTCCAAGGATCATGAATCTGACCTCGTATCCCTGTCGAGCTATTAAATGAATAAACACTTTTTAGCGTCATTGTTTCACTATGTTGCAGCATCACAATGATGTATCCTTTATGAAAGTAAATATCAACCTTGTGATTTCATCACAACATTGCTATGTCATCAAGAAACGTTAAAAGAAAAATAAAATAATATTTTTAAGTTTATTTTTATTCTTCTTTAAAACATCCAAAAAATATTTTTCATAGTAAACCCGCACAGGTAAAGGTTAGGTCCTGCCTAAGAAAAACCCGCTACTCTAAAAAAAATAGTGCCCTCAGATTTCAAATATCAGCACTCTCATATAAGATACAAAAATCGAGCATGCACATTATTTTTAATAAACTTAAAAATAGTTCAAAAATTTATTTCGGGAACCTAGGGCTTCAGAATCACATTTATTCTCATCTATTGGTCTCAAAATAATCTCATATAATTATTAAGAATAAAATCTTTACATAGAGAATCTGGAACATTACATTCTCCCCACCATAGGGATTTACATTCCTCGAATCAAAAATAAGGGATAAAAAAATGGGGATACTGAGCGTGAATCTGAGCCTCCCACTACCAAGTGATCTCTTGGAGATTGTTATGTTACCACCGAATTCACACTAGAGGAATCAACCATCTATGACGGATCCTCTCTCGCCAATCATCGGTCTCCAATAGGTACTCCATGAAGGTCGCCACATAATCAATATCCAGCTCGCCCAAGTCAATGACATGAGATGGTTCATGTACTTATCTCCTCAACTAGGATATGTGGAAGACATTGTACACCCTCTCTAACTATAGAGGTAGATCCAAGAGGCACACCACCTCACCTACTCTACATTGTATCAAAAAAGGTCCAATGAACCTCGGAGATAACTTGCCACCCCAGCCAAATCTCTGTATCCCACACCGAGGAGAGACCCGAAGGAACACATGGTCTCCCACCTTCAACACCAAGGGTCTCTATTGTCTATAATAATAGGACTTATGATGTATTTTTTTTAGTCTTTATCCACTCCTAGATAAACTTCACCTTCTTTGTAGTTGCCTACACCAACTCCAGGCCCATGAGCACTGACTCTCCAAGGTGAGTCCAACAAAGTAGTGACCTATAGGGTTGCTCATACAAGGCCTTGAACAGTGTCATATTGATGGTGGATTGGTAGCTATTGGTGAACAAAAAACTCCATAAAGGTATGTGATCATCCCAACTGTGGCCAAAATCAAGGATGCAAGCAAGTATCATGTCCTCTAAGACCTAAATGTTCTTCTCTGTCTAGCCGTCTATCTACGGGTGGAAAACTATGCTCAAGCATAGTTTATTCCCAAATGCCTCATGTAATCCCTTCTAAAACTGGGATGTAAAGTGTGTGTTACAAATTGATACTACCGTAGATGGGACTCCTTGGAGTCGAACTATCTCTTACATATAGAGGCGTCCAAAAATATCTACTGAACCCTATTCCCAAATCACTAGGAAGTGTGCCGACTTGGTGAGTCGGTCAATGATCACCCAGATAGTATCATTCCCCCTAGATGTACATGGTAAACTTTTCATGAAGTCTATCAATATTACATCTCACTTCCACTTTGAAACCTCAAGGGGTTGAGTCAAACACACTGGAACTTGGTGCTTGTCCTTTACTTACTGACAAATGAGGTATCTAGAGACAAACTCTACCGCAACCTTTTTTATCCCTAGCCACCAAAACTGATGTCGAAGGTCCTTGTACATATTTTTCACACCTGGATGTACCACTAAAGGGGATATATGGAACTCCCTCAACACCTCCACCTATTACATCATTGGTACAATTGTGCATCCTTTGAAAAGAATGACATGCTCCCCACCTTTCAAATATCCATAAGGGGAATGCCCTGTGGACATTTGAGCATATGTAGTTTCATAGATGATATCTCCAAGTTTTTCCTCCCTCACTCATTATAAGAGTGGAGGGGTAATCACCATAGGTTAAAAATAATATGCTTCATATCCATCCATAAAGAATATATAAAGCGTTGCCAACTACTATGAGGCCTTGTTCAGTAGTTGGGCACCTGATCTCTCTCTGAGATCATCTTCCACCACATTCTCCTTACCAAGAGTATAGAATACCTTTAATTCATAGTCCTGGAGGAACTCTATATCACACCATCGTCTCAGGTTTAGATCCTTCTAAGAAAAGATATACCTTAGAATTTTGTGATATGAGTATATGATGAACCACTCACCCATAAGGTAGTGTCACTACATCTCCAACGCAAAGAATTCCACTACCAACTCTAGATCATGGGTCACATAGTCCTACTCATGTTGTCTCAACTACCATAAACCATAATCAATCACTTATTTACCCTACATCAGGACATAATCAAGCATGGTTCCTGATGCATCGCAGAACACCATATGTTGGACACCCTCCTCAAGAAATCTCAGGATGGGAGTGATCGTCAAACTCTAACTCGGCTGCTGAAAGCTCTCCTAGAACTTCTCTATCCACGTGAAGGATTTCTCCTTTCATGTCAAGGTTTTCATGGATGATGATACTCTAGAATAGTCTGGTACAAACCTCCAATAGTACCCATCCAATCCAAGGAAACTCAACACCTCGGTAACATTCTAGGGTGGCTCCCAAGCAAGAACCACCTCTATCTTTGCTAGATTTACTATGACTCCAGCCTCCTAAATGATGTGTCCCAGAAATTTGACCAACCGTATCTGGAACTGAAACTTCAAGAGATTCCCATAAAGCTGGTGCTCTAAAAGTAAGTCTTGGACCATCCTAAAGTGTATTGTGTGCTCCTCCTCAACCACCTAGTACACCAAGATGTAATCAATAATGAACACAATGAACTGGCCAAGGTAGGTCAGAAATATCCTATTCATGAGTCCTATGAAAACTTTTGGGGAGTTAATCACACTAAATAGAAAAACTAAGTACTTCTAGTGGTCATAGCGACATCTGAAAGTCGTCTTCGGGATGTCCTCATCCAACAACCAAAGCTAGTGATAGCCTAATCTGAGGTCTATCTTCAGGAACCATCTTGCTCCCTTCAGCTAATCGAATAGGTCATCAATCCTCATTAGTGGATACTTATTCTTCATGTTCACCTGGTTCAGGCACCTAAATTCCACACATAACCTTAGCTCTTGTCTTCCTTCTTGGAAAACAAAACTAGGGCAGCCCATGCTGAACACTAGGTCTGATGAATCCATTTTTCTACAATTCGTCCAGTCGAACCATCAACTCACAAACCTATATGAGATCCATACAATATATAAGGGTTTATATCGTTGTCATATTGGGGTATAGATCAAAACAACATTCTACATCTCTATAAGGTGATATTCTAGGAACATCTTCTGGAAAGATGTCCTCATAATCATTCACCAGTGTAGGAAACTGAGGACTCATCTCATCCACTACACTGAGGGCCATTCAAGAAAACTGATGTGTTATTAGTTGCACCATCCTACATGTGAGTCCATCCTCTACTACTCTGGTTTCATTCTCACCAATAAAGGAAAATATGGTCCCGTCTCAGCAGACACACCACATTGTGCAACTAAAATAGTTGATCTGAGCATAAACTGTGGATAACCATTCCATAACGAGAATGATTTCTTCAGGACTTGACACTTCCATCAAGAGATCCCAACTGATACTCTCACCCCCAAGAGTAAGGGCACACTACCGACATAAGTTTGTGATCGTCGAATATTCTCTTATAGGAGTCTCAAAGCGTTGGGATCGAGTTAACGGTTCCACAAGAATCCTTGTGTCTCGAACAAGGATTACGGTGAGAAAAGAGTGATTTAAACCTATGTCTTTAAAAACTTAAAATAGGGTGGAAAATACATATATATATTACCTCTAATCATCCGGGGATTCTCGGGATCGTAAGACTCTATTTCCTGGAGTTGTCCTTCCCCTATACACCAACTCCCTGAGCTCAAGGTGGACCATCTAGGGGTGGCGGTGGTAGTGCCTAAAATATCCATCGATATCGTTCTGCTCATCCCACTTCTCTACCACATACACTTCTTAGAAGATGGCCTTGTTACTATCTTCGTCTCTTCCTCAGTATTACCTCGACCTTATCCTAGTCAGTCGTACAGATGGTGAAACAATCTCTATTCAGATTCCCCCAACCGTCGCACGAGTACCACCGTCTGAACTTTGGCTGAATCGCTCTACCTAGGGAGTCCCACATTACTGATATTGTGTCATGGGGTCATCCCCTAAACTATTTGGTGCTCTTGGAACCCGATGTCAACTGTCGGCTACCTGCTAACGAAGACTCTGATACCTATCACCCGTTGGTAGCTCCCACTATCAATGACTGCTCTGCAAGAAATCTCTCTACCAGTAGAGCTCGCTCAACGACTCCATCATGTGTAGGGATGATAAGGGATATCATTGACGCCCTGATCTCACAGTTTATTCCCTACTCAAAGGTACGAGATCTGAATAATAGGTCCCTCGCCATATCTATAGAGTAGCGAGAAAGATCTGTGAATCTTGTCGAGTACTCTGCTACTGACTGGTTTCCCTGTTGCAGGTGTAGTAGCTCCTGTATACAAATAAAGCATAAAATTTATAGAAATTACTCCTCCTTGAAGAGGAACTTAAATTTTAACTAGGATAGAGTCACCTCCTCAAGTGTCTGCGTCATTAGGGTATATTGTCTCCATTTTGAGGCTTTAAAAAGACTCACAGCTAGGACTACCATCTGTTTGGGAGGCATCCTCACTAAATAAAATACTCGTGTTACCACCTCCAACCAGTCCTTAGCTACCTGAGGATCTGTCTCACCTCATAAACTATGATTTCACTACCACTGGAACTCATGAAATTCACTAATCTTGTGTGCATCCTCTACCAGTAGTGCTGGAAGTAACTGCTACTCTCCGAGTGGCGGTATCGCTAGTACACCATCGGGAGGTTCTATCTATGGAAACGATCCCTACACTAATTCATCATTGCTCGGTAGACCATCCTCATGGTCACTCAATGTAATCTTGCCTCGATATCTATGTATAGGCATCCTAAAACAAAACAAGATATACAACATTCAATAGATTATACTTGGTAAGCTGAATCTGACTCAAGAAGGACAGGAGAACAGACTCAATTCCTATATTATGCATAAAAATTTGATTTCCCCTACAACTATTGTTCTCTTGTAATGAGTTGGAATGATGAATTCAAGGTTCGAGTGTATGAATACGTCGGCCACCGCACCAACACTGGGTTCCCTAGCCTGAAATTCGAACTTGAAACACTTAACATTATTTCCCCAAAACAGGAGTAAAATTGACCACCCTTTGATACCACTATGTCATTACCCATCCCTCATAACTTATGTCGTGACTACCCCAAGACTGCTTCCCATAGGCCAGGGGTTTTTGAATTGCACCGAGTTGGATTATCCCACAAGTGGGAGGCACTTTCCTTAGTACATGTACGTGTGTAACCATCTCCAATAAAAAGATGAAATTGAAAACACTAAGTAAAAATGAACGAAAACCAGTAAGGAAATCAACATAGAGTAAGGTACAAAACTGAAATAAAAGGGTCCAGAATAAAATCCCAACTAAAAAATGGAAATTTAAAAGCTATTAGATCTCATCTGTAGAAAACCCTACATAAATGGTAGGTACAATAAGTTGTCTGAATGTCACTGAAGTGTACCATGTTTGTTATGTCACACTAAATCACACTTATCTCCAATCCACCAAAGAATCTATCAAAGTTGTCGATATTCTACACAAGACATCACACGTGTGGGCGAATCCCTTGCAAGGGAGATTAAAACAATACTCATTAGGGACCCCAAACCACAAACAATACTCCTTATCACGCGGTCGACTGATGATCCAATCCCACCTCCCGCACACGGTCTACTGGATTGCATGCCCCATAGTCTGACATGATAGGATGTCGTGTCACTGGTCTGCTCTATGGTGGCCCACCCTAGTAATGGCCACCATCACCAACCGCGACCATGCCACCACAAGCTCCTCCACCATCGGCCGTCGAGCTAGTGGCATGCTGCTAAGTGGCCATTCCATTGTCGGTGCCACCCCGATGGCTCCTCCTTCTGTCAGCCGCCCCCATCATTGTGGCAGTCTATTTTTCAAACCAAAAGGTGCATTGTGATCCTCGAGTCATGAACTCATCTTCTATGGGCTTCACACCATTATTTCATCACTCCAGGAATCCATCCACATTTGGGACCTCACAAAATTTTAATCGCATGACAATGGGGGTCCGCTGATGAAGAACGTCTGAACGATGGAAAGAAGAATCACAATAACACCACTTAGAATGACCCAAAACTGTGTCCGTGTTGTCCTAGGCTTGTTATTTTTAGCAGGATCATGAATAACGAGACAAGAATCACACAGATCTTATTCTCATTTAATCACGAAGAACAAAAGGAGAATCAACAATATATAATCGACTTTTTAATCCTCAAAAAATAAATCTGAACCCGCAAGAATGATCGACCCAAAGATTAACTTGTGAGTGGGTTGATCCTCATTCTTTATTTAGAAAGTAAGAACGAGGAAACTAAATCACATAGAAAATAACCCCTACCTCAAGGATTGGATTGATAATTGGTTAAGCGTGAGTCCGATGTTTGTCCTTCTTCAATCCGTTGATGCCTATTCTGAATCTGATCATTGATCTTCCACTATTCGTTGTTGATCGACATGAGGATTTGACAACGTGTTCTACTTCTTTTTTTATAGTGCCTACATGGATCGTGAAACAAATCTCAAATCCCTTCCAAGATATTAAATGAAGAAATTTATTTCAGCATTGTTCTTTCATTTTATTATTTCATCTCCACATTGTTTCATTTATGAAAGGAAACAGATGCCTTGTTACCACGTCATAGCATTTTCGCATAATCAAGAAACATTAAAATAAAAATAAAATAAAATGTTTAATTTTATTTTTATTATTCTTTAAAACATATGAAAAATATTTTCCATAGTTGACCTACCTCGGTCAAGGATAGGTCATGCCTAAGCAAAACCTACTGCTCTGAATAGAATGGTTCCCTCAGATTTAAAATCTGATCACACATTTAAATGATACACAAACCAAGAAATATCTCTATTTTTAATAAACATAAAAATAGTTCAAATATTTATTTCAAGCACCCCAGGACACATAATCATGTTTCTTCTCAGTTCCTGGTCTCAAAATAAACCCATAAAATTTTGAAGTATAAAACTTTTACATGAAAAATCCAGGACATTACAAGGATCTTCCTTACATGAGACTCTATTTACCCTTAAATATAATCCTTAAGAATTGATGCCACCTATAACACCCTCCAAGGAACTATCGAGTTTTTTATGGTTTTATGAGAATACGGTTTGTTTTAATTTTTTATGGAAACTCTGCCCAAAATTTGGGAAATTTAGAGTTTTTTATTTGGTGCAATGTTTGTATGCATTATTTAAAGGAAACCATATATTAATCCTTAAGTATTTTTTTCACATCATTTTATTTTCTGTATAGGTCTTAAGTATGGGTGGTTCACCATTTGGTCCAAATCATTTGGATCCTAAGAGAAAGTATTCATGAACTATGGGAGTCTGGGTTATAGTTCATATCTTGTGTATGGTTAGGTAAAATATAAAAGAAGTATGTTGATTGGCTATAGATTTTATAGTTCCATTTGTAATGGTTAAGACATGTTTTTCCCAACTTTTTGGGGTCATAGGTAAACTATTTGAGTGGGTTTTTTCTAGTAAGTTTCTTTCCCATGATTGGCACACAGTTTGGAAAATTATATGTCCAATCCGTGTGACCTACCTAGGATCATTAAAAATTAAATTTTCACTTTTTCCCTAACTCTAATTAAATCCTAAAGCCCTAACATCTCACCTCCTCTCATTTCAATGGACTAGGCTTTCCACCCTTGAGAGTCTTCACCTTTCTTCCTCCTCTTTTTATCTTTTTTATCATGGTTTCAAGTGGATTCTTACATGGTAAGACCCTCTAAACCCCATCCACTCATCTATTTCTTCTTTATCCCTTGACATATATCCTTCCTCGAACCCAAATATTGATATTGGGAAAATTTAAGGTTGTATTTGGTCTGAATTATGAGGATTTTATCAAGTAGGGGATATAGAGGGAATGTATTGTCTTGTGGGAGTATTCTTCACCATGGGAAAAAATTACAACTTGATCATCATTCAATAGAGGTGGTTGTTTCTTTATTATAACTTTATATTAAAAGGTATTTAGATTATTGTGGTTTTTAAGTGCTTATGTATTAAAAGTGTGCATTTGAGTGTGTTCAATAATGGGAAATGATGTTATCAAATGATTTTAACCCTTGGAATGGAATGGGGATCCATTCTAAGTGTTTGAAAAGATTCCTAAATGGAATTTAAATTATATTTTTGGTTTTAAATTTCATAGTAAGCACTATATTGACGTTTTTAAAATTATTCTTGTATTAACACATTTCAAAACAAATGATTTGAGTTTTTTTAAGTTTTTAAAATACTTTTAATGGGTTTTTTATTATAAAGTGGTGTTTTAACCCTTTTGGATTATATTTAAAACATTTTTATGACCTTGTTGGATTTAAAATGTTGGATCAAGGAATCTATGAGTTCCCATTTGGTGTCTCTATGATATGGTATTTCCCATGGAATTCTTGTATTCTTAAAATGATTTCATTTCGTTTTGGTTATGAAATTGAATTTAGGATGGCTATGATCTTTGGTGAAAATGGAAATGGGTTTTCAAAATTGGTTTTCTCTGAAAATTAAATTTTATTTAAAATTCTTCAAAGATGGATTTGAAATGTAAATCTTTTTTAAAGTATTAAATCAATTTTTCATTTCTAAAGAAAATGTTTTAAAAACAATTGGTCTTGATTTTTTCTTGACACCTAATTTTCATATAAAGAACATTGGGAGACCATATTGTATGGAAAAAACTATACATATGTGATCCTTAGTGGAGTAAGTTATCACTATAGGAGGGGGAATGTTTCCAAGGTTGATAGTGGGTATCCTTTTCTAGGAACCAAGGTTCCCAAACATTAGGTTCCAAAGATTCCATCTAGTGTTCCATTAATTTTTCTTTGTGGTGTGAAAACTCATGTCATGTATTTTCCTTCAATGATCTACAGATACATTACATGCATGTTTATTTGATATTATTATTTTCCCACTTGATATAGATTCTAGAAAACTATTTCACTCATCTTCTTATTCCATGGATATAAGTTATGTTATGTTTCTTTTTTTATTAGAATATGGAATGTTTTTTACATTAAATTCAAAGAATGATTTGAAATGGAAAATGATTTCTTATGAGATGTTTTAGAAATATATTTTATGAAAGAGATAACAAATTAAAATGGGTAGACATTTTATATATTATTTAGTGGTATCCTACTAATATTTCTCACACCATACGTTTTACCTTGGGACTTTAAGACTTGGTTTTTCAGGATACAGGTAAATGGAAGAGCATTATATAAAGAATATCTCTCCTAGATTATTTTTCCTAATAGTGATTTGTGATGGTGGTGAATTATGGTCATGTGGAGATGGAACCATGGGATTCTTTGAGTTAAATGTTGAAGGGTCATTTTAGTTTCTTTTTCAGGCCTTTTTATCCAATAATTGGTTATTACCTTTATGTGTTGGTTTTTTTAAATATGATTTATTATGGTTATATGTTATGATGATTTGTGTGTTTATCCACCATCATATTTATATTTAGGGTCAAATTATTCCCATATTTCTTTGTATAATACACTGGTCCTTGTAAATATCCCATGGAAATTGATAATGCACTTTGGACCATGATGTGGGCTAATTCAAGTGATATAGTTGATTGATCCTATTTGAAGTGTGCAATAAACATCAGTGATGAGTCAAGTGGTCTGTTACCTGTGTGATAAAAAGAGACACCTCAAATCTAATTGTAATGTAGCACCTAGCTTGTGTCACGATTATGGTAAGTATGGACATTTTTAATGTTTTTAAGAGATAGTTTCTTGGGGTAGTATAGTTGGATCTACCTTCACCAAGGTCTATAACTTTATATCTCACATAAAAAAGGGTTGTAATTTCAACCTCTTGTCGATGGTTATGTCTATGATGTGAAGAAAGGGTAGAATGAGGCTGGATGCATCTATGTAGTAGAGTATACACCAAAGGAGTAAGATGTGGGGTCGGATACCATGAGAGGTATAGTTTTTATTGAATCATATATGGTTATGTATTTTTTTTATACTTGTGAAACACATACCAATATCATATACAAGATTATTGATGTATTGGTTTTATATTCGGAGCTTATGCATTTATTGATAACTCTTTCCATTACCTTGCTAAAGAAGTTGGAGTAGGGATTTAAATTTATCCAGTGTTGGGTGGTGATTGCTGACCATGAAACCATATTGGAATTTTCAGTTTTGGATCTAGAAATCTATGATTCTATCATTTTAATAGATTTTATAACTAGATATAAATACCAAATTGACTATTATCGTCATCAGGTCCTGTTTTTTTCTTCTGATGGAGTCATTCATGTCTTTCAAGGTAATTAGGATCCTGGATATATGATAGAATGTCTTTATTCCCCTAGTGAGGAGATGATATAATGCTAGTTGGATGATATGTGTCTTGATATATTTGATTTACATATTAGGTCCCCTATTCCTATGGTGGTGAGTGAGCATATTGAATTTTTTTAAATGACTTCTCTATGTTTCCACCTTAGAGGGTAGTTGAGTTTTCCATAGAATTTATTCTACGGATAATACAAATTTTCTAACTTTGGTACCATATGAAACCCACCGAATTGAAATAAGAAGGTGGATGAAAGTTGCTATATTTTTATTTATTACCATAGACATAACCAAGTGATATATAAGAACAAGTATCCCTTAAGGGGGATTGAAGACATTTTTTATCATCACAATGGAGACTGATAATTTTTTATAATTGTTATATGATCAAGGTACCATCAGCGAAGGTTATGGGAGGAGGCTATTCTTAATATGTAATTCAGGAGATGGTATTGTAATTTTGATTATCTATTCATATTTGTTATCCTTACTATTGCTTTTATAGTGTTTCTGGATTTGAATAATCAAATATTACATAGGTTCTTGGATTATTTCAATATGTTTTTGTGGATGATATCCTTATTTATTATACATTAGAACATGATAATGTTATGCATTTGAATATCCTTCTTATAATCTTAAAATAACATCATCTATAATAGTAGCTATCTAAATGTTTGTTCTGTATCCATGAGGTGATTTTTCTTGTGCATGTGATTTTTGATAATGGGGTCTCAGTGGATCCTAAGAAGATTTAGGATGTGATGTCTTGGTAGTAGCCCAGAAATGTGTTTGAGATCCAGAGTTTCTTAGGATTATATTGTGATTGAAAGTTATTTTTTCGGACTTCTCTAAAATTTCATCACTTATAATGGAGTTAACCCATAAGGGTGTGAATGTTTTTTTGAGTGTTAAGTACTAAATATATTTTAAGGATTTTAAAGTGATATTGACATCAAATCTAATATTGAAACTTTCTATGCTAGGCTTGTAATATGATATATGCTACTATGCCTCAGGTATGGGTTTGGGTTGTGTTCTGATGTAGTGAATAAAGGTGGTAATTTATGACTTTAATAAATTACACCATCAAGATAAGAACTACTACACTCATTATATTGAGTTATCATCACATATTCACTCTCTTAAGATTTGATACCCCTACCTCTTTGGGGAGAGATTTATAGTGTATTAAAACTATAATAGTTTAAAATATAACATTACATAAATGGATCTGAATATGATACAAATATGCTGGGTAGATTACCTGTAGAACTTTGATTTTGATATCCCTAGAAAATTAATCATTGTCAAATATTCTTTGAGCATAAAATTAACAACTAGTCTATTGAAGGAATATATAGAAGAATAGTTCTTGATAGGTTCATTGTCTAAGATGAATATGGATGAAGCGAGAACTAATAGATTGGTATCTTCAGATAATGCTTGGGATGGATAATCTTTGGATGATTATATCCAACTTAGATAGGAAGAGGATGTGAAGTGTCAGTTTTTTTTAAGAAATATTTACACAGGAGAAACCTTATGTGAGTGGTCTTGGTCTCTCAATGGGGTTTTGTGCTTCTAAGGTAGGATGGTTGTTTAGATAAACATGAGATGGGAATTGATGGATAATGTACACTAATACAATTGGTAAATGAACACCAGATATACTAATATTTTTTACGGCATTATACAACATTATTGGTGGTTGATAATAAGATGGGATATTAGGGATTTTGTGTCATGATGCCTCACATGTGAGCAGATTAAGGAAGAACGTTATAATCCTACTGGGTTTTTTATGACCTTTACCCATTCCATTATGGAAATGATATGAGATAGGTATAGACATTTTGATTGTGAAACATTGGAATCTTATTGGTAAGGATGTGATATGGGTGGTTATTAATTGACTCATGAAATCAATGAATTTCCTACTTATTAAAGTGGAAATAATGGAAGATGGTCTTGGGAACTTACATGTGTGGGTTATTTTTAGACTCCATGTTGTACCATTGTCTATCATTTTAGATAGGTATATTAACTTCACATCCTATTTTTAGAGTTGATTACAGGAAGAAATGGGTTCTCGATTCAAGTTTAGCATGGAATATCATATTCATATGAATGTATGGTATCAGTAAGCCATCCACATTCTTAAATAAAAACTCTGTTCATGCATTCTTAACTTTAATGGTTTTTAGGAGAAACATATACCCTCAGTGGAGTTTTTTTATAACAATAGTTACCAATAATTGATGAGTATGTATCCATTTGAGGAATTGTAAGGTAGGCCATATAGACTATATCTTTGAGGTAGGTGATCATTTTTTCCTCAAATTTAACCATGGTTGGGACATAGACTTTTGGGAAATCAGGGTAAGTTAGCTCCTCGTTATGTTGGATCATTTTTGTAACACCCCGTGATTTTATGGTATGTCTCTTTCTAAATAATTTGATAGCTTAATTTTCATGTAACATCGAGCTTAAACTAATTTCAAAATATTATTATTTTAACACAACCATTATAACCTAGTTCTTAAATTGGTGATAATGAATAGTATTAACCATATTATGAAATATATAGTTTTCTAACACATTGTTAATGTATTAATTAATTAATTCTGAATATGAACATAATTTTTAGTGAAGTCGTTATCTTTTTCAAATATGAGTTTTCTTAAAAAAGTGATTTTTATTTCTTTGTATGAGAAAATAAATATAATTAATTTTTAAAAACAATTGAGAATTTATTTTATAAAATAAAAAAAATTATTCAGAATGTCAAAATTATCTTAGGATTAATTTTTGGTATTTTTTTGAAAAGTTTAATTTTTCGATGAATAGTAAAAAAATATTGATTTTTAAAAAACCCTCATTTTTTATATATTTAAAAGTCATTTTATGTTTTTAAATTGATATAAAAGTAAATTAAGTAATTTTTATTTATATATAACCTTATTAATTACATTTAAACAATATTTATACCATATTTTGGTATAAGTATATTTTGACACATAAAACACATTTTTTTCAAAAAATTGTTTTTCATTGTATTTTGAGGGTTTAATTTTATATATAATTTTGAAACTTATGTGTTTTATATTTTTAAAAATATATTCCCTATTTGGAATAAGGAGGTAAAAATTATTTTATCTGGTCATTTTCAATTTTAGGCATAAAAATTTACTATGCTAAAAAAAATATTTACTACAGTATAGGTAAAATATTGTAACGGGTTAAAGTTAAAAGGTAAAAACATTAAATTCCCAAAAAACCAAAACATTAAATGGGTGTTTGATGTGTTTATAGATCTTAAACTTTATTTAAAACATTAATTATCATCCAAATTCATTGTAATTGTTCTACCCAAATGTGGTTGGCTTTAAATACAAAATAATTGTTATTTAATCACTTAAAACCACCCCTCCTCAAGTATAAATACAACCCATCACAGCCAAATTTCTCAAAACAATACTTGAAGCTTATAAAATATCTACCATACTCTCTCCTTCCCACTCTACACATGTATAAGTGCATCCTATCTTAACTAAATACCAATCCCAAGTTCTTTAAGGGGCCATTCAAGGAAGTGATATTCAAGAGGTAACTTTCTCAAACAATCATTCAAAATTAATTTTATTTGTATAAATTCTCCTCACCTCCATAAAATATAATGGAATAATAATTCTATAATCATATATATACTATAATTTTATTTTTCTAGTGGAATATCTTATATCCATCCCTTTTGTTATCTCCTCTTACTCGAATAAATGAAACTATTGTAAAAATTATAATGGTTAACCGTCTCTGTGGATAGTGATTTTTTATTTTCCAATACCAAATCCAATGCTAGTCATAAGAGTATTATTTCAGTAAAATTTGGTTTTAATTGGTATATTATAACATATTTCAAGTTCTGGAACTAATATACAGATATAATATTAAATAAAATGAAATTAGAACGTGATGTTCTGAAAAACTACCAAAATAAACTAAACAATTATCATTAACATTTAATAAAATTAATAATCATCATATTAGAAACAAATAATATATGGGACCATTTAAACTTATATAAGTTCATGAATAATATTTCATTTCACTTCTTTATTTTTATTTCCATTTGAAAATAAAATCCATAATTATACACAAATAAAGCAATCATGAAACAAACGCACCTAAAATAATGAAAATAATGAAATATTTTTAACAAAAACATGTTAATATGTGATAAAAGTATAATATAGGGTATTAAATATATGATTATATTTATTTAATTAATTAATAGAATTATTGAAACCTTTATACATGAGTTTAATTTATGAAAAACTAAACAAAATCGTGAGGTAACGGTTTCTCATCTCACTTTTAGTTCTCAGTGAAAATATACCTTATTCACCACTTATTTCTTTTGTTTAATGAAAATACTAACCAATGATATAACATTTCGTTAATATAATTATCTTAATGGTATTAAATGTTTCATTTTATAATTATTACATTTATGGGTCATATGATTTGACGTATTACAAAATAGTAATGTATTTCTTAACTCAATTATCATTCATTAGGGTAAACTTATACTTCATTTATTTTTCTATGTTAATATTATGTGAGAGATAAATTTTTACTATAATATTTTTTATCTAAAAAAATTATGGGGATTATATCTGGTATATATAATTGATTCATTTTTTAAATTCTCACTTCAATGATATGATATTTATAAGGGTCTTTCTGTTATTGATTATCATTTTAAAGTTTCCCTTAAAACACTCTTTTTCTTCCATGTCCATGTTTTTATAAAATTGATTATAAAAATGTTTTTAATATTTTATTGTGATTTTTTAAATTTATTTTTACTCCCATTAGAATTTTTAAAAAAATGGCTTGAAAGGATTATTTTTATCATTTTGTAAATGAGGTTCTTTGTGACTTTTCTGAAAAAATACGGATGGAATATTTTTTTAACATATATGGCATGAGTGGATTTTACATTTTTCATGATGGATTATTACTTTGATTTTTCCTTTACAAGATTATAAGGTTATTTTAAAATAAAATTCCATCCTTTATAATTCTGCATCTCTTTAAAAAGAAATGATTTGAAAATAGAAATACTAAAAAAAATTCAATAATTATTTCACCCGGTCTTCCAAAATTATTTTTCATCTAAGATAAAATTATTTGATTATACTTTTTCTTTACTAGGGATAATAATCAAGGATACTATCCTTATTCTATTAATGTTTGGTTTATTTTTTTGATGTAATGAAATTTATGAAACCCATTTCTTTTGATGGGCTCTGATATGATGAATGATTTATTTTCTTGTGACACACATATGTATGATTTTCATTATGTTATGGGTGGGACCTATATATACACCTAATTTAATGGATAAAGAGTTATATATCATGGTATAAAAATGGGAAACAAGTCTATGGTCTTGATCCACTATGGGAAATAGGTGTGTCATGATCCACTACAGGAAACATGTTCGTCCCAATCCACTATGGGAAACAGGTGGGTCCTGATCCACTATGTTTATGGTCTTGGTAGTTATAATTGACATATAAAATGGTTTTATATATTTATTAAAATGAAACAATTTTATGAAATTATCTTAATAATCATGAGTGATTTATGATTATTTTTCACACTTATAATCCATGTTCTCAAAAATGATAATGTATATAAAATGAATCGTGTTTATGATCGATGATATGTTGGGTATGAAATTAATAAGTTTTTATCATGATCAAAAATGAATGTTCTTATATTATGATTTCATATGATCATGTATTGATATCACCAATGTTTATACTTGTTGATCATCTGATCTCACCCTTTCTTATGTTTCCTTCCAAAAGTAATAAAGAAATTTTTAGGTATGGTATTCCTACTAGGAGTACAATGTGAGTACAGATTTATGGTAGATGTTGAATATATTTTATAAAATAAAGAGATTGTATATATAATCTACAAATTATATAAATATCTATGGTTATTAAATGAATAATACAGTTATGTATTGAATAATCATCTATTTAGATGTAATATCTTTGTATGAAATGCATGGTCCATTATAGTTTGAGATTGTGGAGTGACTCAATAAGGTGGTTTATCAATTATACATACCTAATTATTTCAATTCCATTCATGCATTTTTCTATATTTACCAATATAATAAGTATTAGTAGGATTCATACCAAGTGATGGAGTGGGATGATATTGAAATTGAACTTGACACCTCAGTAGTTCAAAAAAAATTCAAATCATCAATGGGAAGAAAAAGGTGTTGCATGGAAGGATGTTCCTATTGGTTCTAACAAGGTAGAAATTTTTTAGGGACAACCATGATACAAGGGATCATGAGGCCTTGATGGTGTATTAATGACCTTATCTTTTCATGGGTTCGTGATCATGAACCTTTATAATTACATAAATCTTTTATAATGGGGAAAATTGTCACACCTTCATATATAGAATAAGGTGTAGGGATAATTTTATCCTTTCTTTTTCAGTTTTAGAAGTTTTGGAGGTGTATAGTGGAATAAAAAGAGGTTTTCAAATTTATGGTTTAAAATGAGTAGAAATGTGGTCATTGTGGAGGTTATGGTGTGAATTTAAACCTCTTATGTAAACTAGCCAGGGATAAAATGGATACTAGCTGGGTGTGAGATTGGGTAGATTTCACTATGAGTCCTCTAATCGACCACGGTCGATTGGACCTCACCATGACTAGGTATGAAACCCCATGGTGTGATTATGGGGGTTTAAAAATTTTAAAATCCCGATTATGCACCTAATATTATCAAGGATATTACTCCAGCCACATGTGATCTTCCTGAAGGGTTTTAATTCATCCTTCGGTTTATTCTCTATCCTTTAAACCAAATTTTCTCCACTTTTTGTCTCACTTTTCAGATCGAGTGGGTTCCAAGAAGATGTTTTTGATGTTCATCCTTCATCAGGCAGTGACTTTGAGTGAATCCTTTCTTCTTAGGGTTTTTCCTTATATATGTAGGATTATAATGACTAGATCCTTTCAATTCCCATCATTTTATTAGAATAAAATTAGGATTTTTTTTGTTATCGAGGTAGATTTCTATCAAATAGTATATTCGTTATCATGTTTTTGTTCTTATGTTTCTAACCATTGGTTTTGATTATGAAATTGAATGTATGATATATTTTATCTTTAGTGAAAATATAAAGGGTTTTCAAAACAGGTTATCTATGTTAAATTAATCTAAGATGGTTTTTAAATGAAAATGGTTTTTCAAGTATTAAAGAAGTCTTTCATCGGTATAGAAAATGTTTAATAAAATATGGTCTTGGTTTTCATGAAACCTAATGATGATATAAAGAACATTGGGAGACCTTAGGGTATAAAGGAATACTAGACATATGCGAGCCTTGGTGGATTAAGATATCAATAGTGGATTTGACCATAATTCCATTATTTCTAGTGTATATACTTTATATATAACTTATATTAATGGAAATTAGAATTCATCTATGTTGTCTAGTGTTCCAATTAGTTGTCTTAGTTCTGTACACCCTCATGTAATGGATTATCCTTTGGTACTTTAAATATACATTATGTGTATGTTTATTTGATATTCTTATTTTTCCACTTGATATGGAAGCTTGAAAACAACATTCATCATTTCATAATTCCATAGATATAAGTTATATTATATTTATTTTTTATTATGATATGACTTTATTTTTTAAAGAAAACAAAAGGATGATTTTATATAAAAAATGATTCTTCTAAAAAATTAGAAACATGTCTTACACATGAGCTAATGAACTCAAATAGATATAAATTATATAGATTATTTGGTGGTATCCCACTAAACTTTAGTGTTTACACCCTAAATTTTCCTTTGGGAATTTGTAGACTTGGTTTTGTAGGATATAGATAAAGGGAAGAGTTTCATATAGAGGACGACACTACCAGATCATATTTCCTTACTGTGGGATGGGATGGAGGTGACGTATGGTCTTGTAGATATGGAACCATGGGTTACTTTGTGTTCTATATTGATAATATTTTAGTTTTTCATTAATACCTTGTTATCCAATTATTGGATGTTATCTCTCTGGTTCGATTTTTTGGAAATATAATGTATTATGGTTATTTTTTGTGATACACTTTTTGTTTTTATCTCATCATATTTCTATTGAGGGTGAAATTGATCTGATGTTTCTTTATATGATACCTCTATGCTTGTTGTTATCCTATGGAGATTGAGAATTTGATTTGGGCCATGTTCCAGAAAAATATAGATGAAATTATAGGGTTAAATGGTTTTTATACTGCAGTTCTTACCTCTATTGAATTTTAATAGTGGACTTTAAGAATGGGGAAGGTGGATTAAGAGGATTATGGCCAGAAAAAGTTTGATTTTTTTAAGAGATGTTTCCTTGGGATCATGTGAACCCATATAGGGTTTGTTCCCCATGAAACCGAGTGAGCTCTTGGGAGGTGGGGACCAAGAGATCCCATGTGGGAACTTAGAGATCCCTGGGAGTTCTAAGAGAGATTCCAAATTTTGTATACACATTGTGTTCCTAGATAAATTTTAGTTATTATAATTCACACTAGTGATCATTTTTTTAGATCCCATTGGTTTGAGAAAATACACAAGGATTCTTTTTAGGATCATTTTAGGGGATTTGTCCTTTTATTTTGATTATATCCACTACTTCTTAGATTATTGTTTGGTATCAATGTACCTATTACTTATTTAACCTATTCTTGGTAATTAACATGGATGTTCCTACTTATGTGCTTCCTCCTTCTTTCTTTTATATCTAGCCTTTTAGATGATTTAAACATGCATTTGTGAAAATATTTTAAAGGAAGGAGATCAAAAGTGTGATTTCAATGTTCCTTAAAACTATTTTAATAATGAGTTTGAAAGAATTTATTTAAGGGAGAAAATTTTTCTTCCAAAGAGTTTTGGATTGTTTTGATTAGAAAGTGGAGATAGTTTTCTTTTAAACCCTGGTGTGTGTGGTATTTGAAAATGTGGTTTTAGTCTGACATCCATAGGGTTACAAAAATGTTTGTTTTAAAAGATTCTTCTGGGAGAACATTTGAAAATTTAAAATCCATTTTCTGGATTGAATTGTGTATTTTAAGAAGATGTGTTTATAAAATGGTTTTAAAGTGATACTTTCAAACATTTGTTTGGCCAAGGGATATTGGTTGGAGAAATTATTTTTCTAAATAATTGTTTTAATTTAATGAAAATTAAAGTAAAAGGGTTTTGAACACAATTGTGATGATTTTATTAAATATTTTTGGAAAATAGTTTGATAAATGTATATTTTTATACTATATTTAAATCCATAATTTCAAGGATGTAATCTGAAAGTTAATACTTGGTTTTAGTGGGACACAACCTACTAGGTTGTTTATATCATGAATTTATTTTTATAGTTATAGATCTATTTCAGTTGAATTTATCTCTTTTGAACATCTGATGGAGTTTTGTGAGTGTATTGTGAGTGTGGTTCATGTGTAGGTTCATCGGATCTAGTTTAGGGTTTTTCTTAAGCTTTGGGTTTTATATTGGCCATTTAGTCTGTGGTATTATCATGCTTTATTTTTATGTATATCTATATCATATATTGATTCTTTTTTTGTATCTATTGTTTTATTTATAATGTATGTTTATTTTGATTATCTCCTATTTAGTTGGTTTTATTTCTGATGCTTATTTATATTGTTTTATGAGGGATAAGTAATTCCCAAGGTATGTTCTATGATTCCTAATAAATATTTTTCATCCTTTGGGTATCAAGAGCACCCTTCGGTCCATGTGATAGACTGGGTTGGGATCTGATCTAGATAGCACAGGTGTACGGTTTGTTACAAAATGGTATTATATGAGGTTGGTTCTCTATGGTACCTAGGTTTTGGAATTCCATCTTGTTATTTGGGCTATTGTGTAGTGTGTGGATAAGGTTTTCAAGACTCCATAGTAAGATATAAGGAGAGTCTCAAGAGATCTTTCTCAGCGGGAGCCTCAGGTTTTCATGGGTATTCAATATTTTTGTATTAATTATGGATTTATGTTTGATTTAATTGATGGGTTATGGTTTTTTCAAATGAAATTGTTGCTTTGATCCCCAATGGAATGGTTTGAGTTTCCTTGGAAGATCATGTTTGTTACATTATAAGGGAGATAGAAAAGGGGATTGAAGTGTGAGGTTGGATCATAGGCCCTAAAAAACCATATAGTAACCAAATACTAGATTCATAATATATTGAATGGACCAATTCTTTATTGGAATGTTTCCATCAACCATGTCTCTGAGGAATTAATGGTTTTTCATCCCAGTTTTTTTTCTATTTATACCCCATAATTCTTAGATTTTCTCAGGTTTCTTGGTGGTGGGAATGGATTCATGGTTTTCCTTGTGATATATTTTCATATTTTAATTTAATATTTCTTAGTATTGTGTTCTTTCACAATTTATTCAATTTTTTGTATGATATAAAATTTTATTTGTGTTCTTGAAATATAAATTTCACAAGAAAAAAATATCTAGTTTTAAAAAAAATGCCTTAGGTCTTGTTATAGAATGGCCATGATTTCAAGAAATGTTTTGTAATAGTTAATTTTATTTTGACAGTAGAAAAAAATTGAGTGTTATTCAGTCTATAATCACAAGAACACCATTTTTTGAAATGTGGGTTTCTTATTTTAAGGGATACCAGTTATCTTCAAATTGGTATTTGTGGCTTTTTTTGCGGTTTTGACCCTTGTATTTTGATTAAAAATGGTGATTGATTTAGAATTATTTTAAATATAGTGTTCCTTTTTCTATTATAAAATATGAATGGGTTTTTGGTTTTAAAAATTATTGATGTTTTTTTTAATTGGTTTAGGAATAATTTTAAAAAGGGACCAAATTGGGCCCTGAATTTGGGTTTAAATTTTAAATTGGTTTCTCTTTGGATTTTGGTGAAAAGTTGGTCCAATATTAATGGTTCCCTAGTTTCAAAATATGTTTTTGAGACCCCTTATTGGTCTATGGTTTTAAATATAGTTATTATTCCTTTAATAAATAATGTGATTTGGTTCATCCCTCTTGTGATATTTGGACTGATTAATATGATTTGAAGACATGGTCAGGTCAAGATCATGTCTCGTGTTGTTTGATTTAAGAACCATAGAAAGGTCTGGTGTGGAAGTAGATTGATTTTCATAGGGTTTGTTTCCTTTGTCTAATTTCAACAATTCCTAGGATCTAAGTGGAGTGGAATTTTTTGTTTTATCCTCTTAGTATTAGGTTTTGGAGATATTCAAGGTTGTGTAGGTTTAGTAGGTTTTCTTGGAAATAAGGTAGTTCAAGTGGTTTAGAACTGTGAACTTTGGTTTGACGGTTACATTAATGAGTATAAGTTTTCTTGAATATGTTTAAGTTAATGGAGTTATTGTCTTTTTTTGTACCCTTTGGGTGTTCAATAGTTTCTCTTTTAGAGGATGAACTATTTTTTAGGATTTATGCTCAGTGAGTTTGGAGTATTTTTGGCTTGGGGAAGTCTTGGCCTAGTTTTTTCTTGAGTGCCTATTTTTTTCTCTTAATGAGAGGTGGTTATTTGGGTAAAAATTTATTCCATGTTACTTGATGATTTTTTTACTTCCCTTATATGGTGTATACCATGTACCAGTTTGTTTTTGTTAGTGTGGATAAGTAAAAAAACATAGGGATCATTCAAGTATACTTAGGGTTAGTTTTATTTTTGGTTAGAACAGGGGTGTTTTTGTGTTGTTATTTCTATTTAAATTACCAAGGGATGGTTCTCTATGGATTTTTTACTTAAATATCCTCTTATATATCTTGTGACCCAAGGTTTATAGTTATATGGTACTATTATATCACACTTTTACACATCTATTTTGATGAATTAAATCAGTTTGTAATAAAAATTGAGATTATATTAGAGAATTATTGAATCTAGAACCAATATGGTATAATTTTGGGTTCATTGAATTTTATAATTGAATTTTCTATTTTTGTGTGCTCAACTGATTGAAATTCATGGTGTTATTCATTTTTACATTTCAACCATTTAATGTTTCCAATTGAGAGTTTCAATGATAATTTAGATTTGTATTTTTTTTAATTATCCAATGGTAAAAAGTGATGACATTTATAGTTTTGTAAAAAATTGAGAAAAGGAAAGAATTATTTCTTAGGAAACTCTAAAATAGAAAAAAAAATTACTCCTTGTAAAAATATGATCAAATGGATTGATCGTACTCCCACTCTAAACCAAGAACATGTGGAATCTGATTTCTCCTAAGATGAGTTTTCACTTGAATGTTTCTAATGCTTTCATCCTTCACAGGTTCATATTTATATATGTTTGTTTTCATTTCCAAATATAAATGACCCACTGATACTGAGGAGGGTGAATCCATTTCTCCCTCTATTGATATGGGATTCCCCATTCGAAGAATGTTGTGGAATTCGTGGTACCCAAGAAAGATAAAGCTAAAATCATTCTCGTCATATGATTCCTTAATATATGATTTCTGTTTATGAATCCAAATTCTATATTAAATCATATCAAAATTATCTAAAGAGTTATTGAAGAATCCACATCCACATCCTTGGCTGAAGCTCGATGCTTCACCTCCCATAATCATAGAGCTATTTTTTTAAAATATGGGCAGATGATGTTTAAATAATAGATTGTGTATGGAATTATATTAAATATTTAGATAATCAAGATGATCGTGAAGACATATTTCTCAGTTGTGTAGTTCTTATAACACTCGGTGGTTCGAATTCAGGGTCATAATGAAGTCTGGGTTACTGACAACTTTGGATGGGTCTAATCAGCTACTTGAGTGAATCAGCTATGTGAAATCAAACACCTATATGAGTTAATCAACTGCATGGTTCTATTTGGATATGTGAGAAATAATTTACAAATAAGGAATTAGATACATGGTCATTCGACTTCATGAAGGGAATCATCTTTGTGGATAATTGTGTACTTATACAAATTAGTTATGTGGTCCCATTCAGCTATGTCGATCAATCATCTATGTGATGATTCATCTACATTGACTAATTTTCTTCATGAAGAAAATGGGTTACATCATTGATTCAATAGGAGGTATAGTAGGATATCTATAGGGAATTCCAACCATTTAAACTCAAATGTGGTGGCCATCCAAGAATCCCTACCCAGCTCAACATTTCCTAACTAAAGCATGGGTACATGGTTGGTGTATGACTATTAGGGATTGGTTTTTATCATGTGAGAAAATAGGGAATAATAGGATTGGATATATATAAAATATAAGACCTAAGAGTTGATGTGATGAATGGATAGAGGGGTAAGGATAGTGTATCACTAGGGATTACATGCCTACAGTTAAAGAATATTTTCATCCCTAACTGGGGATTTTTGTTTTCTCTTATTTTATTAAATTTTCTTATTCATAAATAACATTGGATTTATTGAATACCTTTGTCTTAATTTTTGACTAAACTCAATTTTTGAAACTAAATTGAACTTTTAAGTATATTTATTTCACTCAAGTGTAAAAGCTGGTTGGGATCAACCCTTTCTTTTCTCATTGATCAAGTAATTGAGAACATTTAATTTCTAAACTTAGTGAGATATGATTTAGATTTATTAGTCTCTATTGACTTGTTTTTTTGTTAGTCCATCTGAGAAGATGATAGTCCATGCAAGGTTAGGTCATCTAGATGCCTCATTGAGTGGGATAGTGTAGACTGTAATTCAAAAGCTACCAATACCATCTACTTGTAGGTTATCCATTCAAGATAATAGGCAATCAACTTTTCTCTAGATCCAAAAACACTTTTCCTTGAATAAGAGAAGGAAAAAATACATTTATAACTCATGAATAAATTTACTAGACAATAAATTTCACCAACTCCATCCCCTAGAATAATCACTTTTTTCCTATGATTTTCACTCTATCCACATACACTTTGGCCGAAGTTAGTACCCCCAATATTCATTCTATTGACTTATTCGTCATCGTTATACTCACCTTCTTACTTTTTCTTCTTGGTTTAACTTTTGTTTTCTTTCACTTTTTTCATGAACCAAGCTGAAGTATCATCCAACCCAACACCTGGCCTAGTCCATGGCATGCCCTGAAGGGTGTTCCCAATCCCCATGGGCAAGAAACTAGTGTCAGGCATCAAGGAAAACACTATGGTAATGATTCTTCCTAGTAAATGAGGAACAAATAAAATAAACATAACAAGCTACAAATCTAACATTTGAATCACAACCAAATATAATAAAATGATTCAGTTACAAGATACAACTGAACAAACAAGAAACCAAAACAATGACCAAACCTCTACCAATGTGATCTCCATGTGACCTCAATGTCATCTCCGTCCACAAGACCAAACCACCCCAAGAGCCAGCTCAACTAGAAAACTTGAACAAGAAGTTGGACCTATATAATAGATCTGGTCTACCGACACTGAAAGCTAAAAATAGGGTTTCATATAAACATCTTAGTAAGAAATCACCAAAGATTCCATGTGTTTCCTTTCCCAAAAATAATACACTAACAATAGTTTTAAATACATGTATGAAAAAAAATACTTTCACATTTTAATAAATAAACACATTTATTTCGAAACATTACAAACCACATATTTAATTTTGGAATAAGGATACCATTTCAAAACCAAAAACAGAAACCAAATACCTAAGAAAAACAATATCGGGTTGTACTGAAAAAAAATAAATAGTGCAAGTTGAAAACTAAATACAACATAAGTAAACAATCGCATACAATTTAGTAACCACGGGAATTTCCTAAACATCCCTTGAGTGATCCCTATACATACTCGGTTCAAAACCACATTTTTTATGGTGAATCTCCCTAGTCTATAACTAACTGGCCCCCTTCAACTGGCCAATCCAATGGAACATCCCACCTAGCCTCTCAGATAATCCAAGGGGCACCAACCTGCTTAATCTAGGATGATCAACAACTATCACTCAGCCCCTCTAAAATATTCCTAGGAAACCCATGGTAATAATATGTTGTGTAAGTATGAGGCCTTTTCAAGCATGACCCACCCTACCGACCATCACCACACTTGCCTACCCCAAAGATATACACCACCTATATGATAAAATATATTAGGAAAACCCTGATAAGAGTTCCCACCACTCATCACATTATCAAAGGTGATAACAGAGCTACCACATCATATAAACATTTAATCCTTTCTTTAAATACATGATAATCTACCAAAAAAGCCTTTTACTTTACACATCAAAATGAATTTCCCAAAATCATTTTCAAACCATTTCCAAAACAACATGAAACACCACTTCCACGAGTACTTTCCAAACAGGCCTTCAAATTCCAAAACCAACTCCACTTTCAACGCTATTTCAAAACCAAAAATGAAAATTCATAAAACAACCAAAGACACCAAATACACTTTCATGCCATTTAGAAACCAAACACCATTTATTAAGTACCAAATGGGACATGATTTCATACATAACATTTAAAACCACATTATTATAACTTGGGAAAATGAGGCATTTAGTGAAAGACCAAGGGTTTGAGAGAGGGAGAGATTGGAGAGGGGAAAGTGTTTTGAAATCTAGGTTTTAAAATTAATCCAAACCATTATCATTTGTGTGCCCATCCATGTGTGCATCCAAAACACACATTTATGTCCCCATATCTAATGGCGCATAGCATGTATCAATGAAATTGCTCAAAAACAATTTTAAAGAAAATCTACCTATTTTACAAACCAGCACAACAAGCCATAAATAAACGTCATGCCTTAAAAATCACCAATTCACACCCACGGAACAAATCCCACAAGCCAAAAAATATTTATATAATATATATAAGTCTAGATGTTTCTAGAAACACCTAATTTAATTTTAATTGAGTCCATGGAATTTCAACAAACACATAAAGTGTATTTTTTCTTATTCGTAACTCAATAACCCCTTGAAGTTCTATTTTTAAAAAAATATACCAATAAGAAAACATAACAATAAACTAACCACGTGCATTATAATCATGCTAATCATGTTTAAAATTAATTGAATACACCCAAGCACTAATGGTTTGCATTATAAAGGAAAAGTATGGATACACATACATCAATGGAGTGCGGATGAAATGAAACCTTCATATAAGAGATATATAATCCTAAAAGACCTTTCTCACACCCTATATAAAAATAAAACACAACCCACACTCCAACTCTATACATTAGGTTTCAGATGAGAGAGAACCCCCCAAAAAAATGAAAGAATCAAGAGGGGAATATAGAAAGGAGAGAAAATGGGAAAAAACATAAAAAATCAACTTGGATTTGAAGGAGGAGCATCCATGGATGAGGAGGATAAAGGGAGAGGGGTTTGGGAATAGTTCCATGCACTAAAATAGACCAAAGAGGGATATGCTTGATTTATGGATAAAAATAGGATAGAGAGAAAAGGGGACTTTATCTTTTAAAATTTTTGGGCAGCTCGCATAGTTTGGATTCACAGTTTATCAAACAATGCACCAACTGTGTGGTAGCTACTATCCAAGAAGAGAACAACTGCAAGACTAACCAACATAGTTTGGCCTACCATATGCAAACTGTGCAGTAGCATCTTCCAATGAGAGGGATCAACCACTTTACAAGACCGCACGGTTTGACTGACTGTGCTCAAATCGTGGAGTAGATTTTTTCCAAAACTAGGACCTACCACACGAGTTCTTAGTCTAAGCTGCATGGTTTCCACTGTCTGTGTGGTGCCCTAAACAGGTTAAAAATCCACCCAAACAACTAAAATTTGAAAATTTTACCCAATACTCAACCTGAACCTCAAAAAAAATATCCAAGACCAATAAAAGAATAAAATAAATAAGTATTTGAGGTCAGGGTGTGAAAATTCTCCACACCACAGACAATTCCATCCCAAATAAATTCACCAAGACAAAATTTAACCAAAACTCAATTCCATTCTTGATCAAAACTGAGGGAATCGTGAGCCTCAGGGTGAACATTCACTCCATAAGTCACACCTGACTAATTGTAGAGAAAACTAAGGCATGAAGGCTAATAGGAGATCACGAGAGAGTTCTCCCCACCACAATAACTCAAATAACACTGAAACCTCAAAACCAAATCAATTCCACCAATTTATAAATTGGAAACCCACTATAGAGTGACCTAGAAAACCAATACCCTAGGAAACTAACTCAACTTCCCCATACGAACCAAACAACACTCTCCCCACAACCGAAAACTAGGGTACTCTCATAAAAAACTGAACTCTAAACACAAGGGGATAAACCCACAAGAACAATATGAACCAAACAATGAATAGGAAACACTATTCATTAATTCCATAGAAATCAATCATTTCCAAATGATCACTAATAAAACTGAAATTGACCCACCTTATAGTTGATCACACACTAAGAAAAACAAATGATTCAAAAGGCTACATTGACATAGACACAACTACTTGGATTATGATAAAACAAGTTCATTTCATTCTTAAAATAAAAGGACCAACCCAAAATAATAATAAAAACTATAACAAGGAAAATTTAAACACTTCCACCCCAAAACGGGGAAAAAATAGGGCAATGGTTTCACAAACCCCCGGAAACTCTTGACTATGTGCGAGCTTCACTCTGAGGCTTATGGATGGAGCCTGGATGATTGAAGTATCTTTTACATCATTGTCATGTACTATCTTCCGATAATCAAAACTCTTATGAGAAATTCTCTCTAAAAAACGTTTCCAGATGACCCAAACGGCCAAAATGATGGAAAGTATTTGGAAGCATATGATAAGATGGATTTGAATGCCCGAGTTGGCCATAATGATGGCACACAAGAGAAAGATCTGAAAAACTGGAGACCATAAACAAATAAGCAGACACCTTAAAGATAGGTTCCTCTTGTATGCACTCCTCTTCAGATGGGGAACATTTACAAACAACAAGATACACCAGATTGCCAACTACCTATGCTTTGGAAACTAACTCAGCCAAAAATTCTCCATCCACGAGCTTCTCAAAACAAAGGTCCTTATAAGAGAGAACACACTCCTTGATCTCTAGACAAATACCCACAAGGAAAATAGAATACTTTATTATATCATATGACACCACCTCCAGAGAAAAGGAAACAAGCTCCTTGAAACAGTTAATGTAGGCCTTCACCATCCACTAGCCTTTATGAATATGCATGAGCTCTTACCTTTTTTCTACTTCACATCTTTAGGCACAAACCATAGAACAAAGAGGGATTTAAAATCATCCCACGTCATCCCAACTTTCATCGATTATGGGGTGAACATCTCCCATTCATCCAAAGTTGGACCATCAAACAACCCCAAAACAGCACAAACTCTAATAGATTCGGGAGTTCCTGCAACCTGAAGATGCACTCTACTTCATAAATCCACTCCATTTCCTCAAATAGACCTTGTCCACCAAAAAGGATAGGAATCATTCAAGAAGAACCAAAAACTGGGTGTGTCTCATTAGTAATTTTGGGGACCTTTCGGGGAGGCATATTCTGAATAATGAAAGAAGAATAAAACCACAATCAACATCAACCAGAAACATGATCAAAAAGAATATCTCAAGCCAAAAAAAATCCTCACAATCCAAAAAAAATACAAACACAACCAAGAATACTCACTTAAAAAACCACCATTTTCATCTAAATTTCAAAATCTCCTCATTCCAAGGCCACCTTTTAAAAAAAAATCCATTTATCACAAAAAAAACCCACATTCTAAAATAAAAACCAATTTCTAGAATCATTTTCCTCTTTCAAATCCATTTTATAAAAACCAAATTAACCCTTAAATTTCAAACACTCAGCCATGGAATCCTATTAACCATCACACATGTGTCCATTCACTTCTTCTTACATCATCCATGAAAAAATTTCCAAATGCACTCTCCATACATACCAACATACATGTGATCTTCCATATGGAGTACCAAGGGTCACATGCCTCTTTACCTCATCAAAACCCAATAATTTACCAAATTTATAATCCAAACATTTTTCATTAAATTCCATTTTACCAATTTCAAAACCATTTGAAATAAATCATTTTTCGTTTTCATAAACCAGCTTCATTTTAAAAACATAGTCACACTAAATAGAACCAAAATGAAACATGACTCAAGAAAAATCACCAAAAGGAGGAACTAGTAGTCATACCTAACCCAGTGACATGGTAGGAATCCATGACACAAGTAGGAAATAACAACTAGGAGGACATAAAACCGTGCAATTAGAAATCACATGGGTCACTACTCCATGTGAGGTCACAACATGACACTGGATCACCTTCATTTTTATTCCTTAATCCAAAACAAACTAAGAAAATAAAAGGATTCAATTCCCAGACTACCCATAACAACTCAGGTCTCATCATGAGTGGTGGTGATTAGGTGCCAACCCATAACCTCCCACAAAAGCCTTGAAAATCCTAATCTCCAATTACGAGACACACCAAATAACAAAGAACCCATCTGATGTTATTTTTTCATGAACCAAGTCGGGGTGTCATCCAACCAGACACGTGAACCAGTCTATGGCATAGCCTAAAGGGTGTTCTCGATCCCCAGGGGATGGAAACTAGTGTCAAGCATCAAGGAAAACAATACAGGAATGATTCTACCCAATAAACGAGGATTGAATAAAATAAAAAGAATAAGAAGAAAAGCTAACAACTAAATCTCAAATAAATTTAATAAAACGATTCAGTTAAAAGAAACTGGTGATAAAACAAGAAACCAAAAAAAGACCAAACCACTACCAAAAAAATCTCCATGTAAACTCAATGTCACCACTGTCCACAAGTCTAAATCTCCCCAAGAGCCAACTCAACTAGAAATCATGATCAAGAAGCTGGACGTACAAAATAGATCGGGTCTACCGACACCAAAAGGTAAAAGTAGGGTGTGAGCTAAATAGATCTGTATGAAACCACAAAAGTGTCCATGAATTTAATTTCCTGAAAATAATCTACTAACACTGGTTTCAAATAAATGAATGAAAATAGGTTTTCACATTTTAATAAATAAACACATTTTTGCCCTTTTTGAAACATTACAAACCACATATTTATTTTTAGAATAATTCTACCATTTCAAAACTAAAACCCCAAACCAAATACCCAAGAAAAACTATATCAAGGTCTTCTAAAAATAAATAAATAGTACAGGTTGAAAAATAAATACAATATAAGTAAACAAGTGAATATAATTTAGTAACCATGGGAACTTTTCAAACGTCCCAAGAGTGATCCCTGGATGTACTTGATTCAGAACCACCTAATGGAATATGGTGAAGCTCCCTAGTCAATAACCAACTAGCCACCCTGAACTGACCAATACAGTGGAATATCTAACCTAGCCTCTTAGCTAATCTAGGGGGTACCAACCCTTCTAATCAGGGTTGATCAACGACTTTCAATCGACCCTCTAAAATACACCTTGGAATTCCATGGTAATAATATATTATGTAAGTAGGAGGCCCTCACAAGTGTGACTCACCTTATATATCATCACCAAACTTGCCTACCCCAAACACGTACACCGCCTATACAATAACCCATATAGGTAAATCCCCAATAGGAGTGTCCACTACTCATCACATTATCAAAGGTTCCAACCATTCTATCACATAATATAAACATTTAATCATTTCTCTAAATACATGATAATCTTCCAAGTGAACTCTTGACTTTACACATCCAAATGAATTTTCCATAAACATTTTCAAACCATTTCCAAAACAATTTTAAACAACAATTCCTTAAGCACTTGAAAAATTGGCCTTCACATTCTAAAACCAATTCCACTTTCAAAAATATTTCAAAACTAGAGTGAAAATTCACAAAACCACCAATGATGTCAAGCAGGATTTTGTAAAATCTAGAAACCAACCATCCTTTATAAAGTACAAAAAGGAAGATGATTTCATACATAACATTTAAAACCACATTAGAGTTAATTGGGATAAAGAATCATTTATTGAAAGACCAAGGCTTTCAAATAGGGAGAGAGGGGTGAGTGGTAAGTGTATTGAAATCTAAGATTTAAAATTAGTTCAATCCAATATCATTTTTTTCTCATCCATGTGCACATACCATGCACACATGGATGTTCCCACAACCGATGGGACCCCACAAGTATCAATGAAATTTCTCAAAACTAATTTTAAACAAAATCTACATGATTTAGAAACCAACACAACAGTCCATAAATAAATATCATGCCTTAAAAATCACCAATTCACACCCACAAAACCAATCCCATAGTCTAAAAATGTTTCTATAAAATATATAAGGCTATAAGTTTCTTAAAACACCCAATTTAATTTTTAAAGAGCACATGGAATTTCAACAAACAACTAAAGTGTAGTTTTTCTTAGGAATAACTCAAGAACCACTTGAAATCCTATTTTAACAAAAAAAAATACCAACAAGAAAACACCAAAAATAAACTAACAATGTGAATTATAATGATGTGAATCCTATTTAAAAATTAATTGAAGAAACCCATGTACTAATGGTTTGCATTAGAAAGGAAAATCATAGAGACACCTGCCTCAATGGTGTGTGGATGCGATGAAACCATCAGAGAAGAGAGATCTAATCCTTGTGGACCATTCATACACTATAGATCCAAATAAAACATATCCCACACACCAACCCTAGCCATTAGTTTTCATCCAAGAGAGAAACCCCCAAAGAAAAATAAATAGTCAAGAGGGAAGAGAAAAATGATATAAAAATGCATAAAACCTAAAAACTCACCTTGGATTTGAAGTAGGATCATACAAGGAGGAGGAGGATCAAGGAAGAGGGGTTTGGGAACCCTCTCATGTGACAAAGTCAACCAAGGAGGGAGAGGCCTAATTTTGGGATAAAAATATGGGAGGGATAAAAATGGATTTTAACTTTTAAAATGTTTGTGCAACTCACACAGTTTATCAAACCGTGAACCAACTGTGTGTTAGCTGCTATCCATGAAGAGAAAGATCGCATGACTAACATGCATGGTTTTTCATACCATGCTCAAACAATGAAAGAGATTATACGCACAGTTTGACCGACCATGCTAAAACCATGAAATAGATTTTGTCCAATACTATGACCTACCATACTGGTACCTGGGATGAACTGCATGATTTCCACTAACTGTTTGGTGCCCTTACATAGGCCAAAGATCCACCTAGATTTATAAAATTTGAAAATTTTACCTCGGAATCAACTCAAACCTTAACTGAAAACATCCAAGACTAATAAAAGGAAAAAATAAAGGAGTATATGAGGTCTAGGTGTGATGAATTTCACTTTATCCCACTCAACATTCCTTCTATAGAATTTCTTCCCTGTGGATCAAACCCTACTCACTACTACACAAGTTTTAAGTAGGGTTTCTAAATATTTAATTTTTATTAAACCCAGTGAAGACCTAAGTCCCATCCATATTTTGGCTCCATTACTAGGGAAGGGAATTTTTCACCAAGTAAAAAGAATTAACAAAAAAATAAAACATTTTCTGAAAGATTTAATGAAAACAAGGTCATCATATTATATCCTAGAAGTCATCATTCCAAAAAATAAAAATAAAATGATTTATTTGAAAATAAGGAATAAATTTTAAATGGAAAATATTTAAGAAGTTCCAAAAAAATCATGGATTCAACAAAGCTACAAATTCCATCCCTCTATAACCTATAAATGAGCTAATGGATGGAGTGGGTGTTAGGGAGTTTTAGTTGCCTACAGTCTGAAAAAATACTTCATGAGTTAGGCAGACTCCTAGTTCTAGAAACTATGAGATTAAGAAATCCCACATGTCTATTCTACCATCGTACCATACAATACACAATATAAGCTCACTAGATTTCATTAGGGACTTCTATAAAATAGTGTAGTGACTTCAAATTAGAGTATTTAGTAAGGAAAAAATAAAGTATTGAGACTTACCATTTTTATTGAAAGGAAACACAAAAGTTTGGTTATAATAAAATTATGAATATATTTTTTATTCATGGGACCAATTTTACAATGATTTTACTCGTAATTTTTACATGAGGATAATGATTTCTAAAATTAGGATCAAAATCACAATATTATTACAATATGAATGTGAATTGTTACATGAGGCTTAAGACATATACAAAGGGATACTTAGGTAGTTCCCTAATCACCAATTCACACCAAAATTTATCAAAGAAACCTTCTAAAATACTGTCAAACCATACCACAAAACCTTTGTTGACCAGTCATCAATAGAATATTTCTTTGATAAAATTGTTGATGAGATAAAGTATATTTTCAATAACTTTTCACAAAATTCATAACAAAAATGTTCCAAAAGGAGAACCATAATTAGGAAAGAATCTATACCAACTCACCAAGATGAAGTACAATCTATTGGATTTTAAAATGAACATTCTCAGTACAATGTCAAGGAGAAATTTCATCAATGTGGGACATTTTTTCATTCACAATTTTACTCCAAAAATATTTATATTCCTACCTAAGTCCCAAAAATGTAAATTTTGTTGGGTATGATCCTAGAATGAAACCAAGATATGATTATCTCTTGGATAATTATAACTAAGGATATTATAACCATCCCAAACTTTCATGGAAAGAGAATGGGGTGTTGAGACCTTCTGTTCCCCTTTCTTTTCAATAGATTCTGTAGGGATTCCAATCTTAACAAAGGGGTGAGCCTTATAGATTTCAAGATGAATTCAAAGGAATGTTCTGATAGCTGATGGGTATGTTTGATGATAAAAAATAAAGAAAAATTATATCTATAAGGCACAAATAGAATCTTGGTTAAAAAATTTAGAGTTACAAGTGGGACAATTAGTCAGAAATGTAAGAGTTAAAGTTGAGGAAAAATTTAATGAAACCACTGAGTCAAATTCTAGGAAAAATACCATGGTAGTCACAATGATTAATGACATAAAATTAAATAGGAATTTAATAAAGATCTCAAATCTACCCTGAGTAAAGATTTTTTTTAAACTGAGAACCATAATCTAGAAGTTGACCGATATAAAAATTTTATGGCCCTACAAAAATTTAGTTGAAGACTATTTTAATTTCTCAAAAATCAAAACAAAAAATAGAAAATCAAGGATCATCAAAAAATAAAAATATTATAGAGGAAGATGAGGGGTTTCCCACCATTTTGAGGATATTATACCAAATCATTACCTTTACTCAAATAAATAACAAGAAAAATCATCATTCTAAACTGTACAAATTTTTTAGAGTTATTAAGAAACTAAACATTGATATCCCAATCCTTGAGGATATCATTCAAATCCCTTCTTATCTAAAATCACTCAAGAAAATATATTAGAAAAATAAAAACTCAGAAGAGTTTTCTAATTATAAATTCACAAAGGAGTGTAGTTTTTTCCTAAAAAATAGGTTATCCACCAAACTTCAAGATCTGGGGAGCATTATAATTCATTTCACTTTTTTTGATAGAGTTGGTTGATTTAATTGTGTTTGTGATCTTTGTTCAAGAATCAATATGTTCCATTTATCCTTTTTCATTATTTTAGGTGAGTAGTTCCACAACCAACTACTATAGTTTTTCAATTTTCAAATTGATCTATTACCCACTCAGAAAGTAGGGTAGATGACATGTGAGTATGAGTAAGTATGCTCTTTTTTTCAAATGATTTTCTCATATTAGATATGGAATGTGACCAAGAGGTCTCTATTATACTTGGAAGGAACTTTCTTTACAAATGGGGTTTCTCATTAATGTTTCAATGGGAAGATAGATATTAAAACTTGGTGAGTAGAAGGAGGAATTTTATGTTTTCAAAAAAAACAAGAACCTCTTCAAGATCATCTATTTCAAAGAGAAAAGATTTTTCAAGTTGATGAACCTGTTGAAGTGTAGGATGAAGAGTTTTTAAGTATGATTGAATAAAACAATGATACACTTTAGTTACCTATAAATACTTACATGGGGATTAAATTATTCAAGGATAAGTATCCCTTAGATAAATTTGAAAGGGAATTCCTAGATCACTTGGATGAATTTTTTTTCAAACATATTTTGACCCCTCATAAAGAATATGGATGTGAGGAGATTTTTTTGATGATAATACAGATGAAATACAATATTTATTTATTACACTCTTTAGGAGGCAGCATGAGTACCTTGGACCCCCTATAACCAAGTTTCTTCCTTCAATCCAAGTTTCTTCTAATATGGATCTTAAACCTTTTCCATTTAAATTGAAATATTAATTCCTAATGGGAGACTCAACATTAAAAGTCATAATTTTATCTAGATTAGTGGAAATTAAATAGGATAATTGGATTGGTGTTTTGAGATACTTTAAGTTTTTAATTGGTTGGTCTTTTACTGATATCAAAGGTATAAGTTCATTATTTTTCATGAACAAAATTCCCATGGAATTGGAGTTTAAGACAAGGGTGGAAGATTAGAGAGTACTTAACCCAAATATGATGAAAGTATTCATAGAAAAATTGATTAAGTTTCTTAATGGGGTAAAAATATTTCCCATTTCAGAGAGACCATTTGTTAGTACTATTCAGATAGTCCCTAAGAAGAGTGAAGTGATTATTATAAACAATGAAAAGAATAAACAAATTCAAACCTAAACTATTAAAAATTTGAGATTTAGTATGTACTATAGTAAATATAACTTTTCACTAGAATATACCATTTTCCAATATCATTTATATACTAATGTTAGAAAGTTGGGAAGAATATTATTTTTTCTTCTTTCTGGATGGTTTTTGTGGTTACAATCAACTTCCCATCACCCCTAAGAGTAAGAGAAAACCATGTTCACCAATCCATTTGGTAAATTTTCTAATATTAAAATGACCTTTGGTTTATATGGTGCTCTTTTCCACTTTCATTAGTGCATGATGGCCTTTTTTATACGATTGAGTGATTTTTTGAAGTTTTCATGGATGATTTTCCTTATGTAATTTACGAAGTTGATAACTATTTGAAAAATCTAGAAACTAATTTTTAAAGTTGTGAAGAGAAAATAATTATCTTAAATTGTGAGAAATTTTAGTTCAAGGTTACATAAATAATATGATGGGTCCCAAAATTTCTATGAATGGATTGGAGGTTGATACAGCTAAAATTGAAGTAATATAAAAGCTTCCTCCACTTTAAAATATAAAAATAATTATAATATTTATAATAAATGTTGAGTTTAATAGGAGATTCATAATCTAATTTTATAAGATAATTAACCCATTGTATTCCCTACTTGTTAAGGACATCCTATTTTTTATTTATGAGAAGTGTTTTGACCCCTTTAATTTTATTAAATAGATGCTCATTTCTTCACCCATTATAATTTTCCATTACTGGGAAGTCCCTTTTGAACTAATATGTGATTCCAGTGACATGTTTGTAGGAGATATTTTAGGTCAAAGGAAATCAAGAAATTTTTATGTGGTATATATTTCTAGAATATTTATTAATGATTCTCAAAGGATTTACACCACAATAGAGACAGAACTTTTAGTAGTAGTTTTTTCTTTAGAGAAATTCAAGAAGTATCTAATAGGATCCAAAGTCATTATCCTTAAATATCATTAATCCTTTAAATATCAATTTTCTAAGAAAGAAACTAAACCAATATCGATGATATGGGTTCTATTGTTACAATAATTTGACTTAGTAATCAAGGATAATCATGGGGCTAAAAATTTCATGGTTGATCATTTATCTAGACTTCCCAATACTCGAAGTTAATACCCATGGGAGATAAACTATTATTTCATAGAAGAAAATATTTATGTTTTCACCACTGGCAATTTTTTTTATTTTTCAAATTTATTAACTTTATCATGGCTCTAATTATACCTAAGGATTCCTCTCAAAACAAGAGAAATAAGTTTACTTTTGAACTTAAAAATTTTTATGGTATTATCCTTTATTATTCAGAAGGAGTTTTGATGGAATTATGAGAAGATGTGTTCATGAGAAATAAATGATTCCCATTCTTGAGATTTTTCTTTTATATTCATGGGGAGGACATAATGGTAGTGAGAAAACATCTCAAAAGGTTTTAAAGTCAGGATTTTTTTAGACCACTCTCTTTAAGGATGCTTGAGGTTGGTTTGTAGGGTGTTAGAAATGTCAATGACTATGTAAAATAGTCATAAATAAAGAGCTCCAACAAATTTTTATTTTAGAATTTGAAATTATTTGTCTTTCAGGGATGGAATTCAATGTAACTTTTCATTCCTCAAGTGGAAATAAATAAATTTTGGTTTTTTTTGACTATATGTCAAATTAGGTTGAGGGTGTAGCATTTCCAAAAAACCAATATATTAGTGTAATCAACTTTTTCAAGAAGAAAAACTTATCAAGGTTTGGTATTTCTAATAAATTCATTACTTAAAATGGATATAAATTTTAAACATCAAATTTAAAGCCTTGATGGAGAAGTACAATTGTGTGCACAAAATTGGTACAACCTATCATCCAAAATCTAGTGGACAAGCTAAAGTCTCCAATAGTAAACTAAAAATAATCTTATAAAACCATATAAATAAATATAGGAATGATCATCCTTTTAAGTTGGATGATCCATTATGGTCTTATAGGACCACCTTTAAACTGCAATAGGTATGTCACCGTATAGGATAATTTTTTGGAAATTCTTATTATTTTCCTATAGAACTATAACATAAGTCTTTTTGGTTAGTCAATGCTTTTAATTTTAATTTTAAGTATGTTCAAGAAAAAATGGTGCTTGAGTTAAATGAATTAAATAAAATTAGGATATAATATTTTGAAAATTCAAGGACCAATAGGTAAAGTATGAATGATTTTAATGGTTATATAATTCAAAATAGACACTTTTAAGTGGTAGATGCTTATATTCAATTATCATATAAATTTTTTCCTGGTAAACTCTGATCCAAGTGGTCAGTCCCATCCACAATTTTTTGGGGTTCTGAAAAATGGGGTAGTGGAATTAGTTCGATATGATAACATATCATTTTTGTTCAATGTTTAAAGAGTTAATAGTTAATTTAAGGGATATCTAAAGGGGTTGTCTTCCACATTCCCCCTTCAGAGTCGGTTCATTTTTGAAGTCTGACTTAATCCCCCAAACATAGTGCTTCATAGGAGAAAACACATTGGTCATTATTTTATTTATTTATTTTCCATTTGACTTATGTTTATTTTTTATTTTTTTCATTAATTTATGTTTATTAACTCATTTATGTTTCATTTCTATAGGATATGAACATGATACCTAGAGGGATAATCTTAAAGTAAAATGGGAAGCTTTATATAGTTCTACTCACAGATGAAAATATTATACACTAGAGGTGTGATAGTTCTAATTCTTCTCATCTTTTATTTATTATGATAAATTTTAAGTGTGGGGTAATACCCCTTGATTTTCTTTTGAAAATTGTCAAAATGATTTATTTCAATGGTGCTTAGATTGTTAGTGATTATCATGCTTCTATCTGAGCTGATTTTTAAAATTCTTTTGGTTTTTTAATAATTTGAAGCATGAAATTTGAGAAAAAATGATTTTAAAAATTAATTGGATGTTTACATATTTTAATATCTTAAAATTTCTTACAAGATCTTCTAAGATTTTTTACTGTTTCATTTCAAAAAAAAAATCGAATGAAATTATCTCCCACTTTAGGATTCAACATCGGGGACAATGTTGGTTTTTAAGTTTGGGGGAGGAGAGACATTCTCTGTGCTTTATATGTGCTTCAATTCTACCAAATCAAGACATCCCTAATTTTTTTTGTGAATAAAACACTTTGTGTTGAAAAATAGGAATTCAATGTTTCATTCCTAATGAATAGTTTTATGACACGTTAGAATGATTTTATTGACTTTGGAGTTATAATTATTGATTGATTTCTAAGAGGTCTTTTTCACTGTCTTTATGAATATATTATTTAAAAATAAGAAAGAGGAATTTTTATATGTTAGACTCTTGTGGAATACAAACTATAACTTGAGGAGGATTAAGCTTGAACTCAAACCAAGCTACTCATCCTGGGTAGCATGAATCACCTTAGGTAGCCATCTCATTTGATATTATTATAAATTCTTTGAAATTGGATTTAAATGGTCAATTGGGATCCCATAGTGTGTATCTAAGACAATTGAACTCGGTTCATTCCTGTAAATAAAGAAAAATCAATAAGTGCTCTGCAAAGTTCTCTGCATAAATTTAAGGATGGGAAAAATTAAAATAAAGTGTCCCAGTAAAAAATGATATCATGAAAGTGGGGAATATTAAAACAAAATTAACAGAATAAAAATTAATTTATAAGTAAATATTTTTTTTAAAATAAAAAAAATGGGAAGTTAATTTTTAGTTTGAGAAACCAAGGAGAGAATGAAAGTTTCTTGTCTATATTGTTTTATATTTAAATCCACTTGGGCCTCACAAGTTTTTACTCAGTGAACTAGAGTTTGATCTTGTATCAAAATAGGGATTTTTGTAAATCTCATATGGGATAAATGATATTTTCAACAATGGATGATTTGATGACTTTCTTTAATTTATGAACATTCGATACAACCTATGAAGGATGATCATAATTTTTTCATCCTGTACATAAATTGATTAAATATAATTTATTGCTTGTGGAGTACAATGTATTAAGTTTGTGAGAGTTTGATGTTTCATTATTTTATCACACTTTTCTGTATATATTTTAATTAATTAAATGAGTTTCTTATGAAAATTGAGTTTATAATATAGAATCAGTGAATCTATAACCAGTTTAGTTGAATTTGGGGTTCATTGAATTTTTTAATCAAATTTTATATTATTGTGTGCTCAACTGACTAAAATTCATTGTGTTAGTATTTTTCATCTTTCAATTTTTTGATGTTTATAATTGATAGTTTTAATGATAATTTATCTTTTTATTTTTTTCCAATGGTATAAAAGGTTGAAAATGACTGTTTGGGACAAAATTGTGAAAATATCAAAAAAAATCCTAGAAAACTCAAAAAGATCAAAACTTTTGTACTACTTATTAAATGTTGATAAATTGGATCAATTTTACTTATACTCTGACTCAGGAACATATGGATCTGATTTCTCATGACCTGAGTTTGTACTTGAAGGTTTTTTATACCGCCACCCACTTCTAGTTCAGATTCGGAGATGCAAGTTGTCATGGACAATCATTAAGGACCCACTAATTCTAAAGAGGGAAAATCCATTTACACCTATATAGATATGTTATTCCCCATTTGAATAAGGATCTAAACTAAGTGGTACATGAGGAAGATGAAGTTGACACCACTCTTAGCATCTAAATCCTTGGCTACTGATACTTATTTAGAAATCAAGAATTTTCACTCAATTACATCAAAATTTAATCAAATATATTGATAAACTCAAGTTGTGGAATGATATTGAGCTGGTAAGTATATTTATTTCACTCATATATCAATTTTGGTTGGGAACTACCCGTTATTTTCTCATTGATCAAGTAATTCAATTCCTTTAATTGATAGATTTAGTGATAGATGTTTTAGCTTTATTGGTCTCTATTTACTTTTTTTTTTTTTTGAAAGCCCATCTAGGAAGAGGATATTCCATGAAAGGGTAGGTTATTTGGTTTACTCATCAAGTGGGATAGTAGAAACTATAGTTGAGAAGCTTCATAATTCTACTTGTAGGTTAGATAATGGGCTAGACACATTCCCCTATATCTAGAAACACTTTTCCTTAAATAAAAGAATAAAATAAAAGAAAATTCATTTATAACTCCTAAATAAATTTACCATCAAATAAATTTACCCTACTCTATCCCCTAGAAATATCACTTTCTTCATGTGATCATAACTCTCTCCACCAACACTTTAGCTAATGTATGTTCCCCAATCTTCACTCCATTGGATTCTTTACCACCATTACACTCAGATTATAAATTTTTATTGTTTGATTTAACTTATTTTTTCTTTCACTTTTACTTGGTCTCACTCAACACACCTTCTAGAGATTTAATTCCTTATGGATCGACCCCTACTCACAACTACACTATTCATAATTTGGGTTTATACATGTTTAATTAATATTTAACCTAGTAATGACCTAGGTCACATTCATATGGCATTGTCTTTTCATTGTGTAGCATGTTCTTGGTTGTTATTCCCCTTGGTTTTGTGATAACAGGAGTTTGGTAATTAGGTTTTTTAGACCTTTGGGATGTTTTGATGTTAAATTCCTACTTTTGGTAATTTTGGAGATCATGATTTGTAGTTGAATTTGGACAATGGAGTTCTAAAAATTCCTTTTAGTGATTTCTATAATATGTTCGTTCAGTGAAATACAATTATTTTATGAAAAATAATTCATCAATTTTTTCTATCATTTAAAATAAATTCTAAATCGTGGGGAGACCTATGCTCAGCCTCCATATCTTGAAACCCAATATTTTATTTGTTGGTATATGGTTCTTATTTAGGTTTTCTTGAGGAATTTTTGTGTTTTTTGAGGATTCATCTAGTTGTTTGATGACCCATACTTTTATATTAATATTTTTTTTATAATTCATTATTTTTTGACCTCTACATTGGCCTAAGGTCTTCTGGGGTAGAAAGTGTCATGGTGGGTATAATTTTGACACCTTCATGTCACTTTAGAGTTTATTTTTTGTTATTTTATGAGACTAGGGTTGTTTTTTCATTAATTCTATTCTATTTGTGGATTTTTAGCACTGATGGAACATGGTTTAGTCCAAACCATTCAGATCCAATGAGAAATTGTGTGGGACCTATGGTGATTTTGGTTTATATCTCATGGATTCTGTAAGACTAGGTAAACTATGACACAAGAATGTAGATTGACTCAACATTTTACAGTGTCATTTGGAATGGTAGGTGTATGGTTTTTTCAACCCTGTAGGGTCCTAATTAAACCGTTGAGTGGGTTTTGGGAAATAAATGTCTTTCATATAGTTATCGCATGGTTTCAAAAATTGTACGTCCAAACCATGTGACCTACTAAGGTTTATTAATAAGTGTATTTACACTTTTTTCTTTACTGTAATTAAATCCTTCGATCCTCATTTTTCTCCTCCTCTCATTCAAATGGATCATAAATTCCACCAATAGAATTATCCTCCTTTATACCTACTTTTTGTGGATTCTTTTCTTGGTTTCAAGTGGATTTTTTCATGGTAATTCCCTATAAACCCACATATCACCTTTATTTTCTCTTTCTCACTTGAATTCTCTCCTTCCATGAACCGTAATCTTGATGTTTGATGAATTTAGGGCTAGTGTTGGTCTAACTTATGGTGCATTGATTGTATATGGATTATATAGGGAACTTCTTGACTTTTAGTAGAGTTATCCACTATAGGAAATGACTTTTGGCTTGATCATTGATGAACTGAGGTTGGTTTTCTTCACTTTATATTACATGTCATTTGAATTCTTGTAGTTTTCAATTACTTATGTATTGAAATTATTCTTTTTTGTTTGTTCTTATAGGGAAAATGATGTTATAAAATTATTTAAACACATGGAGTAGAATGATATTTCAAGGAAAGTGTTTTTCAAAATTCTTAAATGGACTTTAAATAATGGCTTTTGTTTTAAAAGTGGTGTTAATAACCAACATGAGTTTTTTTAAATTTTTCTTGTATTAATCAGTTTTCAAACCAAGGGTTTAGGTGTTTTGAAGTGTTCAAAATATTTAACATGGGTTGTTTGATTTTAAAGGATTGTGTGAACCCTTTTGTATTATATATGAAACCTTTTTATGACCATGATTAATTTCAAAGGTTAGTTCAAGGAAAATTTCATTTCTAATTTTGACTTTAAAATTTTTATATGAAATCTAATACCAATAGTTTTTTGGGAAAGTTTATAAAAATTGTTTATTGGATTCATATCCCAAGCCTAATTTTATAAAAGCCCCTTTTTGGAACTATATAAAAAATGGTTTTCATAAAAAGAAACATTGTCCACTTGAAACCCTTTTGATTTTGGTAATCCCATGGTGTATTTTAATCCAGTGAGGGGATGTTTATTGTTTATTCATTTTTATATGTAACTTTTGTTTTGATAAAAATGGGGCTACATCATTATGAGGGTGTGGGTGGTGAGGCGTGAGTTATTTCAAATTATTTATATTTGATCTATGTGATGATAGAATATGCTCACCTCTATCATGGTAGAATTTGGTAATGGGGTAGGTGGATTAAGTGGTTGATTTTCTAACCTAGGTTGATGTTTTCTAAGGGAAGTTACCTCAAGAATGAGTGAGACTATAGAGGGGATGTTTCCTTTGACACTGAGTAAACTCACGAGATGTGGGGACTGAGATATCCTAGGTGGGTATCAATAGATCCTAAGGAGGACCAAGAGAGATTCCAAATTTTATATGCATGTAGAGTGCCTAGAGAATCTTGGTTTATTCAAATTCATTCTAGTTCCCATTTGTTAGATCTCATGGGTTAGATCCATTACACTAGGATTCTATTTAGGGTCATTTTAGTGGATTTATATTTTTTTTAATTATATCCTCTTCTTATTCTATTATTGTTTAGAACCCATATAATTGTTGATTATTTGCCCTTATTTTGGTATTTTTACAAGGTATTTACTACTTGTGTACTTCCTCCTTTCTTTTATGGATTACCTTTTTAAATTATTTGAAAATCGATTTGTTAAAATTATTTAAAGGAAGGAGATTTCAATTTTAATTTCAATTTTATTTAAAACTATTTTAATACTTAGTTTGAAAGGTTCTATTTAAATTTAAAAATTAGACTTATAACAAGTTTTGGTGTGATTTTATGAGAAAGTGAAAATGGTTTGTTTTATAAAAACACCAGTGTGTGTGGGTTTTTAAAATGTGGTTTTAAGTCAATGTGCCTAGTGTTTTAGAAAATTTGGTTTTCAATGATGTTTTTGGAAAACCATTTAAAAAAACTTTTGAGGATGGAAATGTGTGTTTCAAAAAGATTTGATGATGAAATGTTTTTAAAATGGTACTTAAAAATGTTAGTTTTTTCAAGAGGTGTTGTTTAGAGAAAAGTGTTTTCGTAGTGGTTGTTTTGTTTATGGTAAATAAAGGAAAAGTTATTTTAAACATATTTGTGATGTGTTGTTAATTCCATTATGGAAAATATTATAATATATATATATATATATATATATATATTTCTACTATATTTTAATCTATAATTGTTAGGATGTAACATAAAAGGGACTACTTAGATTTAGTGGGTGGTGACCAACTTGGTTTTTTAGCTCACACCTGTATTTTTATAGGTCCAGATATGCTCCAGCTACCTTTATCTATTTTGATCATCAGTGGGAGGTTTAGGGGTGGATGCTGATTGTGGGTCTCATGGAGGCTCTTCAAGACCAGTTTGGGGTTTTTATTCAGCTTCCGGTTTTGTATTATCCATTTGGGCTAGGGTATTTTCACGACTTAGTTTTATATATATTTTTATGTTATTGGTTTTATTTTTTAATTTTTTATTCATTTTATATTAGATGTTCATTTTTATCATCTCTAATTTAGTTGGTTATCTTTTCATTATTTATTTATATTAATGTACGTGGGTGAAATTAATCCAAACGTATGTTCTATGATGCTCAAGCACTAGTTACCAACCCATGGGAATCGGTAGTAACCTTAGATCCATGTGATGGACTAGGTCGGGTGTGGGTTAGATAGCACCCTAGGCTAGTTTGTTACACCACCCTTATGTCGACCCTTATCCAGGGAACTAACCCATAAGTAATAATCTCTCCCTACATGAAGTTCATTAATTCTACCCTTACATACAATCCTAACATAGGAAACTAACTTCATTTACTGATATTTTCCTAAATATGACATTTATTTTAAAACAACCCTTATCTATATGAAGTTAATTCATTCCTTTTTTGAAGGTAATCTCACCTCTTGGCATAAAGGTAGTGTCTCCCCAATATAAAACTAGGATCTTATTCTATATAAGAGTCATCCATTGTTTCTTACCTTATATAAATGTAGTACCTATCTTATGTAAAGTAATAGTGGATCACTCTTATATAAGAATAGATAAACCTGATTAACCATAAGGGAGTTTTTTCCCTCTTCTGTAATGCATAAGGGTAGTAACTAAGTACAATTTCACAAGTCCCTGTTTTTATCAATGTGTAAGGGTAATGAAAATTTACCATTATGTGATACACCCCTATTATATACCCATAAACATTTTTTACTATAAAGTTAAAAATTCTTCCATATTAGTTTTTAATCTTATTATATTTATTTAATAAGGAAATTACAATGGAAATCAATCAGTGATACAAATATTTGATTTAAAATCCCATTTTCAATCATAAAACATTAATGTTTAATTAAATTTGAAAAATTAAATAGGTTCATTTATCTTGGATCAGGTGTTATGATTTAAAGAAGTATTTGAATTTTTGAATGTGATGATAAACATCACACCTGATTTAAATGGGAAGTTGTGAGTTTTATCTTTTTGAAATGATAATGTGTAGAAGTGAACTACTACATGGAAAATTAATGAACCATGAATTCCCTTATTTGTATTGATGTCAAGTGGTAAATTTTTTGTTTTAATAGTGAGATAGAAATCTGAATTATATTTTATAAGAGATAAAATGTGGGGGATTCCATTTATTTTCTTTTTTTTAATACAAAAAGCACTTTACCTTCCCTTGTATTTATATTTTTATATTTTAAGTTCCCATATTTCCCTTACTAGGTATTTTATTATAAACTATGTTAGGTTATACCAGTGCTGGTAATTGAAATGGTGATTGATGATGTGAGTTGATGATAAGAGTAATGGAGGTATTCCTTACATGAATTCATTATTTTTTGACTATAGATCCTTATATACTTAACTACCTTGTTCATTGAGGTAGGGGATTTTTGTTCTTTTCATATGTCATATAAAATAAATGTTTCTTAGCATGTTGTGTATTATTCTAAGAAGACCTTATTAAATCCTTAAATACTCTATTTGTTACCCCCTAGAATTCAATGACCATAATTATTTTCATCCATATTCCATTTTCATGCCTTCAAAATAAGTGTTTAAAGACCTCCTCATTCTCTTGATTTAAACTCACTCATTATTAATTTAAGCCTTGTATTCTTGGAATGACCCAAAAATTGAGAATTTACCTTGGTCAGACCTTAAAAACCAAGGTAATAATATAATCACTCCACAATTTTGGTGGTGATGATTTAGTCTAAGGGGATGTTTAATAAACTTACATGAATACCCTCTCAAATCGGTACCATACCAGATCTGCCTCATACTTAAAGGGCGTTCCCAATAGCCATGGGCTGACGACTAGCACCCGAGTGTCAAATAAAAACCAAAGGGAATGATTCCACCCAACCAGAAGCAAAAAAAATAGGGCTTATATACATATAATATAAATAAACCATACAGGATATAAATATATTCCAAAACAGATAAAGAACAATATAAGTGACACAACTGAACAAGGTAAAAACAAAATTTAAAGAGACAAGTCCAATCAAAAATGGAAACAAAATGAAACATCTACTCTAATATCTCCATGTGATAATGTGGGGAACCTACAACCATTTCACCACTAGATATCCAAAACCTAGTTGATAGAAAGTCTTTCCACCTCATTGTGTCACCTTGCCTTTCCCAGCATCAAAATACATAACCAGATCTATGCATCACCAAAGGGGTATGCATGGTTTGAGATAACAGGCTTAGTAGGGTCTCACCTAGGTTTTCCATATCAATTCTATGAATAATATTCCAAGCATGCTCAATTTTAAAGAAAAAAAGGCATGATAACAGTTTAATATTTTTTATATCAAACGAATAGAAAAAAATTAATTTCCCCTTTTTCCACATTTCCAAATAAAGAAGATAAATTCGTTTCAAATAATTTCATAACCATATATCATATAAAATATATCATTTTAAAAAAAAGCATGTATAATATCTCATATAAAATCCATGAAGGTGTAGTAAAATAGCACAAACCAAAATCAAAATTAGAGGTAACATCACGCCATAGATCATACTAGGTCAGGATAGGTATAACACTCATACCTATCAAAGAAAAACATGTACACATCAAGACATGATACAGATGCATTGAGTATAGAGAGAAACACCCTAGAAATTGAACCTCCCAGTGGGTCTAACAAGTACCAAGAACGACAGGCCTAAGGAGAAGAGGAAATCCAAATGAGAAAACCCCTTGAAATTGGAAGATATATATTTATATACCTTCCACATAAGTAACCAAGGATTCTGGTGTTCTTTATTTTCTGAAACAGGTCATCAAACAATTTCCATCAAACCATGCTTTGAAAACCATTTAACAACACTTTGAAAACCTTTTTCCATTTACTAAAACTAAGTAAAACATATTTTATAAAAATACATTTCCACACACACACACACAAAATAAGTTATATCCTTTAATTTCATTTAATAAAACAACTCATAAAAAATAAAAGTAATGTAGTTCACCAACAAAGGCTAAAGACAGAACCATGTACCTCAAAACTCGGGTCGTACACACCCATAATAGAATCCACCAATAATTAAGAAACCAACAAAAATTATGAAGCGCCTATAATCAATTTACAGATATTATAATTGATTCAATTCAACAAAAGGGTCTATAGATAAGAGGAACAAGACATACCTCAAGAACGCACTCCTTTCGCACCACAAACAACATGTAAACAACAACCCAAATGATATCTCACAACAAATCTAGAGAAACATCACCACAGTTCAACAAATTCGATTGTGGAATCAAACTATACCACTGAAATAAAATCAATGAAGAAGTAGAAAGGATTACTCACCTAGAAAGATGAAATCCAACTGCTATAGTGATCAATCACTGAACGAATCAATCTAGATCAAATAGAGATCAATAAAATCACTGAATAAAAGATCTAGGTCAAGATCAAAGAGGTATGTGGAAGAATGAGTAAAACATCCACCAATGTAGTGCCCTAAAATCCAACCTCCCAAAATATACATTACATGTAACCCAATTACATGTCATGTAATCTATAGAAATTACATACACCAAAAATCCCATCACCTTTTTATTAAAAACTTATCTTTTAACATTACATAGTGTATAACCATTACATGGTGTGTACTCCTTCAAAGATATGTACATATCTCACAAAATGACCCTAGAAATCATTACACATCATGTAATCCCATTACATGACATGTAAATTTCTTAAAAATAGTGAAAACTATATATTCTTAAATGAAAACACAAAACACCTTGGGTGTTCTCTGAATTCAGGGAGAAACCCACAAAGCCATTCGAACATTTATATCGAGGCTCTGTTAATTAAAAAAACCATATATTATTTAACTTTATTTCATTTTTCTTACCAAATGATCTCCATCCTAGGGAGTCCCAAGATGCACCCACTTCTCCAGTTATAGGAGGGTATTTAAATTATATTATACATTTTACTATCATATTCTTCTCTTGGTCCCTTTTCTTGACTAGAGTAATGGGTCTTAAATGTTCTTCTTCTATTTTATTTCTACAATGCATGATTAAATTATGCCTTACTACTCTAGTTATTCTTACTCCCATAAAAAATATTTGTGTGTCTTGTTGTTATAAAAATTGAGTGGAATTTAATTTATTCCAATGAAATATTTTATTCACCATAATAAATAGGAAGTATTTTATTATTTTGGAAAATGGGGAATCTCATATGGGAATAAAAATGGAAGATTTTGATGATTTCCCTAATATAAAATTTTTGTATTTGTTTAATATAATCTACCAATTTTTATATGATTTCCCATTCCAATTGAAAAATATTTTGTGAAAAAAATGGGTGAGGAATATAGAATGAAAATGAGGACAAAAAATTAGTAATGATTCCTTGATGTGTATTTTTGTTGTCTATACATACACTTTTGTAACTATTATTATTATTAAGCTAAACCACATGTGTATTGCAACCAGTTTGTGTTGATGTTACTAAATAAAATGGTATTTTTAATGAGAATGAAAATAAATGATGATTTAGTCATTGTGAAATGTAATTAAAAATATATAATAATAAATAATTATGGTAAATAAGAGATACAACCAAGTAAATATTCTCTTAAAGGATACTTCCTTGAATTAGTAATAATTTGAAGAATTATATTTGAATATTATACTTTATATAATAATAAATAAATGCTAGAATTAAAAGGGAGAACTGAATTAAGGTTATTTTGGTAATGAAAAATATCCTTTTGGAATTAATTTATTATGGAGAGTGATATCATAATTAATGTAATAATAATTGAATAATAGCTAAAAATATTAGAAATAATGAATTATTTCTTTGTTTAAAAAGAGTTTGATATTTATTAGGATATTAAAGGTGATGTTTTTTTTAATTTAGATAACCTTTATTATAAGGTTTAGTTAACTAAATATGTGATTTAATAGAGTAACTATGTAACCAGTGATGAGTTGGGTGAGAGTTAAAATTTTTTTAATTACTTTTTAAGGATAGGTGGGTCTTAGAAGTGAACTATTAGTGGATTATGGTTATATTCTAGATAATAGATTATAGTGTTAAGTCATGATTAATTAATTAGTTAAATTAATTTAGCGAATTGAATAATTTATGATAGACAAAGGATACAAACTTTATAGTAATAATCCATAGATTATATTAAGAAACTAATTAGAATAAATTAAAACAAAGATTAGATGATCTAAGTAAATTTTGATGACTACTATCTTGTATGGTGTTGCATGGGATCCTAGTGTGATGTTTCTAACTTATTAACTAATTCATTGTTAGGTTCCCATTATAATACCTTGTGATATTTAATAATGTTTATTTTGATTATAATTTTCTAATATTTATTTTTCCATCTGTTTTTTGTTGATTGTTAATTTTGTAATTGCTTTCTTGTGTTTGTTTGAAGCTATGCATAGCCTTTAAGTACTCACAGCTATAACTCATGAACCTATTTATATATTATTTTATATTATGGTTAATATGTTCAAATTTCCTTTGGTTGTGATGGATGAGACTCTATGTCTTTTTTTCTATAATAGCTAGTTATTTAGCATGAGTAAATGAGGTCATGATTAGATGGTTATGATGTAACTAAAAAGGGTGTAGGAACGTAATTATGTGGCTATATAGGGAATAGGTTCATGATGATTTTTCTAAAAAAGGTGTACGTATGTGATAATGTGGTTTCACGGGGTGAAGGGAAGTGATGATGTGGTTTCACAATGTGTAGGGATGTGATTATGTTGATATATGGGGTACAAGGATGTGGTGATGTGGATTCATGGGCTGCGGGTTTGAAATGAGGATGGGATTATTTGAACAAGTCAAGAGTAGGGATTTCTTGTTTTCTTATTATTCTAATGATATGTTATAAATTATTAACACATGTTGAGAATGAGGCCTTCCTATTTTTCCATCTTACTATGATATAAGATTTTAATGATGGTATGGTTGATATATTATGATCATTTATTGATATGGAATATTTTATTCTTAATTTGAAGAATAATCATGATAACTCATGACATTTGATGAATTTATGGTGAATTATATATAGAGTATTACTCTTTTTATGAGTTGTGTCTACACTCTGGTCTTACTTAGATTTTTTTTTGAATGTATATCCTAAAACTTTTATTTTAATAGGATATAAAACTACTTGGAAAGATGGTCCTAGTGAGTACTCCTAAGTTCTCACACTTCCATGGTTTATTGATTTGTTTTTACAGGACTGCTCAATTAAGATTTTGAGATATTGTTCCTTAGGAATCTAGAGTGGAGTCTATGAGCTTTTCATTCAATGTTTCCATATTTTATTCAGTTTCATGTTTATATGGGCTATATATAGGAACTATAAACTCTTTAGTTTTATTTAAATAGTTTATTAGTGGATATTATTTTATTTTTATGGGTTTTTATAAGTTAAATGCCTCTCATTTGATAAAAACATACCCTTGGTGCTAGTCGACTACCTGGGGCCTATTGAAGGTGGGCCTCAGGGATCACACTCATCCCTACCATGGATGGGCTTTGACAGCTTATGGATATAATTATTTTTTCCCAATGATATCTTAATCACAAAATCACTGCTTGAAATGGGGATAAGTGGTCCTTTTCTATATGGTAGATATGAGTATGATCCATAGGTCCCACCTTCAATAGGCGGTCTCACCCAATGAGTATATTGAATGTGGTATAGAAACATAAAAAAATGAGAGATGTGTCCCAAACCCATAAGTTCACATCCCAAGGGAATCTTGTCCATGGAATACCAACATTAGATAAATGGGAGAGGTGGATCCTATCAATAATTTATCAAACCCAGGGCATCTCGACCAAGGCATAATAACATCAAATAAATGAGAGAAGATAACCTAAATCTTGATAATGATGACCAATGGGAAAGAAACCAAAATCTAGAATGGTCTCATCCCCTAATCATCTTGATTACAACCCATATCAACCAAAAGTAAAATGGGGAAAGGTGGCCTGACCTATTTTGATCTTAGCTCAAAATAATCTTTATCCAATATACAACATCTATAAATACATGGGAAAGGTATCTCAGGTCTATAGCTGTCTAAACCCTTGGGTTTCTAGGCACCTAATATTAAACAATTAAGGTCTACATGAGAAATTTATTAAATAAGAATTTTAGGTTGGTAATGACATCTATACCTAAAAAATACAATGTTAAGTCAGTCCTCACTTACCAACACCTTTTTCATAATCTAAACCTAATGTCTAAACTAATCAGAAACTAAAATTAGAAAGGAGACACTTTCCCCTCCCATATAAGGTCATCCTTTCTAATACTTTAATTCTCAACCCATGGCCTTTGGTGGCTAGGATATTAAGCTAAATAAAAATTAAAATCCTACCATAACACTAAAATTATATACTTTCTCTCAAGTGGTGAAAGGCACATACTAGGTAACAGTTCACACTAAAAAACCTCATCTGAAAACCTCTCTTATATCCAAGTAGGATAGAGGAACCTAATAATGGTTATAAAAAATATATCATAACAACAATAAAGTACCATTGGGTTCCTAGTATAAATACCAGTACACTTTAAGTCTTGATCAAGGCCATCTGTGTCCATGGAATTAATTACAGCATTTTTAGGGTCCCTTAAAGACTTATATGTCATTACCCAACCCATATGAGTCAAATAAAATAAATTAACTTTAGTTTTAGGTCAATATAACTCGATAAATGAGACAATATATCACATGTCTTGTGTAAAAATGATTAAACCAATAGGAATGGTTAGATAACACATACCTCAAGTTGGAGTTAATCCCTTAAGAAAATATAAGCCACCATTGCATAAGATAATCCAACCCTAATAAAGATCCATCAACCATTACCCAACCACATGAGGATCTTACTTAATCAAATATCCATTTCAATTAATTTTTAAAAAATATTATTAATTTACACAAATAGTTAATATTAAATTATATTTGTAATAACTAAAAAATAACCCATCATACAGTGTAATGATGATAAAACTTCATGTAATGAGGTATGGATCACTCCTAACACACCCCTAAGACTACCACTAATTAAATACCTAACATAAAATATCGATTCATCAATTTAATCCACTCTAATTTAATTAAAAAACTAAAAAAATAATGATATCATCTTAACTCAAGTTAAACCACAAGAAACTTCAGGTATCCATCCTCCTAGGACCTATTATAGCTAAGAAAAAGAAAATCTCCATCATCCAAACCTGATTCCACCATGATCTTGTAGAATAAATGTCAGATCCTTGAGCATTATCTACCAAAACCATAGAATGAAGAATAGGATCAAATGAAGAGAAGTTGGGGATAAGAACAACCCTAAAAATCACTAAGGAATCCACCTCTGGATACCATAGATCGAAGGGAAAATAAATAGAGTAACTAAAGGTTAAGGGGATTAAATCCACTATGTATCAATCGGTTAAGGGTGAGAAAAACCAAATAGGTTTTAAAATTTTAAAACCCAAAAAGGATATTTTTCCCATATTTAAAAATAATACTAATTTTGAGCTCCACCAGGTTCCCTGTGCACCTACATCAGTTACTCGATGGCTCAAGTCTATGTGACTTCTCCCTAGATAAACTCACTAGATACCCAATTCCACCCATCAAGGTACTTTATGGTCCTCTGTATCCACCATATATATCCTTTTGAACCCCCAAAATGAGCTTTGGACCTCCTCTACTCGAGCTAACACTATGAAAATAGCATCTTAACTATTTCAATCATGTATACAAATGCTAATTATCAATCCAAATCAAAAAATTAAAATTTCTCCTAGTTTCAAACACATTGGGACCAAAATTTTATATAGTTTCATCATCATGAACTAATTTAGAGTGTTATAAATATTTCAATATAAATAACTTAAAATGGTCTATTTTATTTTGGGTTGTGAAATTTAGAGGAAATTTGATTTTTTTTTAGTTTAGAACAAAGGTTGTTTGAGGAATTGGATTATAATTAGTAATATGAGTATTTAGAAAACCCATGAGGATATTTTTGTATATTTTAAAAGGGTTTTGGGAGTCCCATGAAGTTTCTTGTCTGTTTGAGGGAGGTAAAGACTAGTTGGTGAACTACAACATTGTTTTATTTCACACCAAGTACTTGATACTGAGCCACCTGGTTCCCGGTGGATGAGGTGGAGGGCCTTTTGGCCCAAGTTCTCCGATGGGTGGCCTGTTGAACTCCCTCATCCAAATGATATGGTACTAGATACCTAATTTGGGCTAATAGGGTCCCCATTAGGGACTTGTATCATGTTTTTAGTGGGGAAATGATGTTCAATTCGCTATTAAGTTCCCTCGATTCTTTATTAGAAGAGGGCATGGGAATGCCCATTTTTTTCAAATCACTTCCCTAATTTTCCCCTATCTACCTATTTTGTTTCACCATTTATGGAGGGTTATTTTAATAATGAATTTATATAGATTCTATGTATGATATCTCCCTTTATTAGAAAAAAAATAAAATTTCTGATTGGTTTTTAATGTTGTTTATATATTAACCAATATTAAAAAGGGTTTCATCATTGGTTATTTATATTACCAACTTTAAAACAACTATAGAAGGGAGTTATAACATTTTTTGATATAGAAAATATATTAAAAACCTATTTTTATATCATTTATTCATATAACTGGTGTCGAAAGTAAAAGCTCGCATCATTTTCCAGTGATGTTTCATTTTTTTCATAGTGTGACCATTTTATTTTTATCTTCCCATCTACACATTTATAATGGTGTAGGAACACCTTTTCAATACTATTCATACATTTTAATTATCTTGTAAAGACCCGTAAAATTCAAGGGAAATTTTTTCTTAATTTTCTTTGGAATTTTACAAGAGCGCGGTTTCTGACGGCACCTGATTCCGAGGCCCGGTGTGCCCGGAATCAATTTCCGAAGTTTGGCTCGGGTACGTTCAGTGAACGAACGAGCGGGAATTTCTAACTTTTGATCCGGTGCTCGGAATTGAAATCTAAGGACACCGATGAACTCGCAACGCCGATATTCGCTTAAGGAGACCTTTTCCCACGTTGCGTTTATTGCGGGACGAAAGTTAGTTTTGGGGAGAATTATAAAAAGTTGAATAAAAATGTGGAACACTTTTTATTTTACTTTTGTTGGTTAACTTCTCTCAAAGGAAGTTAGGGGTGGGACCCACACCCACTTAACCTCCCTTGAGAGTATTAAGCGTGGTGGGCCCCACACGAACCTAACCTTCCATCTTCTCTCAAACTCCCTTTAACCCCTCTTTAAATGTTTTGACAACTTAGCTTATTAATTAGGTTGAGTTGTTTAAACTTTTTCAAACCTTTGAAATTCAAAAAGGTTTGGTTGAGTTAATAAAATAAGCTCTTAGATTATTTTATTTGGTTAGAATTGTTTAGCCATCTTGAGAGTTTTTTGGGTTCTTCTCCTTCTTCTTCAAACTTTGACGAAGAACGCTCAATCTTTGACGAAGAACGCTCAAGCTCCGATGAAGAACGCCGCTCCTCTCTTCTTCGTCTTCCGTGTCAACGAAAGGGAACGCCGCTTCCTCCTCGGACTTCCTTCGTCGGCATACGAAGATTCGCCAACGACGTACCTCTTCGGACGTACCTCTTCGTCATCGGATTTGACGAACGACTACCGCGACGCCCGACCTCCGCGGCGTTATCTTCCGCAGGTCGTTGACGATCTTCGAACTTGAACCCAAGGTAGGGGTTGTTGTTAATTGTTTATTTATTTATTCTTGTTCGTGGTTCTAGCATGACTAACGTGAGGATATTTAAATATGTGTTATCATTTAACGTGAGGGGGCCGGACCGCATGAACACGGCTGAACCACCTCCTTTGTTCTTGTTGATTTATCTTGCGGATGAAACAAGATGGCGTGGTGCCGTCGCACCACGCGGATAATCGCACGATTATATTGTGCGGCGCCGTCGCGCCGCGCCGTGGAAGGATCATCAAGAACGCGACGCCGTCGCGCCGCGTCGAAGGGAATCGAAGGCGCGGCGGAGGGGCGCGGTGCCGTCGCACCGCGCCGGACGACGAACACCGCGGCCGGTTCCGGGCCGCGGCGGGACGAGAAGACCGGCGGCCGGGCCGCCGGCGTCGGTAGCCGGAAGGGGACCGGCTTGCCGGTCTTGTTGGAGAAAAACCGGTCGGCCAGGTGGCCGGCCGGAAGGTCAAAGACCGGGGGAATAAATTCCCCCGGTCAACTCTCAAACCCCCCCCCCCCCCATTTAGGAGGGGGGCGGTTTCTTTGAGGGGGGCAGGCGGCCCCCCGGTTTCCTCAAGCAGGCCCCCCACGAGGGGGGGCCGGTTCTCCAAAAGGCGCGGCTAAAAGCCGCGCCGCCTCATGCTGGAAGCGGGGGCTTAGCCCCCCGCGCGTGACCCCAGCGGCGCCAGGCCGCGCCGCCACGCCGGTCCGCCACCGGCCGGGCCGGGTCGGCCCGGACCCGGACCCCCTGTTTTCGAGACGGATTCGGTCTTTTGGCCATAAGTTGAGCCACGGACCTCCAATTGATGAACCGTCAGCGGCTATGCGATCCTTGGATCGAGACGGTCGTTTCGGTATATCTCACTCAAAGTTTCGGAATACTTTGAGTTCGGCCGGGTTGGTTCGTACACGAAACCAACCGGGCCTTCGGAGCAGAAACGCTCATATCTTGAGCTACGGACGTCCGTTTGACGTGTCGTCAGCTTTGTTGAGTTCCTCTTAGTGAGACGGATCTTTTGGCATACTTCGCCCGAGGTTTGGACGCAGGTGGAGTACGGTCGGGTTGGTTTTGCCTTAAAAACCAACCGGGCCCCGGGGACGAAAATGTCAATAACTCTCAGACCGGGCGTCCGATCGACGCGCCGTCTGTTGCGTTGAGTTCCTGTTGACGATACGGAACATTTGGATACATCAACTCTGGACTTTGTGACAGTTGATGTATCAGCCTCTCGGCTCGGGGAGCGGATCCTCCTGTACGAGCTTGCTGTGTGCGGGAACCCTAGTGTTGGCTGCGACTGTGACTGCTACTACTACTGCTACTACTGCTACTGTGACTGCGACGACGACAGTACAGAGATCATGTGTGGATTCGACGACGACGACTACAGCACTCAGCGATCCTACGTGGATCAGTGCTACAGGTCCTGTGTGGGCCCGATCCTGTGTGGGTCTGATCCTGTGTGGGTCTTTACGCTCAGCGGTCCTGTGTGAACCAGCGCCTACAGGTCCTATGTGGGCCCGATCCTGTGTGGGTCTTTTGCGAGGGTTAGTTACCTATCGATCCTTCGTGGGTCCGGCGACTTAGATGGATCAGAGATCATCTTTATCGTCTTTCGAAGAAGTATACCTGTGTGAGCTGAATCCTGTTGCTTTCCTGTGTGGATTGTGTTGTGCTATCCTGTGTGGATTACGTTTTGCTTTCCTGTGTGGAATACGTTTACTTTCCTGTGTGGACTGAGTTGTACTTGGGCTCGGAGGTTGGAGCGTATTTGAAATTGATGACTTAGGTATATGTATTGGCATATACCTAAGCAGTGTCAGTTGTTACTTGTGTTTGTATCTTCCTTTGTGGATTTTGTGAGACCTTCGGGGGTCTCGGGGTCCCTACTGAGTAGCTTATACTCACCCCTGCATGGGCTATGCCCGCACTACGATGTGTTGGTTGCAGACGACGGACAGCGTTGATCTTGGCTGAGGCTTGCAGAGCAGGACGGTACCTGGAGGTGGACCATTAGGCGGGACGTGTTCGGAGCGGACGTCGGGACCCGTGGAGCAGTGGAGTTATCTGTACCCACCCTTCAGGTGGGATCTCCAGTGGACAGCTCGGTGTAGCGGCTTTTACTTACAGTTGCTGTTTTCCCTTTCGAGTTGTACTTTACTTTCAGTTTGGGTTTGTATACTCGCCCATTTACTTTTCCGCACTTTCAGTTGTACTCTGTTTTTACTTAGTGTTTACTTTCCGCTTGCTTACTCTGTGGTGTTTGTTTACTTTACAAAGACAATGCCTTCCCTTTTTACCGGGACTTACGCCTTGGTGCTAGTCGCCAGCCCCTGGCCTATGGAAGGCGGGCTTGGGGTAGTCACGGCACGGACCCCGAGGGTGGGTCATGACAAATTGGTATCAGAGGAGTTCGGTTCTACCGCGAACTCTGATCTTTTCTATGCGAAGCAATAATGTTTAGCGTATTGAGTGTGGTTATCAGTCCAGGGAGTCCAGTGTTGGTGCGGCGGCCGACGTATCCGTACACCAGGACCCTGACTTCTGATTTCCGACTTAATGCACGAAAACATTGATTGCGTGTGTGTTTCGAAGTTTTCTTTGTGATTACTTATATCAGCTCACCAGGTATCCTGTTCTGACCGTGGCGCACATGTTTCCTTTTCAGGATGGCCCCACGACGGCAGCCAGCTAGGGTTCCGAGAGTCGAGTGTGACGACAGCCCACCGAGCGACGAGGCCTCGGTGCAGGGCCCTTTGTCAGCAGTGGCACCGGCGGTAGCTCTACCCGCCGAGACCCCGATGCTTCCAGCACCAGCTGCTGACGATGCACGTCGCCTCAGCGCACTGCATGAGTTTCAGCGCCAGCGACCACCCAGGTTTCGCTGGGAGACGGATCCCCAGGCAGCCGAGGACTGGCTGGAGGCAGTGGTACGTGTGTTTAGGCTAGTGAGGACACCAGCAGACCTCATGGTGATCCTCGCTGCGAGCCTACTACACGCAGCAGCAGAACGATGGTGGATCTTGATGCTCCAGGTGCACGATGAGGAATCTCTACTTTGGACGGACTTTGAGAGCCTCTTCCGCTCGGAGTTCGTCCCAGCCACCCTTCGTGCGGTGCGTATCCAGGAGCTTCTTCAGCTGCGGCAGGGCAGCATGACGGTCGCTCAGTACTCGGCGAGATTTACTGATCTCTCGCGCTACTCGACCGACATGGTACGGGACCCATTCTTCCGGGCCCGGACCTTCGAGAAGGGTTTGAGACATGAGATCAGGGCATCGCTGATCTCCCTCAGCATACCGACTCAGATAGGAGTACTGGAGCGGGCCCTTCTGATCGAGAGCTTCCTTGCTGAGTCTACACCAGCACCGAGACCCACCGCAGGGCGGCACGTGGCAGAGTCATCTGCAGCAGGCAGTCGACGAATGACTCAGGAGTCCCGACAGACCAGACCTTTGGGCAGACGGCCTCAGGTCACTGGCTCAGCAGTGCGGGGCACACAGCGAGGAGCCAGTCTTTCGAGAGGCAGACAGTGATACTCGTGCGGCGGGCAGGGCCACATGGCTCGTGACTGCCCGACCCGCCGTGCCGAGGAGCAGCAGTCGGTTGAGGGACCACCGAGGCAGAGGCAGAGGGTCGACCGTGCCGGTCCGCAGGGAGGAGGCGGACAAGGCAGAGGAGCTGGACGAGCAGCCGGTGGTGGGCGACGCTTTGAGGCTCTGCCACCACCACCACCAGGAGGTCCACCCCGACCACAGGGAGCTGGCGGGCAGAGACAGGCACAGCTCCAGCCAGTAGAGGCCTACGACCACGGCGCACCCGAGATGATTCGAGGTACTATCTGTGTCTATTCCACCCTTGCTGCAGTACTTATAGACACAGGAGCGAGTCACTCTTTCATAGTCGCTGCCCTTGTTCGGAGCTCGGAGATTCCGACAGAGCCGTTGGCTCGATCCTTACGGCTAGAGACTCCTACGGGAGCAGACTCGACGATTACGCACTGGTGCCGGCAGTGTGAGCTCACTCTAGTAGGTGAGAGCTTCGGCTGGGATCTTCTTGTAGCAGCGTCGAGGCCTTACGACGTCATCTTGGGCATGGATTGGCTATCTACGGTCCATGCACAGATTGACTGTTTTAGGCGCAAGGTGCGATGTGTACGCACCGATGGGAGCAGGTTCACCTTCACCGGCGAGAAGGGAGCCTTTGCAGCACAGGATGGACTTCCGCGGAGGATAGGACAGCCCATCACTCATCAGTTGGCTAGCCTCATCCTTGGAGCAGTTGACGTGTGGAGTCCTGGTTTTCCTGCAGTGGTGGATCAGTTTGAGGACGTTTTTTCCGACGACGTTCCAGGGCTACCTCCTCGCAGAGAGGTATACTTTTATATTGACTTGTACCTCGGTACAGCCCCGATATCCACTCCAGCATATCGGATGGCCCCCGCCGAGCTTCGAGAGCTACGGGTACAGTTGGAGGACTTGCAGGGCAAGGGGTTCATCCGACCCAGTGTTTCACCCTGGGCTTCCCCGATATTGTTCGCCAAGAAGGAGGACGGGAGCCTGCGGCTTTGTCTTGACTATCGTCGCCTGAACCAGGTGACAGTGAGGAACAAGTATCCGCTACCGAGGATTGATGACCTCTTTGATCAGCTCAAGGGAGCACGGTGGTTCTCGAAGATAGACCTCAGGTCAGGCTATCATCAGCTCAGAGTCAGAGACGAGGATGTGCAGAAGACGGCCTTCAGATGTCGGTATGGCCACTATGAGTTCTTGGTTATGCCTTTCGGTGTAACCAATGCTCCAGCAGTGTTCATGGATCTCATGAACAGGATCTTTCAGCCATACCTCGATCGGTTTGTCGTGGTCTTCATCGACGACATTCTGATTTACTGTACGAATGAGGAGGAGCACGCCTATCACTTGCGAGTTATACTAGACACACTCCGAGAGCACCAGCTTTATGGTAATCTCTCGAAGTGCCAGTTCTGGATACGTGAGGTCCACTTCTTGGGACACGTTATCTCTGAGGCGGGAGTTGCAGTGGATCCTGCGAAGATCGAGGCTATGTTAGCATGGGAGCCACCCAGGAGCGTGACTGAGGTTCGGAGTTTCTTGGGACTAGCTGGATACTATCGGAGATTCGTGCCAGACTTCTCTAGAGTTTCGGCGTCACTCACAGCTTTGACGAAGAAGGGGAAACCCTTCGTGTGGTCAGACAGATGTCAGCAGAGCTTCCAGGAGCTGAGACAGAGATTGACTAGCGCACCTATCTTGAGGTTCCCTGAGGAGGGAGTAAGGTACGTAGTCTACTGCGATGCATCAGGGACCGGACTCGGATGTGTTCTGATGTAGGAGCGGGCAGTGATCGCCTATGGATCACGTCAGTTGAGGCCGCATGAGCAGAACTACGCTACCCATGACCTGGAGTTAGCAGCAGTGGTCTTCGCTCTGAAGACATGGCGACACTATCTGATTGGCGAGCGCTTTACAGTCTTTTCCGATCATCAGAGTCTCAGGTATATCTTCTCACAGAAGGACCTGAACCTGAGACAGCGGCGATGGCTCGAGTTCCTCCAGGACTATGAATTTAAGATAGTCTATACTCCTGGGAAGGGGAACGTAGTAGCCGATGCCCTCAGCAGGAGGACGGGCATTCAGCTACTTGAGGAGGCGACGGAGAAGCTAGCCTCTTTATAGATATCCTTTGTGGATAGAGATGGAGAAACCTTCCTCCAGTCTCTCACAGTCACCCCTCCACTACTGCAGCGGGTCAGAGAGGCACAGCGTGAGGACGCTGACTGTGAGACACAGCGTGCACAGATATCCTCGGGACAGGAACCTGATGGTTTCTCCCTTGGAGCAGAGCACGACATCCTTTTCAGAGGACGTACCATGGTACCAGTCGCTTTACGAGAGGAAGTGCTGAGAGAGTTTCACACTTCTCCTTTGGCGGTACATCCTGGAGTGGCGAAGATGTACCAGGACCTCAGACGACAACACTGGTGGCCGGGCATGAAGAAAGCAGTAGCAGAGTTCGTTTCTCGATGCCTCACCTGCCAGCAGGTGAAGGCAGAGCATCAGGTACCAGCGGGCTTGGTACAGCCCTTGGAGGTTCCGGAGTGGAAGTGGGACGGCATATCTATGGACTTCGTGACTGGACTTCCACGCACTTCCAGAGGTCACGACTCCATCTGGGTGATTGTTGACCAACTCACCAAGTCGGCACACTTCTTACCCATCAGAGAGCAGGGCTCAGTGGAGAGCTTGGGACGTCTCTACGTTCAGGAGATTGTGCGTCTCCACGGCATGCCATCATCTATCGTATCCGATCGAGATGCCCGCTATACTTCCCGGCTTTGGAAGGGGTTGTAGGAGGCGTTCGGGACGCAGCTACGTCTGAGCACAGCCTTTCACCCTCAGACGGATGGTCAGACGGAGAGGACCATTCAGACTCTCGAGGACATGCTCCGCACATGTGTCCTCGACTTTGGTCGTAGCTGGGAGGACCACCTACCCTTGGTGGAGTTTGCGTACAACAACAGCTACCACTCCACCATCGGGATGGCACCGTATGAGGCGTTGTACGGCCGACCTTGTAGATCTCCTTTGTGCTGGATAGACCCTGGGGAGTCAGCACTGGTGGGACCAAAGATGGTTCAGGCCATGACAGAGAAGGTCCAGGTCATCCTGGAGCGGATGAGGACAGCTCAGAGCCGGCAGAAGTCATACGCTGACAGGAGGCGGAGGCCACTAGAGTTCGAGGATGGTGACCACGTCTTCTTGCGAGTCTCACCTCGACGTGGTATTCAGAGATTTGGCCGAGGCAGCAAATTATCTTCGCGCTTCATCGGACCCTTCCAGGTCCTCAGCAGGATTGGCGAGGTGGATTATCACCTGGCTCTGCCACCTCAGTTGCACCGGGTGCATGACGTCTTCCACGTATCTCAGCTGAGGAGATACGTGCATGACCCGACGCACATCATTGACCATGGGGAGCTTGACGTTGACGATGGGGCGACTTTTACGGAGGTCTCGGTGGAGATAGAGGATCGACAGGAGAGGGTCCTGCGTGGGCGATCGATTCCTCTTGTGCGCATCAGATGGCAGCACGGGAACCTCCAGGAGAGCACATGGGAGCGGGAGGATCAGATGCGTGCTCAGTACCCTCATTTGTTTCCCTAGTTTTTGATGTATCTTTACGGGGACGTAAAGCCCTAAGGTGGGAGTAATGTAAAGACCCGTAAAATTCAAGGGAAATTTTTTCTTAATTTTCTTTGGAATTTTACAAGAGCGCGGTTTCTGACGGCACCTAATTCTGAGGCCCGGTGTGCCCGGAATCAATTTCCGAAGTTTGGCTCGGGTACGTTCAGTGAACGAACGAGCGGGAATTTCTAACTTTTGATCCGGTGCTCGGAATTGAAATCTGAGGACACCGATGAACTCGCAACGCCAATATTCGCTTAAGGAGACCTTTTCCGAAGTTGCGTTTATTGCGGGACGAAAGTTAGTTTTGGGGAGAATTATAAAAAGTTGAATAAAAATGTGGAGCACTTTTTATTTTACTTTTGTTGGTTAACTTCTCTCAAAGGAAGTTAGGGGTGGGACCCACACCCACTTAACCTCCCTTGAGAGGATTAAGTGTGGTGGGGCCCACATGAACCTAACCTTCCATCTTCTCTCAAACTCCCTTTAACCCCTCTTTAAATGTTTTGACAACTTAGCTTATTAATTAGGTTGAGTTGTTTAAACTTTTTCAAACCTTTGAAATTCAAAAAGGTTTGGTTGAGTTAATAAAATAAGCTCTTAGCTTATTTTATTTGGTTAGAATTGTTTAGCCATCTTGAGAGCTTTTTGGGTTCTTCTCCTTCTTCTTCAAACTTTGACGAAGAACGCTCAAGCTTTGACGAAGAACGCTCAAGCTCCGACGAAGAACGCCGCTCCTCTCTTCTTCGTCTTCCATGTCAACGAAAGGGAATGCCGCTTCCTCCTCGGACTTCCTTCGTCGGCATACGAAGATTCTCCAACGACGTACCTCTTCGGACGTACCTCTTCGTCATCGGATTTGACGAACGACTACCGCGACGCCCGACCTCCGCGACATTATCTTCCGCAGGTCGTTTACGATCTTCGAACTTGAACCCAAGGTAGGGGTTGTTATTAATTGTTTATTTATTTATTCTTGTTCGTGGTTCTAGCATGACTAACGTGAGGATATTTAAATATGTGTTATCATTTAACGTGAGGGGGTCGGACCGCATGAACACGGCCGAACCCCCTCCTTTGTTCTTGTTGATTTATCTTGCGGATGAAACAAGATGGCGTGGTGTCGTCGCACCACGCGGATAATCGCACGATTATATTGCGCGGCGCCGTCGCGCCGCACCGTGGAAGGATCATCAAGAACGCGACGTCGTCGCGCCGCGTCGAAGGGAATCGAAGGCGCGGCGGAGGGGCGCGGTGCCGTCGCACCGCGCCGGACGACGAACACTGCGGCCGGTTCCGGGCCGCGGCGGGACGAGAAGACCGGCGGCCGGGCCGCCGGCGTCGGTAGCTGGAAGGGGACCGGCTTGGCGGTCCCGTTGGAGAAAAACCGGTCGGCCAGGTGGCCGGCCGGAAGGTCAAAGACCGGGGGAATAAATTCCCCCGGTCAACTCTCAACCCCCCCCCCCCATTTATGAGGGGGGCAGTTTCTTTGAGGGGGGCAGGCGGCCCCCCGGTTTCCTCAAGCAGGCCCCCCACGAGGGGGGGCCGGTTCTCCAAAAGGCGCGGCTAAAAGCCGCGCCGCCTCATGCTGGAAGCGGGGGCTTAGCCCCCCGCGCGTGACCCCAGCGGCGCCAGGCCGCGCCGCCGCCGGCCGGGCCGGGTCGGACCCGGGTCGGGTCGACCCGGTTCGGGCCGACCCAGGGGGGGTCGGGCTGGGTCGGCCCGGACCCGGACCCCCCGTTTTCGAGACAGATTCGGTCTTCTGGCCATAACGTGAGCCATGGACCTCCAATTGATGAACCGTCAGCGGATACGCGATGCTTGGATCGAGACGGTCGTTTCGGTATATCGCACTCAAAGTTTCGGAATATTTTGAGTTCAGCCGGGTTGGTTCGTACACGAAACCAACCGGGCCTTCGGAGCGGAAACGCTCATATCTTGAGCTACGGACGTCCGTTTGACGTGCCGTCAGCTTTGTTGAGTTCCTCTTAGTGAGACGGATCTTTTGGCATACTCTTCCCGAGGTTTGGACGCAGGTGGAGTACGGTCGGGTTGGTTTTGCCTTAAAAACCAACCGGGCCCCGGGGAGGAAAATGCCAATAACTCTCAGACCGGGCGTCCGATCGACGTGCCGTCTGTTGCGTTGAGTTCCTGTTGACGATACGGAACTTTTGGATACATCAACTATGGACTTTGTGACAGTTGATGTATCAGCCTCTCGGCTCGGGGAGCGGATCCTCCTGTACGAGCTTGCTGTGTGCGGGAACCCTAGTGATGGCTGCGACTGTGACTGCTACTACTACTTCTACTACTGCTACTGTGTCTGCGACGACGACAGTACAGAGATCCTGTGTGGATTCGACGACGACGACTACAGCACTCAGCGATCCTACGTGGATCAGTGCTACAGGTCCTGTGTGGGCCCGATCCTGTGTGGGTCCGATCCTGTGTGGGTCTTTGCGCTCAGCGGTCCTGTGTGAACCAGCGCCTACAGGTCCTATGTGGGCCCGATCCTGTGTGGGTCTTTTGCGGGGGTTAGTTACCTATCGATCCTTCGTGGGTCCGGCGACTTAGATGGATCAGAGATCATCTTTATCGTCTTTCGAAGAAGTATACCTGTGTGAGCTGAATCCTGTTGCTTTCCTGTGTGGATTGTGTTGTGCTATCCTGTGTGGATTACGTTTTGCTTTCCTGTGTGGAATACGTTTACTTTCCTGTGTGGACTGAGTTGTACTTGGGCTCGGAGGTTGGAGCGTATTTGAAATTGATGACTTAGGTATATGTATGGGCATATACCTAAGCAGTGTCAGTTGTTACTTGTGTTTGTATCTTCCTTTGTGGATTTTGTGAGACCTTCGGGGGTCTCGGGGTCCCTACTGATTAGCTTATACTCACCCCTGCACGGGCTATGCCCGCACTACGATGTGTTGGTTGCAGACGACGGACAGCGTTGATCTTGGCTGAGGCTTGCAGAGCAGGACGGTACCTGGAGGTGGACCATTAGGCGGGACGTGTTTGGAGCGGACGACGGGACCCGTGGAGCAGTGGAGTTATCTGTACCCACCCTTTAGGTGGGATCTCCAGTGGACAGCTCGGTGTAGCGGCTTTTACTTACAGTTGTTGTTTTCCCTTTCGAGTTGTACTTTACTTTCAGTTTGGGTTTGTATACTGGCCCATTTACTTTTCCGCACTTTCAGTTGTACTCTGTTTTTAATTAGTGTTTACTTTCCGCTTGCTTACTCTGTGGTGTTTGTTTACTTTACAAAGGCAATGCCTTCCCTTTTTACCGGGATTTACGCCTTGGTGCTAGTCGCCAGCCCCTGGCCTATGGAAGGCGGGCTTGGGGTAGTCACGGCACGCACCCCGAGGGCGGGTCGTGACATATCTATCTTTATAAATACCTATTAACTCCTCCTTTATCATTCCACCACTTTTCTTTTCCACCACTTTTTCAAGGAATTTATAATTATTCTGTCCTTTTATAGTTCCTTTTATGATTTTATTTCTTTTTAGATATATTTTTTTGATACTTTTTTTTAACAGATAATATCTTTAGATTTAGTAGAAATGATAAATATTATAAATATGATTTTCCAGTAAAAGATAAAAATTCTCCAAGATCTCTTCCTTAAAAATAAAATGATTATTAATAAATGATATTTAGATTCGAAGAAAACTACCATAAGGAAAATAAATTGAAGCATTGATCATCTTTTTATTATTTTCATTTTTTATATATTTTTTTAGTTCTTATATCTTGTATTTTTTTAAGGTTGTTATGTGTATTTAAATATTTAAAAAAACTACAATATTATATGTTGGTTATTTTAATAATTGACTTGTAAAGGTAATTACAACATTATTATCTATATAACTGATGATATGGGTGATTTTTAACATCAATTATCAAAATAATGAACATCAAAATACTTAACGGTCCTTAAAAATAAATATTTTGACATTAGTTTATAAAAAATGTTAAAAAAATATATACAATGTTAGGTGTATTTATATTGGTTGAAATACTAAAATTAAAACATAAAAAATAACATCAAAATGTATTATAACACTAATTATTTCTCTACACTTTCTTCTTTATCATTATTTTTGTCTGATATGTTATGGTTTTGGATATGTTTTTTGATGAATTTCACTAAATCATGGTGAAATTTGTCTCAAATGATGATTTTTTTTCATGTTGTGGATAAAGGATATTCCCAAAATTATGAACACACACTAATATTCTTTTTTTTAGTTTAGGTATGTTATCTAATGAATTTATTTGTGGTTTTTAATTTAATTAGAATAAATTTATGATTATATAGGTATCATATGATGATATTTTTCTCACATTGGTTTTTTGGGTATTCCATAGATTTTTTGTGTGAGTTTGGTCATGATTTCGGTAGCATGGAGTATCTCGGTTGATTTCTAAGAGTAATTCCATATTTTTTATTTTATTAAATAATTTTAATTACAATATTTAAGTTTTTATATGTCTTTTCATGACCTTGGCCGTCATATTTGGAGATAATATTAAGGACTATAACTCCATAAATAGGGAGGTGGTTTCTAAAAACCTAACTATATAGATGACTATGTATTATTGTGTGTGCCTTCATGGGAATTTGGGTTTCGGTAAATTGGATAAGAATAAATAATACCCTAGGGAGGGATAAAATTTGGATCAAGCATCCTAAAGTGGGATAAATAGCTCTATTATTTCTTGTATAATTTAAAATTTCCCATCAACTATATCCCTAGTGGTAGAAAGGATTTTGATTTAGTTTACTAGAGTCTGTTGATGGTTCTGTGAGAAAGGATTATTTATTGATAAGATAGGTTGGACCTTCTTAGGGATATTTTGTAATCATAATGGGATTAGTCTTAAGGATGATGGGTGAGATGGATGTACCTCTCACGCATGGTTGGTAATAGCCTCTTGAGGGTGGATTGTAATTTTTGTGTATGTGGTAAGTGGGTTAACTCATTTAGGTATTAGTAGGGTGTGATGTAGAGGGTTTACATTAGAAAAAAATTGTTTTAGAGATCTCTAATGGGAGATCTGAGGTGATATGGATTTTGGTTGTGTAAATTTCCTTGATTTATTTCCATAGAGTTGGAAAATAGACTTAAGAGTATGGCCTCGGCATGGTCCATAGGGATTGGGACTGATATGGTGATGTTGGAATTAGAAGGGGAATATACTCAGCCTATTAAGGATAGGGTTAGGTAGGGACTAAAATCCACAGGATCATCATGGGGTGATGCTTTTAGATTTTTTTTATAGTTAAAGAGTGGTTTATGTCAAACGGACCATATGGATTCCTTTATGGGTGAGATATGGATTCTCATGGGTAGTCGTGTCAAGATAACATGGTTGAGTCTAGTTTGGTAGATTATCCTACAAGTATAGGTACAGGTCCAGGTCATGAGTAACTAGGGTTGGGTTGTGATATAATTGTGTGATGTGCTAATGGTATGTGAGGATAGTCAAGGGTTAAGAACTAGAAATTTGATAAAAGGTATGAATTCGAGATGGATATGTTCCCATGATTATTTGTTTGTGTGTGTGTGTGTTCCCAAATGTTGTCTATAGTTGATGAAGAAAAATAATGTGATGACTCTCCCTATGTTATAGGGTATGGGCATTGATAACTCAAAGTTATTTAGTGTGGTTCCAACATACGGTTTTCAGACCCACCCTGAGTTTGAGGAGAGTAGTTAACGTGTTGTCATATGTGACATGGTATGATACTCACCCTGGGTGAGAAGGGAGTGTTCGTTGTTTTATGTCATGAGATAAGGTATGGGACCTAACTCTAAGTGTGAGGATGGTGGCACGAGTTATAGTATGAGATGTGATATGGGTTCGTGGCTTGGTACAAAACCTTGCCTTTAGAAAGAGAGTAGGAGTCGAGACATGAAATGACACCCTTCCCTGAGTATCAAGGTATGGTTCAAGTTTTATAATGAGGTGATTGTTCTCTAGTGTGTGATAAAGCAGGTAGGGTTGGGTATCTTGGTGGCTTAGTTAGTACATAGTTACCTGACATGAATGATTGTATATTGTGTATTTATATTATTTATTTTACTCATGCATACACATGAATATGATGGAATATATTACGATAACTTAGTGAAACCCTTTTGAGATGTATTTCTCCACCCCTTAATGTAACCCCAGCATATGTCTAGAACATATTTTTATATATATAGTGTTGAGCATAAGTTTCCTAGTGGATTGGGATGGAGAATATTTAGAGAGTCTCAAAGATATAGGTGAGTTGAGTCTTGTAATTTTATATTATCCTTATTAAACATTTATTTTTATGTGATTGGGTTTATCAGTGATATATTGATATGTATCACTAATAAATAAACTATTAGTTTGTTATAGCATGGTTTTTTATTCATTATTCATGATCTAATATTCTTTTCATTAGATGATAGTTGGATATTTATTATTATATTAGGTTTTGAAAGAAATATTATAGTCTCCCTGTGATATTTATAGACTTTCACTACTAGTTTTCAATGTCTGGATTATAGATAAGCATACATGAGGTCATGTGGTACTCTATTTAGGATATTGTTTAGTGATTTTATTCAGGTCATTAAAAAATGGTACCATATCCATTGAAGAATATTTTTCACTGTTGGTTACTTAGTATTTAGATACAAAAATGTGTCAAAACGTGGGAGAGGAATCAAGCTAGTTATTTATCAACACCAGTTAGTTGATGGGCTCAGGTTAACAGGACTATGAAAATGCATTTTTTATTATTTAATATTACAGTTGAAATATTATTCAAGTATGATATGATGGTTTAAAATTTTTATTATATTTGTTTCTCTTATCTCAATGTAAAAATAGGCATGTGTACAAGAATCATAATTGGAATATGTGGTTCATATAACATGTGTGTTCTTTTTTGTGAATAATTTTACTAATTACATAGGGTTAATTTGTTTAAAGTGTCAACAATAACTTATATAGTATTTTCCTATATAACATATTATTGGAATTATACTCAGCTAAACCATAATTTTTTCATTGATGAAAGGTATTACTGATATTATAATGGGATGTTCTTTAATAATGGTTATATAGTCCATGGGAACAAGGGATGTATAATAACCATTGGTGGGTTAGTTTAGGCATATAGATGCCTTGGGATTTTTGATGTAAAGTGATCTAAGTGCTTGTGTAATTTTATTCATGTTAGGGAGGTAAGATTAGTTGCATTCCAAGCATTGTGTATTTAGGTGTTGTTTTAAATGGGATACTGGATTCTAATCTTAAATGGTTATGTTTAGGATGGGTAGAGTATGGGTAGATATTTTGTGATTTTGTAATTCTGAATGAGGGGTACTTGATCAAGCGATAGCCTTATAAGGAGTGAGATACCTAAGTTTTAAAGAAGTGAATCATCGAGGATAATTTTTGATAGATGAGATTAAAATTAAAGGGAGGAAGGTCCAAGTCTTTAGGTGTGTTATCCAAGATTTTATGACATGAAACTCATTCAAGAATTAGTCTATTTATGTGATTGGGTAGTACATCAGCATACACCCATTAGTTTTGAATGAAATAAAGATGGAAATTGGGTAAGAACCTAAGAGATTTTTCTTTATAGGAATAATATCCCTTTAAAGAAGAAAATTTAGTTGTTATGTGCCTTTTTAAGAAAATATCTTATGAGTGAAGTCAGGTGTGAATTTGTTATGTGTATTGACATTTTTTTATGAAAAGCTATAATATGTCATGTATGAGGACATTGGGGTTTTTTGGGTTCTAAGGGAACTCATGTGATATAGTGGTGATGGTAGGAGGGTGTGTACCCCATTGGTTATAAAGTCTTTGGTGGTTCATGGGAATTGAGTGGGTTGATATGTGATTACACTTAGGGTGTGATCCAAGTTGACTTGAAGACTTTTGGTTTAGTTACAGATCAAGGACTGATGGAATCAGTGAGATTAATATGGGAATGGAGGCCTAAGTTTTTATTAAGGATGGGATTTATTACCATTATTATAATAATTGGAATCAATAATGTGTTGGAGAACTGTATTATAGGGAACCCGAGTGTGTTCCTTAATAAGGGTAGTTAGAAATGGGATGAGAATAGATTAGGGGAGTGACACACATGTGATATTTTTACATATATAAGTTAGTAATAAGGATTTAGTATAAGTAAATACATATGGTACGGAACTCATTATTGTTTATTAGAGGGTGTTGACCTCATTACAGTTGAATTTTGGAAAACATCAAAGATGATGTTATTTAGTTTGGGTGGTGATTAGTGTTTCGGACTGGCATTCGGGTATGAGTGAGTTAGTCATGTATCATCATTATTTTTGGTAATATACATGACATGGGTTTAGAAAATTGGTTTTTTTGGTTTAGTGGGGCGACGATAATAATACTCTTATTGCGGGGAGCATCGAGTCATAAAAGAGTGTACAACCCATGTATCAGAAGGGTCATGCATCGATAGGACTATTTGGTGGATGGTAAAAATGGTACTAGGATTCCAATATAACAAAAGATTATATTTTATCTGGTTACATAGTGAATATAATAAATAGGTTTTGGATGTGGTATTAGATGGAATCTATTTGACAGCATCTAGATCATTTTGTAATTTGGTGTGACATGGGTGTAAGTAAAATCAAGGGTGCATCGGTTCTCATGGGTAGAGTATGATGATAAAAAAAATTATATGAGAATACAATTGTGAAATTACACTTAGTTTTAGGTATTTAAATTATTGTGATTGTTAGGAATAATCCTTTATGAATTTTATAATTAATGCATCATGATCAGGTGACGCGATGATGCATCGAGGTGTAACGTCAGTTAGTTTTGAAAAAAGGTCATCCAGAGGAGGATTGTCCAGTGTTTTTATACATAATTAGATGTGGTGTGGTGGAAACTACATCAGATATATTGTTTTATATTTCATTTCATGTTTTCAGGATTTGATCGGGATTTTTACAGGGAAATATGGTGTGTCTAGGCTAAGTGTATAGCCAGTTGCACAATGATAGGTTCAATGAAGATTGAGAAACAAAGACCAATATCATATTATAATCAATGGATTGGAATTCAAGATATTATTATGGTTTATTATTGGGGATGATAAGCCTTATAGTGGGGAGTTTTTAAAAATTCAGGTAATAACATGTTGTAAAATTTAGATGAGATCTGAATTTTTTGTTCCTTATGAGATAGTGATTTATGGAATTGGATTTAGATTGGTAATATGAGTACTTAGACCTCTCTATAGGATGTTTTTATATTTTTTTAGAGAGTTTTGTGAGGATAAAGAGGTTTATTGTTTGTTGGTAGAGGTACATTATAGGTTGTGAACTACATAATTCCTAAAGTCCACATTGGGTACCTGATAAAGATCCATTGAGTATCTGGTAGCTAAGGTAGTGGGATTATAGACCCTGAAATTCCACCATGTGGTCAGTAAAACTCCCTCGAGAAACCAGTAGGGTACTAGGTAATTTATATTGGTTTATCGGTTATCGATATGGGTCCTGGGTCATTTTTTATAAGTTCCACAATGGTAAATTCACAATTAATCCCACTCGGTTCTTTAGTGGAGGAGGGATTGGGGAGGGATGTTTTTTTCCAACCATTTCCCACCCCCCCTCCTATTTTCTATCTCCCATGATAAAGGGTTTTTTTGTTTTAATTTCATAGAAATTTGAGATATGATCACCCCTTTATATAGTATTTATTCTTATTCTTCATTTGAATCTAGTTTTATATGGCTACATATTAGGATATTTGATGAATTTCTTTGAATTATGGTAATATTTATCTTGAATAGTGGGACTTTTATGTGTAGTGGATAAAAATATTCTATAATTATGAACATATACTGATATTCATTATTCAGATTGAGGTATGTCATCTGATGAATTAATTTTGGTTTTTCAATTAAGTTGGATTAAATTTGTGATTTTTTGAGCATCGGTTGATGTGGATTTTGTATGTAGAGGTTTCATAGATTCTCCATGGACCATCTGTGTGATGTTGGTCGCAGTTCTAAGGTCTTGGAATGTCTCAGTGTGTTTCATGGGGCTATTCTATGTTAGTTTAAATTATTTAGTTAATTATAATTATTACATTTAGTTATTTTATTAATTATAAATGTTTTATAAGTAATTTTTAAGGATTTTCTATCATTAGATAGGGGCATGGGTGTTGTCATGGATTGACATGAGTTCAGTCAGGATGGTTGGAGTGCGAATTGAGGATGATAACTCCATAAATAGGTATGTGGTATCTATAATACTTAACCATATTCATTTATATGTATGATTATGAATTATTGTACTGTAATTTTGTTTTGTGTGAATTGGATAGGGATTTTGATCACCTTAGGTTTGGTCATAGGGTGGCATCGATCATCTTAGAGTCAGAATAAGTTATTTGAGTTCATAAGAATCCAAGTATAGGTATCATGGCTAGGATAAGTTGTTAATAGTCAATGATAGTTCTTTATAGTGATAATTAGTGGGAATGTGGGGATTAATCCTAGGAGTAATGGGTAAAATTTTAACACATATCACATAAGGTTTGAAATACTCTCTTGAGGGTGGGTTGTGGTTTTGATGTATGTGATGAGCGGCTTAAGTCTTTGATGGATAAAAGGGTGTGAGGTAAAGGGTTTATTCCAGAATATGAGTTTTATGTCACTCATATGGTAGATGTGGGATGGTCTTGAGTGTGTTTGTGGGAATTATTTTAATGTAATGGAAATGATATGGAAACAGTTCTTAAGGGTGTGTCCCTAGCATGTCCATGGGGATCGGGACTGGGACACTGTTGTGAGAATTTTAAGGGGATTGGACCTAGCTTATTTAGTCAAGGTTTAGATAGGAAATACAGGCCATTTTTTACTATAGTTTGATGATTATATGTTTGTATTTATGTGTAAATACAAGGCTATATTTGGAGGACCAATTGGATGCCTTTATTGATGAGATGGGGATGCTGATGGGTTTAGTGTTTCAAGATTTCATAGTTTATTCTAGTTTGGGAAATTATTATTCAAGGCTAGGTGCATGAGGAGTTTTTATTTAAGGTTCTAGGATAGGTCATGATTAAATATATTTGATCTGGGATTTAGATATGTGATGATTTGATGGTATATAAGGCTTTCTGATTGGTAGGACCTATCCATGTGCATAAGGGTCTACATTTTGGATGGCTATGTTTCCTTGATTTTTGTTTTTTAGGTGTGTCGGACTATGGTCCGATATTTAATGGTGAGACTTGATGCAAGGACTTTCCCTAAGTGTGAATTTGTTGGTATGAAATAGCCAAAATGATAAGGTACTAGTTTAGGATGTGGTTATGAGACCAACCCTGAGTGAGAGGGTAGCCATCGATGTGTTCTGAGAGGTGATGTAGTGCATGACCCACCCTACGTGAGAGGGGAGTGGTCAATGTGTTGTGATATGTGATATGGTATGAGTCCCTACCATAGTGAGATGGAAATGATATATGTGTTGAGATATGCAACATAGTAAGAGACCCACCCTAGGTGAGAGGGAATCGGTCATTATTTTGTTTTATGAGATGAGGTATGAGACCACACCTTGAATGAGTGGTGGTTGTACAAGTTATACTATGAGAAGAGATATGTGGTTGGGATTAGTATACTACCTTACCCAAGAATTAGAGGGTTGTGGTGATATATTGTATGACACCCTTAAATGAGAATCAGGGTATGGTTAGAGTTGTGTCATGAGGATATTATTCTTCAGCATTGGCCAAAGATGATATAATTGAGTATCATGGTGTCATGATTAGCACACGATGACCTGATTCACATTCATATATATCATTTATTTATATTATCTATTTTCCTCAAGCATACACATGTATATAATGGTTTATATTAGGGTTACATAGTAAGACCTAGCTAAGATGTATTTCTCACACCCTCCATAAGCACCCTAATGTGCATCCATGCCTTATATTTGATATGTATGACTAAGAATAGGTTCCATAGTGGATTGAGTTAGAGTATCTCAATAGTATCTTAGATATGGGGTCAAGGTGGGGATCAAGTTTATATAGAATCCTCCTTGTAATTTTATTCTTATTTATTTTTGTGTATCTGATTGGATAAGTGGGAAATTGGTTGGAATGTATAACTACATGACTGTATTTTTCATTAGTTATATCATGGATTCTTATTTATTATCTATACTTTTATATTTTAGTCATTTTATGGAATTAGGTTATTTGTTATTATTTATATTTTTGATATCAAGAGTTTCATATCCAAATGTTTTTTTATATATTATCATCACTAGTCAATAGGCACTAGTGTATCAAGAGGCACACCTGAGGTCATGTGGAGCTCCGATTAAGATACTAATGAGTGATTTTAGATGATTTGTTACATATCTTGAGATAAAGAATCGTAAAACATAATACATATTGGGTGAATTATATTTTAATGCCTCAAAGTCTTAGATAAATATTTTGTATTATCAAACTTATATCTAAGAATAACCTCAAAATGTGACTCAGTCTAATGTTATTCCATTTTCATTACTTTATTTACTATCTAATGTTTAAAATATTTCAATTTCATTCAAAAATTCATACCCAGAAATAGGATAAATAAGAGTAGAATTTTAAGGCTTACAATTTAATAAAAAGGTATGTTAAAATGAATGAATAATACCCTTTCATAATTAATTCCACATTATCCAATGAATTCTATCCTCTAGGAAGATTTTTATTGTTGTTATTAAAATTTCATAATTTTATTTATAGTATAATATTTAACATATTTAAATTACATTCAGTAATTAAAACTATCAAATATGAAAAATAATAATAGAATTTAAAGGCAGATAATTTAATTTAAAAAGGATGTTAAAATCTACCCTATAATCATTGATTGTACATTCTATAATGAATTATCTCCTCCATGAAGTTTTCTTTGTCTTGAGAATACTCTAAAACCTAACTACCTTTAAAATTTTATAAATTATGAATTTATAAATAAATTTAGGTCAAAATATATTTTTTAAATTAAACTATTATTTATTTAAAAGCTCTCTATCTGAGCCCAAATTTCTACTGATGGCACACCAATGCCAAAATTTAACTTGAAATCAAACAATAAATTATTAACTTGATGATAAATCTATGTATCATTATAACTACTTATAAAATAGGAAATTACTATTTTATACTTTTTATTCAAAAATAAATATTTATTATGAAACTCTAGGTGGTTATTCACTAAACCACTACAATACCTCATTTAAAAAAGTGTTACAAATATAATTAAACTAAAATAGGTACTAAATTATAAGAACATGTAAAGGTATTCTCAAAATAAACCAGTATTATTACAAAATTTCTCTAATAAAAAATTTTAAAAATTTATATATAGATTTTTGAATTATGATGTTTGAAAAAAAAGAATTATTTATAAATTTAATATTTTTTTAGTATTTTATAATATTTTAATTTTATTATTTAAATTTTATAGAGTGGTTTTTTTACTCTTATTTAGGTATCCATAGGTTGTTCTAATAGAACTTGGATTAGTTCTGAAGAAGAAAACTTTAAATTTCAAGTCTCTTGTAAACATGTCCCTTGTATTGATCTTTACGACTTCTCTAAGACTCCCACCCAACACTCTCATGTTTCCTATTTTACCCAATTAATCTTAAATTTATTATTTTTAAATTCAATATTCACATCCTATTAAAGCATGGAAGAATCAAGATCGCATTCTATAATCAATTTTAAATTAATTAAAATGACAAGGATTTATTTAATATGGTTTATAATTTATTATATAAAACAATGTTTGAACCATTACAATCATAAGGAAGGATCAATAGAGATTTACCCATATCTCTACATCAAGGGTATTATCAATACATATTCAAGAAAGTGAAACCATTACAATTATTTTTATTTAAAATAACCTAGATTCTTATTTATTTACAGTTATTAATATTCTCATCTATAGCTAATTAGTCTATAAAAGGTATTATAAGATTGTACCCTTCCTTGAATTATAATTAAGTTAGGATATGGCTTCCTCTTCATCCCTGGAGAACATGCCTTACGTGCTGCTGCTCTTTTCAAAATTTCAAACCAATGGTCTTCCCTCGGATCGCCTGTCAGTGTTCTCCCCCACCCCAACATCCCTCGGCCTTGAGGCCAGTGAAGGAGTTTTCCCTGCTCCTGATCCTCCTTGGCGTGGTTCGTTCAAGGAGGTTCTTTACAGGCCACCAAGTGTTGTGCTTCAATCCTGTTTCCCAGACATTCATGTCCTGGATCCAAAGGTTTCGTGTGCTGATGGGGGTCTCTCCCTAGAGTTTCCTACCTCAGATTTAGTGGAGAAGGATGTGTGCTTAAAGTGGATGATTGTGGCTCGTTTTGGCTTAGCTAAGCCCTCCTTAGCAGTCTTCAGAAGCTTTGTTCTCTCTTGGGGCCTCCTCTCTAGTGTTCAGATCTTGAATATTCACAGGAATTCCTTCTGGAAATTGTTGTCTTTGGAAGATGATTTATTACATGCATGGTGTAAGGCCCTACATGTCTTCAGCCATTTGATTTTTAGTCTATTGCAGTGGTCTTGGGATGTTCATAGGGGAAAGGAGAATCTGATGGTTGCGATCCGGATCCATCTCTCGGGCCTTCCTCTTCCATTTCAGAATGGAGGGTTTCTTAGGGTTATTGGGGATTCCCTCGGCGTCTTCTTGTGTTCTGATGACAGAACTTCCAGCGGCGATGACATTTTGGTGACTCACATTTGTGTGGAATTGGATACCTCTCTTCCTTCGCCAAGAAAGATTTTGCCATGTGTTCAAGTTGGTCTCAGCTGGAATCAAGTCATCTTTTACACTGTGTTTATTCATTTTTGCCCTCATTACCTATTTTAGGGTCACTCCCTACAGGTTTATCATAGACGTCGGTAAGGAATTGAGAGTCATAGTCCTAAGTATTCGTCCTTCAAGGCCATTTTTCAGGCTTAGTCTCCTATTTCTTCTTCAAAGTTCCTGCAAAGGGATTCTTTGGATCCAGGGGTTGTTCTAGATCAGGTTCCTTCCTACCTTGTACAGGGGTGTGAGCTGTCTTTTGGCCCTTCCCTTGAGGGTGATGCTGTTATGTGATTGGCCTTAGTTCCCAGTGCTCTGAAAGGTGGGTTTTCCTTTCTGTTGGATAAGTGTCTTGTTTCCCCCAGCCTCATTTCTTTTTTCCTGAGAAGGTTGTTCTTGAAGGTGTGTCTATTTGCGTCAAGACCTTCTCCTTCAGGCCTTCACTACTATGAAAACGGGCAAGGGAAGTACCACCTTAAATCAGCACTAAGCAAAAACCGCTGATAAATAAACCCTATATCAATGCTAAAATTTTAGCGCTGATAAAGGGATACTCTATCAGCACTTTTCTAGCACTGAAAAAGGGATTCTTTATCAGAGCTAGAAAAGCACTAATAAAGCTACCCTGTATCAGTGCTAACATTTTAGTGTTGATACAAGGTAACCTTTATAAATTCTAAAAAAGAGTTGACAAGGAGACCCTTTATCAGTGCTAGAAAAGCACTGATAAAGAAGTCATGTATGAGCGCTAAAATGTTAGCGCTGATACAGGAAGGAATTATCAGCACTTTTGTAGTGCTGATAAAGAGGACCTTTATCAGTTCTAAAAAAGCACTGATAAAGAGGACCTTCATCAGCGCTAAAAAATACTGACAAAGGATACCTTTATCAGAGCTAAAATTTTAGCGCTTATAAAATCGTAGTCCCATATTTTATAAAGGCGGTCGCACAGTGCCCTCGTTTTATCGCGACCTAAAACTCTAGCAGTATTGTAACCCTTTGACTCCCCTCCGTTGCCCCCCAAGCTTCACGTTTCCAGACCTCCTCCTCCCTTGAGCTTCACGTTGTCAGACCTCCACCACCCCCGATCTTTGCCTTCTGGACCTCCTCATCCCTCGATCTTTGCGTTGTCGAACCTCCGCCACCCTCGATCTTCGTGTTGCCAGACCAGGTGTGCAAAGTTTTTTTGGTCCACAATTACACATACTCTTTTAGAATTATGAGGACCTATGTTTAAGGATTATTAAATCATGAAGTTGAGTTTGTGAAATGTTTTAGTGAAGGTTTAACACCCTTGGTTTTCTTCCACCACATGTTGGAATGCACCTAGATGGAGTGCATCCGTGAGTGAGAGAAAAACTTGTTTTCAATGATGGAAGTGTTGAGGTAGTTCAATGAGTGACTTGAGCCAATGATATATAATTTTTTAGTCTCTTTCTATCCCATGATATTAAATGGGAATCAATCCTTATTTAGTTCATCAAAATGGTGCGTTAAGTGATCGTCATCAGAAAGAGGGAGCCCTCTCGGTTGATGGATAAATTCATTTCAAATTTTTATATCATACAACAGGGACATGAACCATGTTTTTTAAATTCATGCAATGTGAACATTGGACACGCATTATAATATCTTGTGATTAGGATTATGATAATGTATTTTAAGGTTGAATATATTTTACCAAAATGTCACATGGTTTCATATCATGAAACTAGAACATATAGTGAGGGTGAGGTGAATTTTCCATCCATAGAGTCCCTAAACCATGTGAAATATGGGTAGAGGATGAAAAAGGTTTATGTTCATGATTAACGGACCAAAGGGGGTGTGTCTCATAATTTTTTGTGTGTCATGCAAGAATAACGACCTGATGTGAGAAGGGGCTTATGGCGGCTCAACACCACACGAAACAACATATAACTAGGATGCTGGATTTTTATTTCAAATCCATATATCTCAAACTAAATGGATGGTTTATTCATGTGAAATATCTCTTGAGAAACCTATTATTGTTGGAAAGATTGATATGCTCATCATCAATAGTGATCAATGAGTTTACACTATCAGAGTGAAGTTTATGAAAAATTTAAGGTCCTTCCCACTTGGATTCCAGTTTCACTAGATTCCTCCTAGGTATCATCAATTCCCTTAGATCCAACACCATGTCACCTTAAAGTATGTAATGAAGGATAACCTTTTTTCTTTAAGGGAAACACCATCCGATTCTGATGCATTTCTAGGTCATCCAATACTTGAACCCTATTATCTTTGAGGGGTTCCCCCCTTCTTTCCTTCATGCTATCTAAGTGACTTTTTCTGGAAGTGCACTTGTATGGAATGATTCCCATAACACCAATCTTTCTATCCTTTCCACCCCTACCTCCATCTCTGTCCTTATCCCTCACTGAGGTTACTGACTACTTCTCTGTAGTGGCCAGGCCCCTTCCTAGCAGTGTTTGTTCTATCTCCCTTGGCTCTGAGCCTGTCATCCAGCTCCAAATACTTATGGATCTAGAGATAACTCCCTCACCATCCCCCATGTTTAATTACCCATCCTTCCCCTGCCCCTTTGGATCCTCATATCCCACTCGTATGAAGCTTACCAACCAGAAGGGATTATGAACATGTTCAAAATCAATGGACCTCAATGAGAGATCATCCTCCCACATCAATAAGGCTACTAGCTCTAGATCCAATGCCAGAGCCATGTCCTACCAATCATTATTATCTTCATATGTAATGCTCATGGTCTTAGTTCCCATGTTAAATTGTACTTCCTCACCATAGAAATCAAAAAGCATAATGCAATTGTTGTTGTTGTCAAATAACACAAAATACCCTATAATAATCATAGAATTCTCCTAGAAGATTAAGTTGCATGGATTTCTACACTCTGACCCCTCCAACAGACACAAATGGGTATTTTGGCACAATAAAAATGTTATTGATACTGTTCAATATTGAAATCAATTCATCACTACCAAGGTGTCCAATGGTGACACCTCCTTCCTTATGAATTTGTTTTTGGAAGATATGACCCTCTTCAAAGGGAATATCTATGGAGTGAACAAAATACCTTTGATCTCGTCCACCATCCATTGTTTGTTGGGGTGACTTTAATGTCATTTCCAACCCAAAGGAAAGTAAAGTTAGAAGCCCATTCCAGAGGAAGGCCATCATGGAGTTTGTTCAGTTCATGGCTAGGAAGGGCCTCATCGATCTCAGCTTCTCAGGTGATAGTTTCACATGGTGCAACAACTGCAGGGGCCATCACAGCTTGTGGAGTCTATTGGATAGGTGTCTGGACAACATGAAAGCCACTAACCTATTCTCAAATACCATGTTTTTTCATCTTTCTTGAGGTATTTTGAACCACTCCCCCCTCTTGGTTTCCATTTCTTCTTGGCATGATCATCAAGAACAGTTTCACTTCCACCAGTAGTGGGTTAACATCCTATGGTACCAGGACATGGTTTGTGAAATATGGAATGAACCCTTGTAGGAGTATCGGGCCACCTTCAACCTCAGTGACCTGACCTCGAACCCTGATAGGTGCGTGTTCGGCCCTTCCTCCTCAGGAACCTTCACCACCAGGGACTATTATCGCATATGGGCTCCTTCAGAGTATTCTAATAGATGGAATGATACCTTGGGTTTATTTGATTATTAACATCAGTTTGAGATTTATGTGTGACTATATACTTATTATATTTTCTTATTATTTCTTACACACCACCACTTGAGTCGAGTAACCTGATTGAAATCCATATGGGTAATTTGGTTCTGATGTAGATATGGTTTTTTATGTGTTTGTGACATGTGTATGTGGGCATATATGGGTATTTAGGCATGATGATATTGAATGTAGGGTAGAGACCTAGGAGTGGTAGATGTATCATTCTTGATTATTCTTGGGTTTGGACTGGGGTGATTTGAGGAAACTATAATGAATCTAAAGGAATTATATTTAATTAATTCCATGTTAAAGAGATTATGAGAATCCTTTATTTACTTATAGAGTTGGATACTGGTTTTCATCCATATGTATTTTATGTTGGTGAGGTATAAAAGGATGGACAAGTTGACCATAGAAGGGTTGACTCGATAGAGGAGGATGAACCATAAAGTATGATTCCATGTGAGTTTTACCATCTATGACATAAGTGATTATCCCCATGAACCCCTTTGTGTTTGGAAACTGTGTTGATTTTGATGGGGGGTCTATCCTGGTTCTGTTGATTTCCAAATCTTTATTGGAAATGGTTACGCTCTATTAATATCTATTTTTATAAGGAAGTGGTTCTCTTCTACTGTATTTGGAAGTTTCGTTTTGTGTACTTGAACCATAAATAATAATATTTGAGATTCAAATAGAATGAAGATGAATAAATATTGGATGGATGCTAATCATTTGACAATAGAGTACGAGAACGGAGTGGAAGAGTTCATAAAGTTTGCAAAGGATCACACAAAGGATCATTCTCAAATACTTTTTCCATGTTTACGTTGTTGTTATTCTAGAATACTTACTCCAGAGGAGTTGGAAGAACATTTGATATGTCACGGAATAGATCAAAGTTATAAATGTTAGAATAAACACGAAGAAAAATCGAATGTAGCTACTGGCTGGGATAAAACTACATTTTATGGATCATCAGATATGAATACAAATATGGATAATTAAGAAGACTGTATGGAGGATGTGATTACATATTTCAATGATGATGAATATCATATTGAAGAAATTACAAAGACAATTGAAGTTGAACTCCGTGATTGCCCAAAATTGTTTGAGAAGTTAAAGAGTTGTGCAAAGATTCCATTTTATGATGGTTGCACCAAGTATACAACATTGTCTACTGTACTGAAGTTGTATAAATTGAAAGCAGGAAACAGATGGAGTGATGTTAGTTTTACGGAACTACTTTCTCTCTTGAATGACTTTCTCCCAGAAGATAATGAGCTCCCAAGCCGGAAATAAGAAGTTAAACGAATCCTATGCTCGACGGGTATGCTTTCTGAAAGAATACATGCCTTTTCAAAAGACTGTATATTGTTTCACAAGGAGACCAAATCACTTATAGAATGCCCAAATTGTGGTGCATCTCAATACAAGAAAGATGAATCCAATCCTACGAAATTTGTATGGTACTTTCCAACCATTCCAAGGTTTAGGCATCTATATAGAAGTGAAGAAACTACAAGACAGTTGTCATGGAATGCATATAAAAGAAATAAAGATGGGAAATTATGCCATCTAGCCGACTCTCCTCAATGGAAAAAAATTGACCATGAGTATCCTGAATTTGGAAAAGATCCAAGAAACCTTCGTCTTGCATTATCTACAGATGGAGTAAATCCTTTTGGTTTTCAAACCAGCACTCATAGTACATGGCATGTTATGTTGGTAAATTATAACTTTCCACCATGGTTATGCATGAAGTGGAAATTCATCATGTTATCTATGCTTATATCAAGACCAAAACGACCAGGTAACGATATTGATGTTTATTTAGATCCTTTGATTGAGGATTTCAAGTTATTGTGGGATTCAGGTGTTATGTTGTATGATGATTATAAAAGTGAATACTTCACGTTGAGAGCGATGTTGTATGGGATAATAAATGATTTCCCTGCTTATGGAAATTTTTCAGGCTATAGAATTAAAGGAACTCAAGGGTTTCCCATGTGAGAAGAAGATACAGAATCAATTAGGTTGAAACATTCATCGAAATTTGTGTTTCTTGGACATCATAGATTTCTACCTCATCGGCATAAGTACAGATCTAGGACGACATCATTCAATAGAAGTTCATAACAATGCGCAACACCGTCTCCACTAATAGGTGATCAGCTATTTGAGAAATTAAAATATGTTAACACTGTTTTTGGTAAACTATTTTCGAAAAACCTTACGAAAATCGGTTGGAAAAAGAGATCAGTTTTTTTGAATTACCAGACTAGAATTGTTTGTATGTCAAACATTTTCTTGATGTGATGCATGTGGAAAAAAATGTACGTGACAGTGTTATTGGAACGTTGCTAAATGGCCCTAGAAAAACAAAGGATGGAATTAAGGCAAGGTTTCACATGGTTGACATGGGAATACGAGAAGAGTTGTCTCTCATAAAGGGTGAAAATAGAATGTTTCTTCTTCCAGATGCTTATACTCTTTCTAGGGAGGAGAGATATCAGTTTCACAACTTCTTCAATGATGTAAAGGTTCTAGAGGGGTATTTATCAAATATCAAGAACATTGTGTTAATGAATTATTAGAAGTTAAAAGGTTTGAAATCACATGATTGCCATGTTTTGATGCAAGATCTAATTCCTATATATTTACATTGCATTTTGACCAAGAATGTCCGTCATACGTTAACCAAACTTTGTTTCTTTTTCAAAGCAATATGTAGCAGTGTTTTAGACCCGGTGAAATTTCCATCCATGGAAAAAGAAATTTTCATCATATTATGTGAATTAGAAATGTTCTTCCCACCAACATTATTTGATATGATGTTTCATTTGATGATTCACTTGGTGAGAGAGATTCGACTTTGTGGTCTTGTGCACTATAGATGGATGTATCCTGTTGAATTTTATATGAAGATTTTTAAAGGGTGTGTCAAAAATCGAAGTCGGCCAGAGGGTTGTATAGTGGAGTGATATACTGTTGAGGAAGCCATTGAATTTTTTACCGAATACCTATCTGATGTGGAAAGCATTGGTCTCCTAAAATCTCATCACACTGGATGCACTGAGGGTGAGTGTAACACCCCGAGATTTTATGAAAAATATTTTTTTTAATTTCATTAATGTCTTGTGTTGTACGCTACACCAAAAGAATATTGCACAACATGCATCCTTGACTTGCCTTACATTACACGCAATCGCGACCTTCCACGATAGCGTGTGTAGTACGCAATACCGAGTTTCACTAAACAGCGATATGCTATTAAAATATTATTAAAACTAGTCGTTATGAATAGTAATAACCACTTTTTGAAATTTTATAAATTTTATTTTTCAAAATGGACTTCATTTTTGGATTCGGAATATCAAAATTAGCTTAGGGTGAAATTTTGGTACTTTTCAGATAACTTTCATTTTCTGATGAATAGTGAAAATTACTAATTTTTAATTAAAAACAACCTTTTTAATCAAAATAATTAATAGTGATAAATTATTAATTTGAGTGGTTTTAAAGTATATTTAGAATATATTCTTAAAATTTAATACAATGTTGGTTATTGGATGTAATTTCACATTTAAACCAGACATAAACAAGTGTCAATCTTTTGATAGTTATTATCTCTTAAGAACACGCTATTTGTTTTGACGATGGAAATTAATTTTTAAACTAAGTAATTCAAATGATATGTTTTGAATTTGGTAAAATAGACATCATTTTTCAGTTCATAATATAAAATATATCTTAGGCCTAATTTTTGGTATTTTTCTGGAAACTTTCATTTTTTGATGAATAGTGAAACCACTAAGTGTAGTTAAAAAAATGAATTTTTCATAAAACTTAATTTTACCACTTCTGTGAGTAGAATTTCAAAAATATGAGAGACACGGTTGATTTTAGTAAGTAAAATGTGGTTCAATGAGATGAAAATAATTTTTGGTGAATAGTAACTTTTTACTTTTTTTTACCACGGTTAAAAGTAAATAGGATAATTAAGGGTAAAAATGATATTATTATTACCCTAAAACATATCCTAATTCTATTGGATAAGTGTAATTCGACCAAAAACAACCTTAGTAATAAAATATGACCATTTAGGCCCACTTGGATTAGATTACGACATTTATTATTAATTTATTTAAAAAAGGGTTAAAATAGTTAAAATCAAAGTTTAATAAGTAAATAATTTCTAATATAAGGTTATACATAAGATAAATTAGACTATAAATATTCATTAGAAATATAAAACTATTTCCTACATAATGGTATTTTATTTGTAATTTTTAGACATTAAATAATTTAATTTATTTATGACACAAAGATGATGTAGTAATTATCTTATTAATGAAATATTGACATAATTGATATTATAAATACCAAAATAAATGTAATTTGAGACTTTTTATGAATTACACGAATTTTATACATCAATATGACAATTTATTATTGATATAATTAACTTTTTTCGAAATAATCAGTCTGTTATGATTTTCACAAAAATCAATTACTAAATAGTGTCAAAATTGACATAAAATAGTTTTTAAAACAAATATTATATTATTAATTGTTATTTTATTTATAAAAATATAAGGTTCAACAAAATGACTTAGATAAGGTTATATATATTAATAATAAACAACTTGGGGTTCGTTTTGCTTCTTATAGTAAGTTTATTAACCTTATAGTGTAAGAACACAAAAAGACACGGTAAAAGTAAAATTATCTAACTTAATGTTAAATCTAAATGATAAGGTTAAAATAGGAACCTAAACTTGTATAAATTATATTGGATGAGAGTATTTCGACCCATCCCCACCTTATCTTCTAAATATATCAATTTGGATCTATTTAAAACCGAATTTGGCTTTTTAATAAAATAATATTTTTAGTTATTCCAAAGGTGCCCTTCTCCTCCCTTATAAAAGGGCACCTCCTCCCTCTCTTCATCACACCACTTTGAGCCTTCAAGATCGGCCAACCCCTAACAAATTCTCTTCTCCACTTCCCTAGAAACATCCTAGAAGTTCTAGTCTTCCTCAAAGACCAATTTTAGTGCCCTAAAAGGAGATCTCAAAGAGGCGCTTCAAAGAAGAGGTAATGTCCGTTACTGATTCTTTCAACTTTATTTCTTCTTCCACTTCTTCTTCTTAGGTTGTTTCATTATGAAGTAATAACATTAGTATCACTCATATACTTATATGTTATTATAAGTATGAAACAACCCTATTTCACCATCTATCCATCCTATGGAAAACGAAATCACCACACGTGCGTACGAACAGAATACTGTCTCCACGCCGTGGTGTAATCTATTTTCCACCACCACCTTACATGGATGGGTATAATGGTGCAAATAAACAACTATATATGATTATTTTAAAGTGTTATTAATTATGAAATAGTATTCATACACTCAAATACAATTCCACGATCATTAGAATGATATCATCACTCGTGCGTACGTACAGACTACCCTCTCCACGACGCGATGAGATTCATTCTCCACGTTAACCATTCATGAATGATTATAAAGTATATATAATAAGTAATCATGAAATATATTACATAATAATGATATTGTATTTATGTGTATATATATGTATTCCATCTACTTAATTCCATTCAACTCAATAAGGAAACGAAAACAGCGTTCATGCGTACGTACGGCCTACCGTCTCCATGAACGGTGTATTTCTTTCCATTTACTAATCTATTATATATATGTATATTTTGAATATATATTATATATAAATCATGTTTTATATTCTGGAATTAATTAATCATGATCTAAGTAATCATATGAATAATTACAAGTCAAAACATGGACGACAAATAAAACGATTTTACCCAAAACGCTCTTTAACATGGAATTTACAAAAGAACGGGTAATATAAAGTCATAAGTCAACCATTTATGATATCATAACAATGATTATGATTCTGGAATAAGTCAATGACATTATTTAAATCATTATACAGTAGGTTCGGACACTTATGAAGCAAATCGGACCTAAGGTAAGGGAAAATATCACAATCTCATTTTTATCTGAGATTGTTTACACTTTGGTATTTACTAGGGTGTATTTTATCATCCACATCCATGTTTCCTCAATATGTAATATTATTTCCATCCACCTACAATTTTTTAAATACAATTTTACCCTTCGGTGAGTTTTTAGTAAAATATGTGAAAGGAATCTTTTGTCGTTTTTCGTACGAGGTACTTTTTGACTTTTCCGACAAAAGTACGAGAAAAATGTTTTTTTTAACTTATACGGCATGAATGGATTTTTAAAATAATATTTCCAAGAATCTTCCTTTACAAGTTATAAAGTTTATTTTTAATCAAATTCTTTTGGTTTAGAATTGTATGACATGTTAAGAAAGGAAAAGTGTTTTTGAAGTAGAAAGGATATTTTCCTCAAGAATGGAGTTCAAGTGATTTATCAAAATTATTTTCCATCTAAGATAATAAAGGGTTCTGTTTTTATCTCTATTATTACATTGATTTGATTATGTTGTGATGTAATTATTTTTATTAATTCCTTTATCTTATATGAATTGTTTTATGATGTCATGATGTTTAAGATTCCCATTTTTATTACATGGGTTATGCTATGATGTATGGTTTATGATTTTGTGGCATACATAAGAATGGTATCATTATGAGATGTGTGGGACCTATATCTCCCTCCAATGAATTGGGTAAATATTTTATATATCATGAGATAAACATGGCTGGAACGGAAGGTTAAACCGCTTCAGTGAAACAGGACTCAAACGAGGAGTGAACTTGGTTCAGAAATGGACTTTGTCCACTAAGATAGTCTTGGAAATGAGTCTTGACTAATAAGAAATGATTCTCTATGATTATGTGTGTATGCCACAAAGTTTCATGTTTTAAGTTATGATTATTAGGATTACATTTCACTACTATGATTTCTCCAATGTTATGATATTATGATCTCTTTTGCATGTTAATATTTCCAAAATGTTATGTTCTTATGAATATGATGTGATTGATATTTCTTTTGTTTACCCTTACTGAGCATTTGAGCTCACCCTTTTACGTTTTCTTTTCCCCTGGAAATAAAGAAAGGTTTTATGTAAAAAAAGGAAGATCTTTATGGGAGATTTTGAAGATCTTTCACCACGATTAGAATATTATATTCCAAGTTTCAAAAGACACTAAACTATTACGGTCCTTGTATGTGTGTTTTTGTTATGTACTAAGTATTATGCAAAAGTAATGTAATGTCCATGTATGTTAAGCTTCAGGTCTCTACAGTTGGTATCAGAGGAAAGGTTTAGTCATCCTTTGGAAACTAGGATGCGAAAAGTTAGTGAGATCCCTAGAGATATTTCTAAGGTATGTATAGGGATGTCCCTAAGGTTAAGTATAGGTTATATTACTAGAATTACGGTAACCCAAGATGTTAGATATTGAAGGTACTCTCCCTTTATTATGTTGTTTTCCCTAGCATTTTTTTTGCCTCTCACACTATTCTTTTTTGTTTTAGACGATGGCTGGAACCCGAAGGAACCGTGTTGATCAATGTAATGGAAAATGCAATGATTGTCATCCTAAACAAACAAATGTTATGGGAGATGGAGTGCAAAATCTTATTGCTATACTTACACAAGCTATGAATCATTCTGGACTTCCAAATGAGCAGAGAAGGGAACAATATTCTATTGAGTCCTTCATGAGGCAACGTCCACCTTCTTTCAGTGGGTATTCTGATCCACTTGTTTCTGAATAATGGATCATTACCACTTAAAAGATATTTTCAGTTCTTCAATGTTCTGAACATGTTAAAGTCATCTTAGCAGTATATCGTTTGGAAAGTGATGCTGATCAATGGTGGCATCTTATCAAGAATACGAGGCCAAGAGATTAAATTGAGTCCATGGAATGGGATGAGTTCAAGAACTTATTTTTCAATAAGTACTTCCCTCGTATTCTTCGAACAAAGATGGAGAAGGAGTTTCTTGAACTAAAGAAAAAGGATGATGAAACTGTTGGTATATACGAAGCGAATTTTAGAAGGCTTGCAAGGTATGCATCTGGATTTATCATCCAACCTGAAAGTAAAGTTGATCGATTCTTCAGTGGCTTAAAACCAAATCTTCGAAGGGCATTAGCTATAAGAGACTTTAGAAGCTATGAAGAAATTGTGTGTTGTGCTATCAAGGTAGAAATGGAAGTTGGTGTTACTTATCCATCTCATAGTTTTGACAAGAAACGAAAGATGGAGTTCAAGGAGAAATATCATAATAGTGGTGAAAAGAAGATGAATGTTTCCTTATGCTCAAAGTGTAGAAAGAAGCATGGTGGAGATTGTCTTAAAGGGACTAGAAAATGTTTTAAGTGTGGAAAATAAGGTCATTGAGCAGCTGAGTGTCGAAGTAATGGAAAAAGGGTTGCTAATGGTGTGAATAAAGAAAAGATTATAGAGAACGCACCAACAACACTTCAATGCTTCAAGTGCAAGGAAATGGGGCATTATGCTAATAAATTCCCTAATCCAAGGGTTAGTGATGATCGAAATGAGCAACCGCTTAAGGAAAAGGACAAAGGGAAGTCACATGCGATCACTATTGGCGATGTTGAATATGACAACGATGTGGTGGAATGATTACGTGTTTATGTAATGGGATTCCAAAATAATGTTGTATATAGTATCATGGAATATTGGAATATTTATGTATTGGTCTATTGTGGTATTCAATAATTCTATGGTATCGGTAACCATGGAAAGTGATTGAGATATTTTTAGAAATAAGATGATATGCGCATAATGAAGGGAAAACGAGAAAATGAAATGTTTAACAGTATTCATGAGCTCATGATTGATATAAGGACTAAGTGATATCATGGTTTGATTATAAAGAATTTTGTGGATTTTGGTTTTTGGAAAGTGTTAACTTTTAACTGCATTCATGTTTTCACTAAGGTTCAATGGGTATTCATTCTTCAAGAGAATAAATGATTAAGGTATTCACATGTTTGTAATTTGACTAACAAGATATATCTTATGATATATGGGGATAAATAATGGAATTCATGTGATTGTTATGTGACATTTCAAGTAATCATTTTCTTTATACTATGAGCTTGGACCAAAGTATTTTAGATAAGCCTAAAGATTGGAATGGATTATATTGGACAAAAGTTAGTATTTTTCGATATTATTGATGGGATGTTATAGTAATATAGTTTTAGAAAAAGGACAACCTGCAGGATGGGCGACAGCCCATCGCATCGGACAAGGCTGTGGGAATCGAACCCACAACCGAAGTGCGACTGGCCTTTATCGCCTACCACTGGACTACAAGAAGTCCCTGTTTAGTAGAAACTAGTTTTATTATATTAATCAGTATAATATAAGAAGTATAAGTCCATTTCAGGAACCATATATGATTAATCTCACTATAGATGGACTTACGTATTTTTTGATAACTTTTCTAACCTTTTGTCTGAGACAGATGGAATGACCCCTAATTCTATCACATGATCTTCTAAAACATCACGAATGAAAAATTCAACTTCATTTCTTTAAGAGATGAAGTGGAAATTATCCAAATAACGACTAACGGTGAGACTACTCCAAAATCACAAAAGTATTTCTTCTAATTCCAATTTCATCAACTTTAGGGGAAATGATCTTGAAAACCAAAAATGTTGTCCTAGTGCTCTTATATCTGATGAATGAGATGGTACCTTAGATCATCACGAATTTATGGATTTGTGATTGCGGCCTTTTCCATAGCCATGTTCTCTACCACTCTCCATCAGAACATGATGGTTAGATTTCTCTTCCATATCCATATTTTCACCTACGTGGAAACCTAGTGATTAGTTTATTTGGGTAACCGTTACGTTTCATACTTTTGTTTTTAAAGATTGGTTTTGGTGTTCCTTTTTACGATGTGGGTTTCTATTAAAGAAAATTTCGAGTAGTAAACCATTTATAACCCCGACGAATTTCCAGGGCGAAATTCATTTTAAGGGGGGTAGAATGTAACACCCTGAGATTTTATGAAAAATATTATTTTTAATTTCATTAATTTCTTGTGTTGTACACTACACCAAAAGAAGCTTGCACAACATGCATCCTTGACTTGCCTTGCATTAAACGCAATCACGACCTTCCTCGATAGCGTGTGTAGTACGCAATACCGAGTTTCACTAAACAACAATATGCTATTAAAATATTATTAAAACTAGCCGTTATGAATAGTAATAACCACTTTTTGAAATTTTGTAAAATTTATTTTTCAAAATGGACTTCATTTTTGGATTCGGAATATCGAAATTAGCTTAGGGTGAAATTTTGGTACTTTTCGGATAACTTTCATTTTGTGATAAATAGTGAAAATTACTAATTTTTAATTAAAAACAACCTTTTTAATCGAAATAATTAATAGTGATAAATTATAAATTTGAGTGGTTTTAAAGTATATTTATAATATATTCTTACAATTTAATACAATTTTGGTCATTGGATGTAATTTCACATTTAAACCAGACATAAACAAGTGTCAATCTTTTGATAGTTATTATCTCTTAAGAACACGCTATTTGTTTTGACGACGGGAATTAATTTTTAAATTAAGTAATGAAACTGATATGTTTTGAATTTGGTAAAATAGACATCATTTTTCAGTTCATAATATCAAATATATCTTAGGCCTAATTTTTGGTATTTTTCTGGAAACTTTCATTTTTTGATGAATAGTGAAACCACTAAGTGGTAGTTAAAAAAATGAATTTTTCATAAAACTTAATTTTACCGCTTCTGTGAGTAGAATTTCAAAAATTCGAGAGACACGGTTGATGTCAGTAAGTAAAATGTTGTTCAATGAGATGAAAATAATTTTTGGTGAATAGTAAATTTTTAGTTTTTTTACCACGGTTAAAAGTAAATAGGGTAATTAAGGGTAAAAATGATATTATTATTACCCGAACACATGTCCTAATTCTATTGGATAAGTGTAATTCGACCACAAACAACCTTAGGAATAAAATATGACCATTTGGGCCCACTTGGATTAGATTTGGACATTTATTATTAATTTATTTAAAGAAGGGTTAAAATAGTTAAAATCAATGTTTAATAAGTAAATAATTTTTAATATAAGGTTATACATAAGATAAATTCGACTATAAATATTAATTAGAAATCTAAAAATATTTCATACATAATGGTATTTTATTTGTAATTTTTAGACATTAAATAATTTAATTTATTTATGACACAAAGATGATGCAGTAATTATCTTATTAATGAAATATTGACATAATTGATGTTATAAATACCAAAATAAATGTAATTTGAGACTTTTTATGAATTCCACTAATTTTCCAGGTTAATATGACATGTTAGTGTTGATATAATTAACTTTTTTCTAACTAATCAGTCTGTTATGATTTTCAAAAAAATCAATTACTAAATAGTGTCAAAATTGACATAAAATACTTTTTAAAACAAATATTATATTATTAATTTTTATTTTATTACTAAAAATATAAGGATCGGAAAAATGACTTAGATAAGGTTATATATATTAATAATAAACAACTTGGGGTTCGTTTGGCTTCTTATAGTAATTTTATTAACCTTATAGTGTAAGAACACAAAAAGACAAGGTAAAAGTAAAATTATCTAACTTAATGTTAAATCTAAATGATAAGGTTAAAATAGGAACCTAAACTTGTCTAAATTCTATTGGATGAGATTATTTCGACCCATCCCCACCTTAGCTTCGAAATATTTCAATTTGGATCTATTTAATACCGAATTTGTCTTTTTAATAAAATAATATTTTTTGTTATTCCAAAGGTGCCCCTCTCCTCCCTTATAAAAGGGCACCTCCTCCCTCTCTTCCTCACACCACTTTGAGCCTTCAAACTCGGCCAACCCCTGAAAAATTCTCTTCTCCACTTCCCTAGAAACATTCTAGAAGTTCTGGTCTTCCTCAAAGACCAATTTTAGTGCCCTAAAAGGAGATCTCAAAGAGGCGCTTCAAAGAAGAGGTAATGTCCGTTACCGATTCTTTCAACTTTATTTCTTCTTCCACTTCTTCTTATTAGGTTGTTTCATTATGAAGTAATAACATTAGTATCACTCATATACTGATATGTTATTATAATTATTAAACAACCATATTTCAGCATCTATCTATCCTACAGAAAATGAAATCATCACGCGTGCGTACGTACGGAATACCATCTCCACGTCGTGGTGTAATCTATTTTCCACCACCACCTTACATGGATGGGTATAATGGTGCAAATAAACAACTATATATGATTATTTTAAAGTGGTATTAATTATGAAATAGTATTCATACACTCGAATACAATTCCACGATCATGATAACGATATCATCGCTCGTGCGTACGTACGGACTACCGTCTCCACGACGCGATCAGATTCATTCTCCACGTTAACCATTCATGAATGATTATAAAGTATATATAATAAGTAATCATGAAATATATGACATAATAATGATACTATATTTATGTGTATATATATGTATGTCATCTACTTAATTCCATTCAACTCAATAAGGAAACGAAAACAGCGTTCATGCGTACGTACGGCCTACCGTCTCCATGAACGGTGTATTTCTTTCCATTTACTGATATATTATATATATGTATATTCTGAATATATATTATATATAAATTATGTTTTATATTCTGGAATTAATTAATCATGATCTAAGTAATCATATGAATAATTACAAGTCAAAACACGGACGACAAATGAAACGATTTTACCCAAAACGCTCTTTAACATGGAATTTACAAAAGAACGGGTAATATAAAGTCATAAGTGAACCATATATGATATCATAACAATGAGTATGATTTTGGAATAAGTCAATGACATTATTTAAATCATTATACAGTAGTTTCGGACACTTACGAAGCAAATTGGACATAAGGTAAGGGAAAATATCACAATCTCATTTTTATCCAAGATTGTTTATACTTTGGTATTTACTGGGGTGTATTTTATCATCCACATCCATGTTTCCTCAATATGTAATATTATTTCCAGCCACCTAAAATTTTTTAAATACAATTTTACCCTTCGGTGAGTTTTTGGTAAAAGATATGAAAAGAATCTTTTGTCGTTTTTCGTACGAGGTACTTTTTGACTTTTCCGACAAAAGTACGAGAAGAATGTTTTTTTTAACTTATACGGCATGAATGGATTTTTAAAACAATATTTCCAAGAATACTCCTTTACAAGTTCTCAAGTTTATTTTTAATCAAATTCTTTTGGTTTAGAATTGTATGACATGTTAAGAAATGAAAAGTGTTTTTGAAGTGGAAAGGATATTTTCCTCAATAATGGAGTTCAAGTGTTTTATCAAAATTATTTTCCATCTCAGATAATAAAGGGTTCTGTTTTTATCTCTATTATTACATTGATTTGATTATGTTGTGATGTAATTATTTTTATGAATTCCTTTATCTTATATGAATTGTTTTATGATGTCATGATGTTTAAGATTCCCATTTTTATTACATGGGTTATGCTATGATGTATGGTTTATGATTTTGTGGCACACATAAGAATGGTATCATTATGAGATGTGTGGGACCTATATCTCCCTCCAATGAATTGGGTAAATATTTTATATATCATGAGATAAACATGGCTGGAACGGAAGGTTAAACCGGTTCAATGAAACAGGACTGAAATGAGGAGTGAACTCGGTTCAGAAATGGACTTTGTCCACTAAGATAGTCTTGGCAATGAGTCTTGACTAATAAGAAATTATTCTCTATGATTATGTGTGTATGCGACAAAGTTTCATGTTTTAAGTTATGATTATTAGGATTACATTTCACTACTATGATTTATCACATGTTATGATATTATGATCTCTTTTGCAGGTAAAGATTTCCAAAATGTTATGTTCTTATGAATATGATGTGATTGATATTTCTTTTGTTTACCCTTACTGAGCATTTGAGCTCACCCTTTTACGTTTTCTTTTCCCCTGGAAATAAAGAAAGTTTTTATGTAAAAAAAGGAAGATCTTTAGGGGAGATGTTGAAGATCTTTCACCACGATTAGAAAATTATATTCCAAGTTTCCAAAGACACTAAACTATTACGGTCCTTGTGTGTGTGTTTTTGTTATGTACTAAGTATTCCGCAAAAGTAATGTAATGTCCATGTACGTTAAGCTTCGGGTCTCTACAGTTGGTATTAGAGGAAAGGTTTAGTCAACCTTTGGAAACTAGGATGCGAAAAAGTTAGTGAGATCCCTAGAGATATTTCTAACGTATGTCTAGGGATTTTCCTAAGGTTAAGTATAGGTTATAGTACTAGAATTACGGTAACCCAAGATGTTAGATATTGAAGGTACTCCCCCTTTGTTATGTTGTTTTCCCTAGCATGATTTTTGCCTCTCACACTATTCTTTTTTGTTTTAGACGATGGCTGGAACCCGAAGGAACCGTTTTTATCAATGTAATAGAAAATGCAATGATTGTCATCCTAAACAAACAAATGTTATGGGAGATGGAGTGCAAATTCTTATTGCTATACTTACACAAGCTATGAATCATTCTGGACTTCCAAATGAGCAGAGAAGGGAACAGTATTCTATTGAGTCCTTCATGAGGCAACGTCCACCTTCTTTCAGTGGGTCTTCTGATCCACTTGTTGGTGAATAATGGATCATTACCACTTAAAAGATATTTTCAGTTCTTCAATGTTCTGAACATGATAAAGTCATCTTAGCAGTATATCTTTTGGAAGGTGATGCTGATCAATGGTGGAATATTATCAAGAATTCGAGGCCAAGAGATGAAATTGAGTCCATGGAATGGGATGAGTTCAAGAACTTATATTTCAATAAGTACTTCCCTCGTATTCTTCGAACAAAGATGGAGAAGGAGTTTCTTGAACTAAAGAAAAAGGATGATGAATCTGTTGGTATATACGAAGCGAATTTTAGAAGGCTTGCAAGGTATGCATCTGGATTTATCATCCAACCTGAAAGTAAAGTTGATCGATTCTTCAGTGGCTTAAAACCAAATCTTCTAAGGGAATTATCTATAAGAGACTTCAGAAGCTATGAAGAAATTGTGCGTTGTGCTATCAAGGTAGAAATGGAAGTTGGTGTTACTTATCAATCTCATAGTTTTGACAAGAAACTAAAGATGGAGTTCAAGGAGAAATCTCAGAATAATGGTGTAAAGAAGATGAATGTTTCCTTATGCTCAAAGTGTAGAAAGTAGCATGGTGGAGATTGTCTTAAAGGGTCTAGAAAATGTTTTAAGTGTGGAAAATAAGGTCATCGAGTAGTTGAGTGTTGAAGTAATGGAAAAAGGGTTGCTAATGGTGTGAATAAAGAAAAGATTGCAGAGAACGCACCAACAACACTTCAATGCTTCAAGTGCAAGGAAATGGGGCATTATGCTAATAAATGCCCTAATCCAAGGGTTAGTGATGATCAAAATGAGAAACTGCTTAAGGCAAAGGACAAAGGGAAGTCACATGCGATCACTATTGGCGATGTTGAATATGACAACGATGTGGTGGAATGATTAAGTGTTTATGTAATGGGATTCCAAAATAATGTTGTATATAGTATCATGGAATATTGGAATATTTATGTATTGGTCTATTGTGGTATTCAATAATTCTATGATATCGGTAACCATGGAAAGTGATTGATATATTTTTAGAAATAAGATGATATGCGCATAATGAAGGGAAAACGAGAAAATGAAATGTTTAATAGTATTCATGAGCTCATGATTGATATAAGGACTAAGTGATATCATGGTTTGATTATAAAGAATTTTGAGGATTTTGGTTTGTGGAAAGTGTTAACTTTTAACTGGATTCATGTTTTCACTAAGGTTCAATGGGTATTCATTCTTCAAGAGAATACATGATTAACGTATTCACATGTTTGTAATTTGACCAACAAGATATATCTTATGATATATGGGGATAAATTATGGCATTCACGTGATCGTTATGTGACATTTCAAGTAATCATTTTCTTTATACTATGAGCTTGGACCGAAGTATTTTAGATAAGCCTAAATATTGTAATGGATTATGTTGGACAAAAGTTAGTATTTTTCGATATTATTGATGGGATGTTATAGTAATATAGTTTTAGAAAAAGGACAACCTGCAGGACGGGCGACAGCCCATCGCATCGGACAAGGCTGTGGGAATCGAACCCACAACCGAAGTGTGACTGGCCTTTATCACCTACCACTGGCCTACAAGAAGTCCCTGTTTAGTAGAAACTAGTTTTATTATATTAAGCAGTATAATATAATAAGTATAAGTCCATTTTAGGAACCATATATGATTAATCTCACTATAGATGGACTTACGTATTTTTTGATAACTTTTCTAACCTTTTGTTTGAGACAGATGGAATGACCACTCATTATATCACATGATCTTCTAAAACATCACGAATGAAAAATTCAACTTCATTTCTTTAAGAGATGAAGTGGAAATTATCCAAATAACGACTAACGGTGAGACTACTCCAAAATCACAAAAGTATTTATTCTAATTCCAATTTCGTCAACTTTAGGTGAAATGATCTTGAAAACCAAAAATGTTGTCCTAGTGCTCTTATATCTGATTAGTCAGATGGTACATTAGATCATCACAAATTTATGGCTTTTTGATTGCTGGCTTTTCCATAGCCATGTTCTCTACCACTCTCCATTAGAACATGATGGTTAGATTTCTCTTCCATATCCATATTTTCACATATGTGGAAACCCAGTGATTAGTTTATTTGGGTAACCGTTACGTTTCATACATTTGTTTTTAAAGATTGGTTTTGGTGTTCCGTTTTACGATGTGGGTTTCTATTAAAGAAAATTTTGAGTAGTAAACCATTTATAACCCCGATGAATTTTGAGGGCGAAATTCATTTTAAGGGGGGTAGAATGTAACACCCTGAGATTTTATGAAAAATATTCTTTTTAATTTCATTACTGTCTTGTGTTGTATGCTACACCAAAAGAAGCTTGCACAACACGCATCCTTGACTTGCCTTCAATTACACGCAATCGCGACCTTCCTCGATAGTGTGTGTAGTACGCAATACCGAGTTTCACTAAACAACGATATGCTATTAAAATATTATTAAAACTAGCCGTTATGAATAGTAATAACCACTTTTTGAAATTTTGTAAATTTTATTTTTCAAAACGGACTTCATTTTTGGATTCGGAATATCGAAATTAGCTTAGGGTGAAATTTTGGTACTTTTCGGATAACTTTCATTTTCTGATGAATAGTGAAAATTACTAATTTTTAATTAAAAACAACCTTTTTAATCGAAATAATTAATAGTGATAAATTTTTAATTTGAGTGGATTTAAAGTATATTTATAATATATTCTTACAATTTAATACAATTTTGGTCATTGGATGTAATTTCACATTTAAACCAGACATAAACAAGTGTCAATCTTTTGATAGTTATTATCTCTTAAGAACACGCTATTTGTTTTGACGATGGGAATTAATTTTTAAATTAAGTAATGCAACTGATATGTTTTTAATTTGGTAAAATAGACATCATTTTTCAGTTCATAATATCAAATATAGCTTAGGCCTAATTTTTGGTATTTTTCTGGAAACTTTCATTTTTTGATGAATAGTGAAACCACTAAGTGGTAGTTAAAAAAAATGAATTTTTCATAAAACTTAATTTTACCACTTCTGTGAGTAGAATTTCAAAAATCCGAGAGACACGGTTGATGTCAGTAAGTAAAATGTTGTTCAATGAGATGAAAATAATTTTTGGTGAATAGTAACTTTTTAGTTTTTTTTACCACGGTTAAAAGTAAATAGGGTAATTAAGGGTAAAAATGATATTATTATTACCCTAACACATGTCCTAATTCTATTGGATAAGTGTAATTAGACCAAAAACAACCTTAGGAATAACATATGACCATTTAGGCCCACTTGGATTAGATTTGGACATTTATTATTAATTTATTTAAAGAAGGGTTAAAATAGTTAAAATCAATGTTTAATAAGTAAATAATTTTTAATATAAGGTTATACATAAGATAAATTCGACTATAAATATTACTTAGAAAGATAAAAAGATTTCCTACATAATGGTATTTTATTTGTAATTTTTAGACATTAACTAATTTAATTTATTTATGACACAAAGATGATGCAGTAATTATCTTATTAATGAAATATTGACATAATTGATGTTATAAATACCAAAATAAATGTAATTTGAGACTTTTTATGAATTACACTAATTTTATAGGTTAATATGACATGTTAGTGTTGATATAATTAACTTTTTCCTAAATAATCAGTCTGTTATGATTTTCACAAAAATCAATTACTAAATTGTGTCAAAATTGACATAAAATACTTTTTAAAACAAATATTACATTATTAATTGTTATTTTATTCCTAAAAATATAAGGTTCGGCAAAATGGCTTAGATAAGGTTATATATATTAATAATAAACAACTTGGGGTTCGTTTGGCTTCTTATAGTAAGTTTATTAACCTTATAGTGTAAGAACACAAAAAGACAAGGTAAAAGTAAAATTATCTAACTTAATGTTAAATCTAAATGATAAGGTTAAAATAGGAACCTAAACTTGTCTAAATTCTATTGGATGAGATTATTCCGACCCATCCCCACCTTAGCTTCGAAATATTTCAATTTGGATCTATTTAAAACCGAATTTGGCTTTTTAATAAAATAATATTTTTAGTTATTCCAAAGGTGCCCCTCTCCTCCCTTATAAAAGGGCACCTCCTCCCTCTCTTCCTCACACCACTTTGAGCCTTCAAACTAGGCCAAACCCTACAAAATTATCTTCTCCACTTCCCTAGAAACATCCTAGAAGTTATGGTCTTCCTCAAAACCAATTTTAGTTCCCTAAAAGGAGATCTCAAAGAGGCGCTTCAAAGAAGAGGTAATGTCCGTTACCGATTCTTTCAACTTTATTTCTTCTTCCACTTCTTCTTCTTAGGTTGTTTCATTATGAAGTAATAACATAAGTATCACTCATATACTGATATGTTATTATAATTATTAAACAACCATATTTCACCATCTATCCGTCCTACAGAAAATGAAATCACCACGCGTGCGAACGTACGGAATACCGTCTCCACGTCGTGGTGTAATCTATTTTCCACCACCACCTTACATGGATGGGTATAATGGTGCAAATAAACAACTATATATGATTATTTTAAAGTGGTATTAATTCTGAAATAGTATTCATACACTCGAATACAATTCCACGATCATGATAACGATATCATCGCTCGTGCGTACGTTCGGACTACCGTCTCCACGACGCGATCAGATTCATTCTCCACGTTAACCATTCATGAATGATTATAAAGTATATATAATAAGTAATCATGAAATATATGACATAATAATGATACTGTATTTATGTGTATATATATGTATGTCATCTACTTAATTCCATTCAACTCAATAAGGAAACGAAAACAGCATTCATGCGTACGTACGGCCTACGGTCTCCATGAACGGTGTATTTCTTTCCATTTACTGATATATTATATATATGTATATTATGAATATATATTATATATAGATCATGTTTTATATTCTGGAATTAATTAATCATGATCTAAGTAATCATATGAATAATTACAAGTCAAAACACGGACGACAAATGAAACGATTTTACCCAAAACGCTCTTTAACATGGAATTTACAAAAGAACGGGTAATATAAAGTCATAAGTGAACCATATATGATATCATAACAATGAGTATGATTCTGTAATAAGTCAATGACATTATTTAAATCATTATACAGTAGGTTCGGACACTTACAAAGCAAATGGGACCTAAGGTAAGGGAAAATATCACAATCTCATTTTTATCCAAGACTGTTTATACTTTGGTATTTACTAGGGTGTATTTTATCATCCACATCCATGTTTCCTCAATATGTAATTTTATTTCCAGCCACCTACAATTTTTTAAATACAATTTTACCCTTCGGTGAGTTTTTAGTAAAATATATGGAAGGAATCTTTTGTCGTTTTTCGTACGTGGTACTTTTTGACTTTTCCGACAAAAGTACGAGAAGAATGTTTTTTTAACTTATACGGCATGAATGGATTTTTAAAACAATATTTCCAAGAATCTTCCTTTACAAGTTCTCAAGTTTATTTTTAATCAAATTCTTTTGGTTTAGAATTGTATGACATGTTAAGAAAGGAAAAGTGTTTTTGAAGTAGAAAGGATATTTTCCTCAAGAATGGAGTTCAAGTGTTTTACCAAAATTATTTTCCATCTAAGATAATAAAAGGTTCTGTTTTTATCTCTATAATTACATTGATTTGATTATGTTGTGATGTAATTATTTTTATGAATTTCTTTATCTTATATGAATTGTTTTATGATGTCATGATGTTTAAGATTCCCATTTTTATTACATGGGTTATGCTATGATGTATGGTTTATGATTTTGTGGAACACATAAGAATGGTATCATTATTAGATGGGTGGGACCTATATCTCCCTCCAATGCATTGGGTAATGATTTTATATCTCATGAGATAGACATGGCTGGAATGGAAGGTTAAACTGGTTCAGTGAAACAGGACTGAAATGAGGAGTGAACTCGGTTCAGAAATGGACTTTGTCCACTAAGATAGTCTTGGCAATGAGTCTTGATTAATAAGAAATGATTCTCTATGATTATGTGTGTATGACACAAAGTTTCATGTTTTAAGTTATGATTATTAGGATTACATTTCACTACTATGATTTATCCCATGTTATGATATTATGATCTCTTTTGCAGGTAAAGATTTCCAAAATGTTATGTTCTTATGAATATGATGTGGTTGATATTTCTTTTGTTTACCCTTACTGATCATTTGAGCTCACCCTTTTACGTTTTCTTTTCCCCTGGAAATAAAGAAAGGTTTTATGTAAAAAAGGAAGATCTTTATGGGAGATGTTGAAGATCTTTCACCACGATTAGAAGATTATATTCCAAGTTTCCAAAGACACTAAACTATTACGGTCCTTGTGTGTGTGTGTTTTTTATGTACTAAGTATTCCGTAAAAGTAATGTAATGTCCATGTATGTTAAGCTTCGGCTCTCTACAGTTGGTATTAGAGGAAAGGTTTAGTCAACCTTTGGAAACTAGGATGCGAAAAAGTTAGTGAGATCCCTAGAGATATTTCTAAGGTATGTCTAGGGATGTCCCTAAGGTTAAATATAGGTTATAGTACTAGAATTACAGTAACCCAAGATGTTAGATATTGAAGGTACTCCCCCTTTATTATGTTGTTTTCCCTAGCATGATTTTTGCCTCTCATACTATTCTTTTTTGTTTTAGACGATGGATGGAACCCGAAGGAACCGTGTTGATCAATGTAATGGAAAATGCAATGATTGTCATCGTAAACAAACAAATGTTATGGGAGATGGAGTGCAAAATCTTATTGCTATACTTACAAAAGCTATGAATCATTCTGGACTTCCAAATGAGCAGAGAAGGGAACAATATTCTATTGAGTCCTTCATGAGGCAACGTCGACCTTCTTTCAGTGGGTCTTCTGATCCACTTGTTGCTGAATAATGGATCATTACCACTTAAAAGATATTTTCAGTTCTTTAATGTTCTGAGCATGATAATGTCATCTTAGCAGTATATCGTTTGGAAGGTGATGCTGATCAATGGTGGAATCTTATCAAGAATACGAGGCCAAGAGATAAAATTGAGTCCATGGAATGGGATGAGTTCAAGAACTTATTTTTCAATAAGTACTTCCCTCGTATTCTTCGAACAAAGATGGAGAAGGAGTTTCTTGAACTAAAGAAAAAGGATGATGAGTCTGTTTGTATATACGAAGCAAATTTTAGAAGGCTTGCAAGGTATGCATCTGGATTTATCATCCAACCTGAAAGTAAAGTTGATCGATTCTTCAGTGGCTTAAAACCAAATCTTCGAAGGGAATTAGCTATAGGAGACTTCAGAAGCTATGAAGAAATTGTGAGTTGTGCTATCAAGGTAGAAATGGAAGTTGGTGTTACTTATCCATCTCATAGTTTTGACAAGAAATGAAAGATGGAGTTCAAGGAGAAATCTCAGAATAATGGTGAAAAGAAGATGAATGTTTCCTTATTCTCAAAGTGTAGAAAGAAGCATGGTGGAGATTGTCTTAAAGGGACTAGAAAATGTTTTAAGTGTGGAAAATAAGGTCATCGAGCAGCTGAGTGTCGAAGTAATGAAAAAAGGGTTGCTAATGGTGTGAATAAAGAAAAGATTGCAGAGAACGCACCAACAACACTTCAATGCTTCATGTGCAAGGAAATGGGGCATTATGCTAATAAATGCCCTAATCCAAGGGTTAGTGATGATCAAAATGAGCAACCACTTAAGGAAAAGGACAAAGGGAAGTCACATGCGATCACTATTGGCGATGTTGAATATGACAACGATGTGGTGGAATGATTAAGTGTTTATGTAATGGGATTCCAAAATAATGTTGTATATAGTATCATGGAATATTGGAATATTTATGTATTGGTCTATTGTGGTATTCAATAATTTTATGGTATCGGTAACCATGGAAAGTGATTGAGATATTTTTAGAAATAAGATGATATGCGCATAATGAAGGGAAAATGATAAAATGAAATGTTTAACAGTATTCATGAGTTCATGATTGATATAAGGACTAAGTGATATCATGGTTTGATTATAAAAAATTTTGAGGATTTTGGTTTGTGGAAAGTGTTAACTTTTAACTGCATTCATGTTTTCACTAAGGTTCAATGGGTATTCATTCTTCAAGAGAATACATGATTAAGGTATTCACATGTTTGTAATTTGACCAACAAGATATATCTTATGATATATGGGGATAAATTATGGCATTCACGTGATTGTTATGTAACATTTCAAGTAATCATTTTCTTTATACTATGAGCTTGGACCGAAGTATTTTAGATAAGCCTAAAGATTGGAATGGATTATGTTGGACAAAAGTTAGTATTTTTCGATATTATTGATGGGATGTTATAGTAATATAGTTTTAGAAAAAGTTCAACCTGCAGGACGGGCGACAGCCCATCGCATCGGACAAGGCTGTGGGAATCGAACCCACAACCGAAGTGCGACTGGCCTTTATCACCTACCACTGGACTACAAGAAGTCCCTGTTTAGTAGAAACTAGTTTTATTATATTAATCAGTATAATATAAGAAGTATAAGTCCATTTCAGGAACCATATATGATTAATCTCACTATAGATGGACTTACGTATTTTTTGATAACTTTTCTAACCTTTTGTCTGAGACAGATGGAATGACCCCTAATTCTATCACATGATCTTCTAAAACATCACGAATGAAAAATTCAACTTCATTTCTTTAAGAGATGAAGTGGAAATTATCCAAATAACGACTAACGGTGAGACTACTCCAAAATCACAAAAGTATTTCTTCTAATTCCAATTTCATCAACTTTAGGGGAAATGATCTTGAAAACCAAAAATGTTGTCCTAGTGCTCTTATATCTGATGAATCAGATGGTACCTTAGATCATCACGAATTTATGGCTTTGTGATTGCTGGCTTTTCCATAGCCATGTTCTCTACCACTCTCCATCAGAACATGATGGTTAGATTTCTCTTCCATATCCATATTTTCACCTACGTGGAAACCCAGTGATTAGTTTATTTGGGTAACCGTTACATTTCATACTTTTGTTTTTAAAGATTGGTTTTGGTGTTCCTTTTTACGATGTGGGTTTCTATTAAAGAAAATTTCGAGTAGTAAACCATTTATAACCCCGACGAATTTCCAGGGCGAAATTCATTTTAAGGGGGGTAGAATGTAACACCCTGAGATTTTATGAAAAATATTATTTTTAATTTCATTAATTTCTTGTGTTGTACACTACACCAAAAGAAGCTTGCACAACATGCATCCTTGACTTGCCTTGCATTAAACGCAATCACGACCTTCCTCGATAGCGTGTGTAGTACGCAATACCGAGTTTCACTAAACAACAATATGCTATTAAAATATTATTAAAACTAGCCGTTATGAATAGTAATAACCACTTTTTGAAATTTTGTAAAATTTATTTTTCAAAATGGACTTCATTTTTGGATTCGGAATATCGAAATTAGCTTAGGGTGAAATTTTGGTACTTTTCGGATAACTTTCATTTTGTGATAAATAGTGAAAATTACTAATTTTTAATTAAAAACAACCTTTTTAATCGAAATAATTAATAGTGATAAATTATAAATTTGAGTGGTTTTAAAGTATATTTATAATATATTCTTACAATTTAATACAATTTTGGTCATTGGATGTAATTTCACATTTAAACCAGACATAAACAAGTGTCAATCTTTTGATAGTTATTATCTCTTAAGAACACGCTATTTGTTTTGACGACGGGAATTAATTTTTAAATTAAGTAATGAAACTGATATGTTTTGAATTTGGTAAAATAGACATCATTTTTCAGTTCATAATATCAAATATATCTTAGGCCTAATTTTTGGTATTTTTCTGGAAACTTTCATTTTTTGATGAATAGTGAAACCACTAAGTGGTAGTTAAAAAAATGAATTTTTCATAAAACTTAATTTTACCGCTTCTGTGAGTAGAATTTCAAAAATTCGAGAGACACGGTTGATGTCAGTAAGTAAAATGTTGTTCAATGAGATGAAAATAATTTTTGGTGAATAGTAACTTTTTAGTTTTTTTACCACGGTTAAAAGTAAATAGGGTAATTAAGGGTAAAAATGATATTATTATTACCCGAACACATGTCCTAATTCTATTGGATAAGTGTAATTCGACCACAAACAACCTTAGGAATAAAATATGACCATTTGGGCCCACTTGGATTAGATTTGGACATTTATTATTAATTTATTTAAAGAAGGGTTAAAATAGTTAAAATCAATGTTTAATAAGTAAATAATTTTTAATATAAGGTTATACATAAGATAAATTCGACTATAAATATTAATTAGAAATCTAAAAATATTTCATACATAATGGTATTTTATTTGTAATTTTTAGACATTAAATAATTTAATTTATTTATGACACAAAGATGATGCAGTAATTATCTTATTAATGAAATATTGACATAATTGATGTTATAAATACCAAAATAAATGTAATTTGAGACTTTTTATGAATTCCACTAATTTTCTAGGTTAATATGACATGTTAGTGTTGATATAATTAACTTTTTTCTAACTAATCAGTCTGTTATGATTTTCAAAAAAATCAATTACTAAATAGTGTCAAAATTGACATAAAATACTTTTTAAAACAAATATTATATTATTAATTTTTATTTTATTACTAAAAATATAAGGTTCAGAAAAATGACTTAGATAAGGTTATATATATTAATAATAAACAACTTGGGGTTCGTTTGGCTTCTTATAGTAAGTTTATTAACCTTATAGTGTAAGAACACAAAAAGACAAGGTAAAAGTAAAATTATCTAACTTAATGTTAAATCTAAATGATAAGGTTAAAATAGGAACCTAAACTTGTCTAAATTCTATTGGATGAGATTATTTCGACCCATCCCCACCTTAGCTTCGAAATATTTCAATTTGGATCTATTTAATACCGAATTTGTCTTTTTAATAAAATAATATTTTTTGTTATTCCAAAGGTGCCCCTCTCCTCCCTTATAAAAGGGCACCTCCTCCCTCTCTTCCTCACACCACTTTGAGCCTTCAAACTCGGCCAACCCCTGAAAAATTCTCTTCTCCACTTCCCTAGAAACATTCTAGAAGTTCTGGTCTTCCTCAAAGACCAATTTTAGTGCCCTAAAAGGAGATCTCAAAGAGGCGCTTCAAAGAAGAGGTAATGTCCGTTACCGATTCTTTCAACTTTATTTCTTCTTCCACTTCTTCTTATTAGGTTGTTTCATTATGAAGTAATAACATTAGTATCACTCATATACTGATATGTTATTATAATTATTAAACAACCATATTTCAGCATCTATCTATCCTACAGAAAATGAAATCATCACGCGTGCGTACGTACGGAATACCATCTCCACGTCGTGGTGTAATCTATTTTCCACCACCACCTTACATGGATGGGTATAATGGTGCAAATAAACAACTATATATGATTATTTTAAAGTGGTATTAATTATGAAATAGTATTCATACACTCGAATACAATTCCACGATCATGATAACGATATCATCGCTCGTGCGTACGTACGGACTACCGTCTCCACGACGCGATCAGATTCATTCTCCACGTTAACCATTCATGAATGATTATAAAGTATATATAATAAGTAATCATGAAATATATGACATAATAATGATACTATATTTATGTGTATATATATGTATGTCATCTACTTAATTCCATTCAACTCAATAAGGAAACGAAAACAGCGTTCATGCGTACGTACGGCCTACCGTCTCCATGAACGGTGTATTTCTTTCCATTTACTGATATATTATATATATGTATATTCTGAATATATATTATATATAAATTATGTTTTATATTCTGGAATTAATTAATCATGATCTAAGTAATCATATGAATAATTACAAGTCAAAACACGGACGACAAATGAAACGATTTTACCCAAAACGCTCTTTAACATGGAATTTACAAAAGAACAGGTAATATAAAGTCATAAGTGAACCATATATGATATCATAACAATGAGTATGATTTTGGAATAAGTCAATGACATTATTTAAATCATTATACAGTAGTTTCGGACACTTACGAAGCAAATTGGACATAAGGTAAGGGAAAATATCACAATCTCATTTTTATCCAAGATTGTTTATACTTTGGTATTTACTGGGGTGTATTTTATCATCCACATCCATGTTTCCTCAATATGTAATATTATTTCCAGCCACCTAAAATTTTTTAAATACAATTTTACCCTTCGGTGAGTTTTTGGTAAAAGATATGAAAAGAATCTTTTGTCGTTTTTCGTACGAGGTACTTTTTGACTTTTCCGACAAAAGTACGAGAAGAATGTTTTTTTTAACTTATACGGCATGAATGGATTTTTAAAACAATATTTCCAAGAATACTCCTTTACAAGTTCTCAAGTTTATTTTTAATCAAATTCTTTTGGTTTAGAATTGTATGACATGTTAAGAAATGAAAAGTGTTTTTGAAGTGGAAAGGATATTTTCCTCAATAATGGAGTTCAAGTGTTTTATCAAAATTATTTTCCATCTCAGATAATAAAGGGTTCTGTTTTTATCTCTATTATTACATTGATTTGATTATGTTGTGATGTAATTATTTTTATGAATTCCTTTATCTTATATGAATTGTTTTATGATGTCATGATGTTTAAGATTCCCATTTTTATTACATGGGTTATGTTATGATGTATGGTTTATGATTTTGTGGAACACATAAGAATGGTATCATTATTAGATGGGTGGGACATATATCTCCCTCCAATGCATTGGGTAAAAATTTTATATCTCATGAGATAGACATGGCTGGAACGGAAGGTTAAACCGGTTCAGTGAAACAGGACTGAAATGAGGAGTGAACTCGGTTCAGAAATGGACTTTGTCCACTAAGATAGTCTTGGCAATGAGTCTTGACTAATAAGAAATGATTCTCTATGATTTTGTGTGTATGCCACAAAGTTTCATGTTTTAAGTTATGATTATTAGGATTACATTTCACTACTATGATTTATCCCATGTTATGATATTATGATCTCTTTTGCAGGTAAAGATTTCCAAAATGTTATGTTCTTATGAATATGATGTGATTGAAATTTCTTTTGTTTACCCTTACTGAGCATTTGAGCTCACCCTTTTACGTTTTATTTTCCCCAGGAAATAAAGAAAGGTTTTAGGTAAAAAAAAGGAAGATCTTTATGGGATATGTTGAAGATCTTTCACCACGATTAGAAGATTATATTCCAAGTTTCCAAAGACACTAAACTATTACGGTCCTTGTCTGTGTGTTTTTGTTATGTACTAAGTATTCCGCAAAAGTAATGTAATGTCCATGTATGTTAAGGTTCGGGTCTCTATAGTGAGGGAATTTCTGGAAGAGATGTTGTGACAATCAGTATTACAGATCGGGAGCATGCCCACCTTTATGTTTTGTATAACAGTTGGGAGTTTGCTCTATATATTGAAACTCACAAAGAAATTATTAGGCAGTTGAATCCATCAAGGGATGAAAAATGGTTATCAAATACACATAATCACCAGTTTATAGGATGGTTTCAGAACCATATTTTTAAGCAGTTGGATGAAAATCTGAATTCAATTTTAGAACGACTTTGATGGCTAGCCGCTGGACCAAGTGTGTATGTATTATCATACCGTGGTTATGTAATTAATGGTTATACATTCTATACAGATCAACATGATGAAGATAGTACCATGAAAAATAGTGAAGTTACACTAGTGGCTTAGCGATTCTTGTTTTTAGTAGTAAGGACAGAAATTCAATTTATGCAAATATGTCATACTTTGGCATTATCAAACTAATATGGGAGTTGGATTATACGACATTCCAATTTCTGATTTTTCAATGCAAATGGGTTGATAACAACATTGGTGTTAAAATAGATGAATGGGGATTTGTGAAAGTTTATTTTATTAAAGAAGGGTATAAAGACAAACAGTTTATAATGGCATCACAAGCGGTACAATTTTTTTATGTTCCAAATTCCTCAAACCAAAAGTGGTCAATTGTTCTGTTATCATCCAAAACTACTGATGGTTCTGATGAAAATTCAGTTGAGGATAATCCTATCAATGGTACGTCACAATCATTTCAGAGCAGTCCCAATGTAGATGATGTTTTGTATGTTATAGGAGACCACAATGAAAGGATTTAGATAATCGATAGAGGTGTAAAATCCCTTCAGCCTTTGAAAAAAAGAAATAGAGTTCAATAAACATGTTATATTTTGTTTGTAATATAGATCTTGTTATCTAGTGTTATTCTCTTATCATTAATGAATATATTTAATCTAAATTAACTGTTAAACCACTTTTGCAGATTATGACTTCTTCATATTCTGGTGCTCCTAACCTTGAGGTTGAACAAGTCTCTCAAGCTGCTGCTGCTGCGGCTGCTGTTGCTCCTGCTGCTGCTCCTGCTGCAGCTGCGGTTGCTCCTGTTGTTGCTCCTGTTGCGGCTCCTGCTGCTTCTGCTGCTCCTGCGGTGGTTGCTGCTGCTCCTGCTACTGTGGCTCCTACTGCTTCTAGTGTTTAGGTCTAACAACCATCAGCACATGCTATTTCTACCATTTCAGATGAACATATCGATGATGTTGATATCAATGAAATGGTCCGGAATGAAGGACTGGCGTCGCAAAAAACACAGGTGTGTCGTATTTTGATGGTGTTAGCCAAAGTTCTTAAGGTGAAAATCAAAGGCATCAAATTTGATGTCAGATTGAATGCACGAGGCCAACATGTGAATCCCAACAAGGCTAAGTATAGTAGTTACATTAGAGTTGTCACTCAGAAACACATGCCGATTGACATAGATTCATGGAACAATGTTGTTTCCAGGATGAAGGCTGTGATCTGGGAAGAAATTACAGTAACATTATGAATTTATTTATTTAATTTACTAGAAAATAAAATAATGAAACAATGTCTTACTCTTTTCAATCTCTTGCAGAGTACATTTATAGTAGATGATTCACACAAGGATTATGTACTAAGGCTTGCATGAAGGATTCATCGAGGTTTTCTCACTATTTTAACAAGATGTCACCTGAAAGATACCAAAGGTAAAATAAACCCACACCCTCACATTTTCTATGCTCACCTGATATCACAAGAAGCATGGGATGCATTTATTGGCCGTTGTGGGGATGAGAAGTTTCAGGTACATTGTGGGTGATAATACGTTGTTTGAGGATACGTGTATTCATCACTTTGATTGTCAATATTTCATTTATGAAACAGCAACTCTGTAATGAAAATAAGGAACGTGCATCAAAACCAACATACACCTATTGTAAAGAAATGATGGCGTACACTTCACTAGAAAAGAAAATTGTACGTATTTTAAATTTACAGTAATATTGTTAGGTGCCAATAAACAACATCATAATTATCTTTCTATGTTTATATGTAGATTAATGAGTCTAAAACCAAAGACACTTCAATCCCACATCATGTGCTTTGGAAGGAGGAATGTGTGAATAAATAAGGGAAGCTAGTAGATGAGGACACACAAAAAGTGTGGGAAATTTGTGTAAGTATGACACGATGATAAAAATATTTGTTTTAAATTTCTATTACATAAAAATAATTAGTTATTTTCCTATATCCAAAATTCAAAGGAATCAGGTACTCCTATAGTGGATGCAGACCTATTATCGATGGCTTTGAAGCAGCCAGAAAAATATGGCCGTGTCAGAGGTGTGGGGTTTGGGGTGACACCCCGATTATATTTTGAGAAGAAAAAAACAGATGATAGAGATGAAACATTGAAACAAATGAGCAAAAAACTAGCATCCCTTGAAGAAAAATTTCAATGGAAGGGAGAGTTGCTAGCAACTTTTATGGGTGGGAAGTAAGGAGAAGACACAACTCAGGAACAACCAGCGCATGAAGTTCCCACCTCACCCCCCCCCCACAAGCTTTGAGGTGAGCCATTCCCCTCAAAGAGTTGTCTTATCCTTAGTAATCAATATTCTAATAATTGTTTCCATGAAATGTGAATCAGAAAAACACTAATACTTTTACTATACTGATCTTCTATAGGGTGATAATGATTTTGATTTATATCTGTCAACACCCACCTATCACTTTGTATCGAGGTCTACAGTGTTCAACATCCCAGATGACACGCTGGATAATAGACCACTTCCAAAAGATCATTTGAAAGTGATGATTACTGTAACTCATGATCCAAATACAGAGCTACCTATTCCACTTGATGACGATGATATTCATACAGTCAAAAAGGATATTGGGAAATTCATTGCATGGTTGTCACAACTTGTAAGAGTACATGCAACCAAAGAGGTATTTATTTCATTTTTTTGTTCAAGCTAAACCTTTAACAATTAACGAAAAAAGTGTCTGAACCAATGAATGTTATTATAAACGGAGAAAGGGAAGGGGTGAAAAACGTTAGCTCAAAACCATCTAAAGGATCGACCAACCGATCCCAAGGAACTACTGAAAGCACAATAACACCTCCCGTTCTCTATCCACATTTACTATCATTGAAGACTCATGTGGATATGAAGCTAAGAGGTGGTAGTAGTCACAAAGTGGTTTTCGAAGAGAATATATACAGGGAGTAAAGTCAGGATTTCGTTTCTGCTGAAAATGTAAATGAGATCCTTGAAAAAGGTTGGCTAGGCGTCACAGTTGTAAATATATATATGAGGTACGTTTTCGTGAATTGATTTTCTAAAAGGTGATCTGATGTGAAAATTATGACAAAATTCATTTTATATTATTGACAGACGTATATATGAAAAACAGTTGAAGGAATTTTTCCATGAGCCAAAATTTGGACTCGTTAGTCCTCATACCACATCATCACATCTAATGAAATTAGAGCCATCAAAAAAGAATGAAATAGTGAATGGCTTGCTGAAAAAATTTGAAAGAAATATTACAGATGACAGACTCTTCTTAATACCAACCATGCAGGGGTAAAACTCTATGATTAAAGAATATCAATTATATTTTGACTTCTTTTATTACTTATCACTTTTTGTTTCTTTAGGAAACATTGGATACTAATTTTGGTGAACTTGGATACTCAAAAGAATTATTTTCTGGATTCAAAGCAAGGATATCCATCAAACCAATCACACATGATGGAGTTTTTGAATCTGTAAGACACTAAATCCTACATTTTAGGTCTAAACATCAAGTAATAAAATTTACATTATCTTTTACTGGTGATTTTGTTATGATAGGTCGGTGTATCATTATCGTCTAAAAAAAGTAATGAGGACAGGGGATAAGCATAAGGAGGCGAGCAAGTACTACGTCTGGAAAAATATCAAGGTATATATAATAAAATTTCACTATCCAAACACATCTCAACACAAGTTATTTATTCTCCTAATAATTAATTTTTTTACAGTGTCCAAAACAAAAAAACGATAATGATTGCGGTTATTATGTTTGTAAATTTATGAAAGAGATCATTTTTCATCAACAAACAAGCATCCCTAAAGAGGTATTTTCAAAAACAACTACTAGTTCGTTTAATTTATTTATTAATTATTTATTTTTATATTTTTCAGTACTACTCTGACTGCCGAAAAGCCTCATAATCAAAAGATGGTATAGATATGTTCATAAATGATTGGGCCACATACCTGATGGCATATTGTACACAAATAACATGAAGATTTGACTTGGGGATGTGTATAATTGGCGGTCATTTTTGAGAGGGGTTAAGGGGATCAAAAGATGACACATTTTTGTGTGTAAATGTTCGTAGGAATATTGTAATTGTTATTAAATAAAACAACCTTTCTCCAATGAGTCAATTTCCCATTTTAACAGATGATATGCACCAACAACATGCAAGAATGATGAACCACTCAAACGGTCTCTCTTTTGTTTAAAATGGATATATTTTCAAGTCAAAACAACAACTAACCTATAGAAATCCTACCAAACGCATTCGGATTTTTTTGATACTTTAATAGAACGATCCAAGGGTGCATTGGGGATGTGTACGAGTCAACCCCAACTCAATTCGAGGCACGGTGTGGCCGGTACCACTCAAATGGTATCTCTTTTGTTTAAAATGGACACAATTTTAAGTGAAAACAACTGACCTACGGAAATCTGACCAAATGCATTCGTATTGTGTTGATCCTTTAGGAGAACAATCCAAGGGTGAATTGGGGATGTGTAAAAGTCAACCCCGCCTCAATCCAAGGCACGGTGTGGCCGGTACCACTCAAAGGGTCTCTCTTTTTTTTTAAATGGACATAATTTTAAGTGAAAACAAAAATTGACCTACAGAAATCTGACCAAATGCATTTGGATTGTATTTATCCTTTAGGAGAAAGATCCATGGGTTCTTTGTGATGTGTAAGAGTCATCCCTACCTCAAACTGAGGCACAGTGTGGCCGATACCACTCAAAGGTTCTCTCTTTTGTTTAAAATGGACAGATTTTTAAGTGAAAACAACAACTAACCTATGGAAATCTAACCAAATGCATTAGGATTGTGTTGATACTTTAATATAACAATCCACGGGTGCGTTGGGGATGTTTACGATTCATCCCCACCTCAATACAAGGCACGGTGTGGCCAGTACCACTCAAAGGGTCTCTCTTTTGTTTAAAATGAACATAATTTTAAGTGAAAACAACAACTAACCTATGGAAATCTGACCAAACGCATTTGGATTATGTTGATACTTTAATATAATGATCCAAGGGTGCATTGGGGATGTGTATGAGTCATCCCCGCCTCAATATGAGGAATGGTGTTGCCGGTAACACTCAAAGGGTCTCTCTTTTGTTTAAAATGGAAAGATTTTTAAGTGAAGACAACAACTTACCTAAGAAAATCTGACCAAACGCATTCAGATTGTATTGATCCTTTAATATAATGTTCCACGGGTGCATTGGGGATGTTTATGAGTCATCCTTGCCTCAATATGAGGCACGGTGTGGCCGGTACCACTCAAAGGGTCTCTCTTTTGTTTAAAATGGACAGATTTTTAAGTGAAAACAACAACTGACCTATGGAAATCTGACCAAACACATTTTTATTGAATTGATCCTTTAGGAGAACGATACACGGGTCCTTTTTGATGTGTAAAAGTCCTCCTTGCCTCAATCCGAATCACGGTGTGGCCGGTACCACTCAAAGAGTCTCTCTTTTGTTTAAAATGGACAAATTTTTAAGTGAAAACAACAACTGACCTACAGAAATCTGACAAAATGCATTTTTTTTTGTGTTGATACTTTAATATAAATATCCATGTGTGTGTTGGGGATGTGTACGAGTCATCCCCACCTCAATATGAGGCATGGTGTGGCCGGTACCACTCCAAGGGTCTCTCTTTTGTTTAAAATGGGCACAATTTTAAGTGAAAACAACAACTGACCTACGGAAATCTGACCAAATGCATTTAGATTGTGTTTATACTTTAAGATAATGATCCAAGGTTGAATTAGGTATGTTTAAAAGTCATCCCAACCTCAATCTGAGGCATGGTGTGGCCGGTACCACTCAAAGGGTCTCTCTTTTGTTTAAAATGGACACAATTTTAAGTGAAAACAACAAATGACCTACAGAAATCCATCCAAATGAATTCAGATTGTATTGGTCCGTTAGGATAATAGTACAATGGTTCTTTTTTATTTGTATGATTTATCCCCTCTTCAATCTGAGGCACGGTGTTGCCGGTACCACTCAAAGGGTCTCTCTTTTGTTTAAAATGGACAGATTTTTAAATGAAAACAACAACTGACCTACGGAAATCAGACCAAGCACATTTGGATTGTTTTGATACTTTAGGATAATGATCCACGAGTCCTTTGGGACATTTAAAATTCAACCCCTCCTCAATCCGAGGCACAGTGTGGTCAGTACCACTCAAAGGGTCTCTCTTTTGTTTAAAATGGACAGATTTTTAAGTGAAAGAAAAAATTGACCAAAAAAATCTGACTAAATGCATTAATATTGTATTAATCCTTTATAATAAAGATAAAAGGGTCCTTTGGGGACATGTATGAGTCAACCCCGCCTCAATCCGAGGCACGGTGTGGCCGGTACCACTCAAAGGGTCTTGTTTTTGTTTAAAATGGACACGATTTTAAATGAAAACAATAAATGACCTACAGAAATCTGACCAAATGGATTAGGATTGTCTTGATCCTTTAGTATAACTACAAACGAGTCCTTTTTGATGTGTACTAGTCATCCTCTCCTCAATCTGAGGCACGGTGTGGCCTGTACCACTCAAAGAGTCTCTCTTTTGTTTAAAATGGATAAATTTTTAAGTGAAAACAACAACTGACCTATGAAAATCCAACCAAATTCATTCAGATTATGTTGATCCTTAAGAGAATGATCCATGGGTGCATTGGATATGTGTACGAGTCATCATAGCCTCAATATGAGGCATGGTGTGGCCGGTAGTACTCAAAGGGTCTCTCTTTTGTTTAAAATGGACCCAATTTTAAGTGAAAACAGCAACTGACCTACAGAAATCCAACCAAACACATTCAGGTTGTATTTATCCTTTAGGATAACGATACATAGGTCCTTTGTGACAAGTAAGATTCATCCCCACCTCAGTCTGAGGCACGGTGTAGCCAGTATAACTCAAAGGGTCTCTCTTTTCTTTAAAATGGACACAATTTTAAGTGAAAACAACAACTGACCTACAGAAATCCAACCAAATGCATTCGAATTGTATTTATCCTTTAGGAGAATGATCCACGGTTCCTTTTTGATGTTTATGAGTCATCCCCGCCTCAATCTGAGGCATGGTGTGGCTGGAATCACTCAAAGGGTCTCTCTTTTGTTTAAAATGGACACAATTTTAAGTGAAAACAACAACTGACCTACAGAAATCTGACCAAACGCATTTGTATTGTCTTGATCCTTTATAATAACCATCCATGGATCCTATGTGACATGTAAGAGTCAACCCTACTAACCCCCCAAACCACCCCCCCCCCCCCCCACCCCCTGGACACCAACCCACCCCCTGGACACCCCCCACCCCTCTGGACACACCCCACCCCCTGGAAAGCCCCCTCAACCCCCTGGACACTCCCACCCCCCCTAGACATGCCCATGGATAGCCCCCCCCCCCCACCCACCTTGTAAATCCCCCCAACCCCCCCCCCCCCAGACACCCCCCACCCCCTGGACAACCACCACCCCCTGAACGGCACCCCCACCCCTCCTTGACAACACCCCACCACCTGCATACCCCAAACCCCTTGGACACCCCCCCCCCACACCCATGAACGGCCCCCCACCCTCCCAGACACCATCCCACCCACCTTGGACAGCCCCACCAACCCCTTGGACCCCCCCCCCCCGACACCCTAGTCACCAGCCCAGCCCCATAGACACCCCCCACCACCACCACCACCACCTAGACACCCCCCACCTAAACACCCCCCTCCTTGGACACCACCCCACCCCCCTTGGATAGCCCTACCAACCCCCTGGACCGCCCCCACCCCCTGGAAACCCCCCACCCCCCTGGACACCCCTATCCTTCCGGACACCCCCATCCCACCCTCCTGGACACCACCCCACCCCCCCTTAGATAGCCCCACCAACCCCCCGGACCACCCCCACCCCACAAACACCCCACCCACCCCCTGGAAAGCCACCCCCCCCCCCCCAACACCCTGGACACCACCCCCCCCCCCCCTGGACACCCTCATGGACACCCCCCCCCCCACTCTTGGACACCAAGCCACCACCTAGACACCCCCCCCCCCTCCACCCCCCCTGGACACCACCACCCTCTTTGGAAATCCCCCCAACCTCCTGGACCCTCCCCCCCACCCACCCACCCACCCACCCCCCTGAACACCCCCATCCCCCCGGACACCCCCTACCCCCCTTGGACAGCCACCCGAAATCCCTGAACAACCCCCCCCCCCACAACCCCTTGAATTCTGAATAGAATTCTCTATGTATTTAATTAACTTATGAATTATGTGTTAATGGTGTATGGGTAAACTAGGTGTAATTAGTTTTTGAATTATGTGTTAATTTTGTATGGGTATACTTATTGAGATGATGAATTATTTGCAGGTGATGTTTGGGTGTGCTGCAGTAGAAATTTTTTTTGCAACAGACAGGGCATTTATCATCGCTTTTTTAGCACTGATAATAGAGGCCTTTATCAGTGATAAAAAAGCACTGATAAAATCCACATTTATCACCGCTAAAAAGCGCTGATAAAGGGGGGGCTCTTTATCAGCGCTGAGCTTTACAACGCTTTTTTAGCACTGATAAAGCCCGTTTTTGTATTAGTACTTCTGGTTTTGGCTCCCCAATTATCTGGGCCGCTTGTGGTCTCTCTGGATGTTTTAGTGGAGGTATTTGTTGATGTTTAGCATGTATGTTGTGTGCACCCCGAGTCCCTTCCTCAAGGGATAGGTCAGGATCTACAGCTGGTTATCAATCCAAAATCCCCCTCGGCTTTGAAGGAGCCTCCCTTATTTTGTTCCAAGCCCAACTATGTGTCTAAATCCTGCCCTGCTGGATCTACATACTTAGCTGGTGTGAGGATGTTTACCAGTGAGGGAGTTTGTACTCGTTCGCAAGCAAGGTTACTCAAGAATAGATCCTTCTCCCACTTCCAACGTGCTGTCAGTTTTGGAGACAAATCCAGATCACTTTCCTTCCAATGATTCCTATCCTTATATGGAATGCTCGTGGACTCGGTGCCCAGGTGAAGACATATTTCATTTCCTATGTAATTATGGAACATAAGGTTGAATTTGTGGCCATTATTGAACACAAGAAAAATCCTGCCAGGATTCGGGATTTTATGTTGAAGATCAAGATGCACAGCTCCTCTCAGGATGCTCCAAATAATAGTCACATTTGGATCTTTTGGAACAATCATACTTCTATAGAGATGGTGAAAGATGGAGACCAATTTATTACTACCAAGGTGACTTCAGGAGTCAGTTGTTTCTTCATGACTTGTGTTTACGGGAGTTGTGATAATCTTCAAAGGACCAAACTCTGGAGTGATTTAAATGGATTTATCTCAGATAACTTCCCATGGTTTGTCAGAGGGGACTTTAATATTGTTGCTTCCCTAGAGGAAATTAAAGGTCGGGGCCCTTTCAGAGGAATTCCAGTAGTGATTTTAATCAGTTCATGGATGGGAAAGGCTTGTCTAATCTGGGATACTCAGGGCATGATTTTACCTGGTGTAACAACCGAAGGGGATCTCACCACTCGTGGAGGCGTCTGGATAGATGTTTGGCCAATATGGAAGCCATCTCTATGTTCTCCTCCTCAAAAGTGAGGCACTTGGTCCGAGGTATCTATGACCATTCCCCCCTTCTACTTCTGATTTCTTCTGGTAAGTACTATCAAGAGAGGTTCTTTTTTATGCAACAGCGGGTGACCAAGCTAGGTTATCAGGAGCTGGTTCGTGATGTTTGGAATTCTCTGAGACAGGTTAACTTTTTTCTTTCCCTTCATGATAAACTAATACGTCTTAAGCTTCATCTCCTTTTGTGGGAAAAAGATATCCCTCGGGTTGATAGTGAGATTTATGGGGCCCTTCAGGCAGTTGAAAGTCTTGAAATTAGGTTGGAAGAAAATTGGGATGATCAATATTTTGAGGAGCTTTCTAACAAAAAGGATTCTCTTGCTGAATTGCTTCAAGATCAAGAACCGCAGGCCAGGGAAGCCTCAAGAATAAAATGGCTCCGAGAAGGGGATAGAAATACTGCATTCTTTCATGCATGCATTAAAGAAAGAAATAGACCTACCAAACCAAATATTATTTTAGAATATGGCTCTTACACGGATGACCGGGATGTTGTGGGAGGTATGGAACACTCCTATTTCAAGGATCTACTGGCTGGACCAAATGTTCGCATGCCCAATGGGTACCCGGGAATATATAATGGGTTCTTTGATGGTCTCTCAAATGTGTCTCTACCCAGGAAAATGAGAGGTTGAGTTATTTACTGGATGAAAAGTAAATCTTCATAGCTATGATGAACCTCCATCTAGACAGTGCTCAGGGACCTGATGGCTTCCTGGGTTCCTTCTATAGAGTCTCATGGGAGGTAGTGAAGGCGGATATCATTGCAGGGATTCAATACTTCTTCAAGGGAGGTAACCTGCCGAGGGTTTCTTGTGATACCACCATGGTTCTTATTCCTAAACATCGGAGTACCTCCTTAATCATGCAGTACAGAACGATGAGCATGTGAAATATCCTATACAAAGTCCTTGTGGGTGTGATTAATGATAGATTTTCCACTAATCTCCCTCAATGGATCTCCACGGAGAATCATGGTTTTGTGAAGGTTCGTTCTATCCAAGGGGATATTTCCCTTGCTCATGAACTTATAAGGGATATTAACATTAAAACCCAGGGATCAAATACCACTCTCAAGTTGGATATGAACAAAGAGTATGATCCTGTAGAGTGTGGTTTCATCAATAAGGTTTTGGACAGTATGGGATTTTCTCCCAGGAATATTGACCTTATTTTTAGATGTTTTAGCTCTTCGTGGATGGTGGTCTCCTTTCTAGGAAAGTCTTATGGCTTCCTTAAGGCCATCTGAGGCCTCTGTCAAGGTGATCCTCTGTCTCCAAGCATCTTCATCCTCACCCAGGAGGTCATGAGTAGGATCATTCTTAGAAGCATCAAGAATGGAGATATTCTTTCATACCGAAGGAGTATGAGGGCTACGACCATCTCCCATCTTTTGTTTTTTGACGATACCCTTGTGTTTATTAATGCTGAAAAAAAATCTATATGTGATTTGAACAGGATTCTAGAAGAGTACTGTTACTGGGGTGGTCAACTTATCAACAAAGAGAAAAGTTTCTTTTTTATATAAAACAAATTCTCCCCAAGTTGTATTTCTGATATTCAAAGTAACATTTCCATGCAAAGAGGATGTTTTTCCATGCACTACCTCAGGGCTCCAATTTCCCCTGTGAGACTTCAGATTCAGGACTTTGACTTCCTTACCAATAAGATCGTGGAATGCATCCACAATTGGAAAAATAGGTATTTATCCTTTGGTGTTCGTATAGATCTCATTAACAGTGTGCTTTTGTTTAGATTTTATGGATAGTACCTCTCAATATATCTCTATAAAAGTCATTAAGGGGATATATTCTATACTCATTTCAATTTTATGTTCTAAATGATAGGTAACACAAAAAAGGGTCTTATAGAAGTTTCTTTCTATTTAAAATCCTAGCTCGGCCACATGGATAGTTGGGGGTGATTTTAACACTACTCTTTAACCTTTTGAGAAGAAGGGAGGGGTCTTTATCCCAAAAATGGAATGAAAGATTTACAATCATTTATTACTACCGACTAGATTCTAGATTTAGGATACTATAGTGATTAATTCACTTGGTGAAATAATAAAATAGGTAGTAGTATAATTTAGATAAGACTTGATAGATTCATAAGAAATTTTCAGGTTATTTATAGCTTATCAGGCACCTCTATGACTCACTTTTCCAATTCTCTTTTCAACCACTCCCCCCTTACCCTCCATGCTCATAATTCTAATGAAAAATGAAGAGTTTTCTTTTATACCAACCACTAGATACATATGGAAGGATTCGTGGAGGTGTTCCAATCTTCATAGATGTCTCATGTGTAGAGAATATCTTGGGTTTCCCTTTAGAACAAGATTAGAAGACTCAAGAGTGACATCATTACCTATATTAAAATTCTTCAATGCTTGGATTCCAATCTATAAAAACTCTAAGAGGACATAATTTAGTTGGGTCATCAACTGTAAGGCCACTATAATGATGGTACATTCATCCTTATGTATAGTGAAAAGAAACAGTTGGAGGAAGTTTTTCTAGAATGTGAAAAACTACCAGGGAGAGATCCAGATCCAAATGGATAAAGGAAGGGGATAAAAATATATCTTATTTTCAGAATTTTATTAAGGAAATAGGTATTAAGGAAGTCTCAACATTCTTATTAATAATGGATCCCACACTAGTGATGTTAGAATTACAGGATATCTAGCAATGACTTACTTCGCTAAAGTTCTTTGGAGACTATACCAGGCCCAAGTGGGTGTTACCCATGATTGGGGAGAGTCTAGATCAACCCTTTTCAGTATCCCCTATACTATTAATGACCTGGATAACCACAAGTTATATCTAATTCTATAAGTGGAGGAAATATTACAAGCTATGAAGGCTCTTGATCTTGAGATCCCTCTCTGTCTAGATAGTTACCCAATATATTTTTACTCAAATGTATGGGACATAATTAAGGGGGATATTGTGAGCTCTATTTGGGACTACAATGGATGCCATTAAAACTCTAATTCCTAAGGTTAAATAGCCTAATGGTTTTTGGGAAATGCTTCCTCATTATCATGTGTACCTTCTTGTATAATTTCTAAATTCAATCCTCAATAAAATATTATCTATTCATCTAGATATTTAGGTTTTATAAGGAAAATATGATTTAATTAAAGGGGAGGAATCTAGGGGGAATTTTGATTTCCTAATAAATGATTCAAGATATTGATATGAGAGTGATAGGATCCAATGTGATAATCAAAATAGATATGGAAAATGCATATGATCATATGGAATAGTCTTTCCTCATCAAAGTGATCAAAAAAGTGTGGTTTTTCAGAGTGGGTCTATGGTCCTTTATTCAGGTATTTCTTGTCACCTTCGATCACTATTTCTATCATGGGTAAAAGATTTGGATTATTCAAATCAAATCGGGTTTGAGATAAGAGGACCCTATCTCCCCAAGTATTTTCATCTTGGACCAGTATGTCCTGGGTAGAAATATCAACAAGGTAATTAAAAAATGGTGGATTAAAACTTTCAAATAAAGTTATAATTTCTCTAGTATTTTCTACATTTTCTTTATGGATGTTACACGCTTTTTCTTAATGGTAATTATAATAACATTCATTATTTCAAGCTAATTTTGAATAACTTAAATAGAAAAGCTGGAAAATGTGTCAACCTAAATAAAATAAGTATGTTTATATCCAGTAATTTCTCACCTAGGAGATATAATCTGATTCAATACAAACTCAAATTTTTGATATAAATCCTTCCTTTACACTACTTGGGTACCCCTATCCAAAAAAAGAGTTTGAATACATCATTTTAATAAGTTGGGGCTGAAGCCTCATTTTTATTATGAAATCAAATACCTCTTTTTATCGGGGTAGAGGGAAACCCATTACATAGCCTGTAGGCCCATGGACAAGTGTCCCATTACATGGAACAAAATCCCATTATAGAATCATGCCTATATCATCCTGCCTACGTCACCACCTACCTACATCACTGCCTATTTTCACCATCGCTTGTGTCACCATCATCATAGTACCAGAATAGTACATATTCTCTTTAGGGCTTGAACCCAGGAACTCCTTGATGTGGAGGATAACGGTTGAGTACCACTCATCCATAGCACTTGGACATATCGAAAACAACACTTTGAAAACATTTTTAAAAGGATTCAAGGTAGATTCGTAAACTATAAAAGTACGTTCCTTTTTTTCATAGGTAGACTCACTTTAATCAATAGTGTTATATCTTCAATCCCCATGCATGTGTTATCTATATGTATTCCTCCCAAGGTAGTGATTAAAACCATTAAAATCTTCCTTAATAGTTTCATTTGGGAAACTCACCAAGAATTTCATCACCATTGGGCCAGTTGGTTTAGGATTTCTAGACTCCTTCAGAAAGGGGAATTAATCTATGAGGCATAAAAGAGGGTATGTGGGATTTATAGGTTGAACTCTTGTGGGAGGACATATCAAAAAACTCCCTCTAGTCTAATTTTATTAAAAAAAGTGTGGTAATTATCTAATTCAATGGGATAATAGACCTTGTGGATCTAACCTTTGGGGTGGTTTTTTGGGGCACGTTCACCCAATTCTAGATAATTATCAGTGGTCTGTTAGGCATGAAAATTTCTCATTCTGTAAACACAATTGCATGTACATGAATATGTTCTTCCTTTGATGTCTTTATCTAGATATCATCTTCAATCAACATTAAACCAACCCCAATTCATTGATACGGTGTTAAATAAGGAAAATAAGGCATTATTTCACAGTATTCAAACATATTATGTCCTAGATCAATGCTTCATCCCAACAGCCCCTTTAGGGAAGTTGGCATACTTGGTTTTATTCAACATGACTCATTCTCCACAAAATTTAAACTCAATGGGAATTAGAACCTGTTGGAAGTATATTTCCCCCAAATTTAACTTCCTAATTTGGAGAATCCATAAGTAATACATATCAAATGATGATAATATCCAATGTATTAGTATCCCCCTCACCTCAAATTGAAAATGATGCATTAATGCTAAGTCTGAAACTATTATGGACCTTTTCTTTAGAAACAGCTAGGAAATTCATGTATAGTTCATTGTTGGGGGTTTTTGGTTCTATATAATAGTTCCATAACCATGTATAATTTTCTTCATTTGATTTGGGATTACCAAGTGAAGTCACAATCACAAGCCAAGGGATGGATCATAACAATTGTTGGTGGATGTTGGGACCTCTAGGATACACATAATTGCATCTTCCATAAGGGGATCACTCCAAATCTCTAGTACATCGGAACCAAGTTCTTAGGTCACATTTTCTCTCTCATACAAAATTGTAAGGATGAAAAAAAAAATCCAATGCTATATAGGTCCTTCTTCCACCCATCCTACTTCCTACTGGTGTACATTTTCATAGGTGAGGGGATATGGGATCTTTGGTGAAATAGAAGGATCCTTATCATGGATTGAAAATGAACATAGATGGATCTTGTTCTAAAGTGATTATGCATGAAAGAGACATTTTCCAAGACACCTAGGTTTATATTATCCTAGTATTATCATCATTTTATCCGGGGGTAACTTAGTTTTGGTTGAGGCACTTGTAATTCCTCAAGGGAACAATGTATGTAATAATTATAATATCTCGTTATCAGAGGTTGAATTTTACTCTTCCATTATAGTCAATGCTTTAATGGGTCATTTTAACTGTCCATGGAACATCATATATCACATAAAAACCTATAAATTCATTCATCATTTGAACATGAGTACTGTTCACACTTAGTGTGTGGGTAACAAGCCATCCATCTTCATCTTTCCAAAGGAGGCCATGATCAATGGCTTGGGGTTTTCTTGAGTCTCAGTTCTCTTACAGTTGATTATGATAATATTTTATGATGGGATGACCTTGTACTTCACTAATTTAATCCCCCATGACCCCCATAATTTATCCTTTCATCTCTTGTATATTTTTTATCTTATGGTTTAATAAGAAGCTTCAATGGTCAGTCGGTCATAATATAACATGTATACTCAATAGGATTACACCCAATATCTCTCGAGTAAATTTAGGAAGAATATACTAATGCATTGATAAAAAATAGAATAACCAATAGGCACATATCATGTTAACTACCACCCAACCTCACTAAGGTTTACTTACCAAGCATTGCATCCAAGTATAATAAAATATAGTCAAAGATTATAATCACAAGGTTACCCCTCACAATTTCCCCACTGATTTGTCACTATCATGCCCCAACATAAAATATCCTATGATCCCAATCCCTTCCATATTAATTTCATATCATACTATGTTTGATATATATTATATTAGGGTAATATGAAAATAAAAGACATTAACCTCGTTTCCTCCTCCTATCAGGCACAACCCCTACCATATAACATCAACTCATCACTACCCCATAGGGATTTCCTATACACCATGTACCACCTAATACATACCACATAGGGTATACTAGTACATCAAGTACCACTAGTCACCCCAATAACTTATAGGTTCTTCTAATACATCAAGTAACTCTAGCCACACTAATACCCCATAGGGTCTGCCAGTACATCAAATTCTTAGTCCTAAAAATACACAATAGGGTATATCAGGACATCAAGTACCACTAAAATCACTACTAACTATGCAACATATAGAAGGTAGAGTATGGAAGAGGGATTATTCATCCATATATTTCCTCACTGGCCTATATATTAGGGGAAAACACTTGGTACCCAATGCATGTTGGGCACGGGTAAGAGGATTTGAATCATGTGGGGAATGTATAGAAATAATAGAGAGAATACATTATATTTACATATGTATAACATACACAATCTCAAACCAAAGGGTATACACAAAATATCATTACTATATCTATTAAACATCACCACACTATTACTGTCTCACAGTACCATAATTATTAACTATAACATCACAACTGGTATCGTTGCATACAAAATACAACCACCAAAACATTACCATTCACCAAAAAATTTACAATCATTAATTTTTTTAATTTAATATTTAATGAAAAACCACTTTTATGCAATATTTAAATCCATTCTCATCATTACCATTTTCAATTTTTTATTAATTTATCATCTTATACATGATTTTATTCAATTCCATCCAACCCTGTTTTAGATTCATCATTACCAACTATACTTCATGCCACCAAGAAACAACCAAATGATCCCACACCCAAAAAACAATACACCTATATAACAATACAATAATATCATATTTCCAATCCTGGAAAGAGATACACAATACTACTTCACAATCAACAACTTTATTTGTGTCCCTTCTTTTGCCTACCGAAGCAAGGTAGCCACAGCCCCGCTGCTAAAGCCATTCTAGCTAACACATTAGAACCCTAATATAGAAAAATCCACAAAATATCCCCTACACATCCACACAACAATAACAATTAAAAAAATCCCAAAAAAGGACACACAAATACAGCAACCACAAAACAACCAATTCTAACAACAACCACTATTTCCCCATTTCTTTGAAAACAACATCATTCTGTTATCAAACTTTATGCGGATAGTTTAATATCCATATTTATGTGTTTGTAATTTTATTAAAGGTTAATACTAGTTGTTAGTTCCACAAGGCTGAATACCCTGAGAGGAGGGGTTGAATTAGGGTATGACTAATTTAAAATTAGCGCCCATTCTGATCTTGTTTCACTCTTAAGAAAAACACTCTTCTCTCTCTCTCTCCTGCTGCACAAAGTAAATAGAAAGTAAAATATGCACAGGACACAGCAATTTTACTTGGTTCACCGCAAATGGCTACATCCAAGGAGCATACGCCAACAAGTTTTCGGTCGTACCAAATTCTATTAAACTTCACTAGCTGTGGATTACAATGTTCGGGCTAGATCACTTCTATGCCCAGGCTCACTGCCTTTAAAATGTTTAGGGTCAGCTCACTGCTTCCCCAAGGGTCACTCCCTATTTCTCTCTCTCTGGATCACTGCCAGTGGAGAGGATCACCTTCTTTCTCTTCCTTTGCTCACTGCTCTTGGAAGGAATCCACTCATAGTTTATAGACCTGTAGGTCTCTTCATTTGCATGAAGGAATGCATCTTCCTCTGTAAGTAGATGCTCTGTTGAAGCCCAATTTTCACCCTTAGATGAATATCTCTTTGCACCGAAGGTATCGGGAAGACTTCCAGCTTCCACGCAGCCCGAAAATCACTACTGGAAATAAACCTTACTTGGCGCGCAAGTCTATCTCGGCGCGCAAGTATCGGCGCGCAAGTCACAACTGGCGCGCAAGTCTACCTCAAACACTTGCGCGACCCAACCTTCTTCAACTCCAAAATTGCGCGACACACTTCCTTTTACTCCCAATACAATATTGGCGTGCAACTCCAAACTAGCGCGCAGCTTCAAACACTGGCGCGCAACTATCACCCTGGTGCGCAAGTCCCACCTGCGCGACCATACACACCACTGGTGTGACCACCACACCTACGCGACGGGAGCTCTGATTTCTCAATGTGTTGAACTCTGGTTCTGAATGAAGAGGGGTGGTCCAGTATTTATAGGCAAATTGACCAACCTGTGTGACGGCGCGCAAGTCACCTACGCGACCCAGTCTTGGTGCGCAAGTCTTCTGTCCTTTTAGACACTTGCGCGACCAACTCCCAAACTTGCGTGAACCTATTTCCTTAGACATATTTTGATCTTATGATCTTGAAAAACATATGGCACGCAAGTTTCCTATACTCCAAGTCCTCGGCGCGCAAGTCCCTTTTCCAAAAACACTTTTCTTCATTTGTCGATTTTTAGGCCCAAAAATTTGGCAAACACTGGAAAACGGTGCCACCTTGTATCTGTTCTTTTGTACCGCCTCCAGATCATCCATTCCTTTTGTCGAAGTTCTTGAATCAAACATGGATCGTTGACCTCAGCTCTTGAACTCGACATTCCATCATAAAATCCTTTTTGACAACAAATTTGTATGTCATTGTTTTTCTTTGTCAACAATCACCACTCAGATGTCCACTTTGTCAATAAACACAATCACCTCAAAAATTCTTCAATGATACCTTGAGGGATTTTTTCCCAACACTAGTAAATATACATTGAATAAATATAAAAGTAACAAAAATAATAATGATTTTCAATAATAGCAGTGAGCATGTATCAAGTGTAAGAACAATAACATGAAAGCAGCTAAAACTCATATGGAACACCCCTCACCAAAAAAAATCATTAAGTTTGGTTCATTATCTTTATTATTTAAATTAATAATAATCATAAAAATAAGGAAAAATAATTATATCCACAAAATTTACATAGAAGTAAGGATAGTTCTTGAATCCCCTACTCCAACAACAACATCAATGATCGTTACCTAAGAAGAAGACGGAGACAATATGATCTCAAGGATTGAATCACATGAAGAAAACCTTAAAAATATAGATCATAGCTACAAAAATCAACTAATTACCACAAATTAGTCCAAAAGAATCACTTCCATAGCCACAACCTTCTCTGGAAAAAATAGAGAAGAAACAAAATGGAAAAAAGGGGAAGGACTCAACTCGGAAGGAGGAATTATCAACATAAAGAAGACAAAGATAAAAAACTATTAAAGTGGGATCAAGATACTCCAAAAATGAACCATAATTATCCAATAGTTTAAGATAAAATAAGGGTTTTTAATAGAAATAAATTAGGATGCAAGATTTATATTTTGATAGAAAAACACTAGGTTGTGGCATGATAGCTCATCTTCACACCGCAATTATCTTCAAAATATTCCTCACGGTGTGATGAATTATGTTCATGGATCAACTAATTAATATCCATTGAAGATAAAAAATTCCCATCGTAAATCCCCAAAATCTCTCCCATTTAAACCCCCACTCAAATTTATTGTTCATGTCATGATTTTTGCCTCCATGTCATGAATCTTGATCATAGAAAAGCACAACCACTTCCTCAAACTCATCACATCATAAAATCATCTTCCATGCCATGACCAAGGATTGTAGAACTATACATCCAATACTATATTGCTTCACATTGTGAACTGATATTTCATGTTGTGACCTACTAATCCTAGTTAAAAACACCATCTCTAACTGCACTCTCCATCCTCTAAACTTCTCCCAACACCTCTAACACCAAAAACTCATAAAGTAACAGGATATGAATATCCAAATCAATAAAAAAAAATATAATATAATTAATTAAATATGATTTATATACTATTAAATATGTATTTACATTATATGTATATATATATATTTATTTATATTTATTTATTTATAAATTTTTAATTATATATATAATTATAATTACATATGTAAAATATATTAATTAATTATATATAAATATGTAAAAATATGTAACACCCCAAGATTTCATAGTGTGTTATTTCTTCAAAATAATTCAATAACTTGCACTACACGCAACACTGAGTTCAATTGCACGATGACTTACCAAAAAAAAGCCATTAAAAGAGGTCATGAATAGTATTAACTAAATTTTAAACTTTATATAATCCTTATAATTTTAGAATCCATATTATGAGTTTCTTAGTCATAATGCAAGAACAGATTCATTTTCAGTATTGCACTTTTATCAACTTTTGATAGTGAAACCTTTTTAAATACAATATTTTAAACTTTTTGACTAAATGGAGACATCAAAAAATTTAAAATGAAACATCCCAAGCTTCCACGGTACGCTTTCCTTTGAATAAAACAGTAGCGTGTGTTGTACGCAACTTCGAGTTCTAACACACCGTAACCAATCAAACTAGCTGTTATGAATAGTAATACCTACTTTTGAAGTTATATATATTTTATATTTTAAAATGGACTTCAGTTTTGGATTCGGAATATCAAATTTAGCCTAAGGTGAAATTTTGGTACTTTTCGGATAACTTTCATATTTTGATGAATAGTGAAAATTACTAAATTTTAATTAAAAACAACTTTTTTAATCAAAATAATTAATAGTAATAAATTATGAATTTGAGTGGTTTTAAATTATATTTAGAATATATTTTTACTATTTAATATAATGTTGGTCATTGGACATAATTTTACAATTAAACCGAACATAAACAAGTGTCAATCTTTTGATAGTTATTATCTCTTAAAAACACGCTTTTTGTTTTGACAGCGGGAATTAATTTTAAATTAATTTCTGCCACTTCTGTGTTTTGAATTTAGAAAAATGGATTCCATATTTGTAATCAGGATGTTCAAATTGTGTAAATAGGTAACTTTTATTTTTAGACATTTTGAATAATTACTGCGGTAAATATTTTATTTACCATGGTTAAGGGTAAATCCGGTAAATAAGGGTTAAAAAATAATATTATAATAATACTAAATTACCCTAAAACGTGTCTTAACCCTATTGGTTGATACATGGTCGACCATGGGCATCTTTGGGTCTGTTTTGGGACCCCATGGATCCACTTGTAAGTGATAATGACACATTATATTAATAAAGTTAAAATAAAAATAAAAATGGCATAAGCTTACATCTTTTAGAAGAACAATTTTTACATAGGTTTATACATGTTGGATTTTCGATTATAAATATTCATTAGAAAGATAAAAAGATTTCCTACATAATGATATTTTATTTATAATTTTTAGACATTAAATAATTTATTTTATATATGACACAATGATGATGCAGTAATTACTATAATAGTGAAAAATTAACATAATTGATATTATAAATACCCAAATAAATATAATATGAAACTTTTAATGAATTAAACTAATTTTCTAGGATAATATGATATATTAGGATTGATTTAATTGACTTTTTTCGAAGTAATCAATATGTTATGAGTTTCACAAAAATCAACTATTGAATAGTGTCAAAATTGACATAAAAGAGTTATTAAAACAAATATTATATTATTAATTGATATTAAATTCCTAAAAATCTAAGGTTCGGCCAAGAGACTTATATAATGATAGGTTCATCATTAATGTACCACTTGGGGGTCGCTTGGATGTATATAGTAAGTTTAATAACCATATTATATAAAAATACAAAGAGACATTGTAAAAGTGAAACTAATTAACTTAGAGTTAATACTTAAAGATAAGGTTAATATAAGTACCCAAACCTGTCTAAATTCTATTGGTTGAGTGGTTTTCGACCTATCCCCACCTTAACCTTTGAATAATAAGCTTTGGAGCCATTAGAAACCAAATATGAATTTATTATAAATTAATATTTCTAGCTTTTCCAAAGGTGCCCCTCACCCCTCTTATAAAAAGGGCACTCCTCCTTCTCATTTCTTCACACCTTCAAAGCCTTTTGGTTCGGCCAAGCTCTGCCCAAATACTCTCCCAACATCCCTCACTACAACCTAGAGGCCTTAGTTTGATCAGAAAGCCAACCTAAGGAGCCCTTTTGATCAAATCAAAAGGAAGAACCCGAAGAAGAGGTAATGATTTCACCACCCTTTTCTAAGTTCATTTCTTATTCCACTTCTTCTTCCTTTGTTCTTACCATTCTAAAATAATAACTCCAGTATCTCACATATACTGTGATGTTATTATAAGTATGGTACAACCATATTCAGTATTCTATCCACCCTTTGAATAACATGTCACCATACGTGCGTACATACGGCTTACCGTCTCCACGTCGTGGTGTAATTGTTATTCAATATAATATTATTTGGATGGGTATAATAATGATGTGTGACTCATGTAAATAATAAATATAACATGTTAATGATTCTGTATATATGATATACCATCCATTTATATATTATTTTAATATCAAAAGAATGATATTGTCGCTCGTGCGTACGTACGGACTACCGTCTCCACGAACGCGATGAGATTCATTCTCCATCGTATCCATTCAAGTATTATTCTCATTTTAGGGTTAAAAATAATGTTAATATCATTCTGATTATGAATAAGATATAATCTATCCATTACAAACATGTCTTACGTAACCAAACATTTAAAAAGAGCGAATCGGTTATCACCCGAAACGACGATAATACTAAGATATTATTAATAAAGCAAAATTAAAAGATCATATATGATATCATATTAATGTATATGATTCTTGTATAATTTAATAACAACTATTTCACCATTATACAGGAGGTTAACCTACCCCAACCAAGGAAAAGTACAAGGTAAGGGTTATTTCACAATCTCTTCATTATCTGAGGTTGTATTATACGTAATAATCTACTGGGATCTCTTTATCATCCACATCCATGTTTCTTCGAAATGTATTTCAAAACATTTTTTTACTATTTACAAGAATATGGGTTAAAGTCATTTATACCCTTTTTTGACTTTTTATAAGAGGTTTATAAAGGAATCTTTCCGTCATTTTCAAAACAAGGTCCTTTTTAACCTTTTCGACAGAATTGAGGTAAGAATGTTTTTTTTAACTTATACGGCGGGTGCGGTTATTTTCCGCCGTTATAAAATCGTCAAAGCTTTCCTTACAAGCTTACAAGAATATTTTCAAGAAAATGTTTTATTTTATATGGCTCTTAAATGATTTCAAAAATAGAAAGAGATATTTCTCTAAAAAGTGTTTTGATTTCATCTATGTCAACATCCTTTAATAGATTTTACGCTTATTTGAAGTTGATTTATTATAATACAAAACTTCTATATTGTATTGAAGGTTTTGTGATATGTTTGACTGTGGATGTGCTATTTTATACCATTCATAGTTTATGGTGAAACTATTGACATTTCGTATGCTAGTTTTAATCTGAATGTTTATGTTATATTTCAAACTTTTCTTCAGATGAATGTGCTAAACAAGTATGTATCGGGTTGGGGACCGGTAAAAGTAAGCCCTCCAGGTTGGGGACTGGTTAAAGTAAGCCCTCCAGGTTGGGGACTGGTTAAAGTAAGCCCTCCAGGTTAGGGACTGGTAAAAGTATGCCCTCCGGGTTGGTGTCCGGTTATTAGAGGCACTCCGGGTTGGTGTCCGGTTATTAGAGGCACTCCGGGTTGGTGTCCGGTTATTAGAGGCACTCCGGGTTGGGTTCCGGTTAGAAGTAACCCCTAGGTCTTGGGATGAGGCCTAGACAAAGAAATTAACGTTTAGCATTATGCATTCCAACATTATGAAAGTGGTTATTGATTTTGCATGTGATTATTCGATTAGTAGAATATCCATGTGAATAAGTAAATGGCATTATTTCATTTTACTTTTGCCATACTATGTTGAAGTTCAAGTTTAAAAGGCTTTTGTTTTAGTAATTCATTGCCTTAAATGTTTATGCTTATTTTTGAATGTTCCGCTATATTGTTATCCTTACTGGGCATTTGAGCTCACCCCTTTTCTATGTTTTATTTTTCCCAGGATGTGAAGATGTAAGTTATGAATGACCTGAAGGGATATTATGAGGGGATTATAGTGTGGACTGTGGAAACATTATGTTGTTGTAGTAGTTTTTCATTTTATGATGTAATGTAAAACTTATGAATATATCTAGTGTTTCCAAGGCTACTAAACCAATCGGTCTTTCGAGATTTGATCTTTCTTGTGATCATGCCAATGTTACGAAGTAATGCACCGACTCTGGGTAGCTGGGGTCGGGGCGTTACAGTTGGTATCAGAGGAAGTTTAGTACAAACCTTGAAAGCTAGATTTAGATAAACTCTGATTAGAGCACGTAGACCTAAGATGAACTTTGAGGATTAGTATAAAAAAACTTCCGAGAATTTTGGTATTGTAGAGATTTTGTGTGTTTTCCGAGCAATACATCCCTGTCTGGATACGAGCAGGTAGAGGCGGCTCTGGCACAGATGTACCTAGGGGTAAAACCCGAAAACACCGCTTTGAGCTAGACTCGAACGGGAACTGGTGCACGACAACGGGCCTTGCTGCACTCTTGGTTATGACACTCCCGGGGGATATGCTTAGGATAATTCTCATTTTCTTTACAAACCATTATGAAGGGTTTATGAGTATATACATCCTCAAATGAGACATTTTTATGATTATGGATTATATCCATAAATAGTTCAATTTATGTTAACTGTTTTATAAGTATGGGATTATGTATTTTGATTCATAAACTGATCTAGTGTATTCCATTGTTTAGAAATGGCGCCCAGTAGAAGGAATGAGAACTCCAGAAATGCACATGATCCAAAGAGAAGGAAGGATCATATCTTTCATGGTCTTAAGCTAGAATTTATAAGAGAAATAGTCTCCCATGTATTATCATCATATGAAGAAATAATATCATGTGTTGATAAGATAAGTAAAGAGTTTACTGAGTCCTGTGGCTTTGAAGGGAAGCAAGAGAAGAAAAGGATAGAAGAGAGAAAGGTGGATAAAGGGAAGAGGGAAAAGAAGAATTTTCCCATATGTTGTAACTGTGGAAAGAAACACCCTGGAACTTGCCTGAAAGGAATGGGAGTTTGTTATAAGTGTGGAGGAAAGGGGCACAAAGTACATGACTGCAAGGGTAAGAAAATGGTTTCAAATGTACAATGCTTAATTTGCAAGGAGTTTGGACACTACGCGAACCTATGTCCTAGTCATCAGACTATGCCTCAAATGATGCTATTGGATAATAATCAAGTTATGATACTACCACAGATTAAGAGAAATGATTAGAGTTATTATGTTGATTATATCAATTGAGTGTTGTATCAACAATGTACTTGTTATAATAATTATGGAGTATATAAGGATTGTACTGCAGTACTATTTCATTAAGGACTTGAGAAGGTGTGGAACAGAGAAAAGTGACTCAGTAGCAGGTTAAATGTTTGGAAAATATATGGTTGAGAGAAAGATGAACCATAATATGGTTCAGATACCGAGGTGGTGATTTTAGAATAATACATGATTGATTTGGATAAATTATATTGGATATTATTGACTACCTTGAAGCTGATTAATGATTCGTATATTCCATCATTGTTGGGGTTTAAAACATTTTTGGATTAATGAAGTATATCCAGCATTCTATATGGAATAAGGGAACATGAATGTAATCAATAAGGAATATGGTAGTACATGATGAAGGTATTCATATGCTATTACAGGGTAAAAAGGATCTATATTATGTTTACCTTCCTTATAAATGTTGGACTGTGAGTTTGGATAGAAGTATTTTGGATAGTTCTAGTTTGGATTATTTTGGATTTCCATAAAAGGACAACCCGGAGGTCGGGCGGCAACCCGTCGCGTCCGGCAAGGCTGCGAGACTTGAACCCGCAACCGAAGGGCGACAAGGGTGTATCACCTACCACTGGCCCACGAGATGTCCTGGATTAAATAATGTAGTTTTTATTAAAAGATCTTTTAGATGAATTATAAATTCGTTTATTTTGGAACCCTATACGAATAGTGTAAATAGAATTTTTTTTACATTCTATTATCTTTTAGAGTGAAAGATGAGTATGTGGTAGAAATTTATTAATGGATAAAACTATAATTATAAAGTAAGTATATCTCCTTATGATCTTAGCCAATCTCATAAATATATTCCTCAACATTAATAAAAGGAACTTAGAACAAAAATGTTGTCCTAGATGGTACCTTAAATCATCACTAATTTATGGCTTTGGGATTGTTGGCCTTTTCATAGCCATGTTCTCTACCACTCTCCATCAGATAATTGATGGTTAGATTTCTCTTCCATATCCATATTTTCCTACATGGAACCCTAGTATGTGTTATTTTCGGTAATCTTCATACTTTCCACTCTTTATTTTAAATAGAGGCCTCATTAATTCATTTTTCGATGTGGGATTTCAACTAAGATATTTTGAAACGTCAAAAATGTGTTATCCTAATACCCTGTGTTTTGTTGAACCGATGGTATTTCAAATCATCATAGATTGATAAATTTAAGGACCTCAATTATACACTTGTTTGTGATTGATGACCTCAATCACTACCTATAAATATTTACGTTTTTCCTCCGATTATATGTCTCTAATTTCCACCAATGTTCTCCTAATCGAGATCATAATTTGGTGGTGACCCTTTGATTTCTCTTTTCCTCATATTAAGACTAAATTTTAGTAACCCAATTTCCGATGTGGGTTTTCCCACAAATATATTTTCTACTTTCAACCTTTTATTTTTGAAGAACAATTTCAAATTGCGAGGACGCAATTTATTGAAGGAGGGGAGAATGTAACACCCCAAGATTTCATAGTGTGTTATTTCTTCAAAATAATTCAATAACTTGCACTACACGCAACACTGAGTTCAATTGCACCATGACTTACCAAAAAAAAGCCATTAAAAGAGGTCATGAATAGTATTAACTAAATTTTAAACTTTATATAATCCTTATAATTTTAGAATCCATATTATGAGTTTCTTAGTCATAATGCAAGAACAGATTCATTTTCAGTATTGCACTTTTATCAACTTTTGATAGTGAAACCTTTTTAAATACAATATTTTAAACTTTTTGACTAAATGGATACATCAAAAAATTTAAAATGAAACATCCCAAGCTTCCACGGTACGCTTTCCTTTGAATAAAACAGTAGCGTGTGTTGTACGCAACTTCGAGTTCTAACACACCGTAACCAATCAAACTAGCTGTTATGAATAGTAATACCTACTTTTTGAAGTTATATATATTTTATATTTTAAAATGGACTTCATTTTTGGATTCGGAATATCAAATTTAGCCTAAGGTGAAATTTTGGTACTTTTCGGATAACTTTCATATTTTGATGAATAGTGAAAATTACTAAATTTTAATTAAAAACAACTTTTTTAATCAAAATAATTAATAGTAATAAATTATGAATTTGAGTGGTTTTAAAGTATATTTAGAATATATTTTTAATATTTAATATAATGTTGGTCATTGGACATAATTTTACAATTAAACCGAACATAAACAAGTGTCAATCTTTTGATAGTTATTATCTCTTAAAAACACGCTTTTTGTTTTGACAGCGGGAATTAATTTTAAATTAATTTCTGCCACTTCTGTGTTTTGAATTTAGAAAAATGGATTCCATATTTGTAATCAGGATGTTCAAATTGTGTAAATAGGTAACTTTTATTTTTAGACATTTTGAATAATTACTGCGGTAAATATTTTATTTACCATGGTTAAGGGTAAATCCGGTAAATAAGGGTTAAAAAATAATATTATAATAATACTAAATTACCCTAAAACGTGTCTTAACCCTATTGGTTGATACATTGTCGACCATGGGCATCTTTGGGTCTGTTTTGGGACCCCATGGATCCACTTGTAAGTGATAATGACACATTATATTAATAAAGTTAAAATAAAAATAAAAATGGCATAAGCTTACATCTTTTAGAAGAACAATTTTTACATAGGGTTATACATGTTGGATTTTCAATTATAAATATTCATTAGAAAGATAAAAAGATTTCCTACATAATGATATTTTATTTATAATTTTTAGACATTAAATAATTTATTTTATATATGACACAATGATGATGCAGTAATTACTATAATAGTGAAAAATTAACATAATTGATATTATAAATACCCAAATAAATATAATATGAAACTTTTAATGAATTAAACTAATTTTCTAGGATAATATGATATATTAGGATTGATTTAATTGACTTTGTTAGAAGTAATCAATATGTTATGAGTTTCACAAAAATCAACTATTGAATAGTGTCAAAATTGACATAAAAGAGTTATTAAAACAAATATTATATTATTAATTGATATTAAATTCCTAAAAATATAAGGTTCGGACAAGAGACTTATATCATGATAGGTTCATCATTAATGTACCACTTGGGGGTCGCTTGGATGTATATAGTAAGTTTAATAACCATATTATATAAAAATACAAAGAGACATTGTAAAAGTGAAACTAATTAACTTAGAGTTAATACTTAAAGATAAGGTTAATATAAGTACCCAAACCTGTCTAAATTCTATTGGTTGAGTGGTTTTAGACCTATCCCCACCTTAACCTTTGAATAATAAGCTTTTGAGCCATTAGAAACCGAATATGAATTTATTATAAATTAATATTTCTAGCTTTTCCAAAGGTTCCCCTCACCCCTCTTATAAAAAGGGCACTCCTCCTTCTCATTTCTTCACACCTTAAAAGCCTTTTGGTTCGGCCAAGCTCTACCCAAATACTCTCCCAACATCCCTCACTACAACCTAGAGGCCTTAGTTTGATCAGAAAGCCAACCTAAGGAGCCCTTTTGATCAAATCAAAAGGAAGAACCCGAAGAAGAGGAAATGATTTCACCACCCTTTTCTAAGTTCATTTCTTCTTCCACTTCTTCTTCCTTTGTTCTTACCATTCTAAAATAATAACTCCAGTATCTCACATATACTGTGATGTTATTATAAGTATGGTACAACCATATTCAGTATTCTATCCACCCTTTGAATAACATGTCACCATACGTGCGTACGTACGGCTTACCGTCTCCACGTCGTGGTGTAATTGTTATTCAATATAATATTATTTGGATGGGTATAATAATGATGTGTAACTCATGTAAATAATAAATATAACATGTTAATGATTCTGTATATATGATATACCATCCATTTATATATTATTTTAATATCAAAAGAATGATATTGTCGCTCGTGCGTACGTACGGACTACCGTCTCCACGAACGCGATGAGATTCATTCTCCATCGTATCCATTCAAGTATTATTCTCATTTTAGGGTTAAAAATAATGTTAATATCATTCTGATTATGAATAAGATATAATCTATCCATTACAAACATGTCTTACGTAACCAAACATTTAAAAAGAACGAATCGGTTATCACCCGAAACGACGATAATACTAAGATATTATTAATAAAGCAACATTAAAAGATCATATATGATATCATATTAATGTATATGATTCTTGTATAATTTAATAACAACTATTTCACCATTATACAGGAGGTTAACCTACCCCAACCAAGGAAAAGTACAAGGTAAGGGTTATTTCACAATCTCTTCATTATCCGAGGTTGTATTATACGTAATAATCTACTGGGATCTCTTTATCATCCACATCCATGTTTCTTCGAAATGTATTTCAAAACATTTTTTTACTATTTACAAGAATATGGGTTAAAGTCATTTATACCCTTGTTTGACTTTTTATAAGAGGTTTATAAAGGAATCTTTCCGTCATTTTCAAAACAAGGTCCTTTTTAACCTTTTCGACAGAATTGAGGTAATAATGTTTTTTTTAACTTATACGGCGGGTGCGGTTATTTTCCGCCGTTATAAAATCGTCAAAGCTTTCCTTACAAGCTTACAAGAATATTTTCAAGAAAATGTTTTATTTTATATGGCTCTTAAATGATTTCAAAAATAGAAAGATATATTTCTCTAAAAAGTGTTTTGATTTCATCTATGTCAACATCCTTTAATAGATTTTACGCTTATTTGAAGTTGATTTATTATAATACAAAACTTCTATATTGTATTGAAGGTTTTGTGATATGTTTGACTGTGGATGTGCTATTTTATACCATTCATAGTTTATGGTGAAACTATTGACATTTCGTATGCTAGTTTTAATCTGAATGTTTATGTTATATTTCAAACTTTTCTTCAGATGAATGTGCTAAACAAGTATGTACCGGGTTGGGGACCGGTAAAAGTAAGCCCTCCAGGTTGGGGACTGGTTAAAGTAAGCCCTCCAGGTTGGGGACTGGTTAAAGTAAGCCCTCCAGGTTAGGGACTGGTAAAAGTATGCCCTCCGGGTTGGTGTCCGGTTATTAGAGGCACTCCGGGTTGGTGTCCGGTTATTAGAGGCACTCCGGGTTGGTGTCCGGTTATTAGAGGCACTCCGGGTTGGGTTCCGGTTAGAAGTAACCCCTAGGTCTTGGGATGAGGCCTAGACAAAGAAATTAACGTTTAGCATTATGCATTCCAACATTATGAAAGTGGTTATTGATTTTGCATGTGATTATTCGATTAGTAGAATATCCATGTGAATAAGTAAATGGCATTATTTCATTTTACTTTTGCCATACTATGTTGAAGTTCAAGTTTAAAAGGCTTTTGTTTTAGTAATTCATTGCCTTAAATGTTTATGCTTATTTTTGAATGTTCCGCTATATTGTTATCCTTACTGGGCATTTGAGCTCACCCCTTTTCTATGTTTTATTTTTCCCAGGATGTGAAGATGTAAGTTATGAATGACCTGAAGGGATATTATGAGGGGATTATAGTGTGGACTGTGGAAACATTATGTTGTTGTAGTAGTTTTTCATTTTATGATGTAATGTAAAACTTATGAATATATCTAGTGTTTCCAAGGCTACTAAACCAATCGGTCTTTCGAGATTTGATCTTTCTTGTGATCATGCCAATGTTACGAAGTAATGCACCGACTCTGGGTAGCTGGGGTCGGGGCGTTACAAAATATGTTCATATATTTAAATAAAATATATATATAATTATGTAAATCATAATAGAATAAATATGTCTTATAAATTTAATTTAAGTAATTTCTACATATTATTATTAAATTTATACAAATAAGTTTGTGTGTAAATTTATTTTATTATATTTATATATTTATTAATAATTTATATATATTTAAATTTATATATTTATTTTAAAATTATATAATATATAATATAGATATATGATTAAAATTATATATGAGTATGGCCATGTGTTTATTAATATATATATATAATTATAATTTTTATTTATATTAAAAACATATAAAGATAAAGTGTGTGCACATGTGTGATTATATTTAAAGAATAAACACTATGATAAGATTTCAGGGTGCTTCACTTATACACCTGGGGTGGGGTTTCAAATACTTCCCCTTTCAAAACAAATACAAATCCCCCCTTCCCAAATTATGGGGGTTTTGGTGGTCATCCCAGGTGCATGTATCATTTTAATATCATGGTAACCTTTCTCAATGATTTTTTGAGAGATAAGAAAAGGTCATACCGGCATAGTGTGTGACACCCTCCCAATCATGGGTATGTTTCTTTGTAATCCTAGTTTATATCTCTTGAGTTTATAAATAGTTTCATGCGTCAGGTTCAAGAATTTTGTGATTTGGGATACATAGGCTAGGTGCAGGGTCTATGTACGGTTAGTAGAAATTGTGTGGTAATTATGCGATATGAATATTTTGGTTATACTAGTAATGTGAATGGTTTAATCATGGTTTTATAAATGTGTCTTTATTTTCACATAACTGTACACTTTGATTTTCAATGGATAGTAGCAACCACATGATTAGTGCATGGTTTGTCTAACCATGTGGCCTAACCGTGTAACTTGTGTGGGTTTCTTAAAAATATAAAACTATCTTGGTTCCCTTGTCCATTTTTAATTCTAATATCCTCCTCTCTCATTAACACAAACTAACCCCTATTTCATTCTCTAGATGAATCTCACCTTGATTCTTTAGTGATACTCAATCATTTTGGATGGATTTATTCAAGGTATGTTCATATTCTCTCTCTATTTATCCTCTTTTCTCTAGATATATCCTTGATATCTATTTACCTTGATCTTTTGAAACCCATAGTGGTTCGTATGGTTAGATATAAGGTTATGGGTAGAGAATTTATAATGTTATTTATAGATCTAGTCTTGTGAGGACCGGATCTCTTTATCTTCCATCACGGAATTTGATGGCATCAATGTTTCCTCCATTGGAAAGGTAGGTGTCTCTATCCAATGGATTCATTCACATGGTATAATTGGATGTTCATATGATATCCTTTTGTTTTGGAATATCAAAATGATTGGTTTCATGTTGTTAAGGTATAAATTGAAATCCATGACTATTACTTGATATTTGGTGACGTAGGGAAATGTTTTAAAATGGTTTTCTTTAAAAAAAAATTTTTATGAACATTAAGTGTTTGAGGAAATGACACAAAGATAATTTGGAAATTTCGGTCTTGGATTCTCTTTTGTATAATAGAAAACCTTGGAAATTGAGAATAACCTTGGGGCACATGTTTGGGTAGGGACCTAGGATTCACTATGGTGGGTAGAGTTCTTTGCATTTCCTAGTATCATAGAATCCATCTTATGTCCCATTTTAACATTTTTTTAAACATTACATGGATTCTTATACTTTACTTTCCCACTTGTTTTAATATTCATGGATTTATTTTTTAATAAAATTTATTTAATTAAATAATTTTTCCTTACGTGTTCTTCTTGGGATAATTATTTTTAAAAAAAACAAAACCAAAGGGATGTTTTATGAAAATGTGTTTTCATATGTGTTTCTTTATGAAACTAGATTTGTTATAAATCTAAAACTAATAGATACTTAATGAAAGATTTTGTATAAATTAATGTTGGTATTCTAATGGGTGTATCATCACACCCTAAAAATTTCTTTGGGTTTATATATACTTGGTTATGTAGGAATCGGGTAAAGGGGAGGGAATCATGTAGCTTGGTGTCTCCTCATAATCGATGTCATATTTAGGTGGTTTGAGATAACGATGACTAATTCTTACAAGAATATTGAATCTTGGATCATCATTAATCATGTGTACTAGACCGTTTAGATTCTTTCATGTTATGTATAAAGTTTCTATTTATACTTACACATTATACTATGTTCTAGGTTTATATTCATATATTTTTTTTGATACATGATACATATCATTGTCATGTTTAGGTTTAAATCATTTAATTTATTTTTTATATTAATACCCAAGTGATTATCATCATCCCTTAGTGATTAAGAACATGCTTTAGGCCTTGTGGTGGGATCACTTAGATGATGTGTTAGGTTGACCTAGGTTGGTTTATTAAAAAATGGTATAAAAGGGAATACCCATCCAAAAGTGTGATAAAAATGCTTGGGTTTGGTTCAGTATCTATGGTATATAGGAGTTAGGATCGTCATAACTCAAGTGGAATGTGTGGTAGGTTGGTTTTCCAACTTCCTTTTATATCAAACCTCAAGTTACTATGGGTGGTTGAGAATTTTTATCAAATTTTTGAGCTTGATTATAGTACTTCTTCCAAAATCATAACATATTTAGATGTTGGTTCTAAGTCTCTGGGGTAACTTTGGGTTTTCATAGAGAAACTGACTCAGTTTTAAGGTGAAATAGAGAAGGAGATAGAGGTGAATAGTTTAAGAACACGGTTTTACAAACCATGCAGTTATTCCTAGGTAACCATGTGAATGGTTTTGTAACCTTCCAATATCACTTTCATAGTTAACACATGGTTTGAAAAATCATGCATCCAAAATAATAATAGTGGGGAAAATATAAAATTTTCATTGTTTTCCCTTTTTTATCATATGAAACTTACAGTTTTAATAATTATTTTTGTTTGATATATTTTAAGAAGATTCTTAGTGTTTCATATTATGAATTAAAAAAATATTTTTATCCTAATTGGGTGTTATCTCAAGTGTTTAATGGATAATGCCTCCAAGAATAATCACTTCAAATTTAGGGGAGGAATATCTAAGGAAATTTCTATAGGAAAATACTCTATTCAAACATTATCTAGTGTAGACTATAAATCAAACTATCCAATCTATGGTTTAGGTGGGTCATGGTAACTGAGAAATAATAGTGGATCATAATTTGGAGTTTACCAAAAAGAACCCACCTATATTTCAAGTTGATAAAATAACCTAGTAACCTGAGGAATTGATTAAAATGATAGAAATAATATTCTAATTTTGTAAGACCCATGAGGAATCTAGGGTGGTATGTTCCACTTATATTCTTGAAGTACCCAAAAGGAAGTGGTGGAACTCTATCATACTTGTTAATCTATATGTGGACCTCACTTAGAACACCATAAAAAGAGATTTCAACCATAATTTCTTCCCTGAAACACTATGTGTGGAAAAAACATGATATTTTGTGACCATGGAGGAAGGAGACTGATCTGTGATGGACTAATAAACCCATTAAGATGAGCTGATCCATTTGTATCTAGAGATTATTAATAATGAATATCTCTAGGATAGGTAGTTTGAGATGGGACTAAATCCCAAGAAATTATCAATGATTATTCTCATGTTCTTGTCAACCTATGTAGAGGTGGTTGACTGTGAATCTATAGCTAAGGTAGATATAGTCAAGATGGCTAGTCTCAGTGGAGTTTTAGTAACTACGTGTGGGAATCTAGGATGTATCTTCCGGTCAAAAGATGAAGCAAGGTGAGCCATGCTAGGGTAATAGCAGTGGTGTGAAGCATAAATTAAGATAGTTTCATGTGGTCAGAATCTAGTGTAGTAAATATGACCACAAAAATTATAGTACAGCACCCAAAGCATGCTATATATGGGCAGTCTGGTCATCTCTAGTGATTATTTGGAAAATTACCTCAAGGCAGCAGGGCTGAATCCATGGTTACCAAAGGATCTCAATTCCAGTATAATGTAGAGAAAGGAGGTGGATCTCATGCTTATGATAAAAGGGATACTCAGGCAGTAAATAAAGTTTCAGAATAATATGAGTTTTTTCAAATTTACATAGTAGAGTATGCATCATAGGAATATGAAACAGGGTAAGATAGTGTGAGAGGTACATTGTTTATTTCATATTCTATGGTTCTCACATTATTTGACACTAGTTTATCTCATTCCTTCATATCATTTAAGTTGATTAATATGGTGGGTTTGTGTTCAAATCCTATTCCCTTTATGATGGATCTCTCTACTCCATTGGTAAAGAATAAGGGGAAATTTTTTAAATTCCTAGAGTGTCGAGTGATGATTTTCGACTTCAAATTCATTGGGGATTTCTTGGTTCTTGATATTGATATCATGGACCTCATAATTGGTCAATATTATATGATCATTTTTAAGGCCTAGTTTGATTTTTATCATTTATAGGTTTATTTTCTTTCTTCTGATGCAGTATTTCATATCCTTTAGGGTGAGTGAGGTCATAAATTAAAGAGATTCATGATTTTTGTTCCTTATACTCGAATGATCTAATTCCAATTTATGGAGATTTTTCTTTAAATTTCTAGACATTATTTGATCAATCTTCTTCATACAGAAGTGAGTGAGTGTATATAGATATTTCTTGATGATTTTTATAGGTTACCACCCCAGAGGGAGTTTGATTCCACTTTTAACCTACTCCATGAGATGAGAACCATCTTTATACCATTTTATCATATAGAACCTACTGAGTTGGAGGATCTTAAATTTTGTCTTTAGGATCCTAAGGCCAAGATATTTATTCATCCAATAATTTTACCTTGGTCTTACTTAGTTTTTTTTTGAAAAAAAATGGAAAATAGAAGCCTCTATATTTATATTGATTACAGAAAGCTTAATCGGGTGAATATTAAGAACAAATACCCCTTACCTAGGATTGATGATCTATCTGATCAACATAAATGATCTTGGTGGTTTTTTAATATTTACCTTTGATTAGGGTACCACTAATTAAGATACTGAGAAGAGGATTTACCAAATATAGTATATAAGATCCAATATGGGAATTTTGTGTTCCAAGTTATACCATTTGGTCTTACTAATTCTCCTACTATATGTGTATAATTGATGAACTGAATTTTTCATTGGTTCTTGGAATCATTTAAAGTTTCCTTTGTGGATTATATTGTAGTGTACTTCATATCAAAGTAGGACACATGGATCATTTAGATATCAGCCTTAGAGTATTGAAATAATGTCATCTATATGGTAAGCTATCCAACTATCAATTTTGGATCTAAGAAGTAATTTTTTAGATCTTTTGATATCTAAGATGATCTTCTCAAAGGATACTAAAAAGAATCAGGCAGTTATGTATTATAAAAAAACTACAAATCTATTTACGATTCATAGCTTCTTGGTATTAGTCGGTTATTACATGTGTTTTGTTTATCACTTCTCCAGGCGTGCATCTCCTATGACAAAGTTGACCCACATGTATGTGATGCTTCTATGGAATGTTTAATTCTATATATCCTTTAATGATTTGAAATGAATATTGAATTTAGATCCAATTATGATTCTTCCTTAGTTGGGTTTTCTTTATGATGTATATTATGATGACATGGGTATGAGGTTGGGGTGTGTCTTGATACAAGGAAAGAAAGTCGTGGTGTATAGATCTCACTAATTATTCCCTTTTGATAAAAACTATCCAACCATTGACCTTAAGTTATCATCCATAATGCACACTATTGATACTTGTCACCACTATCTCTCTAGGGAGTGGTTTAAGGTATATTCACATCATAAGGACCTAAATTATATTTTAATTAAAATGGATTTAAATTTGTGACAACGATGTTGGGTTGATTGTCCTATGACACTAAATTTAGATATTTCATACACAAATAAAAAGTGTACTTTCTTCATTTATGTGTTGATTCAAAAGTTACCAACTCAATCCTTGAATTAATCAGTAGAGGAGTAGTCTCAGATGAGTATGTTTGCTGAGATAAACTTGGAAGTGAAAGAGGTTGATGGGTAGGTGTTCTTATCTTGTGTGAAACTTCATTCATTATTGGATTATCAGATTCATATTGGGCAAGAAAAATACATATATTTTTAGAATTATTAAAAAATCCAATATGGTGGGGAGACCTAGGATGTCTAGTCTCAATCACCCGACGATATCTTATATTTTTGAGGTAGATTGATCATTCTTCTATCTCTAATAAAAGATTTTATAGATAATGAACATTAGTATCATTGGTTCTTGAACCTTGAGACTACTAAGATGAATCATGATTTTATACATCGGAATTGGTGGTTGGGGATAAGGTGGTCGATTGAAGAATTTATTTCATGATTCCTTACTTTTTAAAATATTAAGGTAGAGCACCATAGAACTATCAAATTGTTGCATCCCTTACCCATTCTAGATTGAAAATTGTATGAGATATTCATGAACTTCATGATTGTAATTCCTCGTACACCTTGAGAAAAGGACTATATTTGGGGGATCATCGATTGACTCATCAAATCATCTCATTTCTTTCCAATTATGGAGATGATGAATATATAAAAGCTTAGGTACATGTATGTTTGAGAGATTATGAAGTTCCATGTATTTTACTATATGGTTATTTCTTATAGGTTTCCATCATTTAAATCTAGATTTTGTATGGTTTTGTAAGAGGCTATGGGTTCCTAATTGAAGTTAAGTATGATGCATCACCCATAGATGAATGGGAAGACTGAGCGAGCCATTTAGATTCTTGAGGATATGTTTTGTGTGTGTGTGATTGATTTTGATAGTTCATTGGAAAATCATCTACCTTTGGTAATGTTTTCCTATAAAATTTCTTATCATTACTTGATTAAAATGGTTCCTTTTGAATCATTTTATATTCATCAATGTATATCTCCTTTTTATTGGGAAGAATTTAGAGAATAGTATTTGGTTATACTGAGTTTTATTTAGGAGATGATGTAAAATGTGTATATGATACAAAAAAGGTTAGTGATGGATCAAATTCATTATAAATCATATGTGGACCATCATCATCACCCATCAAAATTTGTGGTTGGTAATTTTGTTTTTCTTAAAGTTTCTCCTCTGTTGGGGGATCATCACTTGTGAAAGTAGGTTTAGTTGGCTCTGTTGTATATTGGTCCTTTCGAGATCATTTAATAGATTAAAATAGTGGATTATTAGATATACATTTCATATATATTGACATTAATTCATGATGTTTTTAATGTTACCCAATTTAGCATGTATCAACCAAACCCGTCCCCTATAATTGAATGGGAGAATATTGATCTAGAGCCTAAAACCTCAATGGATAAGCATCCAATTTAGATTAAGGATCTTCAATATAATGTAGTATGTAGTAAAAATATTCCCTTGGTTCATGTACTATGGTATTGTTGATGATATATCCATAACACATGGGAAAATAGTCATTGATGATGTAGTATTGTTCTTCACTTTTTTGAGAATCTAGAATCTTTAGCATTTTTGGGGTACAAAAGGTTTCATGGGGAGGATAACTTTGATACACTCCTCAACAAAGTTATGTTTCATATTAGTCCACATTTATCTCTCTTTATGTTATAAAGAATTTAAGTAGTTTGGGGTTGAAAATTATGATATTTTAGAGAAATAGGCTAGGTTCCCAGTCTATGTGTAGTTAGTAATAATCATGTAGTAACCGTGAGATATGGTTATATTGGTTTTAGTGATGATTTTCATGGTTTTAGAATAGTTTATATAGTCAGGTGACTATTCATAGGTAATTTTGTGCTTTGGATTTCAAGGGATAGTAGATACCACATGGTCAACGAATGGTTTTTCTAACCATGTGGCCTAACTATGCAACATGTGAGGGTTTCATAAAAAAAATAAAATTACTCTAGTTTCATTGGTTTTTTAAAGTCTAATATCCTCCTAATATCTCGTTATCTCAAATCATTCCCTCCTTGACACTCTAGAGGACTCTCCCATTGATTCCTTGGTGATACTCAATCATTTTGGGTGGATCTCTTCGAGGTATATTCAGATTTCCTCTTGATTTCTCCTCTTTTCTCTAGATCTATCTGTGATGCCCCTTTACCTTGATCAATTAGAAACTATAGGGGATATAACGGTCATATATAAGGTTGTGGTTAGAGAATAGATGATATAATTTATATATTTAGGATTTTGAGGATCAAATATATGTGTCTTCCATCACCAAATTCAAAGGAGTTGAAATCTCCTCTATTGGTGAGGTGGGTGTCTCTATCCAATGGATTCTTTCCCATGGAATACTTTAATGATTGTATGATATACTTTTATTTTGGTATATAAAAATGATTTGTTTATTTTTTTCATAGCTAAATTGAAATCCATAATTCTTATTTTATATTTGATGGTGATAGGAAATGTTTTAGTTTTTTTTTTCTTTAAAAACAATTTTTATAAACATTAAGTATTAGATTAAATGATATAAATATAATTTAAAAATGTTTGGATCATATTCTATGGAATGTATTGGTAGAACTTGGAACTTGGGGAAGACCATGGGGTATGTGTTCTACTTGAGAACTAGGATTCACTATGTTAGATAGCATTCCATGGATATCATGGTATTATAGACTCTATCTTGCAACCCATTTGTGTATTTTTAGTATACATTACATGGATGCTTGTACTTTACTTTCCTACTTGTTTTAATATGAATGGAATTCTTGGTTATTTCCCTTTATTTAATCAAAAAAATTATTACATGTTCTTCTTGGGATATGAATTATTTTAAAAATAAAAACCAAATGAATTTTTTTGAAATTGTGTTTTCATATATGTTGCTTTATAAAACTAGTTTTGTTTTAAAGATAGAACTAATATATTCATAGTAAATTACTTTGTATATATTTATGGTGGTATCTGAGTCGTCATTTCCCTACATACTATATATACCATTGGGAATATGAAGACTTCGTTTTATAGGACTTAGGTAATGGGATGGGTGTCATGTACCTCATGGTATCCTCCTAGTTGATATCTTATTTGAGTGGTTTGGGATGGTGGTTATCGATGGTCACGTGGAGATAGACTCTTGGATCATGGTTTTTCATGTGTATCGGACCGTTGGTATTTTTCATGTTATATCTTATGTTTGTATTTAGTATTTTTCATTGTACTCTTTTTTTGGTTTATATTCATATTTTTTTCTTTAGTAAATGATACATGTCTTGGTGATGTTCAAGGTTAAATCATTCCCTTTTTTATTATATTGACACCCAAGTGCTTGTCTCGAGCCTATGGTGATTAGTAACATGCTTTGGGTATTCTGGTAGGTTGTCTCGGGTGATGTGTTAGGTTAACCTATGTTGGTTCATTAAATAGTGACACATATCCAAAATTAGAAAACAATTTTGAATCAAATACCAAAAAAATTATGTTTATTTGAAGTCATAAATCGAATATCCCAAAGAGTTATGGTAGTTTATAGCACCCGGGCGATCAGAGGATCAAAAAAGAAAGAATAATTGGGTATACATAGTAAAATTAATCAACCATTTTGTGAAGTTATAAGAAAAATATTTTAGAAATGGTGATCTTCCTCAGTTCTTATTTAGTGATGAGAAATTATAATATTTCTTAGTGTTAAATAAGCGATGAGAAGAGTACTCTTTATTAATGCTTCTAATTGCCTCTAAGAAATATTAGCAGTTAACAAATCCAATTTTGGAATAGTAAAAATAGATGACTTATTCCAAATCAACCATGTAAAGAATTTTAAAATTTAATTATTCTAAAAACATTCAAAATCAAAAAAATATATTATTTATTATATAGTTTCTAATCATTGTGATTTTTCAAATGGGAAACAAAAAATATAATTCTATATAGAAATGAAAAAAAGTTTCTCAAATTCCAAATGTTAAAAATTACACAAAAATTTAATAATTATTATTATTAAATCAAAAAATTAATTAGAAATTTTTTGTATCACTTATAGTATTTTATAACATTTTACTTCCTTTCATTATATAAATTTTTAAGATTAGTTTTTTTACTTTTCTTTAGAAACTCACTGAATTTATTAGGTTGTTATTGTATTATTCACTATTACGGATTCGTGATTTATCAACACTAAAAATGTTTTTTTTTAACATCAGATAAATTATTGATAATTATAACATTGATAAAGGCTAAACACATTTTATCAGTGCAAAAAACTAGTACCGGTAGAAGATGTATTTTATCAATGATAACAATAGAACTGATAAAATATTATCTTTATGATCCCTAGTTTCTAGGGATGATAAAATAGCATGGAATATTTTTTAATAAAAAACAATAAAAAATACGTTGGGACCACTATATAAATGACTCTAAGACCCCTAATATTGTATATTTGGGACTTATTGACATTCAAAATTAGCTCTATTAACACTAAAGAAATTGTTAATAATTTTATCACTGATAAAGGGAAGAAACCATTTATCAGTGCTAGAAACTAGTAATAATGAAATGTGGATTTTTTACATAGACCCCCTCCCCCCATTCACATTCATTGGCTTCCAATTGTGTAGATAAACCTTTGAGAAGTTGGCACCTTAGTCTCATACTTAGTCTTGTAGGTTAGACCTAAGATAAGGATTTTATCAATACTACTTTCTAATATAGATAAAAGAAGTTAGAATATTTCTTTAAAATATTTGGGTAAAAAACATTTGGGGATACTATACACACTACACTAAGGCTACCCAATAATGTGGATTTGTGATTTATCAATACTCAAAATGGGATTTATCAGCACTAGAAAAAGAACTGATAATTTCAATACTAATAAAGGTCAAACACCTTTTATCAGTTCTAGAAACAAATGTTGATAAAATATAACCATTATAAGATATTTCTTAGCATTCATAAAAGTTGTCTTTTATTGGTGATAATTTATATTGTTGATAAAATCAATTGGAATATTTAAAAAATATTTTAAAAAAACCCATGGGAACACCATACACATGCCCCTAATTCCCCCAAACAATGTGAAACCCCACCCCCTTTGGAACACCACACATGTGTAACACCATGGACCCCTAAAAACAAGTGACCCCACCCCCTATAGGCCACAAAACATGGGCTTTACCATTACTAGATAAAGCACTAATAATTACAGTTCTCATAAAGACTGGAAAAATTTTATCAGTGAAAGGAAATATCACTAATAAAATGTTGGGTTTTTTACATAGACCCCCCCCCCCCCCCAGTCCTTGGATTCCAATTTCTAAGACCCCCTTTACAAAATTGGGCCCTTGATCTCACATTTAATCTTGTAAGTTGGGGAAAAAATGTGGATTTTATCATCCCTGAAAAGAGAAATAATAAAATATGACATTTATCAATGCTTTTTTTAGCACTTATAAAAAAATTCATCATTGGTTTCTAACATTGATAAATTCACTTGGAATTTTATTTTTAAATGTATAAAAAATCACTCAGGGCCATCATACACATTACCTTAAGGCTCCCCAATACTACAGATTCATGCTTTATCTATGATCAAAATAAGCTTTATCAGTGTAAGAGAAAGTGTAGATAATTAAAAGAACTGATAAAGTTTGGAAACCTTTTATCAATTCTAAAAACTAACACTAATAAATTAAAAAATATTTCCATTATCAATTCCTATTTATCCGTAATAAAATTAGTTTTTTATCAATGCTAATTTCTAATGCTCAAAAAAGCGTTTTGGATAATTTTTTTAAAAAATAGATAAAAAATACCTTAGGACCATCATACATAAAACCTTAATTACCCCTAATCATACACAACCCAACCCCATATGGATCACCACACACGATACCCAAAGTCCACACCAAGAACATGCAACAACGCCCCCTCTATCCCATCACACACATGAACCAAGGACCATGTGAATGCCCAACACCACCACACACGCAAGCCCACTCCTTAAATATAAAATTAATAAAAAGGGGGAGGGATTTACACCGCCATCCATTAAATTCTCATCAATTACTCTTACCACTAACCAGATGATCATAAGTCCCTCCAAGAATGTGAAACCCCACCCCCTCTAATCTACCACACATGAGGTACCCTAAGGACCCCCAAGAATGAACAACCCCCATCTCCCCCTCAAACCCCAACCCATCACACACATGACCCAAGGACCCCGTGCATGCACAACCTCACCACATACACGACCCCACCCCTTAAATATGGATTTAATTTTAAGGTAGTGGGATTTGAACCCCCATCAAGCACATTATTAACAATTACCCATGCCACTAGCCCATATGATTTTTCCTATTACATATTAACATATTTATATGTGTGTGTGTGTGTTTTGTAATGTATACTATTTTAATATATGTATATTTTTTAATATTTATTTACCTATATTATAATATATACATAAAAATATATATGTTTATTAATATAAACACACACACAAAGATATATATATATATATATATATTCATAAACATTATATATACATTTGTATATGTATATATATATATATTCATATGTTTGTATAAGGAAAATAAAATTGATAAATTTTTACTTTAAAAAAATGGACAATAAATTTTTATTTTAATATGGTGTATATATTTAAAAATACATTCCATAGGTAAATATGTTTAAATATTTATTTATACAATTAAATTTTTAAATGTAAATATATATATAAATTTTTATTTATATATATATATTTATAATTAATAATACAGTATATAAGATGGTAAAATTTCAACACTATAATATCAATAAAAATGTAATCTCAGGGAATAAATTTAGACTGCACCAAAATAAGATAAGATGGACCTCTTAAACAAAGATGAAATTCCATCAAATGTTAAAAACAGTTGGGTATCCAAAATAAAAAACTCAACTTTAGGATCCTTATAACACATTTTGACTAAGATAAAATGGGATATAATCCCCAACCCTATAATAATTATTGTAGATCACTTTATAAGCTTTGATTTTATATCTTGGATACCAAACGGACACTCGAATCAAAAATTTATAGTTGTTTGAAGTTCAAGTCTTGTATTTAAATTATCTTAGGATATTATTTATTTAATTAAATTTTTTTATTACCAAATTATTATTAAATTTATATTAGTCAATACTAAATAATAATTAATTACTTAATATTAATTTTTAATTATTTTATAAACCTCTTTCACTGAATATATTATATATTGAGTATAAATAAATATTTAATAATATATAAAATATATTTAAATATATATATTATATTTATATCAATATAAATATATTTATATATTATAATTTGATATTCAATAATATAAAAGTGTTTTATGAAGGGTAAATTTTATCGGTGTTAAAAAAATGTTAATGAGGTTTACTATTTATGTGATATTTCTTTTAACACTGATAAAAGGCAATGTGTGTTTGAACTAAAATGTCACTTTTAAATGAAAACATTCACTTTCAGTCATACCGGGAATACTGAGTGTCGGATTGATGTGTGATTAATTACTACATATCACAAATAAATTATAAATCTTTTTTCTAAAATATTAGGACAATATAAGTGTGTTTTCTTAGTTTTGAGTATGTGACATGTGTTTTGAACAAAAATACTGATTTCAAATGAAAACACACACTTTGAGGTATACCAAAAACACCATGTATCGAATTGATATGTGGTTTAATCCTACATGAAAAATAATAATCATGTGTACTTTTACTAAAGTTTCAAGAAAACCAAGGTGAATTTTCCTGGTTTTGAGTATATTAAATGATTTTTGAACAAAAATGAAACTTTTAAAAATGAAAACATGAACTTTCATTCATTCCGACCACTACTTGTGTTGGAATGATGCAAAATTATTTCATACTTTTTAAAAATGAATCATAGATAATTTTACTATAGTATCAATAAAATATAAGTGTTTTAGATTAGTTTTCAATATGTGACTTATGTTTTGAACTAAAATGTCATGTTTAAATGAAAACACACATTTTCAGACATACCAACCACACCCTGTGTCAAATTCATGTGTGGTTAGTTTCTACACATAAAAAATGAATTATTGATCTTTTTACTAAACTATTAGAACAATGTGAGTAAATTTTCATAGTTTTGAGTATGTAACACGTATTTTGAACTAAAATAACAATTTTAAATTGAAACATGAACTTTGAGTAATATCGAAAACACCAAGTGTCAGATTGACGTGTGGTTGACTCTTATGCATCACAAATGAATCCAAAATCATTCTATTAAATTATCAAGAAAATATGATAATTTTCCCTTGGTTTTGAGTATGTGACATGTGTTTTGAACTAAAATGTCAATTTTAAAAATAAAAATAATAACTTTTAGTCATTGCGGACACATTTTGTATTGAATTTAGGTGAAGTTAATTATTACACATCAAAAATTAATCAAGGATAATTTATATAAACTATAAAGTGTAACACATAAGCTTCAATTATAGTAAGTTATCTTTTCTTTCTAAATAAACAATAGCATAATGCACATAGCTTTATTCAAGTATGTGATTAATTCCAAATTTCAAAAAATATATAAATTTAATTTGATGAAATTAACTTCATTTTAGAATTCATTATGTCAAAATTATATAAGGGTGAATTTTTGATATTTTTCAAAAATAGTTTATTTTTTTGTGAATAGTTAAAAATAATGATTTTACAAAAAACTGTCACATTTAGGACATTATTATGATATAATTATAAATATAAAGTTTAAGAAAAAAAATTCTAGAAAAAATATACATTTAATAATTAATATAACTCATATAAAAATATAATTTTGAACTTATAAATATATTCTCAACATTTTGGAAATCTAAGTAATGATTTTGTTTAAATAAAAAGGGTTTGTAATTCTTCTCTTTTAATAAAGTATTTACAATGTTATTTTTGGTTTTGGTTCTGTTTTAACAAAATAATTATCATTTGGTTTTACGTAATACAAATAATTCCATTTTAATTATAATTATACTTTATTTTATTATAAAATCATTTTTAAGCTTATAACAAACATTTTTCTAAAAACAATTTTTGGTGCATTTTACAAACATATGTTAAAAGTAGTTATTAAAACTTATTGAAATTGAGTCTTGTAAAATGGATCCATATTTGTAATTAGAAAATTTTATTTTAATTATTATGTAAAACTTAATTTTTGTCATAATAAATAGTAAAAATTTGTTACCACAGCTAAGGTTAAGAGGGTTCATCGAAGGGTTAAACTATGAGATAAAGGTAAAAATGACACTTAAACATTTATATATATTATGTTTTGAAGGTATCTAGATATTATATTATCTAAAATTTTATTTCCTATCCATTTTTTTCCTTTCACAAGAAAATGATATTATATTATTTTAATCTTTTAAGTAATTCCATGTGTGTCCCTCCCCTCACTTATAAAAGGGAACCTCTTCCCCATCCTTATTTGAAAACTTTGATCCCTCTAGATCAGCCAAGACATGCCCAAAAACCTTAGTATCTTATTTAATATAATTCTTGATCTTATTTTTTTACCCTAATACCATTCTAATAATCCTTAAGGTATAAGCTAAAGGAGGTATCTCAAAGAAGAGGTAATCATCATACCTAACCCTTCAAAAGTTTATTTCTTATTATAATTACTATAAATCTATTTTATTCATGATAAAATAATTAATAAAGTATTATAAATAAACTTATATGTAATTATTATTATGGGATATCCATTTTAAACCCTTTTTCCATCAAATTAGAAATTAAATTATCGCTCATGTGTACGTGTTAACTACCGCCTTCACATAGTGATATGATTCATGTTCCATCACCACCCCACATTAAAGGACAAAATGATAGGTTTAATAAACATATATGATATTTATGATATAATTATTATTATTTAATTATAAAATATTGTTTATCTTTCTTTTATTCTTTTCTTTAGAAAGTGAAAACAACGTTCATGCATATGTACAAACTGTCATCTCCATGTATGGTGTAATTCATTTCTCTGTCTATTAATTTTATTGATGGATATAATTATATATATAATTAATATATATGATATTTATATCATTATTAACATTATTTAGATTATTTAACCATGATCACAATGCATGGACCATAATTTCCAAATCAAACCATACCTGAAAAACAAAGTAGTTAACACCCCAAATGATGACGATAAGGAAATATTGTTAATGAATTGAAAATAATATGTTATAAATAAACCATGTATGGGATTATTGTTATGAATATGATTATATTATATAATTATGATAAATTTAAATTTATTATATAGAAGTTTAAAAGCACTTAGAAAGCAAGCCAGACATGAGGTAAGGGTTTCTCATCTCACTTTTATTTCTGTGAGACATATTCCATATTCACCACTTAGTTATTTAATGGGGTATATATAATAAACCTTTGATATGTTATATCATAAATATATTTATATTACTATAATTTTAATTTTCATTTGAAGTTATTTCTTTCATGGGGGTTATGATTCAAAAGTTACCAAAGTTGTAAGGGTTTTATGTTACAATATCACTTTTTATTGGGATTGTTTATGAATAAATTTATACTGATGAAATTATATGATATATAACTAAAAAATATTATTTATTTTACTCTAATATTTTTATTTCAAGAAATTATAATTTTTCCATTCAATTTCCTCTCTCTAATTACTCAAAATTCTCAAATAACTTTTTTAAGGAAAACCGTTTTTTTATATTTAGTCAAGAATATTTTTATTCCATGTCCATATTTTCTTTAAAACGATTTCAATAATGTTTGAAAAATTTTACATTTATTTATTAAATTAATTTTTACCTATTTTTTACTTTTTATGAAAAAAAATTAAGAGAAATCTTATTTTCATTTTCTAAATGAGATACTTTTTACCAAAGGTGTAAATAGTATCTTTATTTTAACATTTATCCCATAAATAACTCTTCCCCAAATTATGACTATTATTTTACTTAAAACTTAATTTAAAATTTTCCATGGTTATTTTCAAAGAAAATGTTTTTCCTAATATTCTATAAATTTTATATTTTAGAAAAGTGGTTTCAAAATGTAGATGGTATTTTACTCAAGAAATGTTTCACTGATCTTGTAACATTATTTTCATCTATGTCAATATCTTTTGAAGAATATTATGCCTTATTGTGGATATACTCAAATGATATCAACTAAAATATTACTTTGGATGGATTATGATCATTTTTATTTAGCGATTAACTAGGGAAAATGTTAACATTTCATATGCTTGTTTTTTAATATGAATGTTTATGTTCATTATGTATTGAATTATTATTCATTTACTTAATTTGATGAATTAATTTGACTAAATAAGTGATTATTTGGGGTCATTATATCCCATCAATGCATCGTTAGGTCTCATGAGATAAGCTAGTTTTGGGTATTCAGTGTACACCTTACCTAATTTTGAATGGTTTCCTCACTCGAGGCCTTGATGGTAAGATTAAGATGTATGGAATTATGAATTCTATAATTTTGAAATGAGTTATTATTATAAATGTGATTATTTATATTTTTTTATTCTTATATATATTCTCCTTTTATGATATTATTTATATAGTATATTTAATTATTGTCTATCACTTTTATATTATTCATGATTTATTTATTCTATGATATCTTTTATTGTATGCTTTCCCTTACTGAGAATATGAGATCACACTTTATTATAATTTCCTATACCCATGATACTAAGAAGGGGTATATGAATTATTTTAGGGATATACTTGAATAAATAATAAATTTATCACTATAATTTTTAAGTGTTATTTCTTGTTTTCAAATGTAATGTGAGGATCATGTATGTATATTATCTTCCAAGACTACTAAACTATTTGATCAATCAGGATGATATCTCTTATATCTTTTTCCAATATAGTAAAATAAACACTAAGATTGTTTTACTAGAGTAAGAGTGTTATAGTTGGTATCATAGGATGTTTAGTATAAACCTTAGGAACTATATTTAAGAAAACATAGATTAGAGAACATAACCTTATGATGGAATATAAGGATAAGTCTAAGTATTGGATGATATTTTTATATAATCTAAAAAAATGATGAGTATAAGAGCCATTTTTCAATCATTATTAATATTCTTAGATAAATGGATTTACAAGTAACATTTATAAAATGTGAATTCTGGATTTAGGAAGTTTCTTTTCTTTGACATGTAGTCTCTAAGGATGGAATTTTAGATGATCCTTTAAATAAAAATATAGTGATGTAATGGAAAATTCCAATGAATATGACTAAGTTACATATAGGGGTTAAGTTTATATAATCATAAAAATATGAATAAAGTTTTGAATAATTAAAGGGAAAATTAGTTAATGCACTATTTTTTACTTTACCATCGAGAAGGTGTGGATTTTTTATACATAGTGATCTATCAAAGAGGGGAATTGGATGTGTCCTTACACAGAATTATAGAGTTGTTTCTTAAACATTAAGGTAGTTAAAAAATCATTAATTGAATTATCCAACCCATGATCTCGTAATCTTTTCATTTAAGATATGGAGGCATTACCTTTATATTGAAATATGTGAAATATATATAGATCACAAGAGTTTGACATACATTTTCTCACAGAAAGAGCTCAACATGAGGCAAATGCAATTGTTATAACTACTCAAGGATTATAATTTCTCAATACACTAACACCGAGGGCAGAAAAATAAGGTGGTTGATTCATTGAGTAGAACCTGTCATGGTGTTTTCTATAAAATTAGGATTAAAAAAGATATTATATTCATGGATTTAGTAAAGTTGGATATGAGAATCATTAAGGAAGCATAAACATCACATCTATTCCAAATTATTGTCAAACCATTCTTATTGGTGAAAATAAAAAGTCCCTAAATATTCAAAGAAAATTAGATTCATTATTGATGGGATGTTAGTAGAATTAATCTATAAATATGGAATAGTGAAATTTGGAAAAAGGATATGTGTTACATATTTGTTTGAGACGAAAATGGATTTATTAGCTAAATCTCAAATATCAAACTTATCTATACACCCTGGTAGCACCAAAATATATTGAGATTTGAAGGAATATTTTTTTGCATAATATAAAATGGGAAATTGAATATTATGTATCGATATTCTTGGTTTTTCAATAGGTAAAAGAATAAAGGAAAAACCCTAAATAAATCATTCATCCTATCACTATTCCTATATGAAATTAGAATGATATTAATATGTAATTTTTCACTAAATTTCCAAATACTCCTTGAAATAATGATTCCATATGGGTTATTATTGATTATCTTAAAGAGTTTACACATTTAATCACTATAAGTTAATATATACCTCTTGATCACTTCATGTGGTTATATATTAATTAAGATATAAGACTTCATAGTATACATCTTTCAATTGTATCCAGACTTGATTCACAATTTACATTGAAATTCTAGAAGATTATTCAGAAGTCTCTCAACATAGAGCTACATTTCAGCACAGCCTATCATCATCAAATTTATATCAAATATTAAAGGACTATTCAGATATTATATTTCATGATGATTTCATCCTCAATTTACTTTCAAGGTATGTGGGATTAGTATTTACAATTGGTATAATTTTCATATAACAATAGCTTCCATTCAAGAATTAAAATGTCTCCATATAAAGTATTGTATGGTAAGATGTTTCATACTCTAAATTGTTGGTATGAAGTTGGTGAAAGTAAGATCATAGGCTCAGATCTCATGGAGGATACAATATTTAAAGTGAATACTATTCATCATCATATTAAGGAAGATTAAATTAGACAAAAAAATATACTGATAAATGAGGGATAGATTAATAATTTCAAATGGGAAATCATGTTTTCTTAAAGGTATCTCCATAGAAGGGTGTTATAACTTTTAAAAAGAAATGGAAACTATGTCCTAGGTATATCGGGCCTTTTGAAATTATATAATGAATTGGAGCTCTCGATTACCATTTAGTAATTCCAACTAGCCTCTCTAAAGTTCGTGATGTGTTTTATATCTCATTATTAAGGAACTACATGACAGACCCAATACATGCGATCACCACTGAGTAAATATAATTTTAACATAATTTATCTTACTATGAAGATTCTTTCTATATTATTGACAACAAAGAATAAGTGTTGCTGAATCGGATGACTTGATTACTGATGATCTTTAGATAAATCGTAAGATATAATAGATAAAATGGTAACCTGAAGAATTTATGATAAATAACTACCCACATCTATTCATGGGGTGATATTCTAGAAATTTTAAGGTTGATATTTTTTAAGGGGGGGATAATATAACACCTTAGCTTCAATTATAGTAGTAAGCTTGTCTTTCTAAAGAAACAATAGCATAATGTAACTAGATTATTAAATAATGTGATTCAAACATCAATTAAGAAATTTTATAAATTTAATTTTATTAAATTAATTCAATATTTTAATTTAATATCTCAAAATTATATTATTGTGAAATTTTTGAGATTTTTCAGAAATAGTTGATTTTTTTGGTGAATAGTGAAAAATACCGATTTTATAAAAACTATGACTTTTATGACATTATAATGTTATAATAATAACTTAAAAGTTTATTAAAAAAATTATAGAATAAATATATATTTAATAATTCATATAATTCATATAAAAATAAAATTTTGAACTTAGAAATATATTCTAGAAATTTTTTAAATTTAAGTAATGTTTTTGTTTAAATAAAAATTGTTTTTAGTTCTTATATTTTAATCAAGTGTGTATGTGGTTACTTTTAGTTTTGGTTTGGTTTAAAAGACAAATAAATATTATAAATTTGATCTATACCAATGGTTCTAAACCAACTATTTTAAAAATCATTGGTATAGGCAACTATACCAATGGTTTGGAAAAACGGTCGATCTAGGTGAGGTATATGGCACTTATACCAACGATTTGGGAAAAAACATTGGTATAGGTACGGTATATGGAACCTATACAAAATTTTTGGGAAACTATTTTGGTATAGGTATGGTATATGGACACTTATACCAATGATTTTTTTCAAACCATTGTTATAGATATTGTTTCTATCCACCAATACCAATGGTTTGGTCAAACCGTTGGTATAAGTGGTGCCATTATTTATTCATAATAATAAATATAATAATAAATAATTAAATATAAATAATTTTTTATACATAAATAGATATATTTTTATATATATATAAATATATAATTAGTTGTAGTATAGTGGTAAATTCTATTGAATATAAGCAGAAGGTTGTATGATCAATACCTTGCACTAGAATTTTTTTCAATAAAAGACCTATACCAATAGTTTGACCAAACTATTGGAATGTGTAATTGTAGTGAAATTTTTTATAAAAATGGTTTCATAACCAGTTTTATATTATTTATATTCCAATTTTTTTTTCAAACCATTATTATAGGTATATACTAATGGAAAATTACCCAACAAACACTCAAATCATTAGTATGTGCAATAACAATGGTTTGAGGGGATGAAAAATGGTTATAAACTATTTTAATGGAATTTTATATTATTTAATGAGTCTAATTTTATTTAACATAATCTAAATAATTCAATTGGAATCAATATTATACTTTATTTTTCTATAAAATCATTTTTATGCTTAAAATAAACATTTTTCTAAAAACTATTTTCGTTAAATGTTATGAACATGTGTTAAAAGTAATTTTTTCTAATTAGGAAAATTGAATATTTTAAAATGGATTACATATTTTTAATCATCATAATTAATATTATTTAATAAGTTAAAATTAATATTTAGTCATAATTAATAGTAAGAACAGTAAAATTTTGTTACCATTGTTACGGTTTAAAGGATTTATTGAGGGTTAAACTAGAAGATAAGGGTAAAAATGCCTCTTAAACTTGTATAAATATCATTTGTTGAATATATTTTGAATTTATAGTATCTTATATTATAATTCCTTTCCTTTTTTTTCTTCTTTCACAATAAAATTACTTTATATTATTTAAATATTTTATGTAATTCCATATGTGTCCCTCCCCTCACTTATAAAATAGAACCTCCTATCCACCCTTATTCAAAAACTTTGATTCCTATATATAAAAAAATATCTAACCAAAAACATTCTTATATTCCTTTCTTTCATTATTTATCTTCTTTTCTTACCCAAATATTGACCTAATAATGCTAAAGGTGTAAGACAAAGGAGGTCTCCCAAAGAAGAGGTAATCATCTTACCCAACTCCTTCCTATAAAGATATAGTATCTATCCTATCCAAAGAAATTAAGCTTCACCAATATAATTATATGTTATAATTATTATGGTAAAACTATTTTGTACCTCCTATCCATTAAATTGGAAATGAAATTACCACTCCTTCGTACGTATCGATTATCACCTCTATGTATCTATATGATTCACTTTTCATAACAACCTCACATTGATGGATACAATGATGTATTTAATTAATATATATGATATTTATGATATAATTATGATTATTTAATTATAATATATTATTTATCTTTATTTCCTTCTTTTTTTAGAAAATTAAAACAGTGTTCATGCATACATACGGACTACTATCTCCATGAATGGTGTAATTGATTTTTTGATAGATACCTTTTATGGATGGTTCTATATATATATATATATATATATATATATATATATATTGAATATATATTATAGTTATATAGTTATTAAAATTCTGGATATTATGGAATTGTGATCAATATGAAAGGATCATAACTTCTGAATCGAAACATACATGAAAAACGAAGCGGTTAACACCCAAAATGATGATGACAATGAAAGATTATTAATGAATGGATGATAAGATGTTATAAGTAAAACATGTATAGTATATAGATATGTATATAATTTTTTTATAAAATCTAATTAATTGAAATTTATTATAAAGGAGACTAATATCACTTACAATGAAAGTCACACATAAGGTAAGGGTTTCTAGTATCTCTTTTATTTCTATAAGACATATTCTATGATCACCACTTGTTTCTTTCATGTGGTGTATATAATGATACTTTGATATTTTATATCATGAATATATTTAAATTCATGGAATTTGAATTTTAGTTTAAAATTATTCCTTCCATGGGGGTTATGATTCAAAATTTACTAAAGCAGTAAGGTTTTAATGTTATAATATTACTTTTTTACCAGGATTATTTATACTTAAATTTATGATAATAAAATTGTTTCAGTTGGTATTGAAGAAAAAATTCTTTATAATTTTGTTTTCATGTATATTAAAATAATTAATATTAATATCTTATAACATATCATTTATAGTTCTTTTTGAATTTAAATTAATAATGTGACAAAGTATTTTTCACATTGAAAAGGGAATAGCTACCCCCTGCTATGATGAGAACCATGAAATTCTATTATGATACTATAAAACATTTTTCTAGTGTTATATAACATTCTATTATGGGTCACATTGTATTTTTACTATCAATTTTGAGTACTCATAGTCATATGAAACTTTATCTCATGAATTTTTCACTTGGTAATCTCTAATATGGGAGATTATGAGAACATACTTGTCTGTAGGAAATCAAAATATTTATATGACATTGTATTTTTATATCTTCCAGTGTGTATAATGATCCTTAGACTTTAATATTATTATTAATTCATATCATGAATCACATATAAGGATCTATTATTGTAAACCATGATGAGACAGTTCATGGTAAAGTTGGGTATGTTGGGTTTGTCATGAATAATATGTTACTAATGAGTAATTAAAGGAAGTATTTTTCCCTTCCATATTTATATAATATTTTATCTTGGACCTTTGATAAGAATGGAACCGTAGAAATAAATATCATTTCCATGGTGATGTAGATATATTCATTACAAATAATCGAAGAAATATATATCAAGCATATAGGTTGATGACATGGGTGTGCAACTTGCTTGATGAGATATCGAGACAAATGGATTATATTACATAGTGAGCATTCTTAAGTTGTTTTGTCATTACAAAATATCTTCTTCCTTTATGGGTTCCTTGACACATTACTAGACAGTAATATTTGACTTTAGTAAATCCCACCTAATTCCAATGAGGAACAGTCTTAGATTGTCGCACACTAAGTTTTTTTATTTGATTTCAGTTAAATATTATTCATATTTAACAATTAGAAAAAATATTATTCTTCAGACAGAGATTTAATATTTATTAAAGATTTATTAAATGATAAAAAATAATAAATTAATATTTATTCAAAAGGTAATTTTTTAATTACACAAATATAAAATATTTATTTATCTCTTATTATCCACTCCATAATAATTAATTACTTATTTATTAAATAAATTATTTATTTAGTTATTTTAATATTATATAAATATGTATTCATCATACTATGAATAAAATAATTATTTATTGAATAAATGGATAAATATTTAATAATTATTATTATTTAGGTGTTCAATAAATTTCGAGGAGAAAGAGAGGACCAAGAATAAGTCTGATGATAAATATTAATTTTTCAAACCATAAACTAATATTTATGATTGTGCTTGTTAGAATACACCATTGAATAAAATGATATTATTATTTTATTACATGGAATGGGTCTCATATAGGATTAATAAATTATTAAGGGTCCTTGTTTAATTAATAAAATATTAAGCCCTAATCCTAGGTCTATAAATAGACGAATTTTTTATTCTAGATAATTTTTATCATTATGAACAACTGATTACTCTCAATATCCTCCTCCTCCTATCATAATTTTAATAATAAGAAGAATAAGAGAGATTACTTTAGGCCTGAAGTAACGTGAAGTGATCAAAGGTGAATAACTTAAGATGATCAATCGATTGCGCTAGCACTTGGAGATTCATTAGTGATGTTCAGAGATCGAAGGAGAATGTGTGGATCACCACTTTAGAGGATCTTCTTTGGGTCCTTACGACAAAACAATGCTACACCGATTGGGTTAGAATGATTAACATTCTCAATGAAGAAAGATCTCAAGATCGAGGTAACATTTCTTATTGTGTTTAAATTAATTATAAATTTAATGTGAAAATATATTCTCTGGGTTCAGGTGACATTATCTATCCATATTCTTTGGAAAAAAATTGGTCCTAAAATTTTCATACTGTGCAATATATGAATGATCCCTCAAATCTGACAAAAACTGAGTTATTCATTGGTTCAATAGGTTCTTAAGCTACACCAAAAACCATCAGGTTCTATTATAGAGTTCATGTTTAAATTTACAATTATTTATTTTATTGTTGATCATTACACATTTAAAAGATAAATTTAATTTCAAGTTTTATTTTTTCTTCCTCTGATCATCAAGATCTCTTCTCTCTCCTCTCATGGTTACGGATGCAATGGAATCACTTATCAGGGTTGATCCTAACTCAAAAAATGTCAAATTTTATGGATCATTAACATATTATACAAGACATAAACATCATGAACAATAAATGTTTTCAAAAGAATATTGATAATGAAATACGCCGAAACCAAGAGGAAAACTTTTTGTGTTATTTATAATTAATTTAAATAGATTGGAAGAAATAATACCTTTTCCTTAGTATCATTCTTCAATAATGTTTTTCACCATTTGAAACCATTTTCGTTTTATCGTCATTCCACTTGTAGGGTCCAAGTGTAGAATCTCTCTAGTAGTGATCCAAATGTGTTCCTTTAATCTCTAAACAACATTGATGGATTGTTGGGAGCTAGCATGGTGGATTCATCATCTTGAGGTGTTCATCTGGATCCCTAAAATAATTCCTTCATGCTTGAAGAATTTTCATTTCAATATCATTATTGAGAGTATAGAGGAGGGAAGAGAATATCTAGATTGTTCTTCGGTCTTTAGTGAGATATATATATTTCATTGTGGACAATGATTCTCAATGTCGATCAATATCAATAAACATCTACACAATAGACATAATCTTCTATTTATAGTGATATGGTTAGGGTTAAAAAATATTATTTAATTTCACAATGTCCCTTAAATAATATGTTAAACCTCATATGACCCCATTCTATGTAATAATATTATTATTGTTATTATTTTCATAGTTCACATAAACTGGTGAAGTGATAAATATTATTTTACCGACTTGTAGATTAATATTTATCACTAGACGCAATATTTTTTCACTTTTACTTCTCACTATTTATTGAATACCTAAATAAATATTTAATTAAATATTTATTCATAAAATAAAATAAATATTTTATTCACAGTTTGGAAAATAAATATTTATTAATTTTTGAATAAATAAAATAAATATTGTATTCACAGTCTGGAAGATAAATATTCATTAAATATTTTCATAATTAATTAAATTATTTATTATTGAATAAATAATTATTTATTACTTTTTGAATAAATATTTTTATCAATAAATCCTCAATAAAATTATCCTTTGGTCTTGATAATAATATTTATTCCAAAAAATCAAATAGAATTTAATTGAGATCAATGGAAACACTTAATGTGCGACCCTCTAGGCTTATTTCTCTTTGGCATTAGGTAGAATTTCATAAATTCCAAGATTACTATCTAGAAATGGGTCAAGGAAACCAATATAATGAAGTTAATATCATAACATTGACAACCACATTCTAGTGTACACTGTGTAATATAATCTCATTTTCATAATATCTCATCAAGCAGGTTGTATGCTTGTGTCATAAACCTATATGCTTGATACTCCTTTATTTTACTATCATAAATAAACCCATAGTTACACCATGTCTATGGAATTTGTTGTGATGGTTCCATTTCAATTAAATGAAATATATATCAACTTCAATAAAGATGGAAGAGACAAATCCTTCCTCAAATTATTAATTAATAACATGTCATTCATGATGCACCTAATGTACCCTGCTTTCTATGAACCTATGGCATCATGGTTTGGTTAATAAAACTAAGTGATAAATTCATTAAATTCATTAATAATAATCTTAAATTATAAGGACCATTACACACACTCACAAATAGTAATATCTGATGACACATAAACATCCTATTGGCGGGTCTGTTCTCATTATCTCTTGTATTTGATATTACCAATTGATAACTTCATGATATGAATCCCCATATTCTTATGAGTACTCAAAACTGATATTAAACAAATATTTTACCCATCATATCTTATTTTAGAACTAGATTTAATAATATCATCATGGAATTTCAAGGTTCTCATCATAGTGGGGAACTATTATGCCTTTTTCAGTGGGACTGATACTCTAGGACATTATCACATTGATGTTATGTATAAGAACAATCAATATGTGATAATGTGTTTAAATAAATATTCACTTCTTTGAATATAAATTTAACATAAAGTACAAAGTATTTGGTTATAGGGCACCAACTCCAACAAACTCTCACTTGCACTAGATCCAACTGCTAACGATTGGTTAGTTCTCACATGTTAAGCATGCTTATACTAAGTATGGATATAGCTATTGAGCCTATAACATTTTTCTACTATGTGGTAAATCCACACGTCTATGTGGATAATATGATTACTAAAGCATTACTACCTTGAGAAAATCCCTCAAGTAGTGATATAACTAAGTATCCACCTCTTGTTCTCATGTTAAAATCCAAACATTCTCATTAAGTCCATAGTCAAATATTATTATAATAATGAAAAAATTATTTCCTTTGGTATAACCCAAAATTAGAATAAGACATTTCTAAACCACTTCTTGAACTGCATCAAAATCTGCAACAAACTCGGATACTATTGATATTGAAACCACTGGCTAAAAGAAGCTTTTCTTGCATATTACCTTAGCTTATTTTTTATAGTAAATAAACTTTAACTAAGTAAAGACATGTGTTCAGTTCCCTTTATCTATAATATTATCACTTCTCCAAACTCCAGGAACTCATCCAGTTCTATATTTCCATGTATTGTCAGATAGTTCTAATTGCATGTTGGTGTAGTTATGTTGGATCTATTTGATATTCACGTACTACACATTGTGCATCAGTTTTATCAAACATCAGTACATATCATGGTATATGATATAAATTCACATAACCTAAGCTTGTGAATTTATTTTAATCTCAATAATCTCTTACTATTCCCATGCATGTTTTATTGGAAGGATTATATGCCAACAAAAATTTGATCTTTAACTATTTCAACTTATATTTTTCAATACTTTGTTCATATATGTACTATTACTATATTTAGATTACCTATGGATGTATTTTGTAGATCTTGTTCCCTAGAACATGGTTTCAACTTTAATTCATACTTGGATAAATTTCATTACTTAGTATTAACAAATCGATAAGATACAATATTTTTTTCCATATATTATCAACATATTTATCTTGAAAACTTATAGCACTCCCACTAACCACTTCGAGACACATTTCACTCATTCGTTTCCAAACAAATATTCTATGATCACTATACATGATTTATTTATAAATTAATTTATTTAATATAAATATCATATTGAAATTTATTGATTTCACTGGTCCTTTCTAGTTATTCCTTGTAGACATATACCATAGGGTCTTCTTTTTGGTCATTTCATATATATATCTTCCATAAAAATTCCTCCAAATGACATGTTCATGACTACCAATAACCTAATATTATGATCGTATAAATATAATTTGAAAAATATAATTAAAAAAAATTAGTCATGATGATTTTTGTATATGTTTTTTTATATTCTAAATCTTTCAATAATAAATCATGCTTTATTTGTATCATATTTTATCATCCATGTAATGTTTCTCTTGAAAACTCACCAGAAGTATCAAGTATTAGAAATATTAAAAATATAGATTTCTCAAATCTTGATACATGATGTGAGTTAATTGAATTTATATGTACTTTTCAACCTTAGAATGTTCCCATTTACGACTCCTTTATAGTAATATTTATTCTGAAAGAATAATATATTTCTTACCCACCACAGTGAACAAAAACCACCTATTTTGTTATGAATTCCTATGTGTTATGTGTCTCTAGAACTACTCTCCCCACTTAAAATCAATGGACTTTAGTATTCCTACGCCAACCCATGCGCATTCAGACTCTTAAACCAAATAATTTAAGTATTTTCCCATAATCTTTAAAGAGATGAGATTACTTTATAGAAATATAGTCATTCTTGACTAGTCATTAATATCTTTAGTGGCTATAGGATTATTCACTCAAATTCACCTTAGTGTTTGATTTTCAAATGTAGTTAAAGCAATATTTTAAAAATATATTTTACTACATAAACTTGTAGTAGTGTCCTAATATATTCTTATCACCTCACAATTGATATGATATCCATTAGACAATAGATTTGGCATATGGTTAGTTGTTTAACTTTTATTTAAAAGACATGTCTTTGAAGAAATAATGGATGATTTAAAATATATATAAGACTTTTCATTGATCTTACTTTTACTAACATCATAACATTGATGTATATAATGAAATTTTAGTTTGGGGTTACTTTTACTTTATATGTATGATCAATGATTACTTGGATAAGATATTCTCCGACAAGAAAGCTGAGAGATTTCTCAATATTTACCAAGTTCACTCATTTACTTCACTGGGCATTTCTAAAATTTCTTAAATGAGTCTCATGAAGTATATGAAGTTACCTTTAGATTTAGAATAGTTCACATGACCATATTGAACCAACTCTAAAACCTTTATAGTGTACCTTCATTTTAAAGGATTCATTATCTAAAACATGATAAGTAGTTTGTTTCTATATCTATAATCTTAGATCAATTGCGACTAAAAACCTTTTATGGTTTTGAACGAGTCATCTACTTTAAACTTTATTTGATAAAGAACTATATTTTCAATATTGGTTAAAAGTTTTATAATTTATATTCATCATTCATTACGATGGATATTTATGATTTAAGAATTAATAAACCATTAGTTTAGTATTGAGGAACCATAAAAACATTTATTCCAAATGTGAAATAATGTATTTTTGTGTCTAGATGGGCACTAAGATAAATTTTTTGGTAACAATTATTATAAAATTGAATCAATAAATTTTGAAATTATAAGTATCGATCTCCCCTTGGCTAATATAGAAATATCTCTTTCTCATATACTTTTTAGATCACTCTTTAATCTTTTTATTCTTGGTCATATCCTATATTTAAATAAATTTATTTTTTATTCATATTGTATTTAATACACGAGTGGTGAATAGAAACTTGATGAATATACTTGAAGTGGGTGTATCTTCTTGCTTCTTTAGTTAATTATAATGTTTTTCTAGTTTCCATTCTTTCCACATAAGAAGAAAATAGTGTCTTGTTCATTCTTCTACATTTGAATATTTTTTCTATTTGAATGATTCTATAAAGGATCTTTTAGATTTAGATTTTACATGGTATCTTTAGCCTTGTATTTCAAAATTTTCACCATAAACGGTAGAGAAAACTGTTTCGACCAATCCTTATTCCCTTAGTGAAGTATGGACAAAATATTGTTGAGAAACTTATCCATTTTTTTATCTGGGGTTGGATTAATAAGGATAACCTTTGTGGCAAGGATGATTAAATAAGACTAATGGATAATTTATTATCCAATTGGAATCCCAATTTTTCTAGCTAATCAATATACCCTAGTATTTTCAAACCATGATTAGTATCTAGATTCTATTCTTATAGTTTACAATAATATAGTGCATTGACAATATTATTTATTTTAATACTTTCTATCAATTTCTCAAGAAAATTAATATGAGATATTATGGTGTAAGAATTCATGTCCTTATGTTGTATCATCAACTCTCTAGACATAGTTTATAATATAATACAATGGACATAGGAAGAATCCTCTACATATCTCTGGTAGGAATATTTTTCATATTTTCTCACCTTATGGGGTGGAATAACATGGATAGGTGATTCCAATACATAATAAAAAAAATTAGAATAATTCATCATATAAATAATTGTACCATATCCAAAAATTTGTATTTATAAGGACATACCCAGAGTTAAGAAATGATAGCAGTGGTTTCATGTTTTTTCTTACCATTATTCTACAATAATTAAAACTAATGATTATTACTTTATGTGAATAAAAATTATGTGAGATATAATAAATTTAATGTTATTAAGTCTCTTAATATTTTATCAAGACCCAAAAATCCTTGCCATTGGACTGAAAATGACTAGTTGCTGAGAAATTCTAGTGGAAAGGATTCATAAACCCCTTCTCATAACCTAAAAGAGGGTATGGAAAATTAATTTAAGGTGTTTAGGTAGGTAATAATTTTCCAACTATTGATCAATTGAGTGGACTCCCCAATCCAGAAATCCTAACTTATATTTTCTCAACACTTGCTTCCAATTTACCTCAAGTATAACATGGGACACTTCTATTGATTTAAATTGGTTAATTCAACCCAAAACTTTCATAATAACTCCATGATAGAAGTAATTTTCCCAATGTGCATTGTTCAAACACTTAGTTTTATGGTTTTCATTCCTAATCATGTAATGGAAGGCTTAGTCTGACTTAATATTAAGTTGAGGTGTTTTATTTATTATTCATAAATTTTTATTATTTTATCTTTAACAAGTCTTGTTAATATAAAGTGGATTTTAATTTAGGTATTTACCATGTTCTCACTAAAAATTTACTCATAACCCATTAATTTTAATGTCATCTTTTCATATTATTAAATTTATTAATACGATCTTGATCTTGCATCCCTAAAATAAATCATGCATAATACAAGAATAAAATAAATAAATAATTGAAATGATCATGAGTTTTATCTAATGGTTGATTTATTTAATGAAAAATAAATCAACCTATGACCCTAAGGATAAACTCCTTATGTTGTCCATGGCATGAGTTATGATATCCCACCTGTTCACCTATGTATCTTCCAGGTTGGTTTCATCTCAGTGCCATTTTTAACCGCCTCTACCTCGGTTCCATATTGAACTAACTTTATGTTCCTTTGAAAACTCCTTTTATTACATTTTTTTATAAAACACACATGAGTGAGGTAACCAAAGGATTCGTTAAGGCTAACTGAATAAAATAACCTTGAATGTCTAGGATTTGCATAATAAAAGAGGGAGGGATGACTCACATGCTATTATATTTAATTTTATAATAATTAATTTAAAAACCAAGTAATAAAATTAAATTAAATTAAACCAATACATGATTGGGTCTAGTCATGCTCATGATCGGTCATACACATGAAATGATTATACATTTAAAACATCTATATAGAATTAGTTTTTATTCATTACTTGATAAAATAAAACATGCGTGAATTAATCTAACTAATTATCTTATTAATCAATTAATTAATTTTGTCTTATTTTATCCTATCATCTTGAAATTCCCATTCTCTATGATTTTAAATAAAATAAATTATTTTATTTTATTTAAAACTCAATAAAATAGTACACAACTTTGAACTTGGAAGAAACTCAATGATTACCTATCTAAACTACTCAGTATGGTTTTAATTGTAAACAATGCACTAATATGAAATATTGTGTACATGTAATATGAAATAATTTCATGGAATGTACTACCAATTTAATTCCACATGAAACTCATGAAAATTAAATATCATGTACAATTTAATGTATTGAGTCTTTAATATAAAATATCCATACATGATTCATAGTTTTGAAAATTATGTGGAATTAATTAAGAATTCAAAATAATATAAAAACTAAATATCAATGTGTACTGTCAACATAATGAAACAAGAAAGTTGGACGATGAGGTTTGATGCAATAATTAGTTAAATTTTATATTTTTACGTAAACAGGTAAAGTACATAGTTGTGAAAGCTAACCACAAGGTGTGTACTTCTCTTCACCAGATATCCAAAGTACACGTCTAAGGTCTCAGTATTTATTTATCATGGATATTTATTAAGTAATCGGCATGTATAAAGGATATACAATGTGTGATTAAAGTTACATGGTTTCCATCTTGTACATGTCATGTATTAAATACATGTGGTGTATTAATTACACAACACAGTTTGAGCTCATATTTTTCACATTAAAAGCATGTGGACTACATGGTGTATAGTAAATCAACATGGAATGTACTCTGCAAAATTCATGTTCTACCATGGTCGGTCTAAATGTGGTGGATTTATTGAATTCAGTGTGTAAAAATTACATGAAGACCTAGAAACCATGTGGGCATCCTTGTGAAATGAACAAGGATACACAACTTGTAACAAAGGATTACATGTCATGTAATATTATATTATCAAGACATAATTCATGGAACCTCTAGATGGGTTCTTCATATATGATCTTTGTTAATTTGTTGCATGTTTTTTGGGGCCTCTTAGTGGAATCTCCCTTCCTCTCATGGTGGATAGGGTTTCACCTCCGAAATCATTTCCCTCCCTCTTCTGGTGTGGCTTGGTCTCGATGTTGGCTTCCTCTGGATTGGCTTGGTGATGGTGTGGCTTCATGATGGCATGGCTCGGTGTGGCTTTGACATGGATCGGTGTTGTCTTTGGCTTCTCGGCGAGGCTCGGCTTCTTGATCTCAACAACGACGTGGCTCGTCATGGCTCCAGCTTCTCAGATCGGATCGGTATGGCTTGTTTACGGGTTTGGAGCAGCTTCCAATGTGGCTCGGAAATGGATATGGAGTGGCTCAGAGGGGGGGGTTTTGGATTTCGGTGATTCTGAGAGTTTCTTGCAGGTTTTATTATTCAGTGGTTCTCATGATTTGTTCGGATGGAGATAAAGTAGGAGGTCTATTAGTGGTTTTATGTTGACATCTCCAGTACGATCATGTCCCTCCCTACTGGTCCTCTTGCCCGCTTCTTGTGGTTGGATTATTTCAAAATTCGGTGAGGGTGTATCTATGGATCATATCTGAGAAGATCCATGCCCAGAGTGTTGTTTCTAGAATAGAGCGGTCTAGACCCCCTCATCAGTGACATTCCCTCAGTGTGGTGTTAGGTTATCCAATCCTAGGTGATGATGGTTTCACTTAAACATTCCCTATTTTTTCTTTGGAGCTTCTGCGGCTGTAGTGGTGGTGGGAGTCATGTGGAGCAAGTTGGGGATTTTCCGGGATGGTCTTTGATGAAGGTTAAATAGACTTGTGAAGGTTTCATATTTAAGGTTATTTGATGGTGTGTGAAGGTTTGAAGTGTAATGTTGCTGATTTTTTTTGTCTTCATAAATTTCATTTTGTGGTGGTGATTTCTTTGTGGCCCTTGGTTCACGGTTTGAGGGACTTTGCAACCATTTCTCCTAAAATGGGATTTTCTAGATGAGGTTAAGAGAGTAAGTTTTCACCTAGTAATTGATATCTTGGTTTGGAAGTTTGACAGGTTATGTTATTTCCATCGGTACCAGGCCCGTGCATCCATGCACGGGATAGCTAGCTGAGCAGTGGTGAGTAGGTGGAAGTTGGTCTTAATGTTTATTGATGATGGGTAGGGGATTTTATTTGTAGTCTTGAATGAGTTGTTTTTGGCATTCAACTCTTGTACCGTAGAGGCATGGTTTTGTTTTATGTCTTTGGTTCCATGTTGTCCTCCCCCTTTTCCCTTAAAAAGGGGGCTTATGCTAATAAAAAAATTAATTCTCAATCAAAGTAATATAATAGTGAAATGAAGAAGAAAAAAGAATAGGTTTTTATGAAAGATCACGAATGAATTAAAACTAAAAATTAATTTTAACTTTTAAATGTGTAATGATCAATAATAAAATAAATAATTATAAATGTGAATGTGACCCCTCTGATAACACTTGATGGTTTTGAGTGAAGTGTAAGCATTTATTGAGGTTGATCTTGACCTAAAAATGTTGGATTTGACGGATCATTCACATATTGTAAAATATGTTAATTTCATGACAAATGAAACTTTTCCAAATAATATTTATGATGAAATATACTGGAACCAAGAGTTGATATTTTCACATTAAATTTATAATTAATTTAAATAGATTATAAGAAATAATACCTTAGTCATGGGATCTTTCTTCAATGTTGTTGTTGATCATCAAAAACCCTTTTTGGTTTATCATTGTTGTTCTTGTATAATCCAAGTGTAGAATACCTCTATTGGAGATCCACACATGCTTCTTTGATCTCCAAAAAAATATGATGGATTTTCAGGTGCTTGCATGGAAAATTGATCATCTTGCATTGTTTGTTTGGATATCTATGATAATTCCTTTGGTCCTGAAGAATCATCTTTGTGCTCTCATTATTGAGAGGATGGAGGAGATAGAGGAATATTTATAGCATTATTTGATCTTAAGAGATATCTATATTTTTTTTATGCACAATAATTCTCAATTCCAATCATCTAAATAAATATATACATAATAAACATAATAATCTATTTATAGATATAGGGTTAGGGTTAAAAATAATATTTCATTACACAAAATCCCTTAAATAATATAGTAAACATCATCTGAACCCATGCCATATATTATTATTATTATTATTATTAAATCATGTGAAAATTAGCACAATGATAAATATTATTCTAACAACTAAAAAATTGATATGTATCATTGGGAACAATCTTGGTATCCTCATCCTCCTCAGCATTTATCAAATACCCAAAAAAATATTTAATTAAATATTTATTCATAAAATAAAATAAATATTTTATTCACAATCTGTTGAATGAATATTTATTAAATATTCAATAAATAAAATAAATATTTGTATTCACAGTCTAGAGAATACATATTTATTGAATATGCGTGTAATTAAATAAATTAATTACTAATGAATAAATAATTATTTATTACTTTTTGAATAAAAATTTGTGATCGATAAATCCAAATGAAATTATTCCTCGGTCTTGAGAATGATATTTATTCCAAAAATTAAAATATAATTTAATTATGATCGGTAGAAACACACAGTGTGTAACCCTCTAGGCTTCTTTCCAATTGGCATTAGGTGGACATTCCTAAAGTCCAAGAAAAATATCTAGCAACAGGTCAAGGAACCCAAGATAAATAAGTTAATGTTGTGACATCGACAACCACGTATGATAACTCTCTATGTAATATAATCCATTTGTCACAATATCACATCAAGCAGGTTTCACAATAATTTCATCAACCTATATGTCAGATAAAACGTTCTTTAACTATCTAAAATAAAATCATCATTACACCATGGTCATAGAATTTAATATAATGGTTCCATTTCAATCAAAGGGTTGAGATACCATCTTTCATAATATTGGAAGGGACAAATCCTTCCTCGACTTATTAATTAATAATATGTAATTCACGATGCACCCAATGTACCCTACTTCCTATGAAAATATGGAAACATGGTTTTGGTTAGTAAATACGAATGTGTGAGTCATAAAATTCATTAATAGTAATCTTAAAGTCTAAGTACTAGTATACACACTCACAAATAGGGATATCTATTGACACATAAACATGTGGAATTTCTACAAGTAGTTCTTCTCTCATAATCTCTCATCTTGAAGATTACCAAGTGTGAACTTCATGAGAAGAAGTCCCATCTACTTACTAGTACTCACAACTAAAAATCAACATAATATTTTTCCCATCATAGAATTTTATCCAACTGTAGTATAAAATTTAAGAATATATTCATTGTATTTAAAGGTTCTCATCATAATAGGGAACTGGTATGCCCTTTTCCATGTGAAAAATACTCTAGGATATTATCACATTTATGTTAGGAAGAAGAGTAATAAATATGTGGTCAGGTATTTAAATTAATATTCACTTATTTGAATATGCATTTAATATAAAGTATAAATTAGTTGGTATTAGGGAACCAACTCCAACATCTTATTTGTCTCTCACTCATATAACCAAGATTTGTTAATAATTAAGGATGATCACATCTGGAGAACCCATATGAATGTGCCAAGAACTCTGGCTGAATAACACAAGGTGACACAACATGTACTCCTTGGTCAAATATCGGGTATCCTTGTTCATTGCACCAGGACACTCGTATGGACTATAGGTCTTCATATAATGAATAAATGTCACATGCATTAAATTAACTACTTTTTGACCATCTAGGGGGATAAATAGATTTTCCATACTATATTCCATGTAAATTTCTTATACATTATGTAATCCATGTGTTTTCACAATGGAAAACATAAGGTCAAGATGTATTGCATAATAAATACACTATGTGTATTTAATATGAAACGTGTACATGCTGGAAACCATAAAACTTGAATTGCATGGTGTGTATCTTTTCTATACGTCATGTGCCTCATTAATGTATTCATAAAGTACACACCAAGTACCTAGGCATGTATTATGGACATCTAGTGAAGCAAAGTACTTTCCATGTGGATAACTTTCACATGTTGTTTACTTTACCTATTAACATAGAAATATTAAATTTAATTAATTACTCCATTAAACCTCAACAACATGAGTTTTTGAGTCATTAATTTGGAAGTATAACTTGGTCGTTAGGTTTTATATTACATTAAATGCTTAATTAATTCTATGTAGTAATTGAAACTACAAGTCATAGATGGTAATTTCATACTAAAGAATCAATGTGCATTAAATTATATAGGTAATTTTATTTTCATGTATTTCACATGCCATTAATTTGATAATTCATGTTGTGAAGTTATGACACATGTTTTTTACACGATATGTCGTTTGAGTGAATTGTATACAAAAAGGACCACACTGAGTAGTTCGGATAGGTTCTCGCTGAGTTTCTTTCAAATACAAATTTATGTACTATTTTAATAAATTTAAATAAAATGAAATTATTTATTTTATTTAAAGTCACATCATATAGGAATCTTCAGGAAAATTGGGTGGAATGAGATAAAATGAATTAACTGATTAATATTATAATTAATTTGATTAATTTGTATGTATTTTATATTACTGAAGAAGGAATTGAAATGAATACTAGCTAGATGTTTTGAATGCGTAGTCATTGTATATGTATGAAAAATAATGAGCTTTAACTAAGCCTATATATGTGTTGGTTTTAAATAATTTAATTTATTTCATGGGTTTTTAATTATTTATTATTAAATTAACTACTATGGATTGTGTGTCATCTCTCTCACCGATATTATTTAGGACTTTTGTGTCTAAGGTTGTTTTATGTAATTCTCCTTAACTGGTTCTTTGGATCCCATCACCGGAATGTGAGTTATAAAATATATGTAATAAAATGAGTATCTAAAATCACATGGAGTTGATTCTAGGTGAAGCTGAGGTGGTGTAAGTTCAAGATGTAACTGAGGTAAAAGAAATATGGGTGATACATAGATGGATGGATGGAATTCTATAACTCATGTCAACACAGGCACAAGTATTTTTTCCCTAGGTTCATAGGTTGATTTGTTGACCACTCAATAAACCAACCATTAGATAAGCTCATGATCGCATAATTTATTTTTATTTTTTTAGTTATTTCTATACATGATTTATTTTATGGATTCAAGGATCTTATCATATAAATAAATGGTTTAATATGAAAATATGGAATTAAAATAAAATGATTATGTATAAAAATTTTATAAATACATGGTTAACCACTTAAGTAAAATCCACTTAATATTAACAAGACATGTAAAATATAAAATAATAAAATTTACACATAATAAAAAAATCATCAAGTTAATATTATGTTATTATGCCTTCCATTATCAAAATTAAGACAAACCATAGTTAATGTGTCAATTTAGGCCATTGTCATGGGAAATTTTAATTATCATAGAGTATTAACTAATATTATGTGTCAAATTAACTGAAATTGTATTGAATTTAATGGTCATATTATGTTAAATACAAATTTGGAGGCCAGTGTTGAGGAAATATGAGTCGATATTTCAATATTACGGAGTCCACTCAATAGAACAAGGAGTTTCAAGCCTTCTGTTGGCAAGACCACCAACCTAAACACCATATTATGGTTTTAATGTCCATATTCTAGATCCCAAGGAGGGAAATGTATATAATGTTCCCTAGGATGTATAAAATTAAAGGCTATTCCAAATTCAATGGTGAGGGTCATTGAGACTTGATTAAATAGATCAAGACTTAATAAAATAGAAAATATTATTATGTCTCACATAAATTGTAATTAAGATAAGTATTATTAATCCACTCTATTATTGTATGTTAATGGAAAGTTTATAAACTACTTTATCTCTATGATCTATTCTAGATAAATATCCTCTCCTTACTGTAAATAACTTCCAAAAATGGTTCAAACACCTATGGGTTATGTTGCACCATGAACAGAAATCATATGTTCCAGAATCACCAATCCCTAGTCTATCTACTAAGGAGGAAAGTAATGAGGTATTTTATATCTATGAAAAATAAATGAACAATGTGACATATGTTTTAGTGTTTTTTGCTATCATTTATGTCTATTGAACTCATAAAGTCACATGAGAACATGGATTCCTAAAGCAAGCTCCAACATCTCAATGATCTTTATCAGGAGAGAGTAAGATAAGAATAGTTTGAGATCTCTAAGGTACTCTTCATGATTAATCTTGGAGAAGGTGTTACAAATAGGCCTCATATATCCAAACTTATTGGATACATTGAGATCTTATACGTTCTAAGGTTTAAATTTCCTAAATAATTATGTTTGATCTCATTATTTCATCACTCGCTCATAGATTCTTTAGTTTTTTTGTTAGTATCACTCTAAAAAATATTGATAAGTCTATCCCAGATATTCTCACTCTAATTTTCCAAGTTGGTAAGGATATAAAGAATGAAAAGCCTTATGTCCTTACATTGAATAAAATGAAAGGTCAGCTTAAGAGATCTAAGACTAATTCCAAGTCTAAAGATTCTTCATGATGCCCTTCCAATAAGAGGATGATCAAGGGGAAATCAAGAGTACATGATGTTGTCTGTTTTTTATTTCGAAAGAAGGAACACTAGAAGGAAAACTGCACCCAGACTAAGAAGCATGGGGAAGCTTTAGGTTCATTCATTATCGAGTGAAATATATATATTTCTAAAAAATTGGTATTAGATACATCATGTGGTGATCACATATGAATTCAAGTACAAGAACCAAGTATATTATAGAAGATTTCAAGAGGTGAGGTAGATCTACAAGTAGCTAACAAAGCTAAACTTTTTATTACAGCTATTAGGGACTACCACCTCACATTTCAAAATAGAATAATATTGATTCTAAAAGATTATTATTATGTTCCTTAAGTCACTAAAAACATTATTTATGTATCAATACTTGATACAGATGGATTTATTCAAATTTATAATAAATTTTTCTTCTTTTATAAAGAAAGTATTTTTTATGGTAAGGCGTATTTAAATAATGGTCATTATATATTGGATTACAAAAACCAAGTAATAGAAATTGATAACGAGGATAATTCACATGAATCATACCATACCCAACTAAGGAATCACTAGCTAGTTCATGTAAATGTAATGTATTTGACTATATTACACTAAGATGGATATTTCAATTAATTTTGAACTAAAATCTCTTGGTGTATGTCATGCATGTTAACAAGGAAAAATGACCATGTCCCCATATAGTAGAAAAGGTGAAAGGGACACTGAGCATCTTAAATTGGTTTATACCAATGTGTGGAGACTATTTTTAATTGAATCATGGGTGGGTACTCTTACTTCATAACTTTTACTAGTGACTTTATTAGATATGTATGTGTTTACTTAATGAGGTATAAGTTAGATTCCTTTGATATATTTTAGGAATATAAGACTTAATTTGAGGACCATATTGGTAAGAAGATTAAGAAACTCTACTTAGATCTTGGAGGATAATATCTTAATCAAGAATTTATTGATTATTTATGGGAATTTGGGATTTTATCCCAACTCACTTTTCCTTATACACCACATTGGAATGGTGTGAGAAAATGTAATAACCACACCCTATTAGACATGGTGAGATAAATGATGAGTCGTGTGAGCCTTCCATTATCATTTTATGGATAGGCATTGTACATACTAAACATAGTTCCAAATCAAGTAGAAACTGGTACTCTATATCATATTTAGTATAGAAATAAACCTGTGTTGTTCTATATATGAGTGTAGGGTTTCGAAGCATGTGTTAAGGCTATTTATAGAAACAAGGTTGCTCCTTGAGGCACTATGTGTATCTTTATAAGTAATCCCAATGAAACTAAAGGATATTACCTATATGATTCTTCAAATAATAAATTTATTGTTAAAATATATCCCACAATTCCTAAAAGGGGTCACATCTCTAAATGAGATGGTGGGAGGAAGATAGTCTTTGATGAAGTCCAGGCTCAATATACACAAGAGTTGGCATAGGAACAGATTCCACAAAGCCCCATGGAATAAGACATTCCAAATAAATAAGTACTTCAAATGAGTATGAGAGAGGTTAGTTAACCAGGACGATATGGTTTTTTGGTCACTGATGATGGTGAATCATTATTATTTGATAATAATGATCTCGTAACCTACAAGGAAGTAGTAAGTGGAACATAAGCTTCTAAATGGTAAGAATCTATGAATTATGAAAATGGATTTTATGCACCAAAACCAAGTCTAGGATTTGGTAGATCCTTAGGTGGATGTAAATCCCATTGGTTGTAAATGCATATTTAAAAAGAAACTGGACATGTATGAACAATTCAATACCTATAAGGCATGATTTCTGTAAAAGGGTTCAAAAAGAATTAAGGAATAGTCTATGAAAAAACATTTTCACCATTTACTATGATAAAATAAATCAAAATTATAACTACCATATAAGTTTACTATGATAATGAGATTTTTAAAATGGATTTCAAAACAAAATTTCTTAACATGAACCTTTAGGGAGATGTCAATATGACACAACCTAAATAGTTGGTGACTCCAAAGGATGCCAATAAAGTATCAAAGTTTTGGAGATCCATTTATGGATTAAATAAATAATCTAGGTCCTGAAACATTTATTTTGATGAATCTATAAGGGAATTTAGTTTTATAAATAATGAATGTGATCCATGTGTCTATAAGGGGTTTATTGTGAGTTTGGTCATTATCCTGATATTTTATGTCAATGAAATACTAATCATTGGAAATGAAATACAAATATTATAGTATATTAAAATATAGTTAAATACATACTTCTCTATGAAGTACAAAGGTGAAGCAGCATATATTATTGGGATCAAGATCCATTGATATAGATTCAAGAGGATTCTTAGACTAAGTCAAAGTACATACATTGATAAGATAATGAATATATTTGGTATGTAATAAATCAATATGGGATTATTTCTAGTGTTACATGACATTTATCTTTCCAAGAAAATGTGTCCCTAGACACATGAGGAAATATAGAGGATAACAAAGATTCTATATGCATTAGTGATTGGGTCAGTCATGTATGTTATTATATGTACAAGCCTAGATGTCGTCTACTCCTTAAGTGCAGTATAAAGATATTAACCTCACCTAGGTCACCATCATTAGATGGCAGTTAAGATAATCCTAAAGTATCTAAGGTTTACTGAGGTCATATTCTTTATCTATAGAGAATATGATGAATTAGTCATCAAGGAATATGCATGTGTTAGTTTCTAAACAGATCAAAACGATTTGAAATCATAGTTGGTATACATCTTCATTCTCAATGGTGGTGTTTTGATCAATAAAATCTCAAAGAAAGTCATCGTTGATGATTCTACAGCAATGTTTGGGTATATTGTGACTTCTGAGGTAACTAAGGAATAAATTCAGATTCACACTTTTATCCAAGAGCTTAATGTGGTGCCTAACAGTAAAGGATCTATCACACTCTATTTTGATAATACTATAACGGTGTCTCTTGTGAAGGATGTAAGGTCACATTAGCAGAAGAAGCATATAATTTGTAAATATCATCTCTTGAGGGATTTTTCTTATATATGTGACACTAATGTTAGCATATTTTCTATATAATACAATGTACATAACCCCTTAACTGAATCCTTAACTCAATAGAAATATGATCATCAAGTGAGAGCTATTAGACTGAAATTCATTGGCAGTTGGCTCTAGTCCAAGTGGGAATCTATTGGAATCGGTGTCCTAGAACAAATTATTGGTACTTTTATTGCATTTATATTCAAAGGAGTGAATATTAATATCTTATTACATGTCTTTCATGGTTTGGTGTTACTTTAATGTAATAATGTCCCAAAGTATTTTTCACATTGAAAAGATCATAATAGCTTCTGGCTATAATGAAAACCTTGAAATGTCATGATGATATTATTAAAACTTGTTCTATGATCAGATAACATCCTATAATTGGGCACAAAGTATTTTGACTGTCATGTGTGAGTACCCATAAGCATATGAGACTTTATCTCATGAATTTTATAGTTTTTAATCTCCACGATGGGAGATTGTGAGAATAGACCCACCTGTAGGAAATCAACATATTTATGTGTTATTGGATTTTCCTATATATGAGACTTTGTAATGATCTGTAGACTTTAAGATTATTATTAGTGCATATCGTGACTTGTGAAATTTTATTTATTATTGTAAACCATGATGAGATAGTTCAAGGTGAATTTGGGTATATTGGGTGAATCATGAATAATATATTATTAATGAATAATTCAAGGAAGGATGTGTCCCTTACATCATTATGTAAGTTTATATCTCATACCTTTGATGGGAATGGAACCATCAAAATATATTACATGGTCATAATGATGTATACATATTCATTCTGTCTAATCAAAGAATGATATATCAAGCATATATGTTGATGAAATGGGTGTGAAACCCACGTAATGACATATCGAGACAAAGGGATTATATTACCCACTAAGTATTCATATGTAGTTTTTCCATTATAACATATATTCTTATTCTATGGTCTCCTTAACCTATTGTTATATAGTAATCTTGGACTTTAGGCAAGCTAGCCAAATTCCACTGAGTAAGAGGTCTAGAGGGTCACACACTAAGTGTTTTTTTATCTTAGTTAAATATTATTTATGTTTAACTATGGGAATAAATATTATTATTCAAACTGAGATTTAATTTTTATTTAAGGTTAATTAAATGATCATGAATATTAAATAAATATGTATACATAGGGTAATTTTTTAATTACGTGAATATATAATATTTATTTATCTCTTATTATTCTCATCTTAATAAATAATTATTTTTTTATCAAATAAATAATGTATTTATTTATGTTAATATTAAATAAATATCTATTCTCCATAGTGTGAATAGAATATCTATTTATTCAATGAATGAATGAATATTTAATAATAAGAATTATTGAGGTATTCAATAAATGATGAGGAGGTAAAATGGACCAATATTAGGTTTGGTGATACATATTAATTTGTTAGACTGCAAAATAAAATGTATTTTTGTGCCAGTTAGCGTACTCTATAGAATAACGTAATATTAATATTTTATTAAATGGAATGGGGATTTATATGTGTTTAATAAATTATTAAGGGTATTTTTACAATTAATAAAATATTAAACCCTAGACCTTGGTCTAAAAATTGATTATTATCAAATTCTAGATATGGTTAATCATTATGCACAATGGATTCCTCTCAAGATCCTCCTCCTCCTCTCATCCTCTCAAGAATGAGAAGAATAATAGATAGTCCTTCAAGACTGGAGAAATATGAAGCGATCAAAGGATAATAACATAATGAAATCAATCGGTTATGCTAGCACCTTAAGATACATCAAAATTGTTCAGATATTGAAGGTGAACATGTGGATCACTTCTAGAAGGGATATACTTTGGATCCTCACAATGAAACAGTGCTACATTGATCAAGTTAAAATGATTAATATCCTCAACGAAGAAACATATCAATATCCAGGTAACCTTTCTCATTGTGTTTAAATTAATTATAAATTTTACATGAAAAGATCTTTTCTTTATTCTAGTGACATTATCTATCAATATTATTTGGAAAATTTTCATTAGTCGTGATTTTTACATCTTGTACAATATGAGAATTATCCATTGAATCTGAAAAAATTTGAGTTATCCATTAGACTAATAGGCACTTCCGTTCTACCCAAAAGCATTAGAAATTATATGATATATCTCTTAAAAATATTTATTTTCTTCTCCTCTATTTATTTCTATAAATTATAAATTTTGATTTCATTTTCCTCTCTCTAAGTACTCAAAAGTCTGAAATATTATTTTTTAAGGAAAACCAACTTTTTTTTATTCGATTGTGGATATTTTTTTCCCATGTTTATATTTTATTTTAAATTTTTTCAAGAATGTGTTTAATATTATCTAATGATTAATTATATTCATTTTTACTGATATTTGAATTTCTATAAAATAGTTTAAAATGAATCTTCTTGTCGTTTTCTGAATGAGGTACTATTTACCAAAGGTGTAAATGGAATCTTTGTTTTAACATTTACCACATGAATAAATTTTCATGTCATTGTGAACATTATTTTACTTGAATATTCCTTTATAAGTTTCCATGGTTCTTTTAAAAGATAATATTTTTCCTAATATTCTTGAAATTTTTAGATATTAAATATGTGATTTCAAAATGAAAAGGGTATTTTCCTCAAGAAAAGTTCCAATTATATTTTAAAATTATTTTCATCTATGTCAACATCCTTTGAAAAATATTTTGATTTTATAGGGATATGATACAATGATACCATCCACCATATTACTCTAGATGGATTATGATCATGTTTCTCTTGTGATTTACTAGGGAAAATATTGTCATTTTGTATGATAGTTTTCAATATAAATGTTTATATTGATTATGAATTTAATTTTTATACATTTAATTAATATGATGAATTAATTATACTTAGTAATTGATTAGTGGGGTCTGTTATAGCCCCTAGATGCATTGGTGGGCCTCATGAGACAAACTAGTCTGGGTATTTGGCATATGCCATACCTACTTACGTATGATGTCTTAGATCAAGGCATTGATGGTAATATTATGATGTCTAGAATTATGCATTATATTATTATGAAACTAGTTATTGTTATACATATGATTATTTATATTATTTTCCCATCCATGAATGTATTCTAATTTTATGATAGTAGTTGTATAGAAAATATGATTATTGTTTATCTATGCCATATTATTCATGTTTTATTTATTTTATGATATCTTATGTTGTAGGATTTCCCTTAATGATCATTTAATCTCACCCTTTATTATTTTTTCATTCCCTTGGATAGTGGTAAGGGGTCTATGAATGATTTAAGAGATATAATATAATAAATAATAAAATTCTCACCAGAATTTGAATTTTTATTTCAAGTTTTTAAATGTAATGCGAGGATCAAGTATGTATCTAGTCTCTCAAGACTGATAAACTATCTGATACTTCAGGATGTGATCTTTTTTATCTTGTGTCAATGTATTAAAATAACCACCAAGTTTGGTTTATTGGAGTTGGAGTATTACATCAAGGAAATATGAGTTCATTTGATCAGTTTTGAATATATGATTCACATTTTGAACTAAAATTTCATTTTTAAATGAAAACATGCACTTCAAGTCATACTAGACAAATAATGTATCATATTTACATGTGGTTAATTCCAAAACATCAAAAATTAATTATAATTTTTTTCCTAAAATATATATATAATCTAAGTTTATTTTCTCAACTTGAGTATGTGGCATGAGTTTTCAACTAAAATGTCAATTTTAAATGACAAAACGCATTTTGATTCATACTAGAAACACCATGTGTCGGATTGATTTATGAGTGATTTACAAACAAAAAAAATGAGTCATGTATCATTATCCTAAATTATCAAAACAATATAGAAATTATATCAATTTTGAGTATGTGACATTCGTTTGGAACTATGTTGTCACTTTCAAAAATGAAAACATGCACTTTTAGTCATTCCGGATGTGCCATATGTTAGATGATGCACAGTAAATTTATACATGTCAAAAAATAATCAAGGATCATTTTACTAAATTATAAAGACAATATGAGCATGTTTGATTAGTTTTGAGTATGTTACATGTGTTTTGAATTGAAACGTTGCACTTAAATAAAAACACACACTTTCAGTCATACTGACAATGTTGTGTGTTGAATTGATGTAAAGATAATTCATACATGTCACAAATAAATTATAGATATTGTTTATATGATCATTTTTACTTGGTTTTTAGAATGTGAAGACCATTTTGAACTAAAATGTCAATTTTAACTGAGAACATGCACTTTGATTCATACTTGTAACATCGTATGTTGGATTGATTTGTTGTTGGATCCCATAGATAAAAATTGAATCACGGATCCATTTTCTAATGTATTGAAATAATATTATTTCCTTTGCTGGATTTTGAGTATATGGCATATGCTTTGAATAAAAATATGACTTTTAAAACAGAAAACATGCACTTTCAGTCATTTTGACTGCACTATGTGTCAGATTGATTTCTGGTTAATTCCTACATATCATAAATGAATCACAGATCATTTTATAAATGTTTCATGATAATATGAAAAAAAAATTGGTTTTGAATATTCAGCATGTGTTTTTAACTAAAATGACACATTTATAGGAAAATGCACACTTTCATCCATATAGGTCAAACCATACATCGAATTGATGTGAGGTTAATTCATCCACAACACATACAAACTATAAATTATTTTTATAAAATATCATGAGAATCCAAGTGTTTTTTCTCATTTTTGAGTGTGTGATGTGTGTTTCAAACTAATATGTTAATTGTAAATGTCAATATGCACTTTGAGTCATATCGGAAAAATCATGTGTCGGGTTAACATGTGCTTGACTCTAACACATCAGAAATTAATCATGGATCTTTTTTCTAAAGTATCAAGACAATATGAGCACATTTTCTCATTTTTGAGTATGTGATGTGGATTTAAACTAAAATGTCATTTTTAAAAATGAAAACATGTTCTTTTAGTCATTCCAACAACAATATGTGTCGGATTGACATACAATTAATTCCTACATGTGAAAAATGATTCATGAATAATTTCCCTAAATTATCAGGACAATACAAGAATTTTTTATTATTTTTGAATATGTGACATATGTTTTGAACTAAAATGTCACTTTTAAATGATAACGTGCACTTTTAGTCATACCAGACACACTGAGTGTCAAATTGACATGTAGTTAATTCTAACATATCAAAAATGAATTAATAATATTTTTATAAAATATTAGGAAAATTATAGTTTGTTTTCTTGGATTTCAGTATGTTACATGCATTTTGAACTAAAATTTCCATTTTAAATGAAAACACACACTTTGAGTTATACCAAAAACGTCGTGTGTCAGATTAAAATGCAGTTAACTCCTACACATCATAAATGATTCAAGAATAATTTTCCTAAAGTATCAAAATAATTTGAGTACATTTTATTGGTTTTGAGAACATAACATGCATTTTAAATGAAAATGTAAGTTTTAAAAATGAAAACACACACTTCCAATCATTTCAGCTACACCATGTATCAGATTAAAGTGCGGTTAATTTCTACATCACAAATGAACCAAAAATAATTTTCTTTAAGTATCAATATAATATGAGTTTGTTAGATCATTTTTTAATATATAGTGCACATTTTGAACTAAAATGTCACTTTTAAGAGAAAAAATTCACTTTCAATCATACCGGACACATTGTGTTCTGAATTGATGTAAGGTTATTTCTTACACATCATAAATTAATTATCAATATTTATCCTAAAATATCAGGACAATACAAGTGTGTTTTCTCTATTTTAATTATATGGTGTGTGTTTTGAACTAAAATTTTACCTTTAAAAATAAAAACACACACTTTTAATCATTCCAACCACACTGTTTTTCAGATTGATCTACAGTTAATTCCTACACATAACAAATGAATTATGGATCATTGTTATATATTATTAATATAATTCAATAATTTTTGATCAATTTTGAATATGTGACATGCATTTTGAACTAAAATGTCACTTTTAAATGAAAAAAAATACTTTATTCATATCAGAAACACCATGTGTTAGATTGAATTATGAAGGGGGTAGGCATAAATGCATACAAGTTCCATAAATGGAGAAAGTACAAATGTATACAAGTGATAGTTTCATGTCCAAATCATATACTATAGTAAACTTAATAAATTATTTTTCTATTAGTAAAAAATATATATCTCACCAATATGTTATTTAAAGGGCTTGGACTCAAAAGGGACTACGTTTCATAACTATTAAACATAAGAAAATCATATAAAGAACAAAAAAATCAGAGGAGAGAACATTAAAAAATACCTTAGTGCATCATTATTATTGAATCCTTCTTCAAGAATTTATTTTCCTCTAAAAATTTTATGCCTATGAAGTGCACAAAAGGCCTCCATATAGAGTTTATGGTCCTTCTTTAAGGATAATATTATCTCCCCTTCATAATTATACTTCATTTAAACAAATAATTTCCCCTTTAAAGTTTATATTTATTCTCTATGGAAATTATCTTAGCCTTCAAGAAGGACCAAGAACTCTATATGTAGGTATTTTGTGATATTCATAGGAAAAAAATTCTTAGAGAAAAATCAGTAAGAAATAAAGTCTTCATTATCTCTATGGAAATTAACGAAATAAGTAGTAGATAAAAATGATAAGAAAATAAACTAAATAATAAGTATATAAAATTATAATAAAATAAACTAAATAAGTTTTTTATAAACTAACACTTAATGATCTTTGTAAAATTAAAAAAAATACAAACATGATAATAAATCACCTTTTTTATGATGTTTGTAAAAATTCTAACACCATGTAATCATACCACTCATTTCTAAAAAAACTACTTTATTTTTTGAATATGTGGACTATCAATAGTCCTTGTAGTACTGGAAAAATATAAATAAACAAATGGTTGATAAATATTTTAAATGAAATTATAATTATCATCATAAATACATCTTCAGGTACACTGGTTTATTTATGGAATATTATTTCTTTTATAAATTTAAAAATGTATTAACCATAATTTTATCATTATTTTCTTTTAGAAACTTCATGAAACATTGAGACAAATATGTAATTTGTTTTGATATTGAAATATTATTATATATACCTTAATACTTATTGAGTTATATAAATTTATAGTCTTCTTATCCTCAATGTTCTTCCTCATACCATGGTTTTGATGGTATTTAAACATCGCTCTATCATCAAAAAAAATCTGAAATGTAATATAAAATGTATGACTTAATGTATATTTTTAAAATGTTGAATGTAGTGGAAATGGTGTTGTACCTTCTTCTGAATTACTATTTAATGATGTTATCCATGATTGTTATCTATTTTATTGGGGTAAAATTTTTCTATGTCCTAGAAACATAGTCTTTGAGGAATGTTTCAACCTAATTGAGTTTTTACCTTATTCACAAATAGAGCACCCTAGCATTCCTTTAATGTTATACCCTGATAAATTTTTACAGGTGGGAATTCAATTTATCATCCCATAAAACATGGATCTCAAAATAATATCTTCATTTATATGATCATAATATAATATAACACTTGAATCCCAAATTAATTTCATATATTCGATCAATGGAGCTAAATAAACATCAATATCATTACTCTGTTGTTTTGGTCCTCATATAAAAAGAGGCAACATAATGTATTTTCACTTTATGCATAATCATGGTAGAAATTTATGATTTACCAACATAACTAGTTAAGTATTGTGATGTGACTTTATAGACCTAAAGGATTCATTACATCTACAGATCAGGAAAGATAGAGGTTTCTCGGGTTGTTTCAAAATTCAATATACTCATGATAATTTTTTTTCCACTAGGGAGTGTATGTTGGGTGATGAAGTTTCCAATATTGAATTATTTTATCCTCATGTCATGTAGGTTGTCTTGTAGTATCCTCACTTCTATATTGGTATCTAAATTTTGGAATGATTGGAAAGTATCACAAAAATTTCAAAGGTCTTAATTCATCATTCTTATATCGATTTGATCCACTCTTAGGAAATTTTTTAAGTGATTCATAGTCCTTGATTAAAAAAATGTATTCATTTGGATTGATATGTATTCTTTTAAAGAGCATACCCATTGAACATAACATTTTTTAGCATTATATATTCAACTAGGAAGGTCATTTTCATCTGGTAGCATATAATTTAAGAGAGAAAATGCATATTTAATGTTATTTTCACTCTATCCATTGTTATTTTTAGAATTATATAGCTTCAATGTGGCTAACAATGTTGGATATTTAGTATATTCATTATGAAATAGTTTATTTTTACAACTCTTTAACTTCTCAAATGGCTTTGGACAAGCATGAAGTTCACCTACAATTTTCATTGCCATTTCCTCAACATAACATCTATCATCATTTACACTTGAAAGAATATCAAATGATCTAAAAATAGGAGTGTTGTCTCCATCATCATTTACACTTATAATCATATTAAATGATCCAAAAACTGCAGTGTTAAACCAATCTCAAGATATATTCATTTATTCCCCATTTTTAGTCTAACATTTATAATTTCTATATATTATATAATAGATAAATTGTTCTTTTAACTCCTCTAGATAAAATCATCTTGAATAACTACAGAAAAAACATAAATAAATGATTTGAGAAGGATCATATGCATGCTTTTTTGCAAACTTGATGAACTATTTAACCCTATAAACAAACTCTTCTGTCATGCAATTGACATCCATCCATTTTTTATTCAAATACCTCCTATTTGGTTCAATAATATTCATATTTTACAATAAATAAATACACTTTAGGTATGATCTTATAATCTTAATAGGTTATTCTTTATACACACACATATAATCATCATATTTGATAAAATTGTAATTGCATCAACAAATTGTTAAAACATATGAAGATGGATAATTATATGAATAAAAATTATAATAACACTAGTTTTTTTATTTTAAGATGATACATGTCATAATTTATTCTATTTTTTTAATGGATTTATTGAGGTTGAAAATAAACACTCATGCCTTCATTAACATTTAAAGTTGGTTTAGAAAGAGTTGTTCCATTAACACTAGAAATGAAATTAAATAAATCATTAACTACTGAATAATTTTTTCCCAAAAGTTTGATTTAAAATCCATGCACAATAACCATTCATTTTCTAAAATATATATTATAAAATTAAATTCCTAAATAACCATATTTTTGTTGGTTTACGCCCCTAGGATCTAATTAAGCATATTTTTTCTTGATCTAACACATCATGCCTCCTTTAATTATATAATTTACTAGAAGGTTATAAACTAATGTAAAATTTCATTATATACATCATAATTTCAAAAAATCAAATCCAACTTCTAACTTGCAGTCTCACATACCACAATAATAATTTTATATATTTTCATTCCTATAAGAAACCTATCAAAATAAGACCCATGGATTCTAAACTCAATTATGAAAAAATCCAACTCAAATAGATTTTCAGATTTATACTTTAACACCTATTATGCATAGATATATAATTTCAATATCAATCTATAATTATTATCTCACTATGTTTTATTTTATTTTTTATTAATAACTCTTTAATCCAATAAAATGATACTCCAATTTTTTCGTTAAAATATCATCTTATATTACTCATTCCTTCAAATAAAAACTAAATATGTAGCAAATTGAAATAATTATTTATTTTTAATTAAATATTAAATTACTTTGAAACCAATGAAGGGGTGAGTAGTGGACCAACATGAGAAGAGAATGGAGACATAGAAGAGATGGGAAGGAAAAAAATTGAAGAATCTCTTCCTCAAAAATGTGAAAATAATAATATCAATAAATTTAAATAGTGGTGTTAGAAAAATATTAGCAATGGGGTGTTGTGTGCATCACTGGTAAGGAATAGAAACCAAAAATCATGATTTTTATTTGATAAATATGTAAAAAAACGATTGTAAAATCACACATTCAGTTTTCTGGGTCTATATTCTTTCAAAATGTTCAAAGAAGTCTCAAAAGAGTTCATCTTTTTCAAAAATATTGATCAATGAAATAGGGTAAAACATGACTACGTTTAATTTTAAAGAATGAAAGAGTTTTATCAAGGTTAGTGTAACATTCTGTTACCTTATTTTAGTTATTTATCAACGCTTATTTTGATTTAAATTTTGGGGATGTATGTTTTATTGAATTAATGGGGTCTGAGTATTAATGTGTCAAAGGTTTTAGAGAGTTCTCTTTGGGTTCAAAAGGCTTTGAAGTTAGTTTGGGGATTTTTTTGTAAAATCTGAACTGAAGAGTGCATGTTGGACGCATTCACACCATGAACTAGTTACATGACATGAATCCATTTCAAGGAAAATACTATGTGTTTGGTTCAAAACATGAAAAGTTACAAGTTGTGAAACCTTTTCACGACATGAAATGGTTGGGATTGGGATTTTAAATCCCATGAGATTCCTTTTTGGCATATGAAATGGATTCACGAATTGAATTGTTTGAGTCTACTTGTTTTTATTACACTGCATGCCTAACTCTTTTTCCATTCAATGTGTTGGACTTTCTCTCAAATCCTAGGGTAATTTTGGGTGATCTCTCTCTTTTCAGATTGCTATGTTTGGCGTTCGATCCCTTTGGTGGTTTCATTGTTTCACCCTAGTAATCAGTCTTTCTAATTATTTTTTTCCATTGGTCATGGTTTCAGCATTGGTTGTGTTTGAGGAATGGATTTTGATCCATTTTTGCTTTATATTGATGCTTTACAGTTTTCCCACGTGCCTTGTTTTTTAAAGACCGATCTTCTTATTTTCGATCTTCATTGTCAAATGCAACTAGGTTTCCTCCATTCTTGGGGAAAGAGTTTCTGTACATGGAGTTAATTTTTGAATTTATATATGTTTTTATAAATTTATTTGGTTTATTCCATGAAAAAAATTATTTGAAATTGAAATGGTTTTTGTTGAATGATATTTAGGTTTTTAAATGGATTTTCTTTAAAAACAATTGTTCACACCAAGCATTTAATTAAATGCTTTAAATGGTTGTTTTGGTTTTTAAATGGGTCTTAAAGGTCAGAAGCGAAAAGGATTTGATGTGAAAATGTTTTATTAAATTTGATCATGGTTTTTAAATGGATTTTGAAAAACACAGCACATTGGGAACCCTTGGGTGCATTGGGAATAGACTTGCCACTGTGTGTGTGTGTGTGATGCCATGGGAGGTTTTATGTCATTTTAGTGTGTGTAATGACACTAGAGGTTATATTGTTTAGATCCACCTTAGGCCTAGATTGGGGATTTTCTTTCATTTTTAGTATATATACCCATAGGTTAGAGCCCAAATACTATTCTTTTTCATTTATTATTGGTTTATCATATGATGGTATTTTCATGGTTATTTTCTCACAAGTTTATCTTATGGTTTATCCATGGTTGCTTACATATTTTCCTTAATACTTGATATATTCCTAGATTTGGTAAATATGTTATGTTTTATAAATACCAAAGTAATGTTTTATAAAATGGTTTTACTTTATGAAAATGATTTGTAAACTATATTTGTCTAAAAGCTAGTGCTAATGCATTCTTTATATTAGATATTGTATAGATTCTTTGGTGGTATTCTATTGTTCTTTGTGCTCACACCCTACTTTTGAATTTAGGTGGTCGTAGATGTTTTTTTTCAAGACTCAAGTAAAGGGAAGGGAATTATGTATCATGTCGTTTTCTTTTATTGTCATTATCTTGATAGAAATATGGCTTGGTGATGATGGATGGTCACATAATGACTTGTTTAGTATTTTCTCGTGTTATATGTCTGGTTTGGCCTCTTTAACTTGACTTTATATGTCTTAAGGATTTGTTCTCCTACTTCCACTTTGTACCCTATTGGTTTTCCTTATTTAGGTTTATCATGAGACATGTTGCTTCCATTTTTCTTACTTCACCATGTGGCAGGCCTTCTTGATTAACATGTATAGTTGACCCGGGTTGGTTCGTTACACCTAGTAAAAAATCATTGATAAAAAAACCTTTATAAGTTTTAAACTAATATGTGCTAATAAAGGTAGGTATTTGGGGTACATCCTAGTGGTAAATTCACCTCGTAAACTTGCATCAATATTGGGATCAAATCCTGGTGGAACCCCAATTATTTGGGGTGGCTAGGATTTCGACGGGCACCATGGAAAAAGGCAGCATGTGGACTCAGTGTTAGCTCATCCGAACTGGGTTGGATTATGATTAGTGGGAATTAAAGGTGATAGGATGCAGTAGAGGGTGGTATTGGTCGATGATGTTATGGCAGTAGGGCGGTTCGCTTAGGCGGCGGAGCACGACGTCCACAATAGGGAACGTGGGTGAGATTGTCGGTGGTGTAGCAGCGCTGATGGTGGTTCTCAGGCGGCACCAACATCCATGGTTGGAGTGGTGGTCTTTGGGGGGGATGCCTCAATGGAAAAATAGTGCAAGCAGTGGGGCAGAGAAATGATGTAGATAGGGGGAAAATATTTTGGCCTCGAATTCCTATATTGTGTATCCAGGTGTGGGCTTTAGAGCACCAACTCATAGATTTTTAGGGCTTACATTTAAATAATGAGAGGGTATGACATCTATCATCAGTATTAGGTGTCAAGATCTACACATTGCAATTTTATCTATTCACCCCTACAAGGTTGGATGATTGGTTTAATGTATAATATGACAGGGAGAACTACTACAGATAGTGCTTTTAAAAGTGCTAGAAAAGAACTTTTATTTTCAGCAAAGATAAAGGGGGTGCCCTTTAACAACGCTAAAAAAGAACTGATAAAGGGTGTCCTTTATCTGCGCTAAAAAAGTGTTGATAAAGCACCCCCTTTATTAGTGTTGTTTTAGTATAGATAAAGTACACTTTTTTATCAGTTCTATTTTTAGCACTGATAAAATACCACTTTATCAGTGCTTTAATTAGAAATAATAAAGGGGGCCTTTATCAATGCTCGAAATAGAGCTGATAAAGGCCTAGATACCTGTGGTGTGATATTTATATAATAGCACACCCACCAACCTCTACACAAAAAACATGCACACCAACTGTATAGAGCACACAAGACAAAAGCAGTGTGCACAAGAACAAAGCAGCGCACACAAGGGTTTGGAAAACAATGCTATATATATTTCAAACAATGTTTTATATAATTACATTTATAGTTATCCAACAAACAGTTAAAAACATTAATGTTTCATCCTTTTACATCTGTGATCCCCTCTCAAAAAAATTCACTTGTGGTATTAGTTGCTGAATAAATCATCCCAACTCAAGCAAAAGGTTCCACCTATATAATAAAACAAATATTATGTTAGTAATACTATAAAGAAATAAATTAAATATTAATATGAAAGAATACATTAATAAAATGTCACTTTTTAATAAAAAATACGCATTTAGAGTTATACAGGTCACATCGTACAACGTATTGAGGTGGATTTTATTCCTACATTTCACAAATGATTTATGTATTGTTTTCCTAAAATATCAAAACAATTCGTATGGGTTTTTTTTTGTTTTGAGTATGTCCCTTATTGTTTTACTAAAATTAATATCAAATTTCAATGACATATTTGGATTTATGGTGGTCACATCATTTGTTGTATTGAGGTTTGGTTAAATCCTACACATCAAAAATGACTCATAGATCAATTTTCTAAAGAATCAAAACAATAAAAATGGGTTTTCTTGGTTTTCAGTATGACAGTTGTGTTTTTTACTAAAATATCATTTCAAAACGGAAACACCCGTTTTGAGTCATACAGGTCACATTGTGCATAATTTTGAGGTGATAATGCTTTATATATATTATAAAGAATTTATGAATCAATATCCTAAATTATGAATACAATCAAAGGGTGTTTTCTTGGTTTTTAGTGAGTGAAATGTTTTGAGCTAAAATATCTATTTTAAACTGATAATGGAAACTTTTAGTCTCACTGGTCACAACATGCATCAGATTGAGGTGAAGTTGATTCATACACATTAAAAATGACTCATGGACCATTTTCTTAAATTATCAAAACAATTTGAATGTGTTTTCTTGGTTTTCAGTATGCCATTTGTTCTTTTTACTTAAATTGATGTCAATTTTAAATAAAAACACATTTGGATTTATACCAGTCACATCGTTCATCAAATTGAGGTTTGGTTGATTTCTAAATGTCACAAATTACTAATGTATTGTTTTCATAAGGTATCAAAATAATACAAAGGTGTTTTCTTGGTTTTTAGTATGTCAGTTTTGTTTTTTTGACTAAAATACCATTTCAAACTAAAAACATGTTTTTTGAGCAATACTAGTCACATAGTGAATCGATTTGATGTGAGAATACTTTATAAATGTCATAAAGTACTTAATAATCATTTTCCTAAATTATGAATATAATTGGAAATTATTTTCTTTGTTTTTAGTGAGTGACATGTTTTGATCTAAAATGTAAATTTTAAACTGATAACAAACACTTTTAATCATAACGGTCACATTATACATAGGATTGAGGTGTGGTTGATTCCTATACATCAAAAATGACTCATTTATCATTTAAATAAATTATCAAAACAATAAAAATACATTTTCCTAGTTTTCAGTATGTTAGTTGTTCTTTTTACTTAAATTAATGTCAATTTTAAATAAAAAAGATACATTTGGATTTATACCGGTCACATCGTGAGTTTTATTAAGGTTTGGTTGATTTTTAAACATTAAAAATGACTCATGGATAATTTTAAAAAATTATAAAAACAATCTGAATGTGTTTTCTTGGTTTTCAGTAAGCCAATTGTGTTTTTTTACTAAAATTAATGTCAATTTTAAATAAAAAATACACTTTGAGTCATACCGGTCACACTGTGCATCAGATTGAGTTTAGGTTGATTACTACATGTCTTAAATGACTTATAGATAGTTTTTATAAAGTATAAAAACAATTCAAATGTGTTTTCTTGGTTTTTAGTATGTCGGTTGTGTTTTTTTACTAAAATATCATTTCAAAATGGAAACATGCATTTTGATTCATACCGATCGCGTCGTGTGTCAGTTTTACATGAGACTACTTCATACATTTCAAAAATAACTTATTAATAATTTTCCTAAATTTTTAATACAATTAGAGTGAGTTTTCTTGGTTTTTAGGGAGTAACATGTTTTGAACTAAAATTCCAATTTTAAACAGATAAAAAACACTTTTAGTCATATCAGTCACACTGTTTGTTAGATTGAGGTGTGTTTGATTCTTTCAAGTCAAAAATGACTGATGGATCATTTTCTTAAACTATCAAAATAATTTGAATGCATTTTCCCTGTTTTTAGAATTTTAGTTGTGTTTTTTTTCTAAATTTATTGTTAATTTAATATAAAAATACACACTCAAAGTCATAACATTCACATCGTGCATCAGATTTAGGTGAAGTTTATTCTTAAACGTAAAAAATGAATTATGAATCATTTTCCTAAAGTATAAAATCAATCCTAATGAATTTTCTTAGCTTTCAGTATGTCACTTGTTTTTTTTTACTAAAAATACCGTCAATTTTAAATAAAAATAGACACTTCGAGTCATATAGGTCACATATTCAATTTATTTGTGTACATTATTCTATCAGGTATGCTGCCTATTCATTTCTAATTGGATCTATATCATTTTGTGAATAGGAGTCTTTTTTAAAATCATGGTAGTACTGAAAAAATATAAATACACAAAGGATTAATAAATATTTTAAATGAAATAATAATTATTTTTGAAAATAACTCTTCAAGGATGATGGTTTGTTTATAGAATATGATCTATTTAATAAATTTACAAACATAGTAACCATAGTATTTATCGTTTATTTGTTTAGAACACTACAGACACATTGAGAAAAATAAGTGTTTTTTTATATGTGTTTGGATAGTGAAATCTTATTATATATACCTTGATTTGTATCCATTCATAGTACTTGTGATGTTTCTTGTCCTTTTCCCATGGCCTCATTCCATGATGTGGAAGATATTCAATCACCAACCTATCATAACAGAATACTCATTAAAAGATAATATAAATAATATAACTAGATGTTTAGTTATAAAATTTTGGATATAGTTTATTACAAATTGACAAACACTGTCATGTGTGGTCGGTTTGTTGGATATTTATGTAGTGAATCCAGGAACTAAATATCTGGAGTGTCCAAATTGATCACAATAAGAATCCAATGCTACCTAATTACACAAAAAAGAATAAGTAATTAAATAAATTAAAATATATTTTATATGATTAAATTGTAGAGTTTTACCCCTATATCATTGGTATTAATAATATTCAGACATCTATAATTTTTTTGTTAAATTATTTGAGCAGGCCTGCCACTATTTCACCCCTTTCTTAGACTCTATTTTTGTTTGTTCGGTAAAGGTGATGTGAGGACTAATGAGTCCAAATTTTTGTTCGTGGGGAAATACCTTCAATTGTTTTTCATATATATGCCTGTGAAAAATATGAAATTTATTTAGTCATAATTATCATATTATATCATCTTTTGGAAAATAAAATCATGAAAACATAACTCGTGTATACAATTATAACTGATCCTCCTAGCCTATCATACTCCGGGATTTCACTTACATTGTGAACACTAATGAAATATGGATCTTCCCCTTTGTATATATTTTCATCAAAAATAATTGTGTGAGTACCACCATATTTCAACTTCGTATTCACATGATCCTACAATGATAATAAATGTGGATATAGAATGGGTAGGTTTAAGGTGCTTTTGGTAGATTTTTTCGATCAGTTGGTTGATCCTTGAGATGGTTTTGAGTTGTTCTTCATTTTCACCCCCTTCCCTATGTCTGTCTGCAATAACATTCATCAGTTAGGACCTTTTATCATTAAATATTAAAGGTTTATATTCAAAAATAAATTTTAAATGAATACCTCCTTGTCGACATATTTTTTTACAAGTTGTGATGGCCATGAGATTAATTTTCCAAGAGCTTGTTCGACCATATTGATATCTTCATCATCAATTGGAATAGGTAGCTCAGACCTCAGCTCATGGTCTATGTTAATCAACACTTTTACATGACCTGTTGGAAGTGTTTTTTTGTGTAGCATGGTGTTCTAGATATTGAACACCATAGAACTTGCTATAAGGTGATGGGTGGGTGTTGATAAAAATAAATCACAGTCATTTTCACCCTATACAATATTAGTACATGAAAGGTATCAGTGTCTACTTGATTCACAATTCACAGAAACAATTATTAGAACATTTATTACCTTAGCTAAGACAGGTTTTTGAGGGTAATGGCTCACCTCAAAGCTAGTGGGGGTTGGGTGGGATCTTCACGTGCTGGTTGTTCTTAAGTTGTTTCTTCTATCCCCCCCCCCCCGCCATCAAATTTTCCATGAACTCTCTATACAATTTCATATGTTCTTCAAGGATATCTATTCTTTCTCTCATCATTTTGATTTCTTCACTTTGATCCTCCTCTTGTTTTTTTTTCTCAAAAAATGTTTAGGGTGTCACCCCAAAACCCATACCTCTAACGTGGCCATAATTTTATGGATGCTTCAAGGCCACCAAAATTATGTCTACATCTAGTTTGGATGTTGCTAATTCCTGTGACTATTTTAGATAGAAAATATAGGAAAATAAGTAATCATTGTTATGTAATATCTATTTAAATCAAAACAAATATTTATTATGTCATACGTACACATGTTTCCCACACTTTTTGTGTGTTTTAATCTATTAGTATATCATCTTTATTTACACATTCCTCCTTCCATAGCACATGGTTTGGGTTGGAAGTGACTTTGGATTTGGATTCATCAATATGAATATAAATATAGGAATATAGTTATGGTGTTGTTTTATGTCACATAGATTTATTACGGTAGATTTAAAATACATATGAATTTTTTTCAAGTGAAGTGTACCCCATTCTTGCTTTACGGTAGGTGTACGCTGGTTTTAATGCTTGTTCCTTATTTTCAGCACTCGTTTGTTGTTTCATAAATAAAAAACTTTCAATCAATGTGATGAATACACGTATCATCAAACAACGTATTACCAAACACAATGTACTTGAAAAGACTACTTTACACGATGGCTAGTAAATGCATCCCATGATCCTTGGGTTATCAGGTGTTCATAAATAGAAGGTGGGTGTGGTTTTATTTTCCCTTGAACATCTTTAAGATAAAATCCCATTAAAATCGTGCGAAAGCCTATGTGAATCCTTCCAGAAACCCTTAATACATAGTCCTTGTATGAGTCATCCACTATAAATGCACTCTACAATGGATGATGAAGAGTAAGTCAATGCTTCATTATTTTTTTTTTAGTAAATTAAATAAATGATATAATAATGTTACTGTAATATCTCCCCACATAAATGTCTTAAGCCTGGTGACAACATGGTGCCACGGATGTACATCAATTGGCACACTTTTCCGAGTGATGATTCCAATGTAACTACTAAACATGGCCTTGTTGGGGTTAACATATTGGCCCCAGTTATTCTATCCTACATCGTATTTGATGCCTTTCACTTTTTCCTTAAGGATTTTTTCTAACACCATCAAACTACAGCACTCCTGTTTTTTTTTTTGATTCCAGTGTTTCATTGCCTACTATTTTATCTGTTTCAACATCATCAATATGTTCCTCTAAATTTCTATCATCAGCATGTGCTGATGGTGGTTGTACCTCTGCATTGGGAGAAACAGCAGTAATAAGTTAAGAAACATGTTGGTCTTCTGTACTACGAGTAGTAGTAGGCTTATAGACCTATTTTTCCTCTACACTACGAGTAGTAGAAGGTTGAGAAACTTCTTGTGCCTCAGGATTGGAAGCATCATCACATGAAAATGTAATTATCTAAAAAATTGGTTTAACATTTAATTTAGATTACATAAAATCAGCAAAAAATAGATAATAACATAAGGTAACATGATGTATATTACAAAAAATATATAAACTAATTATTGAAATCTTTTATTAAGGATGAAGGGATTTTAACCCTCTATCGACTATCAAAATCCCTTAATTTTGGTATCCTCTAACATAAAAATGCTATTTACATTAGGAATGTTGTTAAATGGTTACCACGTCCCAATAAAAGGGTTATCCTCCATTGAATTTTCATCTGACTCTTCAGTAGTTTTGGTTAATAATAGAACAATTGACCACTTTTAGTTTGTGGGATCTGTAACATAAAATACTTGTATTGTCTGTGATTCCATTATAAACAGTTTATCTTTGTACCCTTCCTTACTCGAATCAACCTTCACGAATCCCAACTCATCTATTTTAATATCACTCCTGTTATCAACCCACTTTCATTGAAAAATAATCACTTGTAATTTTGTATAATCCAACTCTCATATTTGTTTGATGATACCAAAGTATGACATATTTGAATAAATTGGATTTATGTCCATAGCACCGAAAACATGCATCACTTCAGCCACAAGTGTAACTCCACTATTATAAATGGTACTATTTTCATTGTGTTCATTAGTATAGAATGTATAACCATTAATTACATAAGCATTATAAGATAATATAAACACACTTGGTCCTCCAACTAGCCATCGAAGTCATTCTGAAATTGAGTCTGGATTTTCATCTGACTCCTAAATATATGGTCCTGAAACCATTCTATAAACTATCGATTGTGTGTATTTCATATCTATTTTTCAAACCTTTATGGATTCAAATTACTAATAATTTCTTTTTGGGTTTTGGCATATGGTTCAACCTCCAAATTGTTATGAAAAATGTAAAGTTGGGTCTACTCTTGATCTGTAATATTGATTGTAACAACCAATCTTCTAGAAATTCCTCCACCCTCAAGTTGCCCAGTGTGATGATATTTTAGTAGACCAATATTTTCCACATCAGACAGGTATTCAGTACATAATTTAATAGTTTCCTCAACAATATATTGCTCCGCAATACAACCCTATGGCCGACTTTGATTTTTGACATACCCTTTCAAAATATTCATATATCGTTCAATGGAGTACATCCATATATAGTGTACAGGACCATATAGTCGAATATCTCTCACCAAGTGAACCAAAAAATGAACTATCATATCAAATAATGTTAATAGAAAGAACATTTCCAATTCACATGATATGATGGAAATTTTTCTTTTCATAATCAACAATTTCATCAGGTCTATAACTTTTCTGCATATAGATTTAAAGAAGAAACGGAGCTTCATTAATGTATAATAAATATTTTTTGTAAAAATTCAATGAAAATATATAGGAATTAGATCTTGTATCAAAATCTGGCATTCATGTGATTTCAGACCCTTTAAATTTAAATCAGTCATTGACACAATGTTCTTGATATTCAATGAATACCCCTTTGGAATCTTTACATCATTCAAGAAGTTGCAAAACTGATATCTCACCTACCTAGAAAGAGTGTAAGTAGCTGGAGGAATAAAAGTTCATTTTTCACCCATCACTGGCGCCAACTCTTCTTGTATTCCCATGTCAACAATGTCTAACCTAGGATTAATTCCATCCTTTTTTTTCTAGTTGCATTTAGCAACATGTCAATGACACTATCACATACATTTTTTCAACATTTATAACATTAATAAAGTGTATGACGTACAGAAAATTCTAGTATGATAATTCAAAAAAAATTATCTCTTCTTCCAACTGGTTTTCGTATGGTTTTTAAAAAACATTTTACCAAAATCAATGTCCACATATTTTACATTCTCAAACAATTGATCACCTGTTAGTAGAGATGGTGATTTACATTCTTTTGAACTTCCATCGAATGATTTCATCCAATATCGGTGCTTATATCATTGGGGTAGAAATCTACGATGTCCTAGAAACAAGGTTTTTTATGAATGTTTCAACCTAATTGATTGTGTACCATATTCACAGATGGGGCACCCAGGACTTCCTTTAATGCTATATCCTAACAAATTTTTATAAGCAGGAAAGTAATTTATCATTTTGTACAACATGGTTCTCAATGATAAATCTTCATTTCTATAAGAATCATACAATGTAACACCTGAATCCCATAATAATTTCAAATCCTCAATCAATGGATCCAAATAATCATCAATATCATTACTCGGCTAATTTGGTCATGATATAAGCATAGATTACATGATGTGTTTTCTTTTCATGCATAACCATGGTGGTAAGTTATAATTTACCAACATAATCATCCATGTATTGTGAGTGCTATTTTGAAAACCAAAAGGACTCACTCAATCTGTAGATAACACAAGACTAAGGTTTCTCAACTCATTTCCAAAATTAGGATACTCATGATCGATTCTCTTCCACTGAGTAGATTTTTCTAGGTGATGAAGTTTCCCATCTTTATTTCTTCTGTCTACATGCCACATCAATTTCTCTACGGTCTCCTCACATTCATATAGGTGCCTAAACCTAGGAATGATTGAAAAATACCATACAACTTTATTGAGACTGAATTCATCTTTATTATATAGAGAAGTACTACACTTTGGTAATTCTCTAAGTGATTTTTGGTCCTTGTGAAATAGTATACATTCATTTGGGTAGGCGTGTATTCATTCAACGATCATACCCATCAAACATAGCATTCGTTTGGTGTCATATATTCGGCTTGGGAGATCATTATCTTCTGGGAGCATGTCATTCAAGAGAAAAAATAATTCTATAAAACCGGTGCCACTCTATCCATTGCTTTATTTCAAATTATACAGCTTCAGTATGGCTAAAAATTCTGTATATTTAGTGAAACCACCATACAAAGGCGTCTGTGCACAACTCTTTAACTACTCAAAAAAAATTTGTCAATCACAAAGTTCATCTTCAACTATACTTTTCATTTCCTCAATACAATCTTCATCATCATTCACATCTGTAATCATGTTCTCAATATGGTTTTCTTTATTGTCCACACTTGTAATCATATCAGATGATCCATAAAATGCATTATTATTCCATCCACTAGCTACATTAACTTTTACCCTATATTTATTACAACATTTATAACTTAGATCTATTTTGTGATAGATCAATTGTTATTCCAACTTCTCTATACTAACTTGTCTTGAATAACAACAGTGTAAAAATGAACAAAGGATTTGATAAGATTCATCCGCATAATCTTTTGCAAACTTAATGATCTCTTTCACTCCATCTTCATACTATCTTGTAAAACGATTAGAATACATCCATTATTTATTCATATCCATCCTATTTGATTCAGTTATACTATTATTTAACAAAATAAATACACAAAATATTGATATAATGTAATGGTTTTCCTAATTATATAAAAATCTAAACTTAAAATATTATGAAAAAATTACAGTTAAAATTTCCTTTGAAAACTATTTAAATAATCACACTTGAAATCCTATTAAAAAACCAACCATTTACACAAATTCCTCTTTAAAATAACATGCCCTTTTTAAAATAAATCAATCAATTACAAACACTCTTTCACAAAACCACAATTCCTTTTTTTAAATCATTAAATACAACTTCATGACCCACCAATCTGAATCATTTAAAATGAGTGACATCCCTATAAGAAACATTTCAAAAACACTTGAATCATTTTAAAATATCCACTTAGGCATTTTCATAAAGACGTATATCTCAATAGATACACTTTATAAGAGATACATAGAAAACACCTCAATTCATCCCAAATCAATCAGTGTTGTATTATCCCATCACATTATTCCAAAGGTAGGTGTAATAATAATAATTTCCATAGGAAATTGATATTGTGCTCCCCACCATTGTATATCCCTTATCCATGATTACATTTTTTAGTTATATCAATTATCCTTCACCACAACACCAGAGCCCCAACAGATATGTTCCATAGTCAGTGACCACACTTGCAACTATGAAACACTCATGTTCTAGTTTACTACAAACACTGTATTATTCCAATTATACTTGGATCACACCAAATCAATTGGTTTTACACCCCCAAGAACAATTTATATGTCTCTCATATGAAGTATTATTGGTTCCTTCCTTTATAAATACACCTAACAAAATATATAATCATTAACCCATTACATAATAAAAAAATTCTCAAGTGTCATTCCTTTCACACAAATAATTTCCCTATGCCACTCATCACTAGAAGAAACTATATTGCTTTCTTGGTCCTTTTAAGTACATCATGTCTCAAGTCAAAATAAGAAAATAACTATGGTACTAAACTAATATATGGTATGATTTTCCATAGTCTATTTTCTAAAATCTTTAAAAAGACTTTATAAATGACATTAAAAATACTAGTCATTCTAAAATTCTTAATTGAACTCATATTAGTAACCTCTAGAATCAAAGTGATGAGAGTATCATTATAAGTCTCAAGATAATTCTTACCTCTCCATAAATCATTCATGAGGTTAACAACATCAAGTCTCAAAATATTATAGAACCTTTTAAATAAAATTTCATAAATAAAATCTAGGTTTGGTACCTTTGATGGATGCATCAACCTAAATGTCACGAACACTTCATAACATTGAATATAAATAGTTAATAATTCATTCATCTAATTTTTTAAAGTTGTAATAAAATAATAATTTATATATTTAGATATAAAATTACGCTAAGAAGAAAATATGATTTGATAATCACTGGAATTATATCATTTATCCCTTTGAGAGGATTCACCATAAAGTTCTTGAGGGTGGAAGGATTCATTACATGTGTTGTTATGGTTATTTTACTAGGGTATTCATAAAGTGTATCGTGTAGCTTTGGATAGGTAGGGCTAAGAAAATATATGTTTCCCTTATAAATAAATTTATCCCTTAATAAAAATATCAATGCATTCCCCTATGAAGTATGATTTTCATCAAAACAACATAACTTTCATGTGGTGTGCTTATTTCATTTATGTCATGCGTTTATCCTTTATTGCTCATTTTCCTATGAGGGGGTATTTTCAAAACCATGAGGTTACTGGAACTAAAAGGTAGAGATTTGATGTAAGGACTTATATGTAGATTTACATCTATGTTATGGTATATCAGGTTTAGGTATTTGTTTCAATTTAGGAATGTTTTGAAATCTTATCTGTTATTTGCAAGTTATGGGGGTTTAATTTATGTTTTGGAGGTTTAACATTATTATTGTTGATTTGTACCAAATCCTACTAGTGGTATTAGCTCTTTTTCTTATTATACTATAACTTACCAAAAAGTGGTATTAAATCTTGGTTACATAATATATGGTGGTTATTTTATCAATACTTGATAAAAAGTCTTGGTTTCAAGACTACTAGGTTTCCTCTAGTTAAGTGGTTTTATAATATTTAGTGGAATTTAACTAGTAACAAATTATTGGTGCCATTTAAATGGGTAAGGTTTGAATTGATATTAAATGGTGGAGGATTAAAACTTTTGGGGGAAATGGTCTTCCTACTCTTGGAGAGTTCAAAAGTTACATTGATTTTGAATTAGTTAGAAGTGAGGTGTTTAGTATAATGGGAAACCATGAGATGAAAGCATTAGAAAATTTTTTAAAAGGTGTGTCCAAGAGAATCTAGATCTGAGAGGGAATAATGACAAGCCTCAACGATGTTGAGAATTAAAGGTCGATGTTTAGTAGAGGGAGGGATCAAGGAATATGATTAGTTGAGGTTTTGTTGAAACAGTGGTTCTCAGTGAGAATGTATCAATACCTAAAAAGTGAATCATTTTGATCCATATCATGGCAGAGTATATTGATTCCTAGTAAGTGTGGGGATGTAATCCTATACTATGGGAGAGAAGATCAATGTTTAGAAAGTACATATCCTAGGTACCACCTAAGTAACTGGGGTTCTCATGATAAATTAAATGGAGAAGATAAAAATCAATCATGAATTCAATCACATAAAATCTGAATGACATAAAAAAACTATTCATATCACCTCTAAACTATTGGAGTTGGTGGCCTAGAACCAACTACTTTGTACTTTATTAATTAATAAATACCTTATCACATCCAGATTGTTCTTCTACATTACAATACAAGTGATAATGTCCTAAGGATAACTGTTTCATTAAAGAGTCATAGTGGATCCCTGTTATGATGAGAACCCGGAAGTTCTATAACGATGTTCTTGAATATATGTTCTATGGTCAAATGATGTTATTTTAGGGACACAAATAATACAGGACATTAGGTATGATGACTCATAAAACATTGAGGCACCTTCTCATGGTGTGATCCCTTGGTAATATCCAAGAGGATATTTTGAGAATGAGACCCGCCAACAGGAAATCCACATTTCATAGTGTCATTGGATGTTCCTATCTGCAGGTGTGTGTATTGGTCCTTAGACTTTAAGATTATTATTAATGGGTATTAAAAATTGCACACTTAGATGTATTGATGAAAACTATAACGACACATTGTTCGCAGTGAGGTAGAATATGTTGGGTGTGTCATGAGAAATACTGCATAAATAGATAATGTGAGAAAGGATTTTTGTCCCTTTTGTTCCATAATGGAAGTAGATATCTCAGGCCCTTTGATAGAATTGATATGGCCAAAATAAATCCATGGAAATGGTAAGTAATGGGTGAGTTCAATTCCAAAAAGTCAAAGAAATAATAATCGAGCATATGGGTTTATGGCACTAACATGCAACCTGCTTGATTCGAGATATCAAGACAAAGGGATTACATTACATGGTAAGCGTTCGTAGGAGGTGACACTTCATTGCGGCGTTAACTTCTTTCTCTATGGGTGTCTTGGAATGTTTCTAGATGCCAACCTTAGACTTTAGGCAGGTTTCACTTAATGCCACTAAGAAAGAGGCATAGAGGGTCACACACTAAGTGTGTCCGAGTATCTCAGTTAAATATTAATTTAACAAGTTGAATAAAGATTATTCCTGATTGTGATTTAATAATTATTCAAGGATGCTTGATCGTGTTTATTTAAACACTAGTTATTTGAGAGAATATATTGTGGGTGAAATAATATATTTATTAGTGAGTAATGCAGTGACATTTTTTTAAGAAATAAATAGTCATTATTTAAGGTCTAATAAATATGGTGGAGGAAATAAAGAAAATGGAAAAAAATTACATGTTATGTATATTAATATACTCGTCGTGTAGTTTTTATGGGGATTTGTGAGAAATAATATTATTTATTTAACTAAATAATATTAGGTGTAATTCATTTGGCACATGTCAAGTAATAATAATAGTTAACTGTTAGTATTAGACATGGGGTATTACTAAGAATTAAATGAAATGAATAAATTATTTTAGGTAATTGATTCATTTTATTATTCTAAGTAATTAAAATCTCAATTATATAATTCTCACTACCCTATACATTTTTGGGTGTTGTGCACAATGGATCTAGATAAAGCTCTCAAACCAAGAGATAATTTTTTTTCTTCCAAGAATGCTCTCAAGCTATGAGATAGAGATCCTCCTCCTCCGGATCAAGGTGATCGAAGGCGAACATCGTAAGCGAAGGCTCTTCCACGCTAGCACCCGGAGATCCCTTCGGCGATGTCCAGAGATACACAAAGCATGTGTGGATCACCACTAGAGGAATCCTATACTTGGATTCTACAACGCAATGACGGATCACATCAGATCATGACCGAAAACATCAACGGAGAGAAAATTGTATCATGGTAATTCTTGTATTTTAATTAAATTAATTATAAACAAAATATTATGATCCTCTCTATGGTTCTGGGAATCCATTTTTTTCTTTCATTCTTAGTTCTATTCCAAATATCCGGCATTTTATTATCGTGATGGATCTTAGATTGATCGTTGTTAATGGAAAAATTAAAGTTGGGTACTCCCACCAACGCGCTTATGCTGCACTCGGAACATACATAAACACCCTTCCCTGAAACAATCCCTTTTTACCCATGTATAACACATTCCAAAAGAAAATCAACCCACTTTTTATAACCATAAAAATCCAAATATAATATAGAAAAAATGTTCCCAAATAAAAAATGCTTTTTATAAAGTTCCAACCAGGCCTTTGAGAAATCATTGATAACCAAAACATGAAATTATTTTTAAGAATTTTCCAAATAGTCCTTAAATATTTCACCCAAGTTGAACACATAAAATCTTTTTTTGGAGACCAAACATGATTTAAAAATTAATGAACAACTCCTTTAAATAATAAATGAATTAAATTCCCAAATAAATATATCAAACATACATAATGGGGTGTCCAAAAATCATATAAGATATCATTACATATTACTAAATCAAATTAATATATAAGATTCATAAAATGATAATAAAAGAAAACCAAAGTTCAATAATAATAAAATCCCCTTCAAAAAGTGACATTTAATTAGGAAATAAAGTAGAATTCTTAATTTATTACTTATAGAAAATGTTTCAAGGTCATTAGGTGGATTGAACAACTGTTTAAAAATATAAGTGTGAGAAAAGGGCCTACAAGGAATTTACACAAACACTTAGAGTGAATTAGAAAGTGGTTCTAACAATATATGGATAAATGAACTTTGGGAAACCCATCTAAGTTGACTTGAAGGTCACCTTGATAAAGAATCATTATTTCATCATCCAAACTAGCATAATTCAATATAATTTAGATGAAGAATGGGTTTAAAATACTCAAGCACCCTAAGCATGTCAATTAAAAATAGTTTCATACAAACAACTAACTAAAAAAATTCAGATGATAAGAAACATTTAAGGAAGTAAAGAGAGTGTTAGTATTATGGATATCTTCTGATAAACCCAACAAATGATTGGAAAACATTTAAAAAATTTATAAAAAGGTATAAGTGAAAACCATATGAGAAACCCATGAACATGATCATTACAAAACATTCATACTTAGCATAACCTTTCCCATGTTCACACAAGCACACACATTCTGGGTATACAATCATGTTTCACTATAGGACCACCAATTTCTTTTCAAAAACCAACCAACATGCAATTCATTTAGTGTGAAAATAAGGACCACCAATGACCACAATTTTCAACGGGGTGTTTAGCCCATATAATTCACAACATCACTATCAAACAAAGAGAAAGAGGAGAAAACTCACCGCAAAGGTGTCGTTCAGTGCGCGGTGGAGGTGTGTTCATGGTGGAGGAGAGGCGCACAATGAAGGAGTCCTCCAGCGGAGGAGAGACAACCGAAAAAGGAGAGGCATGCGGTGAAGGTGTGGCATGCGGTGGAGGTGTGGCGTGCAGTGGAGGAGAGGGGCAGGGCGTTCCGGTTCGCCCACAGCAAAGGTGTGGTGCGCAGTAGAGGAGAGGCGTACGGTGGTCCGGTTCACGCATGGCGAAGGTGTGGTGCGCGGCGGAGGAGACGTGCACGGCGGTCCGATTCGCACTCGGTGGAGGTGTGGCGTGCGACGGAGGAGAGGCGCGCAGCGGTCTGGTTCACGCACGGTGGAGGTGTGGTGCGTAGTGGAGGAGCGGCGCCTGTTGGTCTAGTTCGTGCATGGCAGAGGTGTGGCATGTGGCGAAGGAGCGGTGTACGGTGGTCTGGTTCGCGACGGAGGAGAGAAGCACGACAGAGGTGTGGTTCGTGATAGAAGAGAGGTAGAAGAATAGAAGGAGGAGGAGGAGGAGGTACGGCGGTAGCGATCGACTTCCGCGAGAGCTTGAGGGGTGTAAGGAAGGAGGAGAAAGTTAGGGTGTTTTTATAAAACCTAGTGAACCTTTTATCAGCGCTAGCTAAAAATCGCTGATAAAGATATGTTTTATGAGCACTAAAATAGAAAGCATTGATAAAACATTCCTTTAACGGCACTTTTTAGGGTTGATAAAGATATAATGTTAATAATTTATTTCTATTATTATATATATTTATCAAATTATATACATGATAAATATATATTTATATTTATAAAATTTTAATTTAAATAATTATAAAATTATAAGAAATATACTTATTATATTTATAATCTTATAAATATATATAATAAATATATTAATTATATATATTTATAATATTATAGATGTATATAACTATATTTTTCTAATTTTATAATTATTCATATGAATATATATTTATTTATAATTATACTTATAAATGAATATATATTTATTTATTAAAATAATTATAAAATTATAACAAATTATTTTTTCTAATATTTATAATTTTATTAATATTTATATTTAATATATTTATTATAATTTTATAATTAAATAAATGTAATTTTATTATTTATAACTATAAATATAAATATTTGTATTTATTTCTCAATATTTCTATATATTTATTTAATTATATATAACATTATATATGAAAATGATAAATATATTTTTTATGAATTAATAATTATTTAAATATTTATTTATTTATTTATATTTATAATTAATAAATAAATATATATTTATTTGTAATTAAAATTATAATAAATAAATTATTTAAAGCTTTAATTATAAATATATATATATAATTATAAAATTATAACAAATATATTTATAATTTTATAAATATATATAATTAATATATTTATTATAATTTTTTAATTATTTAAATATATATAAATTTATTTAGAATTATATTTGTAACTATTTGTATTTATTTATAGATATTTTTATATAAATATATATAATTAATATATTTATTATAGTTTTTTAATTATTTAAATATATCTATATTTATTTAGGAATTATAATTATAAATATTTGTATTTATTTATAAATATTTGTCTGTATTTATAAATATATCTATTTAATTATATATTTATAACTCTATAAGTAGTATAATAAATATATTTTTTATAATTTTATAATTTTTTACATATATATATTTATTTGTAGTTATAATTATAACTATAAATAAATATATTTTTAAATATTTGTGTATATTTATAAATATTTATATATATTTATTTATAAAATTATAATATATATATTTATTGTAATTTTATAATTATTTAAATATATATATATATATATATATAGTTATAATTATAATTACAAATAAATATATTTAAAAAGTATTTATATATACTTAAAATTTAATAATTATAATTATAATAAATATATTTATTATTTAAATATATTTAACGTAATTTTATAAGTATTGAGAACATAATATAGTGTATATATGGTTAACATGAATTAATCATCTACACCTAGTAAAATATACATAATAAAAAATGAGTCATCAATGGACAACATGAATAATAATAAGAGTGTAATGTATAAATGAACATTCATGATGATACATAACATATATGTACACATGATCAATATATTAATTAACCAAATTCATTAGAAACACATATATATTTAATTATAGTCTTATACTTTTTTTAAGACATTATATATATATATATATATGAATTATTAAAAAATATATATTAATTATAAACATGTATTTTTTATTTAATATATACAAATAAACATTATTTTTGAATATAAATATAATAATTGTATATAAATTATGATTAAAAACTTTTATCAACGCTAAGACTAGCACTGATAAACCCCCCTCCCCCCCATCAGCGCTTTTTGCTTAGCGCTGATAAAACGACGTGCTTCCCTTGCCCCGTTTTGTAGTAGTGGAGGATATTTCATTGTGGTGTCAAGGTCATTAGGGACTACAGGTCATTTATTAGGCCTAAGTGTCTCTAGGCTTAAAAGTCATGTAAGTTTACCCCTCAACCTAGTTAAAAAGGGAAAATAAATAAAAAATTAAAGGTCTTTAGGGTTGGTGGCTAATAAAGGTCGATTATATCAATGCTAAAGTTAGTGTTGATATAATCCTCTTAAACATTGCATTAACTGGGCATAAACATATATACATATTTATATGTAAAAAATGGTCACACACACACACACACACCAGTAATTGAAAAAAAATGAAACTTCAAATATTTAAATGAATTGAAGTTATAAAATGAACTTAATTTATAATTTTATCAATTTTACGAATAATTTTTTAAATTGTTATAAAAATAAAATTATTAATTCATATTTATATTTAAGCAATTATTAATGGAGATTTTAAATCTTTTTTTTGTACATATACATATAAAAAATATTTATACATTTAAATAAATAATAATATTTTTAATTATAATTAAAAAAATTAAACACTATTAATAATTAATTATAAAATTAATTATAATAAATTATAATTAAAATTAATAAATTCTTAAATAGTAATATTATATATAAATGTTAATGATTAATTATAAAATTAATTATAATTAAAAATATTATCGTTTCTATAAATGAATAAATGTTTTATAAATATATTTTTAATAAATGCTTAAATATTAATATTATAAATAAATGTTTTTCATAATATATCGTTAAGTATAAAACTATAAAATTATATAAAATAATTTTAATAATTATATTTAAATATATTTACAAATTCTAATATATATATATATATTAATTATTATTATTGCTAATTAATTTTATAGATGTATGTATTATATTGATTTTATATAAAAAATATAATTAATTATTAACAATGCTTAAATTTTTTAATTATAATTAAAAATATTATTATTTATTTAGAGAGGATGGAGGAAATAGAAAGGGCTATGTTGGTGCCTAATGTTTTTGATGCCCTAGAACACCTGCGAGGCGTTAATCTGCATTCTTATTCATGAATTCATGTCGGCCATCAAGTATCTCCTCCTGTAAAGAAAACTAAAGCAAGTGGCGAAGAAGTGTTGAATGGTTTCTTGGGTTTTTCTGGTGTCTCAGGGGGGTCATTCATCTTCCCAAAGGATTGTGTTGTGCAACGAATCATGAAGAAAGGTGTTATTTCCCATGTATTGACTTCGGATGGGGCTATTGCGGAATGAATAGATCTCTGTAAGTTTTCGTTTATCGCTCGAATCTCACTCTCCAAATGGATGAAACCTTGGAAAGCTATGGATCTAGTTGAATGACTAAATTCCATTTGGGGATTTACTAAAGTTAAATGTGTCTCGCTTGGACGAGGTTTTTTTCATATCTTGTTTCCTTCTGTGGAATTGAAAGGTCATTCTTGGAGCATGGGTTCGATCAATCTTCATCCAGGTACCTTAAGAGTTCATGAATGGAACCTTAACTTCAGCCTCAATGAATTTAAAGATACATGTGTACAAGTTTGCATCAAAATCCACAGTTTAAGTTGGGTCTTATGGAATCCAGAAATTTTATTAGATATTGCTTCTTCAATTAGCATCCCTATTAGAATGGATACTCTAAATTTTGGCCTGCAACCATGGGCCACCATCATCATCAGAAGGTCCTGCATTATTAACATTCATCATAGCTTATGTTTTGTTCCTAGTATCACTGACATGGCTTTGTTCTTCTTCCTAACTACTGTTGGATGCAAGCAGATCAAATGAGTTGGAGTTCTTCACACTTAATACTGAGTTAGTCTTCAGAGATAATTTAGAACTCATCAAGGAACCAACCACATTTGTTTTTTCTTTCTTAATAGTCTTTTCCCCAACACCCATGTCCAGGCATAGAACCAAGGGGGAATCCATTCCATGAACCGGCCTTGAGGTAAGGGTGGTAGATTTATTGGCTATCACATTTCTATTTGAAACCTGCAGCACAGAAGGCTCTAGCAGAGTCTTCAGTCCAGGCCAGTTATGATCTGACACATCCATTGCCTTCTCTTCCCTGCCATCATTATATTTAAAAATTATTTGAGTACCCTAGGAGTTTTCAACAACATTACCTATGGAATCCATCCCAGATTTCAAACCATTGTCAATGCCAGCAGGAGATTGTCCTATTGTTAAACATCCAGTGAGCGCAGCAACTTGAGGATCAAAAGAAGCATGTGATATTGGTCTGTATGTACTAGATTTTCTAGTAGAATCAGGATCCTTACCAATGTTTTCCATATGGGTAAAGTTAACTTTCATTTGGGAATTAGAATCGATGTCCTTTTTCGTTATGAAAGTAGCAGTGTCTATCTTATATTTTCCTTTGTGATTATTAAATGAAGTCATCTTTTGTTCTTACCACAATGAGTAGTCTACATCCGATTGTGCAGAGTCCTCCAAAGAAACTTTTCTATCATCAGAATCATCAGCATCATGATCATCCCTCAAGTCCCAGATTAAAGCATCTTTAAATGAAAAACAAGTAGCAACCATATTATTATCATCAACCAAATTGGCCCATGAAATTATGGGATTATCAGTCTTTTTTGGGGGGAATCCATCACAGTGGCATTACTGTGAGGTTTATCAATTATAGTGGAATTACTAGGATGTTCATTTATTAAGCAATCAAAGTCTTCATTAACCTTAGGACCAACAGTTTTTGGAAGATTGGTTCCTTGGGAAGTACCCTCAACATTGGAATGATTCTGCTCAACATTGGAATTCATTTTCTTAGATACAATGACATGTGGATCATCCAAAGAGGGGAATTTAGGATGATTATCAGTGGGCTGGTTTTCCTTATTACCTCCCTTCCTTAAGAAGATTTTTGAATTATGGCCTCTTTGTTGACATGTATTACAGCAGAGCTCCTTCCTACAGTTAAACAGTGAGTGTCCAATAATTTTACAAGAGTCACAAAATAATGACATTTTTTTGAACTCTATTGTGAGATTAATTTCATCTTTTGGAGTAGAAATAAAAACTATATCGATCTAATTCAACTTCAACTAGTATTCTTGCAAAGTGACCATAGCATACTGTAAGTTCCGAGCGCAGCAGAAGCGCGTGGATTAGTGTACCCAACTTGAATTTTTCCATTAACAACAATCAATTTGAGATTCGTCAAGATGATAAAACTCCGGATCTTCATAATAGAATGAAAAACAAAAGAAAAGAGGGGACTCCTGGAACCATAGAGAGGATCATCATATGTTGGTTATAATTAATTTAATTAAAATAGAATAATTAACATGATATAATTCTCTCTTCAATGATGTTTCTAGTCACGATCTGATGTGATATGTCATTGTGTCGTAGAATCCAAGTGTAGGATTCATCTAGAAGTGGTCCACACATGCTCCACGTATCTCTAGATGTCACTGAAGGGATCTTTGGGTGCTAGTGTGGAAGATCCTTTGCTTGAGATATCCACCTTTGATCACCTTGAGAGCCGCTTCAAAAGCACTCTCCTTGATCCGGTGGAGGAGAATCTCTCTCGTAACTTGAGAGCATTCTTGGAGGAAAGGAATTCTCTCTTAGCTTGAGATATTTCTCTGGATGTCACTGAATTCTCTCTTAGCTTGAGATATTTCTCTTAGCTTGAGATATTTCTCTAGATCCATTATGCACAAACACAGCGTGTACTTTTGTTTTTCTATTTTCTTTATTTCCTCCACCACATTTATTAGACCTTGAATAATGACTATTTATTTCTCAAATAAATATCATTGCATTACTCTCTAATAAATATATTATTTAACCCACAATATATTCTCCAGAATAACTAGTGTCAAAATAAATATGATCAGGAATCCTTGAATAATTATTAAATCATAATTGAGAATAATCTTTATTCAACTTATTAAATGGATATTTAACTGAGATACTTGGACACGCTGAGTATGTGACCATCTAGGCATCTTTCTCAGTGGCATTGGTCGGATCCTACATAAATTCCAAGGTTAGCATCTAGAAATGTTCCAAGGCACCCATAGAGAAATAATTTAATGTCATAATGATGTGTCACCTCCTACAAATGCTTACTATGTAATGTAATCCCTTTGTCTCGATATATCTAATCAAGTGGGTTGCATATTAGTGTCATCAACCCATGTTCTCAATTATTCTTTCTTTGACTTTCCAAAATTGAACTCGCCCATTCCTCACCATGGACATGGATTTATTTAGGCTATATCAATTCCATTAAAGGGATTGAAATATCAACTTACGTTATGAAATAGAAGGGACAAATCCTTTCTCACATAATCTATTAGGGCAATATTACTCATGATGCACCCAACATATCCTACCTCATTGTGAACAATGTGTCATCACAGTTTTCGTCCATACATATAAGTGACCGAGTTTTAATACCCATTAATAATAATATTAAAGTCTAAGGACCAATACACATGTCCGCAGATAGGAACATCCAATGACACTATAAAATATGGATTTTCTACTGGTGGGTCCCATTCTCATAATATTCTCCTGAATATTACCAAGGGTGCACACCATGAGAAGATGCCACATATTTTTATGAGTCCTATCCCCTAATGGCCTATATTATTTTTTTCCCTCAAATAACATCATCCAGCCATAGAACATATATTTAAAAATAGTGTTATGGAACTTCTGGGTTCTCATCATAGTAGGGATCCGCTGCGACCCTTTGGTGCAACAATTATCCTTAGGACATTATCATTTGCATTGTCACGTAGAAGAACAATAAAGATGTGATAAGGTATTTATTAATGAATAAAGTACAAAGTTGTTGGTTCTAGGCCACTAACTCTAACAGACTCCCACTTGTACTAGAGACAACTACTAAAAACCTTTAATCTGCTATCTCTCACATGATATTCATGCTTCTACTGAGATTGGACTTTAGTCATGGGGTCTACCACATTCTCTTCTATGGATACTCTTCTCACTACAACTTCACCCCTTTGATATAAATCCCTTAATAGTTGATACTTACAAAGAATGTACTTTGTACGTTGATGTGACCTTGGTTATTTTACAAGACCCACCGTTGTAGTATTATCACAATACAATGTGATGGGGTCTCTACTACTAGGAACCACATCAAGATCCAAGAGAAAGCTTCGAATACAGATGGATTCCTTGGATGCATCAGAAGCTTCTATATATTCGGACTCTCCTGTAGAATTGGTGACAACTAGATGCTTTGAACTCTTCCAACTCACAGCTCCTTTGTTGATACAGAAAACATATCTTGACTATGAATTCATATCATTCTGATCTATCTGAAAACCAGCATCAGCACACCCTCTGATGACAAGATCCTCATCTCCTCCATACAACAGGAACATATCCTTAGTTCTTCTCAGATACTTAAGGATAGTCTCAACAGTAGTTCAATGATGTTCTCCTGGATCTTCTTGATATCTGCCTACCATGCTTAGTGAGGAAACATAAATCCTAGTACATAACATGTCATACATGATAGATCTTGTAGTCAAAGTGTATGGGATATTACTCATCCTATCTTTCTCATGTTGTGTCTGAGGACACATTATCTTAGAAATATATAGTCTATGTGACACTAAAACCAATCCCCTCTTAGATTATTTCATACTAAATCTCTTTAGTATTTGGTCAATGTATGTACCATGACTTAGTATATGTAGCCTCTTGGATCTATCATCAATGATATTGATCCCTAAAATGTAGGCTGCTTCACCTAGGTCCTTCATAGAGAAACACTTGTTCAACTAGTCCTTAATTGACTATAAGACTGGTATATCATTTCCAATGAGTAATATGTCATCAAAATATACTACTATGATAATGACTACATTCCCATTAAAACACTTATATACACATGGGTCACATTCCTTCTTAATGAAACCAAATTATTTTATGGATTCATCAAAATGAATGTTCCATGACCTGGATGCATGATTTAATCCATAAATGGATTTCTGTAACTTGAAAACCCATTTGGATTCACCTGGTGTCACAAACCCTACTGGTTGTGTCATGTAGACATCTTCTTAAAGATTCCCATTAAGAAATGAGGTTTTTATATCCATCTTCCAAATATCATAGTCATGGTAAGCTGTTATGGAAAGTATGATTCTTATGGATTTAAACATGAAAAATGGTGGTAAGGTTTCATTAAATTCAATTCCTTGACGTTTTCTGAATCCTTTAGCCACTATCCTTTATTTATAGGTTCTAACTTGACCTTCTATGTCCATATTTCTCTTGAATACTCATTTGCATCCAACAAGATTTATATCAACTGGATCATCGACTAGAACCCAAACTTGGTTCTGATACATGGAATCCATCTCAGATTTCATAAATTCTAGCCATATCTCATATTCTGAGCTCTCTACTATTTCCTTGTAGGAGAGAGGTTCATCATTGTCCAACAATAATGATTTGTCGTCCTCGGTGACTAGGAAACCAAATATATCTAGTTCCCTTACCTCTCTTGAGATCCTACGCAGTACTTGTGTTTCTGGAACCTCTTCCATGGGGATATGTGGAACTTATTCATGTACCAACTGTTGTTTATATTGAGCATTAACTTCATCTAAGTCAATCTTTATCCCACTATCCCTTTTAATGATGTTCTCCCTCTAAAGAAAGATGGCTTGTCTAGCGATAATCACTTTCTTGTATCAATGGTTATATAGGTAATATCCTTTCATTTCCATGGGATATCCTATAAAGATATACCTCATGGCCTGAGGTGCTAGTTTGTTTCCTGAGAAGGCCTTAACAAACGCCCCACATCCCCATACACATGTGTGCGAAAAAATGGGTTTCTTTCCATTCCATAACTCGAAGGGAATTCCATTTTTTTCCTTATTTGGTACTTAGTTTAATGTGTATGATATAGTTTGTAATGCATATCCCCAAAAAAATGGAAGATATGAATGAATTATCATTAAACTCACCATGTCTAACAAGGTGCAGTTCCTCCTTTAACTAACACCATTCCACTATGGTGTATAAGGAGGAGTGAGTTGAGATAGAATCCCATACTCCCGTAAAAGGTTGATGAATTCTTGGTTCAGATATTCTCCACCTCGATCTGATCGAAGGTTATTTATCTTTTTACCAAGCTAATTCTCTACTTCATTCTCTAATTCCTTAAATTTCTCTAAGGACACTAACTTATACCTCATTAAGTAGATATATCCATATCTACAAAAATCATTAGTAAAAGTAATGGAGTAAGAATATCCACCTCTAGCTTCTACTGGAAATGGTTCACACACATCCGTGTGCACCAATCCAAGAAGCTATGTGGACCTTTCACCCTATCCACCGAAAGGAAGCTTGATCATTTTACCTTTTAAACAATCATGACATTTATCAAGTTTTTTTATCTTAGTAGAGTCTAAATAATCATCTTGGTAGAGATTTTTCAAGCATTTCTCATTTACATTACTAAGATAGTGATGCCACAACTGGGTGTTGTATGAGTTATGTGATTTTGTTTCATTATCAATTTCCAACACTTGGTTTTCATAATTTAATACATAAAAAACATTATTTAAATGTTTCATATCATAACATATGTTGTTCTTATAAAAGAAACAACCCTTATTTCCAAACTTGAAAATAAATCCATCCATATCCAAACATGATGCATAAATTATGTTCTTGGTAACACTAAGCACATAATAACAGTTATGTATAACCAAAAGCATCCCAGTTGGCAATGAGAGATGATAATCACAAATAGAAAATGCAGCCAGCCTCGCACTATTGGCAACTCAAAGATCCACCTATCCTTTGGAAATCTTTCTAAATATAATTTTTTCCTACATTTGAATATATATGTGATTCCCACAAGCTATATCTAATACCCAATGTATATAAATGGAAATATTATACTCAATAAAAAACGCACCTTTAGTGTCCCCATGCTTTTTATTGTAGTTCCTCTTCCAGTGGCATGCCTTGCCACATGCAAAACACACCACCTCTCATTTCTTTTCCCACCTCTGGATCTTCCCCTTCTTGGAGGGATGGTGCTCAGGGGATTCAAACCTTTTATAAATCCTTGGCCCCTTTATCTTGTCCTTACTTATCTTATTCGTTATAAGGACTGTGGGTTTGTCACACCCCATGTACTTATCTACCTAGAGAATTAAGGTTAGAAGTTCTGATAGACTCTTCTCGTTGTTGTTCATGTTTTAGTTGACAATAAAGCTAGATAAGGTCTTGGGAAGTGATGATATGATGATATCTCTATGCAATTAATCCGGGAACTTAATCCCTAATATGTTCAGGAATTCAATATAGCCAATAATCTTGACTATATAAGGCCCAGCTAGTGCAGACTCTCCAATCTTAGTTGTGAACAAAGCATTGGAGATCTCATATCTCTCCTATCTCGCATTCTCTTGATATAGATCCTTAAGGTGAGACATCATGTTATACGCGTCCATGTTTTCATGTTGCTTCAAGATATCATTAGACATAGATGATAGCATGAAACATTGGAAATATATGGAATCATCTGTATGTTTTATATAGAGAGATATTTCCTCATAACTAGCCTCTTTTATAGGTGCAACTGGAATAGGCTCCTCCAGCATATACAATTTTCTCTTGTGGCGAAGGATGACGTGTAAACGCCTCTTCCACTCCTAGAAATTGGTGATGGTGAGAAGGTTTTTATTCTTGAGTATGATTCATAATGATATGTTTGAATTAATTTTTCTTATTGTTTCTACAAATTAAGATGAGAGAAGATTTAGTATTTTATCATGATAAAAGTTAGGCAAATAAATAAATTAATACTTATTATTCTATCACTATTTTATCAAAATCCAATAGCCATCACCATTGAATTCAGAATATTTTGTTGCCTAAAAATTCTAGTGGAAAGGATCCATATTTCCCTATTCATTACCCCAACTAGGTTTGGTCAAGAAACTTGAAGGGTTTTAGGTAGGCACTCCAAATTCCAACTACATTAACTTGCAGTTCCTTGATCCTCTGAGTGGACTCCCCAATCCTAAAATCCTTTTATTTTGGATTTCCTCAACTTTTGCCTCTTGTTCACATTAAGCCCTGTTGTGGTAGTCAACCCTTGATGTGAACCAAGTAAATTCAACCCAAAACCTTGAATCATAATTCCCAAATAATTGAAATCACCCCAACTAGGGTTGGTCAAACACATTGAACTATGGTTTGATTCTAACCAAGATTATGGAAGGCTATACCGACTTAATATTTCTTTGAGGGATTTTATACTTATACATAATTTCCATTTTATTATCTTTGATTACATGATTGTTAATATTAAGTGGGATATATTTAAGTGATTAATTGTGTCTAAGATAATATTTATGCATAAGACAGCCTTATTTTAGTTCTATCTTGTATGCTTGTTTAATTTATTAATTATGTGATTACAAAAACACACCTACAATAAATAAACTATGAAACTGACAGAAATAAAATAAATGGTATGATCATGAGATTGTTCTATTGTTTAGTTTATCAAGTTGTTGATAAACTAACCTAATACCTAGGGGAGAAACACCTTGAACCTTTTGGGTTCATGTTTACAGCTTTCCACCTATCCACCTTTGTATCTCCTTGGATTGGTTTCACCTTGGATCCTTTCTTGAGCTGCCTCAACTAGCTTGGGAGCTCCATCCATTAAATATTATTTTATCTCACTCACAGGTGAGGAGTAAAACGGGGTTTTACATAAAATAAACCTTGGGAATACATGCCCTACATATTAATGAGTAGAAGGCTCATAGACCAACAAATTTAATTTAAATAAATAAACACCATCCCCATACAAAGGTCTTGGTCTATCTCATGATCATCCCTACATGCAATGATATTTACGCATAAATAAAACTAGCATTTAATTATTTAATCATTTTTATTTAAGATAAATCGTGCTTGAATCAATTAATTATCTTTAATCAATCAATCCTTTTATCTTAAACCCTTTTCTGAATTTCCTTGAGATTCTCATCCATCATAATTTTAAACAAATAAATTCATTTAAAATTATCTTTTTACGCAACTTGTACCTTAGAGGCAACCTGATAAATTCTCGTTCGTAACTACCCAAAGAGTAGAAATGAACATTACACAGATGTTAAATTAAACACATATATATATAACACTTATCACGTGTTGTGCCTCAACTTTATGCCCACACCATGGTACATGTCTCAAGGTTTTTTATAATATAATAATAAATTTTAATAAATCTATTTAATTTGGAAGAGTACACGGCACATAGTTCCGACTACACGGAGTGTACTATCATTCACCATCCATACAAAGTACACACCCGGGGATACGATGTGTAGATGTACTTCGTAAATCTTCGGAGTATACGACATGTACATTGGGTCACACGCCATGTAGTATCCACATTACATGGTCTCTGGTCAGGCAAGCCGTGTACGGGGCACACGGTCTAAACCTAACCTAGAGGGACTACACACCATGTCTAGTGGGATACACGGCTTGTAATCTGGAAATTGTGTGTCACTTATTCCTGGTCAGCACACGGAGTCATAAAGACTTAGATAAACTCTAACACAAGGCTTAGTTTGGCAGACTATACCTGATGCATTGAACCTTGAATACACAGCGTGTACTACCAAATATACATCGTGTGTTCTGGTTTTGTATGGACAGGAAGATTTTTCACCTCTAGATGAGATCCTCTGTTTTATTTTAATTGAAATTAAAAGAAAAAGATCATTTTTGTAAGGTGGATGAGAAACAAAAGAAGAGGAACAGATCTTGAGATTTAGATTTGCAGAATGATTAACTTTAATTGAAACAACTAAATTATTAAATGCATAAATCATCAACAAAAAACTAAATAATTATAATCAACAATATGACCCCTTTGATACCACTTGTAAGTTCCAGGCACAACGGAAGTGCGTGGATTGGTGTACCCAACTTGAATTTTGTCATTAGCAACAATCAATCTAAGATATGTCACGATGATAAAATATTGGATCTTCAGAATAGAATGAAGAAAAAAAGAAAAGAGGGGAGTCTTGGAACCATAGAGAGGTTCATAAAATGTTGGTTATAATTAATTTAATTAAAAGATAAGAATTACCTTGATGGAATTCTCTCTCCATTGATGTTTCTGGTCATGATCTGATGTGATTTTTCATTGCTTCATAGAAGCCAAGTGTAGGATTCCTCTAGCGGTGATCCACACATGCTCCACGTATCTCTAGAAGTCTCCAAATGGATCTTTAAGTGATACCATAGAATATCCTTTGCTTGTGATATCTGCCTTTGATCTCCTTAAGAGCTGCTTCCAAAGCGCTCTCCATGATCCAGTGGAGAAGAATCTCTCTTCAAAATTGAGAGCGTTCTTGGAGGTAAATAATTATCTATTAGCTGAGAGATTTATCTGGATTCATTATGCACATCCATAGAGAATGGATAGATCTCATGAGAATAATGTAATTGGTATCTTATTACTTAGAATAATAAAATGAATTAATTACCCAAAAACATTTATTCATTTAATTTAATTCTTAGTAAGACCCCATGTCTAATAATAATAGTTGAATATTATTATCACTTGACATGAACCCAAAAAATTACACCTAATATTATTTAATTAAATAAATAATATTATTTCTTACAAATCCCTAGAAAAACTACACAACTTGTACTTTTGTTTTTCTATTTTCTTTATTTCCTCCACCACATTTATTAGAGCTTGAATAATGATTATTTATTTCTTAAATAAATATCACTGCATTACTCACTAATAAATATATTATTTCATCTACTACATATTCTCTTGAATAACTAGTGTCGAAATAAATGCGATCAGGAATACTTGAATAATTATTAAACCACAATTAGGAATAATCTTTATTCAACTTGTTAAATGGATATTTAATTGAAATACTTGGAAACACTTAGTGTGTGATCCTCTAGGCCTCTTTCTCAATGGCATTAGGCAGAGCCTGCCTAAAGTCCAAAGTTAGCATCTAACAACACACCAAGGCACCCATAGAGAAATAAGTTAACATCGCAATGACGTGTCACCTACTACGAATGCTTACCGTGTAATGTAATCCCTTTGTCTCAATATCTCGAGTCAATCGGGTTGCATGTTAGTGTCATCAATACATGTGATCGATTATTCTTTATTTGACTTTCCATAATTGAACTCACCCATACTCACCATGTATATAGATTTATTTAGGCTATATCAATTCCATCAAAGCTCCTAAGATATAAACTTTCATTATATAACATAAGGAATAAATCCTTTATCGCATTATCTATTAATACAATATTACTCGTGATGTACCCAACATATCCTACCTCACTGCGAATAGTATGTCATCACAATTTTCATCAATACATCTAAGTGTGAGAGTTGTAATACCTGTTAATAATAATCTTAAAGTCTAAGGACCATACACATGTCCGTAGATAGGAACATCCAATGACACTATGAAATTTGGATTTCCTACTATCGAGTCTCATTCTCATAATATCCTCCTAAATATTACTAAGGGAACACACCATGAGAAGGTGCCTCAAAGTTTTATGAGTCCTCACTACTAATGGCCTGTATTATTTATGTAACTAAAATAACATCATTCGGACATAGAACATATATTAAAGAATAGTGTTATGTCACTTCTGAGTTCTCATCATAATAGGGATCTGCTATGACCCTTTAGTGAAACAGTTATCCTTAGGACATTATCACATTCATTGTCACGCAGAAGAAAAATCAAGATGTGATAAGGTATTTATTAATGAATAAAGTAAAAACTAGTTAGTTCTAGGCCACCAACTCCAATAGACTCCCACTTGGACTAGAGCCAACTTCTAACAACCTTTAACCCGCTAGCTCTCACATGATATTCATGCTTCTACTGAGATAGGCCTTTAGTCATGGGCTTTTCCACATTCTCTTCTGTGGACACTCTGCTCACTAGAACTTCACCCCTTTGATAGAAATCCCTCAAGAGGTGATACTTTTGGAGAATGTTATTTTTTCGTTGATGTGACCTTGGTTATTTTGCAAGATCCATCACTATAGTATTATCACAATACAATGTGATAGGGTCTCTACTACTACGTACCACATCAATATCATAGACAAAGTTATAAATCCATACAACTTCCTTGGTTGCATTATAAGCTGTTATATATTCATACTCTGCTATAGAATCAGTGACAATTGGATGCTTTGAACTCTTCTAGCTCACAACTCCTCTGTTGAGATAGAAAACATATCCTGACTACAAATTTAGATCATTATGATCTTTTTGAAAACCAGCATCAGCATACCCTCTGATGAAAATCTCCTCATATCCTTCATACACCAGGAACATATCCTTAGTTCTTCTCAGATAATTAAGAATAGTCTTAACAGCGGTCGAATGTTGTTCTCTAAGATCTGCTTAATATCTGCCTACCATGCTCAGTGCATAGGCAATATCAAGTCTGGTACATAACATGGCATACATGATGGGTCCTATAGCAAATGCATATGGTATTTTACGCATCTTATCTTTCTCATGTTGTGTTTATAGACACATTCTCTTAGAAATATGTAGGCCATGTGACACTGGAACCAATCCCCTCTTGGATTGTTCCATACTAAATCTCTTTAGTACCTGGTCAATGTATGTACCGTGACTTAGTCCAAGCAGCCTCTTGGATCTATCACGAATGATCTTGATCCCTAGAATGTAGGTTGCTTCACCTAAGTCCTTCATGAAGAAACACTTGTTCAACCACTCCTTAACTGACTGTACACTAGTATATCATTTCCAATGAGTAATATGTCATTAACATATACTAATAGGATAACGACCGCATTCCCATTAAACCACTTATAAACACATGGATTACATTTTTTCTTAATGAAACCAAATACCTTTATGGCTTCATCAAATCAAATGTTCCATGACCAGGATTCTTGCTTTAATCCATAAATATATTTTTACAACTTGCAAACCCATTTGGCTTCACCTGGTGTTACAAACCCTTCTAGTTGTGTCATATAGACATCTTCCTGAAGATTCCCATTAAGGAATGCTCTTTTGACATCCATGTTCCAAATCTCTTAGTCATGGTAAGTTTTTATGGAAAGTATTATTCTTATGTATTTAAACATGGAAACTAGCAAGAAGGTTTCATCATAGTCAATTCCTTGACGTTTTCTGAATCATTTAGCCACTAGCCTTTCTTTATAGGTGATAACTTGACTTTCCATGTCCAGCTTTCTCTTGAATACCCATTTTCATCCAATAGGATTTACATCAACTGTCTCATCAACCAGAACCCAAACTTGGTTCTGATACATGAAATCCATCTCAAATTTCATATATTCTAGGCATCTTATAGATTTTGAGCTCTCTACTACTTCCTTGTAAGAGAGAGGTTCATCATTTTCCAACATATGATGATCCTCTCTATGGTTTTGGGACTCCCCTCTTTTCTTTCATTCTTTATTCTATTCTGGAGATCTGGAATTTTATCATTATGACGGATCTCTAATTGATCATTATTAACGAAAAAATTCAAGTTGGGTACACCAATCTATGCACTTTCGTTGTGCCCAAAACTTACAAATGGTATCATAGCATTCATATCGTTGATTATAATTATTTAGTTTTTTTTTGATGATTTACACATTTAATAATTTAGTTGTTTCAATTTAAGTTAATCGTTCTACAAATCTGAATCTCGAGATCTGTTCCTCTTCTTTTGTTTCTTGTTCACCTTATAGAAATGATCTTTTTCTTTTAATTTTGATTAAAATAAAACAAATTATCTCATATGGAGGTGCCAAAGCTTCCTGGTCGTATAACACCAGAACACAGGGCATTTATTCGGCTGTACACACCGTGTTTTCAAGGTTCAATGCATCGGGTCTAGTCCACCAAACCAAGCCGTGTGTTGGAGTTTATCTAAGTCTTCATAACTCCGTGTGTTGACCAGGAATCGGTGGCACATGATTTCTGGATTACACGCCATGTGACCCACTGGACACAGCATGTGGTCCCTTCGAGTTAGGTTTGGACTGTGTACCCCGTACATAGATTTCCCAGCTGGAGACTGTGTAACGCGGATACTACAGGGCATGTGACCCACTCGACATGTTGTGTACTCTGAAGATTTTCAAAGTACATCTAAACACCATATCCCCAGGCATGTACTTTTTATGGACAATGAACGATAGTACACGCCATGTAGTTGGAACTACATGTCATGTACTCATCCAAATTATGCAAATTTATTAAAATTTATTATTATATTATACAAATACTTGAGATGTATATCATAGTGTGGGCATAAAGATGAGGTACGACACATGATAGGTGTTTTATATATATGTGTTTAATATAACATCTGTGTAATGTTTATTTATACTCATTGGGTATTTATGAACAGGAATTCACCAGGTTGCCTTCAAGGTACAAGTTACGTACATATATAATTTTAAATGAATTTATTTGTTTAAAATTATGATGGATGAGAATCTCAAGGAAATTCAAAAAAAGGGTTTAATATAAAAGGATTGATTAATTAAAGATAATTAATTGATTTGAGCGTGATTTATCTTCAACAATAACGATTAAAGAATTGAATGATAGTTTTATTTATGTGTAAATATCATTGCATGTATGGATGATCATAAGCTAGACCAAGACCTTTGTATGTGGATGGTTTCTTTTGATTTATTTATTTAAATTAAATTTGTTGGCCTGCAAGCCTTCTCCTCATTAATATGTAGGGCATGTGTGCCCAGTGTTTCTTTTATGTAAAACCTTGTTTTACCCATCAACTGTGAGTGAGATAAAAGAATATGTAATGGATGGAGATCCTAAGATAGTGGATGAGGCTTAAGAAAGGATCCTAGGTGAAACCAATCCAAGGATATACAAAGGTGGACAGATGGAAAGTTGTAAACACTAACCCAAAAGTTTTAAGGTGTTTCTCCCCTAGGTCTTAGGTTAGTTTATTAACCGCTAGATAAACTAACCAATAAAACAAGATCATGATAATATCATTTATTTTATTTCTGTCAGTTTCATGGTTTATTTATTGTGGGTGTGTTGTTGTGATCACACTATTAATAAATTAAACAAGCATGAAAGATAGAACTAAAATAAGATTGTTTTATGCATAAATATTATCTTAGACATGGTAAATCACTTAAGTATATCCCACTTAATATTAAGAAGCATTTAATCAAATATAATAAAATGGAAATTATGTATAAGGATAAAATCCCTCAAAGAAATATTAAGTCGGTATAGCCTTCCATAATCTTGGTTAGAATCGAACCATAGTTCAAAGTCCTTGACCAACCCTAATTGGGGTACTTTCAATTATTGAGGAATTCTAATTCAAGGTTTTTTATTGACTTGACTTGGTTCACATTAAGGTTTGACTACCATAGCAAGACTTGGTGTGACCAATAGGTAAAGGTTGAGGAAATCTAAAATAAAAGGATTTCAGGATTGGGGAGTCCACTCATCAGATCAAGGAACTGTGATTTAATAAAGTTAGAATTTGGAATTCCTACTTAAAACTCTTCATGTTTCTTGACCAACCCTATTTGGGGTAATTTGAAGGGAAATATGGATCATTTCCACTATAATATTCTGTAAACAGAATATTCTGAATTCAATGGTGAGGGTTATTGGATTTCGATAAAATATTGGGAGACTAATAAGTATTGATTTATTTATTTGTCTCAGTTTTATCATGATAAATTGCTAAATCTTTTATAATCTAAATTTGTAGAAATGACAAGAAAATTGACTTCAAACATATCATTGTAAACCATACTTGAGAATGAAAAACCTTCTCACCAACACCAATTTCTAGGAGTGGCAGAGGTGTTTACGCGCCATCCTTCACCATGAGAGGAAATTGTATGTGTTGGAGGAGCCTATTCCAATTGCGCTTGGAAAAGAGGCCAGTGATGAGGAAATATATCCCTATATGAAACATGTGGATGATTCCATATATGTCCAATGTTTCATGATATCATCCATGTCTAATGAGATCTTGAAGCAACATTAAAACATGGAGGTGTATAGCATGATGTCTCGCCTTAAGGATCTCTATCAAGAGAAGGAGAGACAAGAGAGATATGAGATCTACAACAGTTTTTTCACAACTAAGCTTAGATATTCTGTGCCAGTTGGGCCTCATGCAGTCAAAATTATTGGCTACATTGAACGCCTGAACATCTTAGGGATTAAGTTCCCGGATGAGTTGCGTAAATATCTCATCCTATCATCACTGTCCAAAACCTTCTCTAGCTTCATTGTCAACTATAACATGAGAAACAATGATAAGAGTCTATCGAAACTTCTGACCTTAATTATCTAGGTAGATAAGGACATGGAGTGTGACAAACCCACAATCCTTATGGTGAATAATAAAAGGAAGGACAAGACAAGGGGGACAAGGATTTATAAATGGTCTAAAGCCCCTGAGCACCATCCCTCCAAGAAGGAGAATATCCAGAGGTAGGGAAAGGAATGAGAGGTGGTGTGTTTTTCATGTGGCAAGCCAGGCCACTAGAAGAGGAACTGCGCCCAGAATCATGGGTACGCTAAATGTGTGTTCTTTATCGAGTGTAATCTTTCCATTTCAACACATTGGGTATTAGATATAGCTTGTGGGGATCACATATGTATTAAAATGCAGGATCCAAGTAGATTTAGAAAAATTTCAAGAGGAGAGGAGGATCTTCCAGCTGCCAATGGTGTAAGGCTGGCTATATTATCCATTGGCGATTACCATCTCTCATTGCCAACTGGGATGCTTTTGGTTTTACATAACTGTTATTATGTGCCTAGTGTTACCAAGAACATAATTTTTGTATCATGTTTGTATATGGATGGATTTATTTTCAATTTTGTAAATAAGGGTTGTTTCTTTTATAAGAACAACATATGTTATGGTATGGAGCATTTAAATAATGGTTTTTATGTATTAAATTATAAAAACCAAGTGTTTTCAATTGATAAGGAAACAAACCCACATGACTCATACAACGCCTTATTGTGGCATCACCGTCTTGGTCATGTAAACGATAAGTGCTTGATAAAGCTTTGTCGAGATGGTTATTTAGACTCTACTAAGCTAAAACCACTTGATAGATGGCACTCTTGTTTACAAGGTAAAATGACCAAGATGCCTTTCGGTGGACAGGGTGAAAGGGCCACAGAGCTTCTAAGATTGGTGCACACGGATGTGTGTGGACTATTTCTAGTAGAAGCTAGAGGTGGATATTCTTACTTTATTACTTTTACCGATGATTTGAGTAGATATGGATATATCTACTTAATGAGTTATAAGTCATAGTCCTTAGAGAAATTTAATGAATTCAAGAATGAAGTAGAGAATCAGCTTGGTAAGAAGATAAAGAAGCTTTGATAAGATCGAGGTGGAGAATATCTGAACCAATAATTCATCGATCTTTTACAGGATTTTGGGAATTTATCTCAACTCACTCCTCCTTATACACCATAGTGTAATGGTGTTAGTGAAAGAAGTAACCACACCTTGTTGGACATGGTGAGGTTAATGATGAGTCATGAAGATATTCTATTTTCCTTTTCAGAATATGCATTACAAACTATAGCATACACATTAAACCAAGTACCAATTAAGGCGGAAATTGGAATTCCCTCTGAGTTATGGAATGGGAAGAAACCCATTTTGTCACACAAATGTGTATGGGGATGTGAGGTGTTTTTTAAGGCCTTATTGGGAAAAAAAACTAGAACCTCGAGGCATTAGGTGTATCTTTATTGGATATCTCAAGGAAACAAAATGATATTACCTATATAACCCTTCAGACAAGAAAGTGATCGTCGCTAGAAAAGTTGTATTTCTTGAGAGGGATCACATCCCAAAAAAGGATAGTGGGATTAATATTGACTTTGATGAAGTTAATTCTCAAGATACATAGGAGTTGGTACAGGAACAAGTTCCATAAGTCCCCGTGGAAGAGGTTCTAGAAACACAAGTACTGTGTAGGAGCATAAGAAAGGTAAGGGAACCAGAGAGATTTAGTTTCTTAGTCACCGAGGATGGTGAGTCATTATTGTTGGACAATGATGAACCTCTCCCGTACAAGGAAGAAGTAGAGATCTTAGAAGCTACAATATGGCTAGAAGCTATGAAATCTGAGATGGATTCCATGTATCAAAACCAAGTCTGGGTTCTGGTTGATGATCCAGTTGATGTAAAACCTATTGTATGAAAAAGGGTATTCAAGGGAAATATGGACATGGAAGGTCAAGTTAGCACCTATAAAGCAAGGCTAGTGGCTAAATGATTCAGATAGCATCAAGGAATTGACTATGATGAAACCTTCTCACCAGTTTCCATGTTTAAATCCATAAGAATCATACTTGACATAGAAGCTTAACATGACTATGAGATTTAGAAAATGGATGTCAAAACAGCATTCCTTAATAGGATTCTTTGGGAATATGTCTATATGACACAACCAGAAGGGTTTGTGACACTAGGTGAAGACAAATGGGTTTGCAAGTTGCATAAATCCATTTATGGATTAAAGCAAGCATCTAGGTCGTGGAACATTCGATTTGATGAAGCCATAAAGTAATTTGTTTTCATTAAGAACGAATGTGATACATGTGTTTATAAGAGGTTTAATGGGAATGTGGTCATTATCCTAGTAGTATATGTTGATGACATATTACTCATTGGAAATAATATATCAGTCTTATAGTCAGTTAAGGACTGGTTGAACAATTGTTTCTCCATAAAGGACTTAAGTGAATCAGACTACATTCGAGGGATCAAGATAATTCGTGATAGATCTAAGAGGTTTTTTGGACTAAGTCAGGGTACATACATTAACCAGATACTAAATAGATTTAGTATGGAACAATCTAAGAGGGGATTGGTTCCAGTTTCATATGGCCTATATCTTTCTAAGAGAATGTGTCCCTAGACACAATAGGAGAAAGATAGGATGAGTAAGATCCCATATGCTTCAGTTATAGGATCCATCATGTATGTCATGTTATGTACCAGGCTTGATGTTGCCTATGCACTGAGTATGGTAGGTAGATATCAAGAAAATTCAGGAGAACAACATCGGATTGTTGTTAAGACTATCCTTAAGTGTTTGAGAAGAACTAAGGATATGTTTATGGTGTATGGAGAAGAAGAGGAGCTTGTCATCAAAGGATATGTTGATGTTGGTTTTTAGACTGATCAGAGCAATCTGAAGTCATAGAAAGGATATGTTTTTTGTCTCAATGGAGGAGCTGTGAGATGGAAGAGTTTAAAGCAGCCAGTTGTTGATGATTCTACAGCAGAGTCTAAATATATAGCAGCTTCTGGTGTAGGAAAGGAAGCTGTCTGGATTCAAAACTTTTTCTAGAATCTTGATGTGGTGCCTAGAAGTAGAGACTCTATCACATTGTATTGTGATAATACAGCAGTGGTGGATCTTGAAAAAGAACAAAGGTTTCATCAATGTACAAAGCACATTCTCCAAAAGTATCACCTCTTGAGGGATTTCTATCAAATGGGTGAAGTTGCAGTAAGCAGAGTGTCCACAGAAGAGAACGTGGTGGACCCCATGAATAAATTTCAATCTCAGCAGAAGCATGAATATCATGTGAGATGTTAGGACCAATAGGGGCCTATATACCCTGAGAGTGGGGGTGAATCAGGGTATAGATATTCTTTTCTAAATTATTCCTGCCCCACTGGATCTTGATCTCTTTATTACAAGGGTTACTTTGTTTGCACTTGCATGTTTATTATGACCACTTCTTTTCTTCTTTATCTAATGATGATGATTTGAATGCAACGCAGGGAAGAAAGCAGGTAGACACAGAGATTTTTACTTGGTTCACCCTCACTGGGTTACGTCCAAGGAGCATACAACGACAATGTGTCGCTGTACCAAATCCACTAAGGATCACTTCCAATAATTTTTGGGCTAGATCACTTCTATGCCCAAGATCACTGCCTTTACAAATTTTAGGTTCAGCTCACTACTTTCCCAAGGGTCACTCCCTGTTTCTCTTTCACTGGATCACTGCCGGTAGAAAGGATTACCTTCTTCCTCTTCCTTTGCTCATTGCACTTGGAAGAGATCCACTCACAGTTTATAGACATGTAGGTCTCTTCATTTGCATGAATACATGCATCCTCAACTGTTGATAGATACTCTATTAAAGTCCAACTTTCATCCATAGATGAATACCACTTTTCCTCTGAACACAAGGCAATTCCTTTGGAAATACCTTCACAAAGCACCCTACTTCGCGAGGCTCCCAATTTCATGAAGCTCAAACTAGCCTTCACGAAGATCCTGCCTTTTCGCAAAGCACTCTCACCAATCACTCTTGTAAAGTAATCTCGCAAAGATCAAGTCATCGCAGAGCGACTTCCCTCGTGAAGCTCACTGAGCCAACGCGGAGCTCGCAACTTTCGCAGAGCTAGAATAGCCGCCGCAAAGCTCCTTCCTTTCGCGAAGCACACTGCCTTCGTGAACTACCTTTGCAAACCGAGAGAAAAATGTTTTCTCTAAAAATTATCTCTTTCTCTATGCTTCTCTTGAAGGGGTCGAGGCCTATTTATAGGTGATTCCACCGACCCTTGAACTTTCTGTGCGAAGTCAAAGCCATGTTATCTCAAATCACGAAGCTCTGAAGTTCCCGCTGAAATTCTCTCAAAATCGTGAAGCACCACGGCAATTTTCCGATCATGGAGATCATCGTAATCGCGGAGCATCACCATCAATATTATTTTGCACCTTCTTCACGAAGCTCCCTCGCAAAGCCCTTCACCACCGCGATGCACTTCAACTCTGCCGTTCGTGAAGCTTGACGTAATTGCGAAGAATCACCGCCATCATTTTTCTGGTCTTCGCAAAATCCAATTCATGAAGACTATCTTCGCGAAACTCATGCCTTTTCCATATTTAAATATGATATTCAAGGATATCCACTTTTCGCGATTCTCACCAAAATCCAAATTTTGGACCCCAAAAATTTGGCAAACACTGAAAAACGGTGCCACCTTGTTAGCTCTTTTGTACCACCTCCAGATCGTCTGTTCCTTTGTCATGGTTCTTTGTCAACATGGATTGTCAACAACATATCTGGAACTCGACAATTCACCATGGAAACCTACTTTGTCAACAAACACAATCAACCCAAAAATGCTGCAATGTTACCTTGAGGGATTTTTGCCCAATAATCTCCCCCTTTGGGTTTGTTGGCAACTCTTCACAACTCTTCTCAGAATGATTTTCTGCACGTTGATACCTCACTGAGACTCCTTCCATCATCAACCATCCTTCACCTCTTGCGATTCAGATAGAAACCAGAGATTCACTCACCACATACTCTAAGCCCACAGGAGCAATGCTCGTCGTGAGAAACAAGAGTAAATGAAAAGATCATCAATGAATCACTTCATTTCTGCAACCAACTGTTGACACTCAACTGATACCAATTTCAAAACTAATACCAATTGTTGATACCAATCGGATACCAATTATCAAACCGATACCAATTATTGATCACTAAAACCCTTCTCACACCATTCCAACATCACTCTTTTGCTTTTATCATGATCCTTAGCTATCATGATATCTATTCTTTGATCGATCACTTCTAGAATCATCATATTTAATACTCTCCCCCTATCTTATTTCTCCCCCTATCTCACTGCTCCACCTGTTATCTTCTCTTCGTGTCTTTTACTAAGACATTTTCTCCCTTTATTAGCCATAGTTTCTCCCCCATGTGGAGTCACTATTTCTCCCCCTTTGTCAACAAACCCAAAGGTCACCCCTTTGCGGTCTACAACATTGGAAAGAACACAGATTAGCGCATTAGAGAAAAACACGCAATACCTCGGGGAGAGGGGGTTCCCACATCCACACTTTTTCAAGTGTGGGGAATCGACTGGACTCCCAGAGCCAGTCGATGCCTCTCAAAAGCTTCCTTGGGTAAGGCCTTCGTTATAATGTCTATAACTTATAGTTATGTAGTGACATACTTCAACTTCACGATTCCTTGCTCAACCTTCTACTTGATAAAATAATACTTTATCTCAATGTGTTTTGTCCTTGAGTGATGGATGAGATTTTTGCTAAGATTTATAGCACTTGAGTTATCGCACTGGATTCCGATCGGAGACTTCACTCCAATGCCCACATCATCAAGATGTTGCTTCATCCACAATAACTATGTGCAAGCTTGAGTGGCGGAAATATATTAATCTTCTACGGTGCTCAATGAAATGCAATCTTGCTTCTTTATTAGCAAAGAAATACACAAACCACCAAGATAGAATGCAGCTCCTGACGTTGATTTCCTATCATCCGCTGATCCAGACCAATCTTCATCTATATATCCCAAAATCTCTTGATCAGATTTGTTAGTATATTTCAAACCAAAATTCACAGTGCCCTTGATATACCTAATTATTCTTTTCACTGAAATCATGTGGATTTCCTTGGTATTTATTTGATATTTTGCTGCTTGGCATGAGGCAAATGCAATGTCAGGACTTGTCACTGTCAGGTACAATAATCTCCCAATCATCTACCTGTATTCTGTGATATTAACTGCCTTGACATTATCATCTTTTGATAATTTCATCAGGGTCGCAACCTGAGTTTTCATCTCCTTGTAATTTTCCATTCCAGATCTTCTTAGAACCTCCTTGGCATATTTGGATTGAGAAATGAATGTTCCATGCTCTCGGTACTTGTTGCAGTCCATATAATTCCTTCTTCAGCTGAAAAACCTTGTTCTCATCCTTATGAATGAGAAAACCATCTGGATTCTCAATATACACTCCTTACTCTAGAACCCCATTCAAGAATTCTGATTTTACATCCTTCTGGAACACTTTGAGCTTCTGTTGAACTACAATGGCTAGGAATAATCTGATTGTCTCTATCCTTGCAACTGGTTCAAATGTCTCATCAACATATATTCCCTCTATCTAGGAGTATCCTTTGCACACTACTCATGATTCGTTTCGGATAACTGTGTCATCTTCATTAATCTTGTTGCGATAAACCCATTTAGTCCTGATGACATTCTTTATCTGCTGGCCTTGAAACAATCTCCCATGTCTAATTCTTTTCTGAATCAGCATCAGTCACTTATGCTCCCACTTTGTTGCTTTCCTCCTCATCACATTCATCAGGAAATTTATCACTATTTCATTGTTCAGTGGAATCATTCCTTTCAACTACTTCTCACATCTTCTTGGTACCCTAAAAACAGTCAGCTAATACCGCATTGTTAGATCAAAATAAATGAGCATGATATGCATGATTATTGCTGCTTCTCCTGCAATATTTCTTCTCTCGATAGACAACACCTGAGCTGATTCATCCAATTATTTCTTTGATGGCTCTTGCATATGATTTTATTATTGAATGCTCCTCTTATGTTATGAAACGCTTCCTAGTGTTAGGCCCATAAACATTCTTCTTCTTCTGAATCATTTATTCTTATCTGGCACTCAACATGGATCCATTAACAAAATCTATAAGCCTACTGAGTTGGAACTCGGTGCAGGAAACAAGAGATAAAGTTAATAACACAATCACTTCCTATTGCGCTTTGTTTCTCCCTTTCTTCTTCAAATTTGGTACCTGATTTGAGTCAATTGAAACTCTGAAGCATATCAATTCTCCACTTTGCATCTTTAGATGCCACATCCCCATGGATCGTATCTCCCTAAAACCTAAAACACATGGATCATTAGTTAATAGCATTTATATACATAGAGAGAGGGGGAACTTCTTGAATCCTCAAGATGAGGATTGTGGTTGATCTGAATGGGTCAACCCTTTGATTCTTTCTTATAGAGCATCACACTCCTTCCTTGCTTCTTCTAGTTGCCTAGACAACTTCAAATGCTCTGGCCATATGACTAAGCATTCATTACCCACATGCTGGGACTTTTTCTGATATGTACATTCTGTAGGCCTGGCCTTTCTCATTATTTGGGGTTTCAACCAACTGGTGGACATTTTCTTATTTGATGTACCACCAATATACCACTTCCCTTGATTACGTCTCTGGGTAGGAATCTCTCTATTTGGCATCTTTCCTTTCTTCTTCCACTATTGTAGTGATCTTCCTATTTCCTCCACTTCTCGCTGTGGAACATGACATGCGAATTTTTCAATGCATTTGTTGTTCATATTTCTTTTATCAGATATTTGATTCACCACACTGTTTCTCACTATTGGTCAGTCCTCTACTAAATGTGCATTCATCTTACTCACAGCTGTAGCATTTCCTCCCTTTTTGCTCTAGATTTGTTCATGTTCTTTCTTAGAGAGCGGTTGTGAGTGTGACAGAGGAGATGACTTATACACATTTTGTTCGGCTCCATGTGATTTCCCTGAGGCTCTAAGCCTATTATTCAACTTACCACTTTGTCTCCCAGTGTATAATTTATCATTATTCATCACTGGAGTCGATAATCTCCTTTCGAGTCCCTTTTCCTTTATTGCTTTGTTCTTACTGCAATATCTTGCCAAATGTCCATAATGAGAACATATAAAACATTTTCCATCAAAGGCATACCACATTTCATCATTTTTATGTTGAGATATTGATGTAGCTTGAGTTCTTCTTCTGACATTGAGCTCCTGATTTTCCTGACACATACTCATGGTATGTCCCATTCTTCAACAGTAATAGCATCTAATAAATGCTTTCCTCTGAGAGACTCTTCTTTTTGATTTCTCACAACACTTCTTATTATTATCATATTTAGAAAAGTATATATTTTCACAGCCTAAAATGTATTTCTGGGCCTCTGAACAGAATCTTGATGTGTGGCCATGAATCCTACAGAAATAGCACATGTCGCCACTACTTCTTGTAACTGTCCGCTTAGGCCTGTCTCCAACACCTACGGGATTTTCTCCATTTATGGAACTGGTCATGGATCTATTTCTATCATGCATGGGAGGGAATTCATCAAATCCAATACCAGGTTTTCCCAAACTATATGGTCTTTGAGATGAGAAAATATATTGTTGTTTCTCTTCAGAAATAGCATATTTGTTTTTCATTTTTTCATCACTTTTGAAGGACAATCGAATAGTAAGTGCAGTGCATCCTTCAACTTAGGTTTTCCTTTTTCTTTTGATATCTCCTTTTCTTTCTTTGATGATTTTATCTCTTCCTCCAATTGATGAATCTTTTTATCTCTTGATTCAAGTTGATCATTGAGTTCTTTTCTGAGATTCTTCCCGCTACTCGTCTCATATTTTAGTTCTCTTGTGATCTTTTCTACCATGTCACTTTTCTCATTCACTTTCAATTTTTCTTTTTCAATAGAATCAGAACAACATGCATTCTCTTGTTTTAGCCTTTATTCTTTTGAACTAGTTCAGATAGCTGTGTAGAAAGATCCTCATTTCTAGATTTCAAATTTTGAATCTCACCTGAGTTCAGATTCTTTCCCTTGACATCAGCTTTTGATTTTTCTACCTTTGCAGATCTCTTTCGCAATTCTTCATCTTGAGAATCATTCTTCTCCCTCAGATCAGTAGCTACGTCAATAAGCATTTGATTCAAACCTCTTAGCTTGTTGATCTCAATTTTCAGTGCTTGGATCTGAATATCTTTAGATTTAATTTCATCAGTGAATTTATGATCCAATTCCTTCTCTTTGTGTACAACTTCTACTTTTCGACATCTGGGGTTTCTTCATCATCAGTAGTTCCAATATCACTTGGAATGTCAGGTTATTCACTCATTTCTTCAGCATCATTGAATGAGTATGAATTTTCACTATGAAATATATCTAAATCAACATTTGGTTCACTTCTAGATTCCTTTAACTGAATCACATTGTTTCCACAAACACTTCCGCACTGAGGGATACCACCTGACTTCTGCTTCTTCTTTGATGTTCTACCATTTGTCATGGCGCACCAAGATATGAACAAATTGAATATTTAAACACACAAATCAACTAACCCAAGTCAAAGAAAACAAGTCTGATAAAATAAACCTATCACTATGATACCAATTGTTAGGAACAATAGGGGCCTATATACCCTGAGAGTGGGGGTGAATCAGGGTATGGATATTCTTTTCTAAATTCTTCCTGCCTCACTGGATCTTGGCCTCTTTATTATAAGGGTCGCTTTGTTTGCACTTGCATGTTTATTATGACCACTTCTTTTCTTCTTTATCTAATGATGATTCTTTGAATGCAATGCAGGGAATCAAGCAGGCAGACACAGAGATTTTTACTTGGTTCACCCTCACTGGGTTACGTCTAAGGAGCAAACAACGGCAATGTGCCACTGTACCAAATCCACTAAGGCTCATTGCCAATAATGTTCGGGCTAGATCACTTCTATGCCCAGGCTCACTGTCTTTACAAAGTTTAGGGTCTGCTCACTGCTTTCCCAAGGTTGACCCCTTTTTTCTCTTTCACTGGATCACTTTAGGTAGAAAGGATTACCTTCTTCCTCTTCCTTTGCTCACTGTACTTGGAAGGTATACACTCACAGTTTATAGACCTGTAGGTCTCTTCATTTTCATGAATACATGCATCCTCAACTATTGATAGATGCTCTATTGAATTCCAACTTTCATCCACAGATGAATACCACTTTTCCTCTAAACACAAGGCAATTCCTTTGGAAATACATTCACAAATCACCCTACTTCGTGAGGCTCTCAATTTCACGAAGCTCAAACTAACCTTCGCGAAGCTCCTACCTTTTCGCGAAGCACTCTCACCAAGCACTTTTGTGAAGTACTCTCGCGAAGCTCAAGTCGTCGTAGAGCGACTTCCCTTGTGAAGCTCACTGAGCCAACGCGAAGCTCACAACTTTCGCGGAGCTAGAACAGCCGCTGCGAAGCTCCTTCCTTTCGCGAAGCACACTGCCTTCACGAACTACCTTCATGAACTGGTAGCAAAATATTTTCTCTGAAAATTCTCTCTTTCTCTCTTCTTCTCTTGAAGGGTTCGAGGCCTATTTATAGGCGATTCCACTGACCCTTGAACTTTCCGCATAAAGTCAACGCCACTTCATCTCAAATGGCGAAGCTCCGAAGTTCCCGCCAAAATTCTCTCAAAATCGCGAAGCACCACGGAAATTTTCTAATTACAGATCTCATCGTAATCACAGAGCATCACCATCAACATTATTTCGTGCCTTTGCCACGAAGCTCCCTCGCAAAGCCCTTCACCACCGCGATGCGCTTCAACTCTGTCATTCGCGAAGCTTGACGTAATCGCAAAGAATCACCACCATCATTTTTCTGGTCTTCATGAAATACAATCCATGAAGCCTATCTTTGCGAAACTCATGCCTTTTCAATATTTAAATATGATCTTCAAGGATATCAACTTTTCACGATACTCGCCAAACTCCAAATTTTGGACCCCAAAAATATGGCAAACACTGGAAAACAGCGCTACCTTGTACTGCTCTTTTTGTACCGCCTCCAGATCGTCTATTCCTTTGTCATTGTTTTTTGTCAACATGGATTGTCAACAACATCTCTGGAACTCGACAATTCACCATGGAAACCTGTTTTTTCAACAAACACAATCAACCCAAAAATGCTGCAATGTTACCTTGAGATATTTTTTCCCAACATGAGAGATAGAGGGTTAAAGGTTGTTAGCAGTTAGATCTAGTCCAAGTGGGAGTCTATTGGAGTTGGTGTCCTAGAACCAACTACTTTGTACTTTATTCATTAATAAATACCTTATCACATCTTGATTGTTCTTCTGCGTGACAATGCATATGATAATGTCCTAAGGATAGCTGTTTCACCAAAGGGTTATAGCGGATCCCTGTTATGATGAGAATCTGAAAGTTACATAACACTATTCTTGAATATATGTTCTATGGTCAAATGATGTTGTTTTAGAGACACAAATAATACATGACATTATGGGTGATGACTCATAAAAATTTGAGGCACCTTCTCATGGTGTGTGCCCTTAGTAATATCCAGAAGGATATTATAAGAATGAGACCCGCCAGTAAGAAATTCAAATTTCATAGTGTCATTAGATGTTCTTATCTAAAGATGTGTGTATTGGTCCTTATACTTTAAGATTATTATTAATGGGTATTAAAACTTGCGCACTTAGATGTATTGATGAAAACTGTGACGACGCACTGTTCGTAGTGAGGTAGGATGTGTTGGATGTGTCATGAGTAATACTGCATTAATAGATAACGTGAGAAAGGATTTGTCCATTCTGTTTCATAATGGAAGTTGATATCTTAGGCCCTTTGATGGAATTGATATTGCCTAAATAAATTCATGTCCATGGTGAGGAATGGGCGAGTTCAATTCTAGAAAGTCAAAAAAAGAATAATCAAGCACATGGGTTGATGGCACTAACATGCAACCCGCTTCATTCGAAGGCGGATATCGCAAGAGAAGGAAGATATCGCAAGTGAAGGCTCTTCCACGCTAGCACCTAGAGATCCCTTCGACAATGTCCAAAGATATGTAGAGCACGTGTGGATCACCGCTAGAGGAAGCCTACACTTGGTTTCTACAACGCAATGACAGATCACATCGGATCGTGACTGAAAATATCAACGGAGAGAGAATTACATCAAGGTAATTCTTCTCTTTTAATTAAATTAATTATAACCAACATATGATGATCCTCTCTATGGTTCCAGGACTCCCCTCTTTTCTTTCGTTCTTTGTTATATTCTAAAGATCTGGAATTTTATCATCGTGACGGATCTCAGATTGATTGTTGTTAATGGAAAAATTCAAGTTTGGTACACCAATCCACACGCTTCCGCTGCGCCTGGAACTTACAGTCTACTATGGTCACTTTGCAAGAATACTAGTTGAATTTGACTTAATTTCAACATTGATCGATAGAGTTGTTCTTTCTACTCCACGGGATGAAATAAAACTCATAATAGAGTTCAAAAAAATGTCATTGTTTTGTGACTTTTCAAATTATTGGGCACTCACTGTCTAACTATAGGAAACAGTTCTACTGTAATGCATGTCAACAAAGGGGCCATGATTCAAAAATCTGCCTGAGGAAGGGAGGTAATAAGACAACCAACCCACTGATAATCATCCTAAAGTCCCCCCTCTGGATGATACACATGTCATTGTATCTGGGAAAAGAAATTCCAATGTTAAGCATAATCATTCTAATGTTGAGGGTACTTCCCAGGGAACCAATCTTCCAGAACTGGTTGGTCTAAAGGTTAATGAAGACTTTGATTGTTTAATAAGAAAACATCCTAGTAATTCCACTATGATGGCTAAACCTCCCAGTAATTCTATTATGATGGATTCCCCCCGAAAAAGACTGATAATCCCATAATGTCATGGGCCTATTTGGTTGATGATGATAATATGGTTGATACTAGTTTTTAATTTAAAGATGCTTTAATCAGGGACTTGAGGGGTGAGCATGATGATGATGATTCTCATGATATCCAAGTTTCTTTGGAGTACTCTTCACAAGCGGATGTGGAATACTAATTATGGCAAGAACAAAAGATGACTTCCTCTAATTATCACAAAGGCAAATATAAGATCGACGCTGCTACTTCAATGAAAAATAGGGACATCGCTTCTACTTCCCAAATGGAAGTTAACTTTAACCATATGGAAAATTTTGGTAAGGATCCTGATTCTGCTGGAAAATCTAGTACAGGCAGACTGATATCACATGCTTCATTTTCTCCTCAAGTTGATGCGCTCACTGGATTTTTAACAACAGGAAAAACTTTTGCTGGTATTGACAGTGGTTTGCAATCTAGGATGGAATCCATAGGTAATGTTGTTGTAGTCTCCTAGGGCACTCAACTGATTTTTAAATCTAATCATGGTAGGGAAGAGAAGGCAATGGATGTCTCGTATCATAATAGGCCTAGACTAAAGACTCCACTGGAACCTACTGTGTTGTAGGTTTCAAATAGAAACATGATAGCTGAGAAATCTTCCGCCCTTACCTCAAGGCCAGTTTTTTTTTTGAAATTAAATGATAAATTACTGGTCAATCAAATCAAACTGATAAAGCCAATCAGGAAACGAGTCCACCCAACAATGATCACCCCATGATTTCCCAAAACACGCCAAATAATGAGCATCAAGATTACCATCCCGTTTGATAAAAGAAAATTTGCATTCAGTGAAGCCTTCAGACAAGGACCAAATCTTTTGCAAGATAAGGCCAAAAACCTGAGAGTCATCATCCTTCATTGAAAGATAATTAACCACTTCAAGGCAATCAGACTCCACCAAAACCTTGGGCCAATTTTTTGAACGGGCGAGAAGGATACCATAGAGGATGGCAGAGGCCTCCACCACCACAAGACTCCAAGAGTTTTGCACTACCCAACAATGAGCTTCCACAATCTGTTCAGAACTGTTATGGGCAATGAGACCAATACTAAACTTGGAATGAGTAGAGACCTCAGCATCTATATTAATTTTGAGAAAACCCTCTAGGGGGGACCAACAAGGAGCCTCCTGTCACATGTCACCCGAAGAAGGAACTGCGTCATTTGTTTTCCAACAGTTCATCCACTCCATGGCCCTCACGGCCCAGATATGATCTTGGGTCACCTTCATTTGGAAAATACATTCATTTCTTTTAGTCCAGACCAACCAATAAATTGTGCATATTAGCCCCACGACTCTCGGCTCCAATGAAGCCACCTAATTAATAAGGTTTTGGACCAACCCAACTGAAGGATCAAAGAACATTCCAACATCCTACCTCCATGCCTTCCACACCCCTTCAACCCCATGATAGAAAATAATTGCATGCAAAGGAGATTCTACCTCTTGGAGGAATAAAGGATAACTATCATCCTCCACTAGATGACGTCTCACAAAAAATTCACAGGTTGGAAGAAAACCAGACCATACCTACCACCAAAAAATTTTCACCTTGGAAGGAGCAATGAGTGACCAGAGACTCTTCCAACGACCGTCGGGAACGACATGTGCCAAGCCTTGAACTCGCATTTTGTAACCCAAGCGAACCGAGTACCTCTCATAAGCATCCCCCATCCAGCAAATCTGGTCATTACCCACACCTGGTGTGAGAGGAATACTTAGGATGAGATGACGGTCAACCTCATTAAACCAACTGCAAATCTTCCCTCGATCCCTTTCCTCCATCGCGTCATTGATGAGATCTCTCACCCTTGCATTTTCAAACCCTAGTATAGAAATCGGGGAAACTTTATGGTTGATGCCATTTTCTATCCACAGATCATTCCACACACTAACATCATTCCCATCATTAATTCTCCAAATGCAACCAATATCAAGAAGAGATTTTTCACCCCAAATGTTTCGCCACAAAAAACTCAGTCGTGGCCCAAACTGGGCATTCAAGAAGTTGGAATGAGGAAAATATTTTGCTTGCACAACCTTTGAGAACAGGGAATTTGGATTTGAGAGAAGGCGCCACCCTTGTTTTGCCAACAGAGGCTCGTTAAACCATTTGAGATTCCTAAATCTGAGGCCTCCACAGAATTTCAAAACACATAGTTTCTCCCAAGATGTCCAATGGGAGTTATGTTTTCCCTCATGAGAGCCCCACCAAAAATTAGCCAACTGGGAATGGATTTGATCAACAAGAGTTTCCGGGAATTTAAATAAAGACATGGCATAAGATGGGATTGCTTGGGCCACTGACTTAATGAGAACTTCCTTTCCCACCTTCGAAATTTTCCTGCTAGACCAAAGACATATCAAATTATCCACCCTATCCATAATCAAAGCGAACACTTGTTTCTTTGACCTACTAACAAGAGTCGGGAGGCCAAGGTATTTAGGATGTTTATCAACCATTGGAAAACCACTCATCAGCTGCAACTCCTCCCACTTAGCCAGTAAGACGCCTTTACTGAAAGATAACTCTGATTTCGAAGGATTAAGACGTTGTCTAGAAGCCCTTTCACACAACTTAATGATATTCATCACTGAAATGCATTCTTGCGGGGTAGCATGAGAAAAAAGGAGACTATCATTTGCAAAGAAGAGATGGGAGACAAGAGGGGCATTTCTACATACCTTCGCACCATGAACAGCTCCTTGATCCACCGCTTTCAAAAGGAGATGTGAAAAGACATCAGCCACCATAATGAAAAGATACGGTGAAAGCGGATCCCCTTGTCGCAAACCTCTTGAAGGTTTAAATTTTTCCGAAGGGTTCCCATTAATATTAATTTTCAAGGAGACAGACGTAACACGGTTCATGATAACATAGACCCATTTTGTCCCAAAGCCCAACCTGGAGAGAACAATTTTGAGAAAAGGTCATTCCACTCTATCATAGGCTTTCATCATATCTAATTTCATAGCCATTATGCCTCTTTTGGATGAGGAACGGGTTTTCATGCAGTGGAATAATTCAAATGCAATGACACCATTATCAGCAATGGATCTATTTAGAACAAAATCACTTTGGTTTTCAGTCACAAGCAGCGGGAGACAATCCCTAAGCCTGGCCATCAAGATCTTGGAAAATATTTTGTACACAACATTGCACAAACTGATTGGTAAAAACTCCATGATTTTCTGAGGGCACTTGGTTTTAGGGATAAGAGTGATAAGAGTTTCATTCAGGGATTCGAGGGGGGCTCTTCCTGCCCACAGCTCCTTCATCAAGGCAACCACATTAGGGCCAACGATATGCCAGAAATGTTTAAAGAACAGAGCATGAAACCTATCACGTCCCAGGGCCTTAGTATAATGAATACGATGTAGAGCCCCAAGCACCTCATTTTCAGAGATATCTCTTTCCAACTTATGATTCATATCTTCCGTGACCAATTTCGGGATGCAGCTAGTCAGATATTTAGGGGTGCTGATACTTTCTAATTTATAGAGATTGCTAAAGAAATTCAGAATAATGGAGTGAATATCATTGAAATCGTGAACCACTCTCCCATCTTGATCCTCGAGATGAGAAATATGATTTTTCCTCCTCCTTGCAGACACTCTTTGGTGGAAAAATTTGGTATTTTGATCCCCATCACGAATGTGGGACTCTCTTTCCCGAAGAAACAAGAATCTCTCTTTCTCCCTCAACGCTGCATTAAGATTCTTTTCTGCCATAGAGATATCCCTAAGAACAGAGTCACAACAGGGAAAAGAGTGGAGTCTCAACAAGCGATTCTCTGGATCATTAATGCGCCTGTCAAAGTTCCCAAACCTAGCTGAGCTCAACTTTTGTAAACAAGTCGTGGTATTGCGCAAACTGGACGTGATACACCAATTTGGTCCCTCCCAAGCTGATTGGACCACCTTTTCACAATTACTGTCTTGGAGTCACAAACTTTCAAATCGAAAGGTGCGCACATGCCTCCTCTGTTGCCCTTGGGAGATCGTCGACAAAATGATTGGGTAGTGGTCAGAAGAGACTGGGGGCAGGTGAACAATGGAGAAGGCATGGAAAAGAGATGTTCACTCATCATTTCCAACAAATCTATCCAACCTTTCCGCCAGATGATTCTCCATTGATCTACCTCGACGCCATGTGAACGGAGAGCCAGAAAACCCCAGGTCATGAAGAGAGTTCAACACAAGGGAATCCCTAAACTCTTCCATAGCATCACCACTCCTCAACCGTCCACCTTCTTTTTGTGGTGAATAAGGACCTCATTAAAACCTCCCCCTATCAGAAGAGGGTCTGGGAGAGAGTTCCGCAACCAATTCAACAGGTTTCAAGATTTGTGTTTATCTTGGCCCCTCAGCCACCCATAGAAACCCACAAAAGACCAAGATGGAGATCCTGAAGTTGCAATTGTCACAGCAATATGATTACCAGAATAATTAGAAATCTGAACACCCAGATTCTCCTTCCACAAGAGGCAAAGGCCACCAGAGTGTCAATGTCTTCCAATGGGAAAGACATTCTTAAACCCAATCTCCAATCCCAAAAGGCCAGCATCCTTGTGATCCAACATAGTTTCGAATACAAAATCTATATCAGGGTGATATTTTGAACTCCAGTGACGGAGAACACGAACTGTTCGGGGATTGTCAAGCCCCCAACAGTTCCAACATAGGATTTTCATTGCCTTAGGCAGGGCCGGGACACACCCACCTCCACCTCTAAAGCTTCAACAAATTGTCCATCATCTGCCACTTTCCACCACTTTGGCAGACTTTCGGTCCTCTGGCATGCCTCCAGTCGTCGTTTATGCTCACTAGGTTGTGCATTGACAGGATCCACACCCCTATCCCCACATGTCATCCTTTTCCACTTCCAATGTTTTATAGAACCAGGTGACATTATCCCAATCATATCGTCCTTCTCTTGATAGAGAATACCTGGAGCAACAAAATCTGACCTCGGAACTAGGTCTGGTGGATCTTCGCAGAGTTGCTTCATCACTGAGCCAGAGTCTGGTGGTTCCTTGCATCCTAATTGTGGCCCAAGAGGTTTTAAAGGAATGTGTGTCAAAGCAGTCGGATCACGGCTTGAGATGCCACATGGATCCTTCCCCTGACTCATTTGCTCCTCCCCAGAATCAACCAAGGTCACTGTGTTGCACATAGGTCCTCTTTCCGACCATTGCTCCACTTGAGTGTCATCAGAAAGATTTGGTGGTCCTAGCATGATGATATAAGTGTGCGTTGGTTCAGTCCACTTGCTAAAAGCCTTCACAAGTTTGTCGTGGTCCTTTTGTTTTTCAACTTCGGAGGTGAAAGCCATTCCAGTAGTTTTCGCACGGAGCCAGGGACCGTAATGCAACAAAATGTTTCCTAGTCTGTCCTCCTTCGAACCGTAGTCCTTCTCAACATGTCCGAGACACCCACAAAAGAAACAGAAAATTGGAAGCTTTTCGTACTCAAAGGATATCCAGGTGTTAGAATCCTCGTTTGACAAAAACAAACCCCTCATAAGTGGATGTGCAACATCCACCAAAGCTCTGATCCGAACATAAGGTCCCCAATGAATTGGATCCGACCGATCTCGTTCCAGGAATTTACCAATGTGACCTTCAATATCACGCATAACTCGTTCAGTTCTATCATGAAACTGAATACCTCTGATTCGAATCCAGAAAGGTGAAAAAGACACATTAATTTTCTGAATATCTTCTTCTCCTTTAAGGTCATCCGTGAGGATGATCTGATTATCAAAGGACACATTAATTTTCTGAATGTCTTCTTTGCGCCACACCATGAACACTCACTCACGAGTGAATTGATCTTTGTTTCTTGTATTTCTCTATCTGATTTTTTTTTTGTACTTTATCCTTTTAATTTAGAGGACTCTGCCTCAAAAAAAAATATTATTTATTTAAATGTATAAATATTTTTTATATGTATATGTACAAAAAAAATTAAAATCTACATTACTAATTGCTTAAATATTTATATCAATTAATAATTTTAATTATTATTATAACCATTTAAAAAATTATTTGTAAAATTGCTAAAATTCTAAATATAAGTTCATTTTATCATTTCAATTCATTTAAATATCTGAAATTTCATTTTTTTTTTCAATTACTGGTGTGTGTGTGACTATTTTTTTACATATAAATATGGATATATGTTTCTGCCCGGTTAATGTAATATATATACATACATAAGTATATATTTATTATATCTAATCAGTTATGTTAATAATTGACTGATTGAATTTTATTTTAATTGGCAAACGTGATGGCCTGTGTTGGGAGTGACCATACGCTTTAGGGTATGTATAATTGAATGGTAGGCACAATGGGTGGGGAGATGGGGTCACCTTGCCCCCACAAACACCGATGCCACCTTCTGCACGTGCCACGTGCTCCCCACGTGCTACCTGCCGGACAACTCCCATATTATATATATAATTCGTTTTTTAATATGTAAATAATGCTTCCTGAACGTTATGAAAGCCTTTATTTTATAATTTTAATTAAAAGATATATAAAAACACTTAAATTATTATACATTAATTATGGTTCGCGCGATATACTGAAATAATTGAGTTAAACTTTGTGTCACGTGGGGCAGTGTGTTTGAATATTCCATCTAAAATTAAATTGATCCGAAGGGGGGAATTTATTTATAATAAATTATATATTTATTTTTTAATTTTTAAAATATTGACCCATTAATACTTATAAATTAATTCCGATGGCCTGATTTAAATAAAATGAATAGAAATATATGTTGAGGTAAATACTTAATAAAGTTTAGAATGGCCCCCAACATGTCTCCCTGCATAATGGGGCATATTCCATGTGATCACATGAAGCCATGTTTTCCTTTAATGAATGGATGATGACAGCTCGTAATCAAATCATCACCTGCCTACCTTTCTAAAAGCGGCAGAAGTATTTTTATTACGAAACATTTTTATTTATTTTGTGTCTTTTAAGTTAAATTTATCACCTCACAATTTCTTTTTCTTTTTTTAATCACCGTACCCCATCTTTTTGAATAATAGCAAGTCTATATAAATTTATATTAAACTTTTTTATTAAGATATGATAGGTGGGGAAGATCGCAGATAATTTTTTTTGGGGGTGGGGGGGTTAAAAAATAAAAAATCTAAAAATGGTAGTGGGTTGTATATTTTTTAAAAGTGAGTCTATAAAATCAAGACCGTTCTCTCTTCAAAACGTAAGAATTTATATAAAATATAATATATTGCCAATTATTAATTAATTAGACTGATTGATATATTTAGTTTTTTTATATAATTATTAGTGATTTATTAATATCTAATATATTTATTAATTAATTGGTTCGACCACTCATTGAAAATGATTCAATGAATTGTGAGAATAAATGTATATGAATACATTAATATGGAAGACACATTTTCATTTAATGAAACACATCATGGATGACTATATAAATGGATGCAATCCCTCCCGTTGAAATAACCCAATTGTGAACAAGTCTTCTCAATTCTCTCTTCCTCTCATACTATTGTTTATCGTCTGAGGCGAACACGCTAACACCCTTTCATCATTCGGGCATCCTCGTGATACAATCACGGATCCATTGGTCGGTGTACCCCCCTCGAAGTCAGAGTGTTTTTGTTCACTACTTCATGATTTTTATCAAACATTATCCTTCGCCGAGAAAGAAGACTGGCAACGTTGACCATTTTCAAGTATATTGTTTATATAGTTTATTTACGCGTTGATTCTCAAAGATAGATCTACCTGTGTTTGAGTTATCTTCCACTACATATGATCATATGATGTTCATACAAAACCCATCAAAATCAACGCGTAAATAAACTTGTATAAACATTGTACTGGGAAATCACCAACGATAGTGGTCTTCTTCTTTCTCGGTGAAAGATAATGCTCAATGAAGATTACAAAACAATGAACAAAAGGTCTCTACATCTGAGGGGGTTCTAGCATTTTTGTCTCAAGTGGATAAATCTCATCTTGATAACACTCCAACCGACAACATGATCAACAACATACCCAACCACCCCTGTATCACCTAAGTTCATATGTTGACTTGTGTAAGTGGGGTGTTAAAGTATGAAGGTTCTCATGCTAGGTATCTCGTCAACCTCAAGTAAGAAGGATTGATAATAAGAATACACTCCTAAGTATGTCTATGACCATATTACATTTCATAAGAGATACTTTAGCAGACCAGTCCAAGTAACAAGACTCTACTTATTACCTCAAGAATCTATTCTTCAATATCTCATATATAACCCATTGTAATGAATATAAGAATCTATTCAAGATAACCTTTACATATCATCCCAACCCATTATACTCCATGATGATTATCAGTTAGGGACAACTCAAAGTTTTTACTTTGAGGGGATATTCATCATTCGACAATTCATGTAAAATATATTGCAACACACATGAATAAATAATAAATGGAGATTGCCTTTGTTATAATGACATGATAAATTTACAACCATTACAACCAATCTCTTAAGAGATTCTGCGTGACACTCGTGGTTTTTACAGTAATGCATTTTGAACGTTATATCCAAATGTAATTCATGTCACATCCCTATGTGACCATCTGATAAAATACCCCCACTAATCTCTTAGTGAGTAATATTTATGAAAAAACAAGTTCTGAATAATGGTGAGAATTAAGAATCATATTCCTTAAGTTCAACTCTTTGAACTTATATTTAAACTCCTCAACTTCATAACATCAAATGTTATAACGTTTCTTGTTGTCTATTTAAAACTCTTTCTAAGTACATCATCATCATCCTAGAAACCTTTTTCATCAATTTTTTTCCTTGATTTTTTTTAAATAATGTAAATGTTTACATTATCACTTTACGAGCACATCCTAAACACTTTTAGGATTTTAGGATATAAAGTGTAATACTTTGAATATTAAATGGCACAATCCTTTATGAAACAATGATGTTCACTTATCATGATAACTAAATATAAATCTTTACATTTTTCTTTACCATTATATCCTAAAATATTTTACAATATTAAGTGAATTTCACTTTCTCACAGTAACTAATGTAACTATTTACATTTTTCATTACTCTCATATCCTATTTTTTTTGGATATCAAGTGTAATCCACTTTCTTACAATAACTAAATATAACTCTATATTTATTTATCATCATATATGCTAAACATTTTAGGACATTCAGTGAAGAATCACTATAATATTATACTAGTATAATCCTTTAGTAACATTCACTTTCTCACAGTAACTAAATGTAAATATTTAGATTTTTCTTTACCATTACATATCCTAACTCTTTATGATATAAAGTAAATAATCACTTAAACTAGATCTGGTACAATATTATATTTGTTAACTTTGAACTTTTATAAGTCCAAACATACTCCCACTATCCTCTTAGACATTACATTCTCTTCAAAATATCTTTCTACGATTCAACAAAAACTACTTTGTGTTTTAGGAAATAACATTTCACTACTGGAAATCTAGAATTTCCCAACGGTTTAGAACCGTTGGGAAAGGCTGCAGAACCGTTGGTATATGTTATACCAACGATTCTGCAAACTGTGGGGAAGTAAGCCGTTGGGAAAGGCTTTTCCCAACGGTTTACACAGAACCGTTGGGATAGGTTAGAAAAAATCAACTTATCCCAACGGTTTGGCCCGTTGGGAAATCAACACATAATTTCCTTTCCCAACGGTTCCATGAACCGTTGGTAAAAACCACCATGTGACAGGGTATCCCAACGGTTTCAAACCGTTGGGATAGGTGTTTTTACCAACGGTTCCTTGAACCGTTGGTAAAAACAGCTAATAGAGCCTATGCCAACGGTTTGAAAACTGTTGGCATAGGCTTTGCTGTGCAAATTGCACAGCAGCCTGCAATTTGCACAGCAGGTTTGGTTTTTGGGCATTCATCCTCGGTTTCAATTCAATTTTCAATCCAATTATGCCATCGTTTTCAATTCATTTTTCAATCCAATTATTGTACCTGTAACACATATAATGCATACATATAGAGAACAAACCAACACATACAAATAATGAAAACCAACCAACCAACACATATAATGCATCCTGAAAATATACTCATCCATAATTAAAGTAGAATTCATAACATAATTATAAACATACATAATTCATTTAGAATTCATTTTAAAATTTAGATGACAATCATATGTGGAATCCGGAATTCAATTCATAATTTGATTGGGTTTTCATATACCATATATTTTTAATAGAAATGATATCCATTTTAAACAAAATACATACATCTGGAATGATACCGGTCACACCGTGCCGCAGATTGAGGCGATGTTAACTCATACACGTCACAAATGAATCATTGATCGTTGTCCTAAAGTATCAACATATTCCGAAATCGTTTGGTCGGTTTTGCGTATGTCAGTTGTTGTTTTCACTTTAAATGAAATGTTTTTTAAATAAAAGAGAGACACTTTGAATAGTGTCGGCCACACCGCGTCTCGTATTGAGGCGGGGTTAACTCGTACACATCACAAATGACCCATGGATTGTTGTGCTAAAATATAAACACAATCAGAATGCGTTTGGTTGGTTTTCCGTATGAATTTAAAATGTAGTCCATTTTAAAGAAAAGAGATACACTTAGAGTGGTCTCGGCCAAACCGCGACTCAGATTGAGGCGTGGTTGACTCGTACACGTAACATATGACCCATGAATCGTTGTCCTAAATTTTCAACAGATTCCGAATGCGTTTGGTCAGTTTTTCATATGTCAGTTGTTTATTTCACTTATAATCTTGTCCATTTTAAACAAAAGAGACACAGTCAGAGTGGTACCGGCCACACCGCGTCTCGGATTTAGACGAGGTTGACTCTTACACGTCTCAAATGATCCATGGATCATTTTCCTAACGTATCGACACAATCCGAATACGTTTGGTCGGTTTTCCGTATGCCAGTTGATGTTTTTCACTTAAAATGACGTCCTTTTGAAACAAAAGACGGACACTATGAGTGGTGCCGACCACACCGCGTCTCCAATTGAGGCGGGGTTGATTCGTACACGTCACATATGACCCATGGACCGTTCTCCTAAAGTTTAAATGGAAACCGAATGCGTTTGGTCGGTTTTCCGTATGTACTTAAAATGTTGTCCATTTTAAACAAAAGAGTGACACTTAGACTAATCCTAACCACACCGCGACTCAGATTCATCCCGGGTTGGCTCGTACATGTCACATATGACCCATGGATCGTTGTGATAAATTATCAAAAGATTACGAATGCGTTTGGTCGGTTTTGCGTATGTCAGTTGTTCTTTTCATTTATAATCATGTCCATTTTAAACAAAAGAGACAGAGTTAGAGCGGTGTCGGCCACACCGCGTCTTGGATTAAGACGGGGTTGACTTATACACGTCACATATGACTCATGGATCGTTGTGCTAAAGTATCGATAGAATCCGAATGCGTTTGGTCGTTCTTCCGTATGTCAGTTGATACCTTTCACTTAAAATGACGTCCTTTTGAAACAAAAGACGGACACTTTGAGTGGTGTCAGCCGCACCGCATGTCGGATTGAAGTGGGGATGACTCGTACACGTCACATATGACCCATGGATCGTTCTCCTAAAGTTTCAACGGAAACCGAATCCGTTTGGTCGTTTTTCCGTATGTACTTAAAATGGTGTCCATTTTAAACAAAAGAGAGTCACTTAGACTTATCCTGGACACACCGCGACTCAGATTCATCCCGGGTTGGCTCGTACACGTCACATATGACCCATGGATTGTTGGGATAAATTATCAACAGATTTGGAATGCGTTTGGTCAGTTTTCCGTATGTCAGTTGATGCTTTTCACATAAAATGACGTCCTTTTGAAACAAAAGACGGACACTTTGAGTGGTGCCGGCCACACCACGTCTCCGGATTGAGCTGAAACCACCGTGCAACATTCTAATTATTATTCTTGACGTGTACGCGCAGACGGCACGTCAATCGGACGTGCGGTTTGCGCGGTACGACTCAATATTCGTGTTTTAAGTGATGCGCGCGCTTCGTAAACGCGCGTGAGGGGGGTCCAAACGGGCCGAACGAAGTCGGAATGGCCTGAAATCAGACGACAAATACGGGAGAGTGATTTATGAAGTGGTCGAGCAGACGGCACGTCAATCGGACGTGCCGTGTGCCCGCGGTGACCGACAACGTAGTTCTGGTGTCAGAAACGGCCAAAACGGGCGTCCAACGGTCAAATTCATAGCGGACAACCTCATATTGAGCTGAAACCACCGTGAAACATTCTAATTATTATTCGTGACGTGTACGCGTAGACGGCACGTCAATCGGACGTGCGGTTTGCACGGTACGGCTCAATATTCGTATTTTAAGTGATGCGCGCGCTTCGTAAACACGCGTGAGGGGGGTCCAAACGGGCCGAACGAAGTCGGAATGGCCTGAAATCAGACGAAAAATACGGGTGAGTGATTTCTGAAGTGGTCGAGTAGACGGCACGTCAATCGGACGTGCCGTGTGCCCGCGGTGACCGACAACGCAGTTCTGGTGTCATAAACGGCCAAAACGGGCGTCCAACGGTCAAATTCATAGCGGACGACCTCAGATTGAGCTGAAACCAACGTGCAACATTCTAATTATTATTCGTGACGTGTACGCGTAGACGGCACGTCAATCGGACGTGCGGTTTGCACGGTACGGCTCAATATTCGTGTTTTAAGTGATGCGCGCGCTTCGTAAACGCGCGTGAGGGTGGTCCAAACGGGCCGAACGATTTCAGAATGGCCTGAAATCAGACTAAAAATACGGGTGAGTGATTTATGAAGTGGTCGAGCAGACGGCACGTCAATTGGACGTGCCGTGTGCCCGCGGTGACCGACAACGCAGTTCTGGTGTCATAAACGGCCAAAACGGGCGTCAAACGGTCAAATTCATAGCGGACGATCTCAGATTGACCTGAAACCACCGTGCAACATTCTAATTATTATTCGTGACGTGTACGCGCAGACGGGACGCCAATCGGACGTGCGGTTTGCATGGTACGACTCAATATTCGTGTTTTAAGTGATGCGCGCGCTTCGTAAACGCGCGTGAGGGGGGTCCAAACGGGCCGAACGAAGTCGGAATGACCTGAAATCAGACGACAAATACGGGTGAGTGATTTCTGAAGTGGTCGAGCAGACGGCACGTCAATTGGACGTGCCGTGTGCCCGCGGTGACCTACAACGCAGTCCTGGTGTCATAAACGGCCAAAACGGGCGTCCAACTGTCAAATTCATAGCGGACGACCTCAGATTGAGTTGAAACCACCGTGCAACATTCTAATTATTATTTGTGACGTGTACGCGTAGACAGAACGTCAATCGGACGTGCGGTTTGCGCGGTACGGCTCAATATTCATATTTTAAGTGATGCACGCGCTTCGTAAACGCGCGTGAGGGGGGTCCAAGGGGGAGGGGGGGTTGTCCAGGGTCCAAGAATGAGGGGGGTTGTCCAGGGAGTTCACAAACACACAACCACTAAAAGACAACAACATCCATAAAAACAGACAATATATAAAAATAACTCAACTCTAATACTATACTACGAGTCTAGATAAACCAACAACTAGAATAGATTAAACATCAAATCTCAGTAATATAAGTCAAAAATGTAACGGATCAATATGTCCCACATCAGCATCACCATCACCATCATCATCATCATCATCGCCCTCGTCATCGTCCTCCTCATCTTCCTCACCCTCCACAACGCCTTCCTCCTCGCCTTCGCCCTCCTCCTCGCCCTCCTCATCTCCCTCCTCTTCCGCATCAGACTGCTTTCCATCATCATCTTCAAGCTGGACATCGGCCTGACCACCACTGGAACTGCCACCTGGTGCACCATATATAGAATGTATCGACGACATGTATTCATCAATCGCTGGGCTGGCCTCTGCTGGAAGTGTTGGACGTAGAACTTCAATAAATTTCATAAATGCACTGTTTGCCCTAGCAGACTGTTCTGCCGTCTCTGTGGCCCTTTTCTTAGCCTGTTCTGCCTGTGCCCTAACTTGCTGCAGCTCGGTGGCACTACAACTCATACCTGAGGCAGGCCAATACCTCGTCGGGGCTATCCTAGGTCGACAGCGTACTCTGCCAGAATGATCCTCTCCCAACACCTGATGTAAGTGATCAGATGGCCCAAAATTGTCTGCTTCTTGGGCATCGAGGGCCTCTAAAGCATCCTGTTACAAATATAAATATATTATTAAGTTACGAAATAGATATTAAAATATAAAATCAACAGATTAAAACTTACAATCTGCTGCTGAGTCGCTTCGTTGACAGCACTTCCATCCTTTTTTCGTCTACTCGAGCAAAACAGTTTTGCTCGAGGCACACGTCCTTCAATATTTTGTACTTGCCTCTACAATGACATTGAAAACAAAAGTTATATAAAGACTTCAGCAAATAATTAAATAATTGAGGAAACAAAAGAAAATGTAAGTCGTAAAGAAAACTTATAAACAATTGTCATACCTGCTGCCTCTCATGATCCGGCATCGTCGTGCGTCCTAGTGTATGGAGGTATTTTTTTGCATCAATGTTTTTTTTATTTTTTCCAGATGATTCCTAAATAAAATTCGATAATGAAAAGGATAATATTAATGCAAAACTTGAAAGTTATTATTTAAATACCTCAAATGTAATTCATACCTTAAACTGGGTACTCGTCCAATGAGTAATCATCTGACGATACTGCTCTATAGGACAATCATCCATGACTGGTACCACCTCTAACTCAGTGCCAACTCTAGCACGCCATCCAATATACAGCTCATGCTTGTAGGCTCTCCAAAGCTCGCCTAAATCCTTTAGACGTTCCAGTCGTGCACCCTCACCATCAGGAAAATTAAATCGAAGCTGAAATGAAAATATTAATTCATATAAATACAAAAAAAATTCAAGGCATTAAATACAACAGATTTTTTTACCCATATCTCTGCCCAAGCTCTATCTTTGACCTCATGTGGCAAATGTCTCCACGACAGCGGGCTGACGGGAATGATGTTGGAGTATTTGGCAAGCGTCGCCATAAAACTCCGACATTGCTGCCCTGTTTTCTCAACCATCTGATTGTCTTCATTATATTCCACCATAACCTGTGTGCGACGGTTCCACACCCAACGCATGCGTGTACGGCCCCGCCCCCGCCTCCTGTCAGTAGATGTATCTGTCATGAAAGAAAAACAAATATTTTATCAAAACATGTTATAATGAAAATAAATATTGCTATAAAAATTTGTTAGGGTTTTATAAATATACCTGCGCTAGTCTGATCAATGAGTGGCGCCGAATCCACAGAACCTGATGGAACACCCTCTGGTGGAACAGGAGTCGAAGACGATGGAATATAAATGCTCGGAGAGACAGAAGTAGAAGAAAATGAAGATTGAACAGCTGTATGACCTGATGCTGACTGGGGAGTGGGAATCATCATGGGATGTGAAAATGATGGGGCAGAAGATGCAGAAGGTAGCGAAAACATGGGAGGTCTAAATATCCCGTGTGTCCCTAACGACACACCGGGATCAGAATGTGGGAAGGCTGAAATGTCAGTGGGAGGGGCAGGGTCTAGTCGGGCACGCACAGCTCTACGTCCACCTCTGGTACGAACCCTCCTCGTACCACCAGCCTGAGTACTAGGACCAGTACTAGGCTCCTCGTCGAATAACTGTCGACGTAATGGTGGATCCTACAAAAAAGTTTACAAAAAAAATTAATCACATGACATTATATATTCTGTATATATATATATATATATATATTTGAAATAAAGTACTCACTATAGACACTAATGGTGGAATGCCCATCTCCTCCATCCGACGATTGTTCTCCGCCATTTTTTTTCTTCGTCTCTCTTCAATTGGCTGCATTTCCTGCATTGGAAAACAAATATGTAATTAATTAGAAAAAGAAAATTAATGTGTAAACCAAAAAACTAAATATATGAGGGAATGAGGGGATTCATTGGTAATTTAGCTATCAATTGTTTTAGAAGAGCTTGAATGAATTTAATAAAACATACAAGTTGTAATGTTCACTAAGTTAGAAATATTGTTTGATTTGGTTTGAATACAGTTCAATTCCAAATTAGAAAATGAAATTCAAATAAAACATCAACCAATAAACATTGAAAATTCACATAACGGTCAAGTCAGCTAAAACATATTTGTGATCAATACTAAATAAATATGAATATTACCAACCTTAACAACCCAACTCGAGGTAAACCAAAAGAATTGAGAACATGGATGAATGATTCTATATATTTCCAACCACAACTTCAGGTTCACAATCAACTCTGACAATTGAGCTATTGGAGTCATCAAAAGAAATAAATGGATTGGTTCCAATGGCAATAGGGACAGTGTCAATTCCATCATCAGCATCATCAAAAATATGTCTTGGAATTACTTCAACTATGACACCAAATTCAGGTTGAAGTTGATCTTTGACATAAAAAACTTGTTTAGCCATTGATGCCAACACATATGGTTCTTCGGTTGCAAGAGTGCGGGTCATATTAATTACTCGAAATCCACAATCATCAATAAATGTGCCATGTCTCGTCATCGAATCAAACCAATGGCATTTCATCATTGTGACTCGTCCATAAGAGTAATAATCCAATATTATTATTTTCTCAACGACTCCATAATAACCCACATTTTCAAGTCGCGGTCTACTATCTGATGCACTGGCATAACAATCTGTTGTGGCAGTAACCATAATACCATCATGTTGTGTTCTCATGTTTTTGGCTCGTTCAGTGACAATAAATCTGTACCCATTGATAACAATTGATTTACAGTCACGAACCACGGTATTAGGACCAAAAGCCAAAGCTCTTATTTCCTCAGAGACAGAGTCAGCATACAAACTCAATACCTGCAATATAAATGACAGTTAAACTTAAGTAAATATTGAAATAATTAATTTAAACAGTAATATTTTTACCTTCAATTTTAACCAAGCACAAAACTCTTTGCTATGCAAAGTCTCTCTCCTTCTTAAAGATAAAGAACGATGCTTCCTATTTATCATTGTTTTATGTTCCCTGTAGATAAAAAAATATGAATAGTTTAACAGATATATATGTAAGATATACATATTCAATTTTGTTACCTGATATAGTCATCGAACAAATCACAGTTGAACAAAACTGTGCGATGTGCCATCTCCCGCTCTTCATGGCTTAATGTCTTCAATGTATATGATCCAGGAATTCCTCCTATTTGAGGAAGTGATGGAAAACTGGGTTCAATTTGCTCATATTGTTCTTCTTCATTTCTCATTGGTCTGTTCATTCTTGTAGTAAGATCAGACAAATACATTGAACAGAAATCCATACATTCTTGAGCTAAGTAACCGTTCACGATAGAACCTTCGGGATGATTCTTGTTTCGAACATAAGACTTTAATGTGAACATATTTCTTTCAGTTGGATACATCCAACAAAAAGAAACAGGTCCTCCGAGAAGTATTTCAGTTGGAATATGGACAGTCAGATGCAGCATGCATGTGAAAAATGATGGGGGAAATATTTTCTCCAACTCACACAAAATTAATGGGGCATCTGTCAACATTTTTTGAAAGAAAGACTTGGACAACTTCTTAGCACAAAGATCTCTAAACAAATGGCACAACCGAATAACACCCACCCTTACATTATTGGACAAAAGATGACAGATTGCTATTGGAAGCAACTCATGCAGTAGAACGTGATAATCATGAGTCTTCAAAGATTTTAGCTTCAACTCTCTTCTGTTGACCCGTTTAGATATGTTGCTTGAATAGCCATCAGGAACTCTAATAGTCTCTAATACTTCCAAAAATTGTTTTTTTTCAGTAGGTGTCATCACATAAGAAGCACATGGAAGTTGCCATTTATTTTCACTGATACGCACATGATGCAATTCTGGTCTGATGCCCCAATCCACCAAGTCACGTCGAGATCGTAAATCATCTTTTGTCTTCCCCTTGACATTTAGAAGAACCGAAAGAAACATTTCACATATATTCTTTTCAATATGCATTACGTCTAAGCAATGACGTAGCAAATTGGTTGACCAATAAGGCAAATCAAAAAAGATACTCCTCTTCCTCCAATTGTAACAGGTTTCTGTGGAAACATTCTTTCTCTTTCCAGATTTCATTTGACCCTTCCCGAACGAAAAACTGAAATCTTTCAATTCATTAAGCACATCAGTTCCAGACATACGCTGAGGTGGATCATCGGTCTCTATAGTATTATCAAATCTTCGACGATTCATTCTATATGGATGATCCTTTGGCAAAAATCGTCGATGTCCCATAAAACTGAAACTACAACGATGTTTCAGTCTTCTGGATCGTGTATTCTTCATACAAACTGGACATGACAGTTTTCCCTTCGTGCTACATCCAGACATCATTGCATAAGCTGGAAAATCATTGATCGTCCACATAAGCGCAGCACGCATCTGAAATATGTCTTTCGAACATGCATCGTATGTGCGCACACCCACATCCCAAAGAAGTTTCAACTCTTTTATTAAAGGTTGCATGTATACATCAATATCAATGCCGGGATCAGAAGGACCAGATATGAGTATACTCATGAAAGTGAAAGATTTTTTCATACACAACCATGGGGGAAGATTATAAATGTGTATAAAAACTGGCCATGTGCTGTGCGAAGTAAGCATCTGCCCAAACGGATTAAAACCGTCGCATGAAAGACCCAGCCTCACATTACGCACGTCAGCTGCAAAATCAGGATGTCGAGCATCAAATCTCTGCCATGCAAATCCATCTGCAGGATGAACCAACTCATCATTAGTCTTCTTTCTCTCGGTATCATGCCATCTCATTTTTATTGATATGTCATCAGACATAAAAAGATTCTGGAGTCTGGGGATCAATGGAAAGTGCCACATTACTTTCTGTGGAACACGGGATGGTGTTCCATCAGATTTTGACTTCCAGCGGGATGTGCCACATTTTATACATTCATTTCGTTCAGCGGTTTCTTCCCAGAATAAACTGCAATCTTTCGGGCAAGCATGAATTTTGTTTCTGGAAAATCCAAGTTCTTCAACTAACTTCCATGCCATATAGTGGTTTGAGGGAATATCTGCATCATCTGGAAGTAAATCCTTCAAGAGGGTAAGAATGTAATCGATTGCTGTATTAGAAATCACATACATAGTTTTTCCATGAAACAATCGGATTAAAAATTCCAGCTTTTTCATTTTATCGCATTGTCGATATACTGGAGTCGTGGCAGCATCATTCAATTTTTTCACCCTATCAATATCATCATTTTCACTAGATGCATCAGTTGTCTTCATATCGACGTCTTCTTGAGTCGAAATCCTTTCTTTTTCATGATGACGAATAAACGGAAACCGATCATCTAACAAATTATCCATTCCAGTCCTTTCATTTCGATCATCACCAATTTGAGATTTCATTTTCTCCCCATTGTGATACCACACAAAGTAGTTTGCTTGAAAACCATTTTTGGTTATGTGGTAGCTGACTTCTTCACGACTCAACCAAGGTCTACCAACACAATTGGAACATGGGCAGTGTATGCGACCACTATCTGAAGCATTGTGAAATGCAAAATCTATAAAGCTCTCCAAATTGTTTTGAAAATCGCTTGAGATACGATCGGTTTCATACATCCAACTTCTGTCCATTCTGTAAAAAAATTCATATAAGTCATTTTTTCATAAACAATTCAATAGGATTGAACTTTAATAGAAAATACATTTAAGTAAACAATAAAGGAAGAAAATAATCATGGTATCAACTAGACATGTGAAAAAAACATACTAATGTGTTATTGAAAAAATGTAAAACCAACAAGAACTTAATGTGTTATCACATCAGAGCATGCCTCATCCCATAACTATATTAGTAGGGTACCCTCGTGGACAGCCCCGCCCACCCCCGTGGACAACCCACCCACCCCCGTGGACACCCCCTACCCCCTAGACAGCCCAACCACCCCCGTGGACAGCCCACCCACCCCCCTCGACACCCCTTCTCCCTATGGATAGCCCCCCACCCCCTTGGATAGCACGCCCACAACCCTGGACACCCCTACCCCCTGTGGTCAGCCCACCCACCCCCCCTGGACAGCCCGCCCACCCCTCCTTTGTTGTACCCCTCTCTCTTGGATTTTAATGATCACAATCACTCTCATCGTGTTCTAACTTGTTTTCAAGTGTTTTGATGCTAGGAAAAAGGTTGCCCAGGAGTTGGCCCAAGAAGGCTGATAGTGGACTCTCTGAGTCCACCGGCCAGCCGGTGGTCTCTGGCAGAAGCATTGCATTCTGCCAGAGCCACCGGTCAGCCGGTGTTAGCGCACCGGCCAGCCGGTATGGGCACCGGCCAACCGGTTCTTGCCCACCGGCCAGCCGGAGGACCCAGGCAGTAGGCTTGCCCACTGCCTGGTGCCACCGGCCAACCGATGGATGACCACCGGCCAGCCGGTGGAACCCAGACAAAAAGCCTGCTCTGTCTGGACCACCGGCCAGCCGGGAGCTCTGCACCAGCCAGCCGGTGGACCACCGGCCAGCTGGTGAGACACCACCGGCCAGCCGGTGTGCCCAGTCAAACTACCGTTGGGCTTTGACCAGACTTGTACTTTTGACCCCCAACGGCTCCGGAAGCCCTCCAACGACCATATTGAAGTGTTTATGGGTATTTCTCCTATAAATAAGAAACCATGGATGCCGGGAACATAACCTAATGATATTTTGATGTCTTGACGCTCTAACGACAAATCTCCAAGGCCTCTTGTGATCCATTGCCATCCTTGAAGCTTGAGCTCCCTCTCCATCAGCCCACCCACCCCCCCTGAACAGCCCGCCCACCCCTCCTTGACAGCCCGGCCACCCCCGTGGACAGCCCGTCCACCCTTGTGGACAGCCCGCCCACCCCCGTACCCCCCTGGACACCCCGTACCCCCCTGGATAGCCCCGCCCACCCTCCCAAACAGCCCACACCCCCTCCCCTGTAACCCCACCACCACCACCTAGACATACCACCCCCCTGGAATGTGTAGAAATAACATAAAAATACATGATATATAGATAGCACAAAATACTCAACCTATGGGTTCACATTAACTACATAATCACACACTTCACTACTACCATAAAACACATAAACCACACCACCACCACACAAGATGCATAGCATTTCTCACATTCATTTATAAGCCACTTCATTCACACTTACATTGTCCATTCATTTAATGTTAAATTAATTAAATCCATTTACCACACATCCATTTCTATTCCATATCATTTATTTAATATCTTGTTTTTTTTAACAGCATAATTTATTCCATAGATAACCAGGAAACTAATAAAACCACCACACAACAACTCACCATCTCACAATAACCATCGACACCATGTTACATCGACCAACCATCTCACCAAAACAACCACATATCACAATAAAAATATTGCACATCACAAACCACTGCACAACCAAAACCACCTCACCACATTATACACCACAACTTCATCACACAACACCTCCACACGACACAACACCACCACACATCATCACTATCATACAACTTCACATGACACATCCATGCCCACTAACCATCACATTACAACCCCACATATCACAAAGCCCAACTGGTCACCTCAATCCCCATAAAACAGCCTACAACATACAATGAAACACAACAAAAAACCTCTCATAGAGGCAACATACCCCAACTTACACAATTTATTTATTCAAGGTCTTTTATTACATTACCCCTTTATTTAGCATGGACATTATAACACAACTGATATTCCAGGGGAAACTAATTAATTAACAAAATATTTATTCATTTCCCTATTTTACACGGTGAAATCAAATCAAAATCCAAACTTAAAACTAAAATATTAGATCAATAACAATAAAAACAAGGTACCATATGTGTATAAAGAAAAAATTACTTGATTTGAGATGATTCAAATGGGTTTTCACCTATTAGGATGGGGGATTTGGAGAGCAGCATAGAGGTGGAGGTGGATTGATAACTTGAAACTAAAATACTAAAGCAATAACAATAAAAATAAGGAAGTATATGTGTATAAATGAAAAGATACCTGATTTCACCTCTTCGGATAGGGGATTTCGCCAGAGGAGAGCGGTGGAGCGGATGAAATTAGGTTCTGTGCGAATGGGGGAGAGCAGGATTTGGGGGAAATAATTCCCAACGATTTTAAAGAACCGTTGGGAAAGAGATGCAAAGGGGTGACCCTTTCCCAACGGTTCTCTTGAACCGTTGGCAAAAGGTGATTAACACACCCCTTTACCAACGGTTTGAAGAAACCGTTGGCAAAGGGGTGTCTTTTCCCAGTGGTTTCAATGAACCGTTGGGAAAGGATTTATTAGTCCTTCAAGGCTAACGGTTTTAGCAAACCGTTGGTAAAAACCCGTTGGGAAAAACAGCATTTCCAGTAGTGTTTATTTCCTTTTAGTAGGAATATTAAATGAATAAACTATTATTTCCATATCATATATGGTATTCTATGTGTTTGAAAACTTTCCCTTTGTAAAGAATATTTTATTAAAATATCTCATCGATGGATGGTAAGAACACATTCCCTCATATTTTAACAAAATTATGGATAAACACAATTATCCAAATCTTCTTCTCAAAACATGTAATAGAAATCCAATGAATCATAAACCATGTGTATACATTTAATCATCTCATAACAACCCTTTGTTATCAAACATATTCTCTAATCACATAAGAGAAATGAAATGAAGATACACATCTTATACATAGATTCATTTAATCTTGACAAACTTGTTTACATTCAAATCCTTGAATGCAAACTAAAAATCAATAAATTATTCTTTTGATTTTGAACTCTTGTATATTTACAACAGTTGTAAAACATACACTCAGTATCACATACCCTTCAAAATTGAAGAATTAATTCTTATAACATTAATACCTGACATGGAAATTCTATGGAGTTCCCAAACTTCATTAGGTGTGTAACGCCCCGACCCCAAAATCCCAGAGCTAGTTCATTACTTATTACATTGGCATGATTAAGAGGAATGAAATCTCAAAGGAACGATCAATTTAGTAGTCTTGAAGAAACTAGATACATACATGTAACTCATTTTACATTGGGAAAGGTAACACAATACAATACATAACAAAAACTAAAAAAACTGCATCCATGAGAACTCAATATATGATCTCCTCCTCATAACCTGTTGAAGGTAAACAAAGGAAAGAGGTGAGATCAAATTCTCAGTAAGGGTTACAAATAGCGGAAGCATGAATCAACAATAATTGAATCATAAACAAATTGGCATAGTCAATATGGCATGATGAATAAATGAAAAACACCCGTCATTAATAAACTGAGAATGAAACTGCATTCATAGATTTTGTCATAGTGAAAACCTCATGGATAGTAATAACTGTAAATGAATAAAGAGAATGATTATTAATTGAACGTCATGTATCTGACACATAATACCACTATATCGTTGAAACAGTTTAAGTCTGTGGGTAGAAACCCGTCTGATTTTTGGAAACAAACTTGAAGGGTTTGTCGTCAACTGATTTGTATCATGAGACCTGTCGATGCATTGAGGGGCTATAGCGGGCCCCACCCATCACTGCAAGTCCAAAGAATTATTTACACATAGATTTAATACAAGAAAAATATGCCTTCTCAATATCCATATAGAGTAGATGATACAAATTCTTCAATATTTCTATAGTTAAAACAACATTCCAAATAAACACCGTATGTAAAAGGGTATACAGATTAAGACAATAATCATATCCATGAAACCATAATCTGGATATATAATATATTTACCATTTCAAATTAAAAATGATCTCAAATGGGTAGTGGATACACCACATAATAAATATTAGGTTCACAATACCAAGTAAGTATCAATGAAATGGAAATTGAAACAAAGTCCCTTACCACATTGTAATCAATTGATTCGTATGAACAAAAAATAATAACCACCAAATGAATCACATAATACCATGAATATAAAGAGAATAATGATAATATATATAAAATTGCAGTACACAATACACCACATGTAAAAAATAAGTAGCGAATAATGGAAATCTCACGGAATTAAAAGTGAGATAAGAAACCCCTTACAAACATTTCAGCATGGTAATAAGTGTTCTTGTGATGGCTTAATGAGAGGTGAAGGGGAATCCCATCATTTATATATCATAAGGGCAGTATGGGAGAGTTGTGGAAACATACCCCATCATTAGGAATTAAAAATAAAAGGACACAACATAGGGGGGATTCTTGAATAAAAGTGAGAGAGAGGATCCCTTACCTTATGCTCGAGTGTGTTCTTCGATTGATTTAATGACTTGAATAATCAAATTTAGATTCATTAATTAATAATTCCATGACCTACTCTATATGTAATTGATTTAGTATAACCTTATTAGGTTCATTCATTCCCTTTTTGATGGGTTTAAGAAATTCAATTTTACTGTTTTGAAAAAAATTTCTTCCTTGGTTTTCATGATCGATTTACTTGTATTCATGAATGGAAGTTCGTTTGAAATGTGGTTAATCATCCAAAATTGTTAATATGCATTATTAGTGACATTATAAATGATCTTATAATGATTTTGGGTTATATACCTTGAGGATGACTTAAAATTTATTGATAAATGCTTCGGTTAACTTAGCGGTTTTGTGTATAATGAACTTGTTTTGTATTATTATTTTATATTATGAGTGTGTAAGGATTCCAAAAAATTTCTATGACAACTGGGTCTCGGTGAAAACACAGACACCCCTCCCTAACATGGCCTTTGGTCCCTGGCCCGCCAGGTACCACCAGTTTCCCCGCAGACACATAGTCCCCACCCGGGGGCCTACCCACGTGCCCGAACGGGTCATCTAACTAATGACTGCCCCCACAGGACAACACATGTCCTTTCCAGTGCACTTTTTTCCTCACTCACACACACCCTGGGAAACGTTTCAGAAGGTCACCCATCCTGATCACTATTCTAGGTCAAACACGCTTAACTGTGGAGTTATAATCAGGTAGGCTCCTGAAAAGGAAGGTGCACCTTATTGACATGAGTCATATCATTTAGTCATTTAACCATGTATCATTTGGGGATATTAAAATCACCCCCTTTAGATCACAACACCCTCATTGTGGGCCCTACATCTCAACCCAGGCAGTACACCACATAAGGCTGGGTTCCTCCTCTGATACCAAATGTGACAACTGGGTCCCGGTGACAACACAGACACCCCGCCCTAACATGGTCGTTGGGTCCTAGCCCACCAGGTATCACCAGTTGCCCCGCAGACACATGGTCCCCCCCGGGGGCCCACCCACGTGCCCGAACGGGTCATCTGACTAATGACTGTCCCCACAGGCTAACACACGTCCTTTCTAATGCGCTTTTGTCCTCACTCACACACACCCTGGGAAAAATCCTAGAAGGTCACCCATCCTGATCACTACTCCAGACCAAACACGCTTAACTGTGGAGTTCTAATCAGATAGGCTCCCAAAAAGGAAGGTGCACCTTGTTGACATGAGTCATATCATTTAGTCATTTAACCATGTATCATTTGGGAATGTTACAATTTCATAAGGTAAAATACATATATTATGATCTGGTTCAACCATTAAAAGGGTTTCATGACCAGTCTTGAAAATAGTAATAGAAATTGAAAACCCGTCATCATTGAATGTGATAAATTAACACATCTCGGATGATATTTTCATTTTTAGTGTAAGAGGTGGGGGAAAAGAGAGACGATGATGAAATATTCCATTAGCATAATAAAATTCAAGTCCATGTAAGGTACTAGAATTATCATAACATTTGGATGTGGGGAGGTGAGGAGAGAGCAACAAAAGAATGGAACTTGTAAAAGAATTTGAAAGAAAAGAGAAGAGAGGTTCACCTCTTGAGTACCCCTCCTTGAGAATCTCCTTAAGCCCTTTGTTTTTGGACTTTTGGTGAGACCGGTAGGTCTTGGACGTGGTAGAGGAGCTTAGGGAGATATTTAATCAGAATTTAGGCAAGGCTTGAAGCTTGAGTGGTGTGGGAGGAAGAGGGGGTGAGGGGTGGTTTATATAGTGAAGGGGAGGAGAGATTTTACATTATTTTAATAATTATTTTAATATTTTTGCTCAAGACTATGAATAGTCTTGATTCATGTGATCCTAAATAGTAATAATTGCATGTGAGTTCAAATCAAGTGGCCTTACATCAGCCTTGCATCACTTATGATGCAGTAAATCAAGTATTTAGAATTTATTGTATTTTACTATTCATAAAAAATTCAATAATTTCAGAAAAATCCCAAAAATTCAGCCTAACAATTTTTCGACGTGTGGAATCCAAAAATAAACTCCATTTTTCAAAAATAATTTTCTGAATATGATAAATTTAATTTTTAATTAAAAACATTATTTAATCGAAAAATACTAACACTTAAAATATTTATCTTCATTTTTAAGGTGCCTAAATTTTATTTATACATTCATGAGTGAGGTTTCCATTCATAAGGATCGTATTACTATTCATAAGGGTAGGTTACTATTTATAAGGGTATGTTACTATTCATAAGGGTAAGTTACTATTAACCTAAAATTAACTTGATTCTATCAGACTCCAAATATCACCCTAATCACAACCGTTTATGTTCGTTTTTCAAAATTCAAAACACAGAAGTGAAAAATTTATGTTTAATGGATAGGTTATGAATATATCTTAAATAACCAAGTGTTGTTTCAAAGAAACTCAGTGCTTTATAAAATATCAGCTATGAATAGAATGTATTTAAGAGAAACATACCGTAAAATGTTTCGGGTGTTATATTATTCCCACCTTCAGAAATGTCATCCTTGAAAATTTTCATGTATATTTCTCCCTAAAAAGATGTGGGTGGTTCTTCTTCATAACATCCTTAGGTTCCCACGTTACTTCCTCCATTTTACGGTTTCTGCAAAGAACCTTTACTAGATGAGTTGTCTGATTTCTCAATACATGCTCCCTTATGTCAAGAATCTTGATATGCTTTTCAGAGTATGGCAAATTAGGTTCCATCTCTATTTATTCATAGGTGAGTACATGCATTGGGTCTGACATGTATTTCTTTAATAATGACATGTGGAACACATTATGATCTTTGGAGAGACTTGGTGGAATTGCTAAATGGTAAGCTATAGCTCCAATCCTTTCCAGAATTTCAAACGGTCCGATGCACCTGGGGCTCAGTTTCCCTAGCTTTCTGAACCTTAAGACACCCTTCCACGAAGATACTTTTATAAAGACATGACATCCTACTTGAAATTCAAAATCCTTTCTCCGGTTGTCTACATAACTCTTTTGGCTACTTTGGTCAGCTTTAATATGGGCCTAAATTTTATTTACCTATACAGTTGTCTCTTCGATAAGTTCTGGGCCTAAAAGCTTCCTCTCGCCAACTTCATCCCAACAAGTTGGAGTTCAACACCTCTTACCATATAATGCTTCATATGACACCATATGAATGCTAGAATGGAAACTATTATTATAGGAAAATTCCACCAAAGGTAATTATTGGTACCACATACCATGAAAGTCAATAGAGGATGATCACAACATGTCTTCCAGTGTTTGAATAGTCCTTTTAGACCATCCATCGGTTTGGGGGTGATAAGTAGTACTCATATGAAGTTTAGTATCCAAAGCCTTCTGGATAATTTTCTAGAATTTTGATGTAAACCAGAGATCTCGATCAGACACAATCTATAGAGGTGCACCATGAAGTCTTAAAACTTCATTAATATAAAGTATTTCTAGGCGCTCAAGTGGTAAATCCTCTCTTATAGCAAGGAAATGTGCTGATTTTGTGAGACGATAAAAAATTACCAATATTGCATTATTCTTTCTAGGAATTCTCAGTAGTCCTGTGACAAAATCCATCATAATGCCATAACACTTCCACATAGGAATAGTTAGAGGTTGAATCACCCATATAGGATGTTGTCTCTCCGCCTTCACTTGTTGACAAACTAGACACCTTGACATGTAATCAACAATTTCTTACTTCATATTATCCCACAAAAAATGTTCCTTCAGATCTCCATACATCTTTGTTCTACCACGATGTATAGAGAAATTTGAGCTATGGGAATCATCTAATAGTTCCCTTTTTAGCTCAGGTACTGATGAAACACATAAACTCTTCCTAAATTTTAGAATTCCTTCCTCATACATGAAGTCTGCCAATCTCCCATCCTTAACAGCATTAATTTTCTCGTGTAGGTTCACATCGTCAGATTGAGAGATTTTTATCTTCTCTAGTAAAGATGGTTTAACAATAATTTGAAATAGGAAAGATATTTCCACTTCCATAACAATTCCCATATCCATCTTTAGTAGATCCATGAATATAGGATCTCTCTCAATCACTACTGGAAAAGGAGGATTTACCAACGGTTCTGAACCGTTGGGAAAGGCCAGAGAACCGTTGGTAAGTAAGCCATTGGGATATCTTTTCCCAATGGTTTACATAGAACCGTTGGGATAGGTTAGAAAAATTAGCCTACCCCAACAGTTCCCTAAACTGTTGGGCAAAGTTTTTCCCAACGGTTTCCCCTGAATCGTTAGGAAAACCAACATTTTCCCATGGTTCCCAACGGTTTCTAAAACCTTTGGGAATGTATTTTTACCAATGGTTCCCCTTGAACTATTGGCAAAAACTTTCTATGAATCCTATACCAATGGTTTGAAACTGTTGGAATAGGCTATGTTGTGCAAATTGCACAGCAGCCTGCAATTTGCACATCACTGGTAAATCTCCAATCTCCTTGTACCTGCAATAACCAACTAACACATACATATACAGAACAAATTCATACACATTTAACATATAATGCATCTGGAACTATAAAAATCCAAAATTAAATCATAATTCATAACTTAATTATAAACATACACAATTCATTTAAACATACACATTTAAATGTGTTTTTTCTAGAAATGATGTCCATTTTAAACAGAATACATACACTTGGAGTGATACCGGCCACACTATGCCTCAGATTGAGGCGATGTTGACTCGTACACGTCAAAAATGACCCATGGATCATTGTTCTAAAGTATCAATATATTCCGAAATCATTTGGTCAGTTTTCCGTATGTCATTTACCGTCACATAAAATGTTGTTCATTTAAAAAAAAGAGACACTTTGAGTGGTGCCGGCCACACCATGACTCAGATTAAAGCGGGTTTGACTCATACACATCACATATGATGCATTGATCATTATGCTAAATTTTAAACACATTCCGAATGCGTTTGGTCAGTTTTCTGTATGCCAATAGTTTTTAATTAAAATGTTGTCCATTTCAAATAAACATGACACTTTGAGTAGTTCCGGCCACATCGTGCCTCATATTGAGGCGATATTGACTCGTACATGTCACATATGACCCATGGATCATTGTCCTAATGTTTCAATGGAATCTGAATGCGTTAGGTCAGTTTTCAGTATGTCAGTTGTTGTTTTAACTTAAAATGGTGTCCTTTTGAAACACAAAAGAGACACTTTGAGTGGTGACAGCCACACCGCACCTCGGATTGAGGCGGGGTTGACTCATACACGGCACATATGACCCATAGACCGTTTTCCTAAAGTTTCAATAGAAACTTAATTCGTTTGGTTGGTTTTCCGTATGTCAGTTGTTGTTTTCACTTAAAATCCTGTCCATTTTAAACAAAAGAGAGACACTTTGAGTGGTTACGGCCACACCGCACCTCGGATTGAGGAGGGGTTGACTCGTGCACATCATATATGATCCATGGATCGTTTTTCTAAAGTATCAACACAATCAGAATCTGTTTGGTTGGTTTTCCCTATGTACTTAAAATGTTGTCCATTTTAAACAAAAGAGAGACACTTAGAGTGATCCCGGCCACATTGAGACTCGGATTGAGGTGCAGTTAACTTTTACACGTCACATATGACCCATGGATCTTTGTCCTAAAGTTTAAATAGAATCCGAATGCGTTTGGTCGATTTACCATATGTCAGTTGTTGTTTTCAATTAAAATGAAGTCTATTTTAAACTATAGAGATACACTTCGAGTGGTGCTGATCACTCCGAGGATGGGTTGACACGTACATGTCACATATGAAACATAGATCATTTTCCTAAAGTTTCAATAGAATCCAAATGCGTTTAGTCAGTTTTCCGTATGTCAGTTGTTGTTTTCACTTAAAATGTTGTCCATTTCAAATAAACCTGAGACACTTTGAGTGGTGCCGGCCACACCTGGCCTCATATTGAGGCAGGGTTGACTTGTACATGTCACAAATGACTCATGAAACGTTTTCCTAAAGTTTCAACAGAATCTGAATGTCTTTGGTTGGTTTTTCGTATGTCAGTTGTTGTTTTCACTTAAAATGTTGTCCATTTTAAACTATAGAGATAAAGTTAAAGTGGTGTCGGCCACACTACACCTCGGATTGAGGATGGTTTGACTCGTACATGTCACATATGACTCATGGATTGTTTCCCTAAAGTTTCAATAGAATCTAAATGCGTTCGGTTGGTTTTCCGTATGTCAATTGTTGTTTTCACTTAAAATGATGTCATTTTGAAACAAAAGAGAGACACATTTAGTGGTGCCAGCCACACCGGGCCTCGGATTAAGGCGAGGTTGACTCATACACATCCCATATAACTCATGGATCGTTGTGCTAAAGTATCAACATAATCTGAATGCTTTTGGTCAGTTTTCCGTATGCTAGTTGTTATTTTCACTTAAAATGTTGTCCATTTCAAATAAACCCGAGACACTTTGAGTGGTGCCGGCCACACCAAACCTCGGATTGAGGTGGTGTTGAATTTTACATGTCACATATGACCCATGGATCATTGTGCTAAAGTATCAACACAATCCAAATGCGTTTGGTCGGTTTTTCCTATGCTAGTTGTTATTTTCACTTAAAATGTTGTCCATTTCAAATAAACCTGAGACACTTTGAGTGGTTCCGGCTACACCGAGCCTTGGATTGAGGTAGGGTTAACTCGTACACATCATAAATGACCCAAGGATCATTTTCCTAATGTATCAACACAATCCGAATGCGTTTGGTCAGTTTTCTGTATGTCAATTGTACTTTTCACTTAAAATGTTATCCATTTCAAACAAAAGTGAGACACTTCGAATGGTGCCAGCCACACCACACCTCAGATTGAGGCGGGGTTGAATCATACACATCACATATGACCCATGGATCTTTGTTCTAAAGTATCAACACAATCAGAATCTGTTTGGTCGGTTTTCCGTATGTACTTAAAATGTTGTCCATTTTAAACATAAGAGAAACACTTAGAGTGATCCCGACCACACCGCGACTCGGATTGAGCCGGGGTTGACTCGTACACATCACATATGACCCATGGATCGTTTTTATAAAGTATAAACAGAATCCAAATGCGTTTGGTCAGTTTTCCATATGCTAGTTGTTCTTTTCACTTAAAATCCCATCCATTTTAAACAAAAGAGACACAATTAGAGTGCTACCGGCCACACCGCACCTCCGATTTAGACAGGGTTGACTCTTACACGTCACAAATGACCCATGGATAATTTTCCAAAAGTATCAACACAATCTGAATGCGTTTGGTTGGTTTTCCATATGCAAGTTGTTATTTTCACTTAAAATGTTGTCTATTTCAAATAAACCCGATACATTTCGAGTGGTATCGGCCACACATGAGGCATGGTATTAACATCTTGCAAAATAGACATGTCCTCGATTTATCTTCAAGGAACCAATATCACTCATGAGTAATAGAAACCATCCTGGTATCCCTCACCTACAAACCAAATCATACATCCTGGAATTTCAAGTCTAAATTCCCTGAGCATGACGAGTCCGTCCATGAGTCCTTAACATGTAACCCATGTCTTATCCTAACAATTAACAAGTAAACCAAATCAAACAAGGAATAATTCACATAACATGGAGAATGTACAACAAGGCTTTGTATTAAAATTAAAGCATATCATCACATGCATTGGATGAGCATGAGCTAATAAGCTTACCAAGACATTCATATAATTCAAGACATACAAAATAGAATAATCCTAAATAACATTGCATGATTAGAGAAATAAAAAAGGCATGTGAAATCAAGGAGGAGGGTGGGGAGGATGTCTGGGGGTCCAGAGAGGAGGGTGGGGGGGGGGGATATCCTGGGGGGGGGGGGCTGTCTGGGGACCAAGGAGGAGGGTGGGGGGCTGTGTGGGGGGCTGTGCGGGGGGTGTTCGGGGGGCTGTCCGGGGTCCAAGGAGGAGTGAGGGGGAATGTCTGGGGGGGCTGTCCGGGGTCTAGGGAGGAGGGTGGGGGGGCTGTCCGGGGGGTGTCCGGCGGGCTGTCTGGGGACCAAGGAGGAGGGTGGGGGGGGGGGGGCTGTCCGGGGTCCAAGGAGGATGGTGGGGGGTTGTCTAGGGTCCAGGAAGGAGGGGGCTGTCTAGGGAGTTCCCAAACACACAAAGCTCTATAAACATGCTCAAGATACACCACAACCACTAAAAGACATCAACATCCCTAAAAACAGACAATATATAAAAATAACTCAACTCCAATACTATACTACGGGTCTAGATAAAACCAACACTTAGAATAGATTAAACATCAAATCTCAGTAATATTAGTAAAAAATGTAACGAATCAATTTTTCCCACATCACCATCACTATTATCACTATCATCATCACCCTCATCCTTGCCCTCCTCAATGCCCTCCTCCTCACCCTCGCCATCTGCCTTGCCCTCCTCCTCTCCCTCCTCTTCTACATCAGACTCCTCACCATCATCATCGTCCGGATGGACATCGTCTTGACCACCACTAGAAATGTCACCTGGTGCACTATATATAGAATGTATCGACAACATATATTCATCAAAAGCTAGACTGGACTCTGGTGGAAGTGTAGGATGTAGAACTTCAATAAATTTCATAAATGCACTATTTTCCTTAGCATACTGTTCTACCATCTCTATGGACCTTTTGTCATCCTGTTCTACCTGTGCCCTAACTTTCTGCAACTCGGTGGCACTACAACTTGTACCTGAGGAGGGACAATACCTCGTCGGGGCTATCCTAGGTCGACAACGTACTCTTCCAGGATGCTCCTCTCCTAACACCTGATGTAAGTGATCAGTTGGCCCAAAATTGTCTGGTTCTTGGGCATCGAGGGCCTCTAAAGCAGCCTATTAAAAATATAAATATATTATTAAGTTAAAAAATAGATATTAAAATATAAAATCAACAGATTAAAACTTAAAATCTACTGCTGAGTCGGTTTGTTGACGTCACTTCCATCCTTTTTCCATCTACTCGAGCAAAACAGTTTTGCTCGAGGCACACGTCTTTCAATATTCTGTATTTTCCTCTACAATGACATTGAAAACTAAATTTATATGAAAAATTTAGCAAACGATTAAATAATTGAGGAAACAAAAGAAAGTATAAGTCATAAAGAAAACTTATAAACAATTGTCATACCTGCTTCCTCTCATGATCTGGCATCGTAGTACGTCCCAGTGTGTGGAGGTATTTTATTTGCATCAATGTATTTTTTATTTTTTCCAGATGATTCCTAAATAAAATTTGATAATTCAAAATATAGTATTAATTAAAAACATGAAAGTTATTATTTAAATACCTAAAATGTAATTAATACCTTAAACTGGGTAGTCATCCAATGAGTAATCATCTGACGATACTGCTCTATAGGACAATAATCCACGATTGGTACCGCCTCTAACTCAGTGCCAACTCTAGCATGCCAGCCAATATATAACTCATGCTCCAAAGCTCACCTAAATCCTTTAGACGTGTCGGTCGTGCACCCTCACCATCGGGAAAATTAAATCGAAGCTGACATCAAAATATTAATTCATATAAATACAAAAATAATTCATGGAATTAAATACAACATATTTTTTTACCCATTTCTCTGCCCAAGATCTATCCTTGACCTCATGTGGAAAATGTCTCCATGATAGCGGGCTGACGGGAATGATGTTGGATTATTTGGAAAGAGTCTCCAAAAAACTCCAACATTGTTTCCCTATTTTCTCAACCATTTGGTTGTCTTCATTGTAATCCACCATAACTTGTGTGCGGAGGTTCCACACCGCACGCATGCGTGTACGCCCCCACCCCCGCCTCCTGTCAGTAGATGTATCTGTCATGAAATAAAAACAAATATTTTATCAAAACATGTTATAATGAAAATAAATATTGCTATAAAAATTTGTTAGGGTTCTATAAATATACCTGCACCAGTCTGATCGCTGAGCACCGCTGGATCCACAGAAACTGATGGAACACCCTGTGGTGGAACAAGAGTCAAAGAAGATGGAATATAGAAGCTCAGAGAGACATAAGTAGAAGGAAAAGAAGATGGAACAACTGTATGACCAGATTCTGGCTGGGGAGTGGGAATCATCATGGGATATGAAAAAGATGGGTCAGAAGATGCAAAAGGTGGAAAAAACATGGGAGGCCTAAATATCCCATGTGTCCCTAACAACACACTGGGATCAGAATGTGGGAAGGATGACATGTCAGTGGGAGGGGTAGGGTCTAGTCGGGTACACGAAGCTGCTCGTCCACCTCTGGTACGAACCCTCCTCGTACCACCAGCCTGAGTACTAGGACCAGTACTAGGCTCCTCGTCAAATAACTGTCGACGTATAGGTGGATCCTACAAAAATGTTTACAAAAAAATTAATCACATGAAATTATATATTCTTTAAATATATATATTTGAAATAAAGTACTCACTACATGCACTAATGGTGGAACGCCCATATGCGTCATTCGACGATTGTTCTCCATCATTTGTTTCCTTCGCCTCTCTTCAATTAGCTGCATTTCCTGATTTTGAAAAAAAAAGATGTAATTAATTAGAAAAGGGAAACTAACGTGTAACCCAAAAAACTAAATATATGATGGAATAGGTGGATTCATTGATAATTTAGCTATCAATTGTTTTAGAATATCTTGAATGGATTTAATAAATCATACAAGTTGTAATGTTCACCAAGTTAGAAATATTATTTGACTAGGTTTGAATACAGTTCAATTCCAAATTAGAAAATGCAATTCAAATAAAACTGCAACCAATAAACATTGAAAATTCACATAACAGTCAAGTCAGCTAAAACATATTTGTGATAAATACTAAATAAATTTGAATATTACCAACCTTAACAACCCAACTCGAGGTAAACCAAAATAATTGAGAACATGGACGAATGATTCTATATATTTTCAACCACAACTTCAGGTTCACAATCAACTCTGAAAATTGAGCTATTAGATTCATCAAAAGAAATAAATGGATTGGTTCCAATGGCACTAGGGACAGTGTCAATTCCATCGTCACCATCATAAAAAATATGTCTTGGAATTACTTCAACTATGACACCAAATTCTGGTCGAAGTTGGTCTTTGACATAAAAAACTTGTTTATCCATTGATGCCAACACATATGGTTCTTCGGTAGAAAGAGTGCGAGTCATATTAATTACTCGAAATCCACAATCATCAATAAATGTGATCTGTCTCGTCATCGAATCAAAACAATGGAATTTCATCATTGTGACTCGTCCATGAGAGTAATAATCCAATATTATTATTTTCTCAATGACTCCATAATAACCCACATTTTCAAATCGCGGTCTACTATCTGATTCACTGGCATAACAATCTGTTGTGGCAGTAACCATAACACCATCATGTTGTGTTCTCATGTTCTTTTCTCGTTTAGTGACAATAAATTTGTACCCATTGATAACAATTGATTTACAGTCACGAACCACGATATTAGAACCAAAAGACAAAGCTCTTATTTCCTCAGAGACAGAGTCAGCAGACAAACTCAATACCTGCAATATAAATGACTATTAAACTTAATTAAATATTGATATAATTATTTTAAATAGTAATATTTTTACCTTCAATTTTAACCAAGCAGAAAACTCTTTGCTATGAAAAGTCTCCCACCTTCTCAAAGATAAAGAACTATTCTTTCTAATTATCATTATTTTATGTTCCCTGTAGATAAAAAATATGAATAGTTTAATAGATATATATGTAAGATATACATATTTAATTTAGTTACCTGATATAGTCATCGAACAAATCACAGTTGTACAAAACTGTGCGATGTGCCATCTCCCGCTCTTCATGGCTTAATGTCTTCAATGTATATGATCCAGGAATCCCTCCTGTTTGAGGAAGTGATGGAAAACTGGGTTCAATTTTCTCATACTGTTCTTCTTCATTTCTCATTGGTCTGTTCATTCTTGTAGTAAGATCAGATAAATACATTGAGCATAAATCCATACATTCTTGAGCCAAGTAACCGTTCACGATAGAACCTTCAGGATGATTCCTTTTTAGGACATAAGACTTTAATGTGTACATATTTCTTTCAGTTGGATACATCTAATGAAAAGAAACAGGTCCTCCGAGAAGTATTTTAGTGGGAATATGGACAGTCAGATGCAACATGCATGTGAAAAATGATGGAAGAAATATTTTCTCTAACTCACACAAAATCAATGGGGCATCTGTCAACATTTTTTGCAAGAAAGACTTGGAAAACTTCTTAGTACAAAGATCTCTAAACAAATGGCACAACTGAATAACAGTCACCCTTACATTATTAGAAAAAAGATGAAAAATTTCTATTGGAAGCAACTCATGCAGTAAAATGTGATAATCATGAGACTTCAAAGATTTTAGCTTCAACTCTCTTTTGTTGACCCATTTAGATATGTTTCTTGAATATCCATCAGGAACTCTAATAGTCTCTAATACTTCCAGAAATTGTTTTTTTCCGTAGGTGTCATCACATAAGAAGCACATGGAAGTTGCCATTTATTTTCACTGATACGCACAGGATGCAATTCTGGTCTGATGCCCCAATCCACCAAGTCACGCCGAGATCATAAATCATCTTTTGTCTTCCCCTTAACATTTAGAAGAACCGAAAGCAACATTTTGCATATATTATTTTCAATATGCATTACATCTAATAAATGACATACCAAATTGGTTGACCGATAAGGAAAATAAAAAAATATACCCCTCTTCCTCCAATTGTAACAGGTTTCAGTGGAAACATTCTTTCTCTTTCCATATTTCATTTGATCCTTCCCGAATGAAAAACTGAAATCTTTCAATTCATTAAGCACATCAGTTCCAAACATACGATGAGGTGGATCATCAGTCTCTATGGTATTATCAAATCTTCAACGATTCATTCTATATGGATGATCTTTTGGCAAGAATCGTCTATGTCCCATAAAACTGAAACTACAACGATGTTTCAGTCTTCTGGATTGTGTATTCTTCATACAAATTGGACATGACAGTTTTCCCTTTGTGCTCCATCCAGACATCATTGCATAAGCTGGAAAATCATTGATCATCCACATAAGCGCATCACGCATACGAAATATGTCTTTCAAACATGCCTCGTATGTGCGCACACCCACATCCCAAAGAAGTTTCAACTCTTTTATTAAAGGTTGCATGTATACATTAATATCAATGCCAGGATTAGAAGGACTAGATATGAGTATACTCATGAAAGTGAAAGGTTTTTTCATACACAACCATGGGGGAAGATTATAAATGTGTATAAAAACTAGCCATGTGTTGTGCGAAGTAAGCATATTCCCAAACGGATTAAAACCGTCGCATGAAAGACCCAGCCTCACATTACGCACGTCAGCTGCAAAATCAGGATGTCAAGCATCAAATCTCTGCCATGAAAATCCATATGTAGGATGAACCAACTCATCATTAGTCTTCTTTCTCTCAGTATCATGCCATATCATTTTTATTGATATGTCATCAGACATAAAAATATTCTGGAGTCTGGGGATCAATGGAAAGTTCTACATTACTTTTTATGGAACGCGGGATGGTGTTCCATCAGATTTTGACTTCTAGCGGGATGTGCCACATTATATACAATCATTTCGTTCAGCGGTTTCCTCCCAGAATAAACTGCAATCTTTCGGGCAAGCATGTATTTTGTTTCTTGAAAATCCAAGTTCCTCAACTAAATTCCATGCCATATAGTGATTTGAGGGAATATCTGCATCATCTGGAAGTAAATCCTTCAAGAGGGTAAGAATGTAATCGATTGCTGTATTAGAAATCCCATACATAGTTTTCCCATGAAACAATCAGATTAAAAATTCCATCTTTTTCATTTTATCTCATTGTCGATATACTGGAGTCGTGGCAGCATCATTCAATTTTTTCACCCTATCAATATCATCATTTTCACTAGATGCATCATCTGTCCTCATATCAAAGTCTTCTTGAGTCAAAATCCTTTCTTTTTCATGATGACGAATAAACAGAAACCGATCATCTAACAAATTCTCCATTCCAGTCCTTTCATTTCAATCATCACCAATTTGAGATTTCATTTTCTCCCCATTGTGATACCACACAAAGTAGTTTGCTTGAAAACCATATTTGGTTATGTGGTAGCTGACTTCTTCACGACTCAACCAAGGTCTACCAACACAGTTGGAACATGGGAAGTGTATGCGACCACTATCTGAAGCATTGTGAAATAAAAAATCTATAAAGATCTCCAAATTGTTTTGAAAATTGCTTGAGATCCAATCGGTTTCATACATCCAACTTCTATCCATTCTGTAAAAAGAATTTATATAAGTCATTTTGTCATAAACAATTCAATAGGATTGAACTTTAATAGAAAATACATTTAAGTAAACGACAAAGGAAGAAGTTCCTAGTCAATGTTGTGAACTATTAAAATAATGTAAAGAACAAGTACTCAAAAATTAAATTAAAATTTATTTATATTCATTTTCATTAGGTCTATAATAGGCACATGCCTCAGGTACCATTATGTGTTATAGGCATCCCAAATCATTCACTCATGTTCAATAACTCATTATTGGCACCTCTATGGCTATACCTTTCATTACCCAATTACTTCCCCAAGTCAAACACACCCCATGGGTGAATAAATTTTAGGCTTCTACACTAATAGGTTGTTCATGGATTGTAAAAAGATTTAATTTCATAAAGTATAGACAAAAACATATATTTTTAAATTTGAGATTAATAATAAAGTATGTCAATGATAACATCATTAATGAATTAAACTTGTGACTTATCTAACATTTTTATGGATGTCTACACATGCCAGCATGGCTAGTGAAAAGCACACCACCCTCATAAAAGTGAGTATTGGCCAAGAAGGACACATAATATACAACGTACAATGAGAACCATATTTAATTGAACCTAAAGTTATATTAGTACAGTCATCTTGGGGGAAATGGAATATATGATCCTAGTTAACTAATGAATTAAAAAGCTCGTATTCTATATGTTAGACACTATCTAAGGTAAGAAATCATATGAGGATGGGTATACATCATTCAATTTCTTACATGCTAGTGAGAATGAAGGCTTGAATTAATGACTTGAGTTCACTGATTAAATGAGGGTAGAGGTTTCATAGGCTGTGTAAACAGAATGATTAAATAAGGGTAGAGGTTGCATACACTGTGCATGGTGGGGGAGTCTCAACCGATTTAGAAACTAAAATAAATTCCCATCATAGGTATCAATAAGAATCATCAGCATCAAAATAAAATCCAAATAAAAAAGGACTAAAAACGTCAAACATTTCAAGAATTCACAACTATGCATGGTTTATCCACATGTTTAGCAGTAATTATATGTCTTAATCGTGAACCACCTCTACAGCTCCCAATTTTCACCAATAAACATAAGGTAAATATCTAAAAACATCTTTAAAATAACTGATTAATAGGCTCAAAACGTAAATATAATCTTGAACCAACCATGGAATATCTTTCACAACACATTCTCACACACCAGTTATCTCATGTGTTACTAAATACCAAACATAGTCACATAACAAGTGTACTATAACAAATTACATTACACAATACTTATTAAAAAAATTCTCATTTTAATAAAACACTTTCCTCAAGATTAAATCATTTCTGAAATATATTTTGAAATCCATTTTAAATCACATATGTCTGCCTTTACCAATGATTTTATGAAACCGTTGGTAAAGGCCTCCTTGATGAACCGTTGGTATAGGAGTGTTGGGAAAACCTAGATTTCCAGTAGTGGATTCCACTAGATGAGGTATGAGTCCACCAGTGAATCATAAATCTAGATTTTCCCATCTAACTATCTAAGTCACCATGACTAGTCAAAATAGGTGACTAAGATAATGAATTTATGAGGATCACAATAAGGATCCTTATCAATATCAATCATATTATTCAGACCTCAAATCATATCTCAATCTCACCCCAATCTACATCGATGTGAATAATCCCATTTTCAACATCCATCAATTGTAATTACAAGAATTTAGCAAGTTACATTAATGAATTATTACAATTGAGGATCTTCATAAAGTTCTAACTGTGTGGTAAAAAAATCTTCAATTTAATTTAAAACCCCTTATTTAATTCAATATTTAGAAAGGTTATCTATACCAACTTCCTTCCAAAAACTAACATGTAATTCTAGACATGCCTTTAAAAAATACTTTATTTCAAAACATCCCAAAGGCATTAAAGAATGTTTTACAATTAAAAATTCTCAATATTAATTCAAAACATGGGATTACAATATATTTCCACATGAATAAATATCTAATTTAAAATTGCCAAAGAAATCTCATTTCAAAAAAAAAAAATCATTCAAAGAGGGTTCATTGTCATTTCACAAATTAAATCATTTGAAACTACTTAGAAAACATTAAATAGGTCAACTCATTTCATGCAAATCAATTTATTTCATTCTTTGAATAAAAACTCGAGACAAAGACTCAATTTCACCAATTCATTCTTTAAATATTCTTTGAAAATAAATCTAAACACTCATGGAATTGAATAATTCATAAATACTTGAAAGATGTCAAAATTATAGTCATCAAATTCATGACTTGTTCAATTCAATGAGAATAGGGTTAAATAATATTTCATAAGGAATTTCAAGGAAAACATTCATATAAACTTTGCTAAAAATTAATAAACACATATAAATAAATTTCCAAGTAACAATTAATTACAAGATGAAGAAAAAGCATAAAAACACATACTTAGAAAATCTGGAATCCAACCGTAATGAATTTGAGATGTTTCTTCTTTGATGGAGGGTTATAGATTTAATTAATTAAATGGATTGGAATGGAGAAAGTCTAGATTAAATCAAAACACAAAAAAATGATATACACATCAAAATAAAAACTTAAAACTAAAATATTATATGAATAACAATAAAAACAAGGTAGCACTTAAATATTTTATGTGTATAAAGAATAAAATACCTGATTTAAGATGAATCTGATGGAGTTTCAGCAGTTCGGATGGGGGAAGTCACGAGAGGAGCTGAGCGCTGCAGATTTAGGGTTCTGTCGCGAATGGGGGAGAGGTGTGGCCGACTGTATTTGGGGTAAAACTTTACCAACGGTTCTTTAGAACTGTTGGTAAAGGGTGTACTGGCCCTTCTTTACCACCGGTTTAAGCAAACCGTTGGTAAAGAACCGTGGGGAAAACCTCCCATTCCAGCAGTGAATCCTCATTTGGGTCAGAAGTCCACGATCTTTCCGGCTTAAGGAATCTGCCACCTTATTTTCCTTTCCTGGGTGGCAGTGTATTGAAAAATCATAATCTTTGAGTAACTCGAGCTATCTCCTTTGCCTCATGTTGAGTTCTTTCTATGTAAAAATTTATTTTAAACTTTTGTGATCTGTATATATCTCACATCTTTCACCGTAGAGATAAAGTATCCATATTTTCAGAGAAAATATTACGACTGCTAACTCAAGATCATGATTTGGATAATTTTTCTCATGAGTCTTCAACTGCCTTGATTCATAAGCAATAACTTTGTCATTTTGCATAGGACACAACCCAGTCCATTCTTTGATGCATAAATGTATATAACAAATCCATAATTTCCAAATGGAAGAGTCAAAATTAGAGCATTGCCAATCTTCTTTTCAATTATTCAAAGCCTTATGTACATTCTTTTTTCCATACAAATATAACCTCTTTACGTGTGAGTTTGGTTAGCGGGTTAGCCAGTCTGGAAAAATTCTGAACGAAACACCGATAGTAACCTGCTAAGCCAATAAAATTGTGTACCTCAGTTATGTTCGTTGGCACGGGCCATTCTTGGATTAGCTTTGTCTTCTTAGGATCAACTAGTATTCCATCATTAGAGACAATATGTCCTAGAAAAGAAACAGATTGAATCCAAAATTCACACTTTCTAAACTTCTCATATAATTCATTTCTTTTAAGAGTTTCCAGAATAATCTGCAAGTGATTCTCATGGTCTTCACAGCTTTTGGAGTATACCAGGATATCATCGATAAATACCACAACAAAGTTATCAATATATTCCTTGAAAACTCAATTCATTAAATCCATGAAAACAGAGTCTGCATTAGTCAGTCCAAAAGGCATCACTGTAAACTCGTAATGCTCATACCTAGTTCGAAATGCTGTATTTAGAATATCTTCCTTCCTCACACACAGCTGATGATATCCAAATCAAAGGTCAATCTTTGAAAAGTATTGTTCTCCATGAATTTGATCAAATAAATCATCAATTTGTGGCAAATGATACTTATTATTTATAGTAATAACATTGATTTCCCTGTAATCAATACATAGCCTCATGGATCCATCTTTCTTCTTGACAAAAAGGATAGGGGCTCCCCATGGAGAAACACTAGGTCGAATAAATCATTTGTCACTGAATTCCTATAGTTTCTTTATTAGCTCCACTAATTCCACAGTGGCCATTCTATAGGGAGTCTTTGATATAGGTCTTACACCAGGAATTAAATCAAAAGAGAACTGAACTTCCCGCTCTAGAGGATGTCCAGGTAAATCCTCTGAAAATACATCAATGTATACTTGCACTATATGTACATATTCAATTTGAAGATTTATTTCCTCACCCATAGATATCGGGTTCTCTTTTTCTCCAAGAATTGCATTCAATAGAGCTACTGGGAGTGGATCTAGATAAGAATCAGATGGCGAGATTTCTACTCTAAAAATGAGGGATTATACACTATTTTCAAAGATTGTAACTTCCTTCTTCCTGAAATAGATCTTCACATCATAATTTGACATCCAATTCATACCAATAATTATATCAAATCTAGTCATTGGTATGATGATAAGGTTAGCAACCAAAGCACGTTTATGTGCCATGAGGGGGACTGATCTACATGCCTTTGTTGTAATGATACATCCCCTAAGAGTTTTGACTGACAACTCCTTTATTAAATCAAATTGGACATGTCTAATTTTCATGGAAAACTAGGAAGATATAAATGAATGCGATGATCTAGAATCAAATAAAGCATTGACTAATTTTGAAGAAACAATTAAAGTACCTGCCACAACATCATTAGGAACTTCAACCTATGCGGTTGTAATCGCATAAGCTTTACCTTACTCTCATAGCCTTTTCTAAGGTAAGTTTCCTTGGTGCTTAGGACACTCATTTTCATAGTGTCCCATCTCTCTAAAATTGTAGCATTGAACATAATTGAATTATTTCTTCCCCTTGCATTTATTAGATCGATGACCATTTTCTCCACACTTATAATATACTCCCATGAATTTCAAACATTTCCCAGGATGATTCTTTCCACAACTCTCACATAATGGTAATTTCTTCGTTCCCTTGTTCTTCTCTGGCGCTTCACCTTTTCCATGGCTATCAGAGTACCGCTTCTTATCTTGGTTTCCCTTGAATAAATTTGATCTATCAAATTCCTTCTCTGTTTTGATGGAACTTAATAAAATTTCATCGTATGATGAAAATGATTGAGAAGATAGTTCCCTTTGAAGACTTGGATTAATACCTTCAAATAAATGATCAATCATGTCTTCTGAGTTATGTACATAATCTATGGCATACCTGGCAAGTCTTGTGAAGGTATCCTTATACTCTGCAACACTGTCTTCTTCTCTTTGCTTCAAGCCAATGAATTTCCTCTTCATTTTGGTTCATTGCTCATGAGGGAGATATTTGTCGAAGAATATTTCCTTAAAATTACTCCATTCCATACCTTCTATTTTTTCTTCCTCTGTGGAATTTTGGATCAAGGACTGCCATTGATCAGCGTCTCCCTTGATACAATATACTGCCATCACTACCTTTTCATTTTCATTGCATCTTAATGCCATAAATATCTTTTCAAGGGACTTGATCCACTGCTCAGCTACCACTATAATAGTATTCCCACTGCAAGATGGGGGATTTTTCCGCATGAAACGATCTAACACAGGTGTAGCATGGTTATTCATCCTAACCTGCATAAGTTGTCCCAATATGGTCATGATTTGATCTACTCTAACATTGACTTTGTTGAATTACTTAGTGGGGAAATACCTACATTGTCCATGAGTATTGATTCCCCTTATTCCATTAGGCACCATTTCTAAATAATTTCATACACTAGATTAGGTTATAAATCATAATTTATAATCTCAACTCGAAAATTACTTATCACAAATTGAAATTCTATACATAGCTAGCCTCATAAACATGGTTTCTCTGAGGAAAAATTTATATTCAAATCCTTCATAATGGATTTTAAATAAAATATGAATTATCCTAATCATATCCCCCGGGAGTGTCAAACCAAGAGTACATCAAGGCCCGTTGTCGTGTACCAGGATACCCTGAGTCAAGCTCGAAACTCCTTGTCGCAGTTTTCACCCCTAGGTACATCTGTTCTAGAGACACCTCTACTTGTTTGTATCAGACATGGATGTATTTTCTAGAAAGATCCACATAATATATTCCTTACCAATATTACAGGATGTTCTTGTATGTTTATCCTTAAAATATACCCTAGGTATTTGTTCTTTAATCTACATTTTCAAATCTAGTTTCCATGTTTTCTACTAAACTTCTTCTGATACCAACTGTAACACCCAGACCCCAAAAGTCTGGAGCCGGTAAATTACTTATTACATTGGCATGATTAAGAGAAATTAAATCCCAAAGGAAGGATCAATTTAGTAGTCTTGAAGAAACCATATACATACATGTAACTCATTTTACATTGGGAATGGTAACATAATACAATATATAACAAAAACTAAAAAAACCGCATCCATGAGAACTCAATATATGATCTCCTCCTCATAAAATTTTGTAGGTAAACAAAGGAAAGGGGTGAGATAAAATGCTCATTAAGGGTTAAAAATAGCATAATCATGAATAAAAAATAACTGAATCATAAACAAATTGGCATAGTCAATATGGCATGGTGAATAAATGAAAAACACACGCCATTAATAAACTGAGAATAATACTGCATCCATAGATTTTTTTCATAGTGAAAACCTCATGGATAGTAATAACTAAAAATGAATAAAGAGAATGCTTATTAATTGGACTTCATGTATCTGACACATTATACCACTATACCATCGAAACAGTTTAAGTCTGTGGGTAGAAACCCGTCTGATTTTTGGAAACAAAGTAGAAGGGTTTGTCGCCAACTGATTTGTCTCATGAGACCTGTCGATGCATACAGGGGCTATAGCAGGCCCCACCAATAATTTCAAGTCCAAATAATTCTTTACACATAGATTTAATACATGTACAACATGCCTTCTCAATATCTGTATAGAGTAGAGGACACAGATTCATCAATATTTCCATAGTTAAAACAACATTCCAAATAAACACCATATGTAAAAGGGTATACGACATAAGATAATAATCATATCCATGAAACCAGAATATGTATATATAATATATTTAACATTTAAAATAAAAAATTATCTCAAATGGGCATAGAATACACCACATAAGAAATATTAGGTTCACAATATCAAGTAAGTCTCAACGAAATGGAAATTGAGACAAAGTCCCTTACCACGTTGTAATCAGTTGAGTCGCATGAAAAAAAATTATTAACCACCAAATTAATCACATAATAACATTAATATAAATAGAATTATTATAATATATATAAAATGGCAGCACACAATACACCACATGAAAAAAATAAGTGGTGAATAATGGAAATCTCATGGAATTAAAAGTGAGATAAGAAACCCCTTACAAACATTTCAGCATGGTAATGGGTGTTCTTGTGAGGACTTAATGAAAGGTAAATAGGAATAACAAAATTTATATATCATAAGGGAATTATGGGGGAGGTTTGTAAACATACCCCACAATTAGGAATTAAAAATAAAAGGACACAACATAGGGGTGATTCTTGAATAAAAGTGAGAGAGAGGATCCCTTACCTGATGCTCGAGTGTGTTCTTCGATTGATTTAATGTCATGAATAACCAAATTTAGCTTCATTAATTAATAATTACAGAACCTACTCTACATGTAATTGATTTAGTATAACCTTATTATGTTCATTCATACCCTTTTTGATGGGTTTAAGAGATTCAATTTTACTGTTTTGAAAGCATTTTCTTCCTTGGTTTTCATGATCGATTTACTTGTATTCATGAATGAAAATTCGTTTGAAATGTGGTTAATCATCCAGAATTATTAATATGTATTATTAGTGACATTATAAATGATATTATATTGATTTTGGGTTATATACCTTGAGGATTACTCATTTGTTAAAAGTTATTGATAAACGCCTGGGTTAACTTAGCGGTTTTGTGTATAGTGAACTTGTTTTATATTATTATTTTATATTACGAGTTTTTAAGGATTATAGAATATTTAATAAGGTAAAATACATATATTATGATCTGTTTAAACCATTAAAATGGTTTCATGACCAGTATTGAAGATAGTAATAAAAATTGAAAACTCGTCGTCCTTGAATGTGATAAATTAACACATCTCGGATGGTATTTTCATTTTTAGTGTAAGAGGTGGGGGGAAAGAGAGATGATGATGAAATATTCCATTAGCATAATAAAATTATAGTCCATGTAATTTACTGAAATTATCATAGCATTTGGATGTGGGGAGGTGAGGAGAGAGCAACAAAAGAACAGAACTTGTAAAAGAATTTGAAAGAAAAGAGAAGAGAGGTTCACCTCTTGAGTACTCCTTGAGAATATTTTTAAGGCTATTGTTTTTGGCCTTTTGGTGAGACCAGAAGGTCTTGGACCTGGGAGGGGATCTTAGGGAGATATTTGAGCAGAATTTTGGCAAGGTTTGAAGCTTGAGTGGTGTGGGAGGAATAGGGGTGAGGGGTGGTTTATATAGTGGAGGGGAGGAGGGATTTTACATTATTTTAATCACTATTTTAATATTTTTGCTCAAGACTATGAATAGTATTGATTCATGTGATCCCAAATAGTTATAATTTCATGTGATTTCAAACCAATTGGCCTTACATCATCCTTGCATCACTTATGATGCATTAAATCAAGTATTTAGCATTTATCGTAATTTATCGTATTTTATTATTCATAAAAAATTCAAGAATTTCAGAAAAATCCAAAAAATTCACCCTAACCATTTTTCAATGTGTAGAATCCAAAAAATGAACTCTATTTTTCAAAAATAATTTTCTAAATATGATGAATTTAATTTTTAATTAAAAACATTATTTAATCAAAAATACCAACACTTAAAATATTCATCTTCATTTTTAAGTTGCCTAAATTTTAATTATAAATTCTTGAGTGAGGTTACCATTCATAAGGGTCATATTACTATTCATAAGGGCAGGTTACTATTCATAAGGGTATGTTACTATTCATAAGGGTAAGTTACTATTAACTAAAAATTAACTTTATCCTATTAGACTCCAAATATCACCCTGATCGCAATTGAGTATGTTTGTTTTTCAAAATTCAAAACACAGAAGTGGAAAATTTATGTTTAATGGCTAGGTTATGACTATCTCCTAAATAACCAAGTGTTTTTTCAAAGAAACTCAGTGCTTTATAAAATATAGGCTATTAATAGAATGTATTTAAGAGAAACATACTGTAAAATGTTTGGGGTGTTATAAGGTGCACCTTTGAACAATCCAATCATATTGAATTATTAGTATTCCTATTATGATATCCCTAGGTTTCAATGAATTCGATTTTATTCTTGATTTTTTTTTGAAAATTTCAACTAAATTTTCTTATTAAGGTTTGAACTTTTACCCACTTGTACTATCCATATAGTATCAAAATCCAGACATAGTATACCCAATTCACCCATTCTCAATACTTTGAGATTATCGAGTAAATTTTTCCATTGAATTCAACCATATTATCAGAACATTTGCATAAATGTGTTATATTTGGTGTCTTAGAACCAACTGTTTGTACTTTGATCACATGAATATTTTATGTATTAAATATTAAATTAAATATCTTATTACATATTGTTCATTGTTCTGCATGAACATAATGTAATATTGTCATAGAGTATTTGTCACATTGATAAGGTCATAGTAGTTCCCCTCTATGATGAGAACCTTGAAGTTATATGATAATATTCTAAATATAGTTCCGTGGATGGATAACATACTATGATAGGACACATAGTATATAAAGCATCAGGTGTGAGTACTCGTAAGTAGATGAGACTTCTTCTCATGAAATTCACACTTGGTAATCACTAAGACGAGAGATTATGAGAACAGACTCACCAGTAGGAATTCCATATGTTTTAGTTTCATCGAATATTCTTATCTATGGGCATGCGTAATGGTTATTAGACTTTAATATTACTATTAATGCATGTCACGACTCATGCACTTAGATTTGCTGACGAAAACCATCATGCCATATGTTGGTGATAAGTAGGGTACGTTGGGTGCGTCATGAATGACATGTTATTAATGGATAAATTAAGAAAGTATTTGTCCCTTCCATATTTATAGAAGTTGATATATCATCCCTTTGATTGAAATAGAACTATCATCCTAAATTCCATGACCATGGTGTAATGATGAGATTATTTCAGACATTCAAAGAATGATTTATTGAGCATATAGGTTGATGACACCGTCATGAAACCTACTTTATGAGATTATGTGACAAAGAGATTATATTATACAGTGAGCATTCGTATGCAGTTTTCATCGTTGTGACTTTAGGTTCTTTCTCTTGGGTGCCTTGGCCCGTTGCTAGATAGTAATCTTGGACTTTAGGCAAGCCTGCCTAATCTCAATGATAAAGAATCTTAGAGGGTCACACACTAAGTGTTTCTAGTGGTCTCGATTAAATTCTATTTAAATTTAATTAATGGAATAAATTTTATTCTCTTGTACGAGGAATAATTTTATTTAAGTTATAATGATTACATAAATTAAATAAATATTTATTCATTGGATTGTGAATAAAATGTATTTATTTATTTTATTGAATATTTAATAAATATTTATGTACTAGTTTGTGAATAAAATATTTATTTAAGAGAATGAAATATTTATTCAGGTGTTCAATAAATACAATAGGAGTTCAAATAGATCAAGACTGTATACAGTGATAAAATAATTATATTCGAGTCATTAAATACTATTTATCCATTTTGTGTAAGTTGGCGCACCAAAAAATAATAATACTGTTGTTATTATTTTGTGGCACAAAATTTCATTAATGGTTATAATTATATTTAATGTTTTTTATGCAATTAAATTATATAACTGAAATATCAGCTCTATAAATAGATGGCTACGTCTATTGTGTAATTTATTCGAAACCAATTCCAAGTTTGAGAAACAAATTCTCTCTCAACTCCTCCTTTTTCTCTCTTAAGATTGAGAAACCCAAGAGAAAATTTCTTCAAGATCGAAGAACGAGTGATCAAGAAAAAACAACACAAGACATTCGATTCGCCATGCTAGCACCCAGAGAATGAGTGACATTGCTCGGAGACCATTGAAGCATGTGTGATCACTGCTAGAGGGATTCTACCCTTGGATCCTCACAAGTGCAATGAAGGTAATCTGGAAAGGCCTTTTTGGATGATCAACAATCATCAACGAAGAAAGTTCCTAAGAACATGTATTTATTTCTCCAGATATTAAATAAATTAATTATAAATTTTACATGCAAGATCCTCTCTCTTAGTTTCGGGAATATATTATTAAAATAAATTTTAATATATCACCCACTAACGCACGCTTTCGCTATGCCTATAACCAACAAGTGGTATTAGAGGGGTCATGTTTAAATGTATAATTATTTATTTGATTGTTGATCTATGAGAAATTGTGGTTAGATTTTATTTCATGTTATTCGTTCTTTAATCCGATTTGAATTAACTGGTTATTGATATATTAATCTTGTTTTTTCAGTGTTTCATTTTCGTAAAGGTTTAAGAACAAATGAAGAACGACCGAAGATTCCATCGAGAAGTGCCAAATCATTGATTGGTAAAACTGGGTTACACGGTGTGAGGTCAGAGCACATATTGTATACCCACGCACAATGTATCTAGATGCGTCAAGTAATTAATTACACACGATTCTTTTATTGTACACTGCATATTGACCAGGCCGACCTGACACACAACAATCAGATACAAGGTGTTTAATTGGCATGTGTACACCATGTAGTCTGGCTGAGTCCACACACTAAAGCCCCGGGCGTGTGACTTAGATATATGAAAACCAAGGTACATAAAGTGTAGGTGCATGTACATGCCGTGTAGTCTCCCATTAAGGGACAAAAAATTAAAATTACATTAAATTTGAAATCGTACCATTAAAATCTTATTTTATTGATTAGAACACCGTTGTGTGTTTGAAAATTTAATAAAGGTGTTAAAGAATTTTAAAATGCTCAATTAATTTATTGTAATTAATATGTCCTTATTGGTTCCGCCATTTATTTTCCATTAATTTCATTAATGATGGGTATCTCCAAATAAGATCATATTATCATCAAGATGAATTATAATTAATTAATTAATTAATTAATTCAAGCATACTTATCTTAAATAATAAAAGAATGAATAAATTAATGCTAGCTGTTTACTTTTGTGTATTCGTTGTATGTATGATCATTCATGAGCTTGACAAAAACCTATGTATGTGTTGGAATTTATTTAATTAAATTTTTTACATGATTTTGTAATTATTTAATATTAAATTAAAATATGGCCTGTGAGTCATCCCTCCCTCCATTATTATGCAGGACCTTCCCGTCCAAGTATATTTATGTAATTCCTTTTAACCAATCCTTTGGTTCCCCTCACCTACATGTGAGTAAATATTTGTAATTAATGGAGAATCCCAAGGTGCATGGGGATGATTCAAGAATGAACCATAATAATTTCAACTCAGTGATATATAGGTGGACACGTGGAATGTTGTACTTCATACCAAGTCCATCATAAGGAGTTATTTACCTTAGGTCATAAGTTGATTTAATATACACTCATTAATTCAACCATGAGATATGCTCATGATTGGGTCATTTAATTAATTAATTATTTTCCGTATAATGCATTAAAATTATATTTACTAATGAAAGACCGTGATCACATAAATGAATGAATTAATATACAAAGACAAAATTTAAATAACATTGATTATGCATAAATGTTTTATCCAAACATGGTTAATTAATTAAGTAAACATCCACTTAAATATTAACATGAAATGTAAAATATAAAACAAGATAAAAATTTATTCATAATAAAATAAAATACCTCAATCTAATATTAAGTCAAACCAAGCCTTCCATTACTTGATTAGGATCAAAAATCAATAGAACTATGTGTTTGGACAACCCTTGTTGAGACACTTAGTTTTATAAGGGGATTTCTTATGAAATTTTCTGGTTGACTTAACCATTTTACATCAAGAAGAGTATCTCTTTCTAGACATGATGTAATTTGGAGGCAAGTGTTGAGAAATTCCACATCAGGATTTCTGGATTTGGGAGTTTACTCAACGGATCAAGGAGCTGTAAGCCCATAGTTGGCAAAGAATTTCCTACTTAAATACCTTCAAAATAGCTTGACCAACCCCTATTGGGGTTATGCAAAGGGGAATATGAATCCTTTCCATAAGAATGGCCCAGAAACTAGACATTCCAAGTTCAATAATGAGGGCTATTGGGACTAGATAAAATAGTGACAGATTTAATAAAATAAATTAATTATTCGTAATGTCTAGATTTTTTCATGTATTATTTTAAATATTATATGGGATTATTTTGAGACCAGGCATAGAGATGGTGTGTGATTTCGAGGCCCGGTGTGCCCAGAATAAATGTTTGAAAAATATTAAACTTTAAATAGCACACTTGAGCGGTTTTCCTAAAAAGTAGAAAAACTTCTAAATGGGTGCCTGGATCAGAAATCCAAGGGCACTGTTATGTTCAGAGTAGCGACTTTACCTTAGGAGAGGCCTAACATTAGCTGGTGCGTGTTGGTTGTGAAATATAATTTATGGATGTATCGGGAATAAAAATATTTTTATTCGATGCAACGACATTTATTTTAATTTTTCCTTTTAAGCAGGGATCCAGGGTTAGACTCATAACCCTCGAATTCCCTGGGGGCTCTAGAGAGAGAGAAACTTGGAGGATTCTCTTGGCAACGAACGATGATAGGATGAGAGATCAAAGATTGATGGGCATTGTTTTGATGGATTTCGCCAACGACACTGACGCGACAACCAATCCTCTTCAGAGAACAATCTAACCCTGAGGTAAGGTGTGTTATTTGGATTTATTTTCCCCACATATAAATTCAATGATGACCACAGACCAACCAATGAACATTTTGATCTATGGTTCATCATTCTTACAGGATGGGCATATATTACAGGATTATTATTGGGGTTTGTTCATAGATAGTTTCTTTTGTTTTCTTGATCATTCTTACAAAATGGATCAAGGCCGGAACAAAAAATTGTTGAGGTTTGTTCCTCCGGTTGTTCATTATGCTTTTCTCCCCCGAATTTCTTCGTGTTCTTTGCGTTCATCGTGCTTTATGAATGAATGATCGTTGCACCCTCGATTATTGACACAATGATCCAAGTTTGAAGATATGAGCCTGTGACAACACAACATAAGTGTGATGGAGAATGCACAATGCAATTTGGCTAGGACGATGGTGCATGATGACATAACCGGCGACACACGACAATGGCCAGGGTGGTGGCTCTGATCGGTCCAGGTGAGCAGCAGTGCATGTCTAGGGGGCGGTCCAGGCCAATGGTTAGCCGAATGATGAAGTAAGAATGCGATAGGGGCCACATGGGAGCTCATGGCGGTGATGAGGCCGTAGGCAGGCAGAGCGCGTAGGGCGCATGTGGACACGGTGGTCCGACCGCGTGAGACGCAGTGTGGCACCGTGAGACGAGGGGGCACGTGATTAGGGCGAATGACGTGTAGTGGACCGATCGACCCGTGTGTGTGTGGGTCAAACCAGGGGAGACAAACCTAGTGGGATGGGCCAGAATAGGCCCAACGGATCGGGTCGGGTCGTCTAGTGGGTTGGGTCAGGCCTGGACTAGACCTGGGTCATACCTTTTTACTAAAACATCCATATCTTTCAAATGAAGCATCTGTTTGATGCGTCGTTAGCGGCGTTGGGACCCTTGTGAAGAGACGGTACTTATAATATCATTAGTGGGTTTTATATTGGATTTACAGTGACCCATTATATTTACATAGGCAGTACCTGAGGTCAAGGGACACGACGGGTGTGACTAATACTCACCGTTATCCCTCCTTTTCTACGTGGGTTGATTCCCTCATCCACCATATCTTGAACAAGTTTCATTAGGGTTAGTTCCCTTTATCATTTCCTTGAAGTGTTTTCACCATAATTTTCTACTCACAAGAGTATGATCCATTCAGCAGGACTTCAAGGATAGAGTTTTTGGAATCCCCTAAGAGACCTGGAGCATATCCTCTATCCCTTCTTCATGCCCTAGGTAGATTATTTAGTATTGACATGACCAAATTCACATGGCATTGATCCTCTACTTAGTGGGTTAATCCAGATTGAGTTGTTGGTATAACCCCATGGCCCTGGTTGTGATCCTCATCTGATGTATCATATCTCTCTTCAGATCTATCAGTGTATCTCTCTCATGATGGTTTCTGATGAACAATACTTATTGAATGGAAGTCATCAGTGCTATCAAACTCAAGAGTGTGTTCTCCCAGATGAGTTATTTGTGGAATCTTCAAGCTGAATCCCTAGTGGTGGTTGTGACTTATCTCTCAACTATATGTCTTGGTTTGGGTATATCTGGATATTATTGTTATATTTTGTAGACATATACTTGTTTATAGTTGATTGTAATTTCCTTTGTGTATTGCTTTATGGTTTCAGGGTGTCCTACTGAGTATTGTTATACTCACCCCTGCACAGGCTTTGCCCGTACGTGTCGTGTATTGTGCAGACAAGCAACCTTTTGACAGAGTCCTAGGCGGACCAGGACCGGACAGAGCCTTGTGAGATTAGGCAGGCTGAGGTGTTCCTACTACTTCAGACAATAGTTCCAACACCTTGCTTTCAGGTTGGATCACGTAGGTCTTTCTACAGATGAGTTTTTTGGAACTTTTTTACAGACTTTATTTTTGGTGGGCTTGTATTCTTTCTCGATTTACCTTACTGTACTTTACTTTCACTGTTGTACTCTAGTTTTGGGTCATAGTGCTATGTATGCATTCGGTTCTTCATGGTTTTTAATTTTCAACATTTTGGGCTTGGAGATGTGTATGTGCATATAGGTAATAAGAAAATTCCTCCCATGTTAGTGATATTCCTACTCTATTCTAGTCACCAACCCCTGGCCTATTGGAGGTGGGCTTGGGGAGTCGCGACACGGGCCCCTCTAGGATGGGTTGTGACAAAGTGGTATCAGAGCTGGTCTATTCTACCTTAGGACTAAGAGTCTATGATATTGGTTTGGGGAAATGATGTTAAGTGTTTCGAGTTTGGATTTTAGGAAAGGGAATTCGTTTTTGGTGCGAAGGCTGACGTATCCATACACTAGGACTCTGATAACCTTCTTTTCAACTTGGTACATGAGAACCTAGTTGTAGGGAAAATAATGGTACATACATCATATAAAAATGGGGTGTGGTTTCCATGTATTTCTTGAGTCATCTATCCAGATATACTCATTGAGCATGGTACATCTTGTTTCCTTACGAGATGTATTTGTGATGTATACCAGCTAATATTTAGCAGATCGATCAAGTGGATTACCCCCTTAGTGATGAGGCTTCAGTATAGGGACCAATTTCCTAGATGTTACCTCCAAGTGGTGCACCAGCTGTACTTCCAACTGTGGAGCTACCCATGGTACCAGTAGTACCGGCAGATTAAGAGCACAGGATGAGCGTACTTAATGAGTTTCAGAGATAGATACCCCTTAGGTTCTGGGGTGGGCCTTACCCTCATACGGCTGGGGACAGTCTTGAGGTGGTGACCCGAGTTTTCTTTCCAGAAAGGACACCAACCGATCAGATGGTGGTCCTAGTGGATAGCCTTCTATAGGGCTCAACAGGGCGATGGTGGAGTTTGGCTATTCATACTCACGATGTGGAGACTCTCTAATGGACAAAGTTTGAGTGCCTCTTCAGAGAGGAGTTTTATCCAGTTACGTTGAGAGACATGTGTATACAGGAGATTCTTCAGCTATATCAGGGAAGTATGACAGTAGCTGATTATTCATCGAGGTTCACCAATCTTTCCAGGTACTTGATGGATATGGTTAGGGATCAGTACATTTAGGCTCAGACCTTTGATCAAGGTCTATGTAGATATATATGATCTAGTATTATCCCTCTAAGTATTTTTACTTATGCTGGGGTGCTTGAGCGGTCTTGGGTGGTGGAGATCTTCCTAGCTGAGCAAAGATAGCTCATGACAGTCATTAGAGGATAGGAAGGTGCAAATACCTCAATAATAGGGATCCGATGTCAGCCTCAGGGATTCAAACATGGGAGAAATTTTATGAGGAGGTCCTAGGATAGAGGATATGCAATTTAGGGTGCATAGGGTGGATACAATCATCCTAGAGAGAGGTGATGCTACTCATGTGACGATAGAGGACATCTCACTCGAGATTGTCTGACCCTATGTGATGATGACTGGGAGACAATGGATGGACCATCGAGGAAGAGTAAGAGGTAGGAATAATTAGATATGAAGGGTGGTGGATGTGGCAGAGGAGTTGAGAGAGAAGCGGGAGCTGGTCAAAGTTTCAACTTACTACAACCACCACCACCCCCAGGTGGTCCGTGCTAGGCTCAGGGAGTTGGAGGACATGGGTAGAGACAGCTACATGCGGTCGAGGCTTATGACCCAGGGGCTCCTAGGATGATTCTAGGTATAATCTATGTCTTTTCTAATCTATATTCCATACTTATATACACAGATTTTAGTCATTCCTTTCTCTCCATGTATCTTGTTCGAAACCTTGAGATTATGGTAGAACCCTTAACTTGAACCCTACGCATGGAGACACCTATTGGGGGAGACACGGTGATCACACATCTATGCTGATAGTGCGACCTTACCCTTAGAGGTGAGAGTTTCAGTTGGAACCTATTGGTGGAAACATCAAGGCCTTATGACTTCATTCTCAGTATGGATTGGTTATCTTCGGTCTATGACTAGATTGATTGCTTTAGGTGAAGGGTGCACTGTGTCTGCAGTGATGGAATGAGGTTTTCCTTTGTTGGTGAAAAGGAAATCTAGGAAGCACAGGATGGACTCATGCATATGAGGGTGTGGCCGATCACTCATCACTTGGCTAGCTTGACCCTCAGTGTAATAGATGTTATGAGTTTCCAGTTCCCAGTAGTAGTGGCAGAGTATGAGGATGTCTTCCCTAAAGATGTTACAAGATTACCTCCTCACCAGGAGATAGAATTCTACATCGAATTACACCCTAGGATGAAATTTATATCCTCACCAGCATATCAGATGTCTCCCACAGAGTTTCTCAAGCTGAGGGTGTAGTTGGAGGACCTGTAGAGGAAGGGCTTTGTGAGACCCAATGTTTCACCCTAGGTAGCACTAGTGTTATTTTCCAAAAAGGCAGACAAGATCTTAAGGCTGTCTGTGGACTATCGGTTCCTGAACCAGGTGACCGTGAAGAACAAGTATCCACTACCAAGGACCTATGACCTCTTCAATTAGTTGAGAGGGGCACAATGGTTCTTAAAGGTTGAACTTTGATCAGGCTATCACCAGCTGCGAGTACAGGATGAGGATATAAAAAAGATTACTTTTAGATGCCTCTACGGTCATTATGAGTACCTGGTGATTCCCTTTTGCATGATGAATTCCCCAGTAGTGTTCATGGGACTCAGGAACTGAATCTTCCATCCCTACTTAGACCAGTTTGTGGTAGTATTCCTCGATGATATCCTTATGTACTTGGCGTCTGGGGAGGAGCACACAAGACACTTACGAATGGTTCTGGACGTACTCTGAGAGAACCATATTTAAAGGAAACTTTAAAAGTTTTAGTTCTAGATTTAAGAGGTCCACTTTCTAGGGCATGTTATCTCAGAAGATGGTGTAGCAGTGGACCCAGCCAAGGTCGAGGCAGTGTTAGCATGGGAGCCACCTAGTAGCATGATGGAGGTGTAGAGTTTCATTTGGCTGGTTGGATACTATTAGAGATTCATCCTTGATTTATCCAAGATATTCACACCTATGAAAACTTTGACCCAAAAGGGGTAGCCTTTCGTGTGAATAGTGAAGTGTCAGTAGGCTTTTCAATAGTTGAGGCAGACTTTCCCGGGCGCTTCAATCTTGAGATCACCAGAGGAGGGTGTCGAGTACATAGTGTTCTGCGATGCATTAATAATCAGGCTTAGTTGTGTTCTAATTCAAAGGAAAGTGGTGATTTCCTATAGTTCACGCCATTTGAGACCACATGAGAAGAACTATTCAACCCATGATCTTGAGTTTCCAATGGTAGTCTTTGCATTGAAGATGTGGTGACACTACCTGATGGGTGAGCGGTTTATCATCTACTCTAATCATAAGAGTCTCAAGTATATCTTTTCTTAGAAAGATCTAAAATTGAGACAAAGGTGGTGGCTAGAGTTCTTCTAAGACCACAACTTTGATATCGTCTATACTCCTAGGAAGGGGAATGTGGTGATGGATTCTCTCAGCATGATATCAAGTTCGCAGTTGCTGGGTGAGGCGTTGGAGCAGTTGGCCTCATTACAGTTATCCTTTGTGTATGGAGATGGGGGATGATAAAAAACAATTTTATTGAATATTTTATTGATAATAAATGATATAATTTCCTCACATTATGATAAATATGATCAATTATGGAATATTTGGGATTAGATCATTCATTTGCAAATTTGATGAAAATTCCAGTTTTACCCTTTTAAACTTTACTGTAGTATTCTGGGCATAAATATTGTTCTGTAATTTATTTTGACATAATATTTTGTAACTATATTCCCAACTTAATGGGCTACAAAATTATATTCAAAAAATGAGTGCAGGATTGTAATGACCCAAACTTTGGTTAATGAAAATCCCTCTTGATCTAATTAAATGCCATAATATGTGAAATGGTCATACAAAATATGCACTTATTTTGTTTTATGTTTTTGGATTTTAAAATACCATTAAGAATTGTGACCATTTCGAATATAGCTGTTGAATAGTGATCACATGATTAGTATAAATATGGGCTTTAACAATCTAATTTACTCAGACAAAGGAAGCGATGACCTCATCCAATAGAATTGCTTCATACGAAGCCCATTTGTCAGAGCTTGGAAAAGAGGTGGCGTCATTGGTATTTGCTCTTGACCAAGCCCAATCTGAGCTTCAATAGGTTAAGCTCGAACGGAACCACCTACGGGAGAAGTGGAAGTTGCTAGAAATCACCACGCGAGAAATGTTATCCGAGCCACCCTAAGAGTCTGTCACCATCGTACACCTCACCCTTCGGTCTTATGAGGGTGTTTTAAGGGGTTATTTAACATGACCCTAGTAATTTGGCTATGAAAATTATTTTTTTATATAATAATGAATATACCTTCTTGTTATTATTGTTATTTTGTAAATAGTTTTTAAAGCACAAATAATATTTTTAGTTAATGTTCAACTAAGAAATATATTTTGATGAATTGATGGATTTTTGAATTAAATAATATTTTAATAAAATATTATTATTATTTTTACATTAATTTTTTATTAAATATAAATGATCGTGTAATTTTATGAATGCAATTGTAATTTTTATTAAGGTTCGAAAGCCATTTTTTGTCAAAACCCGTGAATTTTTGATAAATGTTGATTTTTATTTAAAAGTGAAAATTAACATATCTAGAAAATTATTTAGATAAAATTAATATTATTTATGGAATCATGATGTCAAAATTATCCAATGGTAATTTTTTCATAATTTTCTAAGATAGTCAAATTTTTGGGTAAAAATTAAATACCGTTTAAATATATAATGTGTTTTATGACATCATAATGACCCAATAGTGATGTAATAAAATACTATAAGCCTTATGTTCGGCCAATATATGTTTTAAAATTAAAATAATGTAATTTTGGGCTTGTTTTACTTATTTTACAAAGCATTAATGGATCCTTAAAGGCTTATTAAACATCTTGTCTTTTTAAATTGTTTTCCTTGGGAGTGTAACTCACCTCCACATAAGCAAACTCATTATTTTAAGAAGTTCAGACTTTTTAATTATAAAATATTGTTTTCCACTTACCTTTTCCAAAAACCATGGGTAAAAACCATGGGATGGTTTTTGGTTTGGATTAGTTTAATGTGAGGTGTCCCAAACCTAAATAATAAAGAATTCCCTCACCTTTCCTATATAAACCCACCAAAGATCCCACTTTTTACTCACTCAAAGCCTTTTTAGTTCGTCCAATATCTTCCCTACTCTCTCTACAATCCTCCCAAGGTGCCCCAAGCTCCCAATAATCATCTTTCAAGCCTCTATCAAGCCTTTGAAAGCACACTTCCAAGTAAGGGCTTTTCTTCCTTTCTAATTTTTGTCCAATTTTCTTTATGTTGTTATGCCCATTTAATTTCAATTATAAATGTTGGGGTATGATTTTTCACCTCCCCCATACTTTCCTCTTTATGTTTTAATGATGGGATACCCCTTTCCCTCTCATTAAATTTCTCCCATGTACACCCGTTACTATGCTGAAATTCCGAAAGGAATTTCTCTCTCCTCTTTTACATTCAAGCAATTCTTTTGTATCATGAATCTAAATTCCATTAAATTTGTTGGGACATGTATCTATATGACCCCCTTGCTTTAAATGTCATGTAAATATTATGAGACACCCCTTTCTCTCTCATCAACCATTTTTACGAGTTCTTATGTCACGTCGTTATGCTGTCGAAATTGCACTGCGCTTTTCCAAGCCAAAGTCATTGTGTAGTGAATACCATGACCATTTCTCTGTCAAGGGTATTCACCTTTATGCATAGTTACTTATTGTTTAAAGAGTTTCATTTATGTATTCCACATTCTTTTATCATTTAATAAATGATTATGTTGAATGATTCAATGATTTATGATCTATGTGGCACACTTATGCATGAAATGAAATGTTTAAGAAGGGTGCGCCCTGATAGAGCTCCAATGCATTGGGTAAAGTATAGTATCATGATGAGTTATGTTCAATGGGTGTTGAATCATGATAATTCAAGTGCAACAAGGGTTTACTCGTTTTTCATGTGCAATGAGGGTTTACTCATGCTCTATGTGCAATGAGCCTTGGATCATGCTAATTCCATGTTAAGAGTTGTTGCCACATTCCCATGTTGTGATTATCATTCTTTATCATGACATAATGTTTATTCTTCTCTTGTTATCTATTGATATGACTATTTTCTAACATTTATTGTATTCCTCATGTTATTCCATGTTTATCCCCTTATTGGGATTTGTAGCTCACCCTTTTCTTATGCATGTCCTCAAGTTATCCCATGCAATGCTAAGTATAAGGGAATGTAGTGGTCATGTAAAGGACGTTTTCAATAAATATGTTTCATGTTTCATGTTTTAAGTTGTAATGTAATGATCCTAAGCCCCAAAGACAGCATACCTATTTATCTACTATGTTGTATCAAGTGAAGTTCATGTAATAAATTATGTTTAATTGTGTAATAAAGAGCTGGGTTGTCATATTCGGTATCAAAGGATAGGTTTAGTTAATTTTGGGATTATGATTAGAAAACCCTAGTAAAGACTTAGGTACAAGACTAAGTATAATAAAAACATCCCTAAGTTTTGGTGAGTATTGATTAAGTGGTTTATCGAGCAAATACATCTCTGTCTGGATATGAGCAGGTAGAGGCAGCTCTGGCACAGATGTATCCTAGGGGTAAAACCCAAAAACACCGCTTTGAGCTAGACTCGAATGAGAACTGGTGCATGAAAATGGGCCTTGCTGCACTCTTGGTTACAACACTCCCAGGGGATATGCTTTGGTAGATTCACGAGCTTAGTAAAAACTGTTATTAAGGGACAAAAAATGCCCATAAGAATATAATTTAAGAAATATATTGAGGATAACCTAGATTTAAACATAAGAAATCACAAGTTAGTATATACTTATTCTTTATAAGTTTATAATTTTATATTCAATGTTTCCTTTTTAGGATCAATGGCTAAGTATTTAAGACCTCTAATTATACATTCTTTTTCTTAGTTAATGGTGGGAAATAGAAGAACACGTTCTAACAACCAATGTGATAGGAAATGTGAAGATTTCCCTAATGATATGCCCGATATGACGGGAGCGGGTGCTCAAAACTTCATGATAGTACTTGCTCAAATGGCTTGAGTTATGAATAATAACTTGAATCAAGAAGAATTCCCTCCTCCTCCATGAAAAGATAAATTTTCCGTAGAATCCTTCATGCGGAAAAGGCCTCCCATGTTTAGCGGATCTTTTGATCCCCTCCTCACGGAACAATGGATTAACTCTATTGAAAAGATATTATCTGTCTTCTAGTGGTTGGAAGAGGAAAAATTTGTACTAGCAGTCTATCGTTTTGATAGAGAAGCTGATCAGTGGTGGACACTGATAAAAAACACAAAGTCCCAAGAGGAAATTGATTCCATGAATTGGGAGGAATTCAATATGATGTTTTCAACAAATATTTTCCTCAAACCCTCCATCTCAAGATGGAAAGAGAGTTACTTGGAATCAAGCATAAGGAAGATGAGTCCATCGGGGTGTATAAAGAAAACTTTACAAGGATTTCAAGGTACGCCTCTGGTTTTTTCATGAACACCAAAAGCAAGGTGGATCACTTCTTTAGCGGACTACAACTGATTCTACAAAAAGAATTAGCGATTTTAGACTTCAACAGTTATGAGGATATTTTCCATTGTGCCCTAAAGGTTGAAATGGAGATTGGAGACTCTCATTGGTCTATTGGGCCCAGTGACAAGAAGCAGAAAATGGAGAACAACATGGGTGGTCCATCTAAAAAATTCTATAATGGAAAGAAGCCTGACTTTTCCCCTTGCAAAAATTGTGGGAAGAAATATCCTGGTAACTGTCTCAAGGGGACCAGGAATTGCTTCAAATGAAGAAAGTTTGGTCATCTGGATAAGAAATGCCAAAGGGATATGAAAAATCCCACTAATATTGAAGAAGAAAGGTAGGTTCATATCAACACTCAGCTGGCAGTGCAGTGTTACAACTACAAGGAGCTTGGGCATTATGCAAACCATTTCCCTAAGCCGAGGGTTGTTGGAGGCAATAAAAAAAAAACCTTTGAGACAACAAGGAAGGGACTATTATATCACTACCACTGAGGTGGAGCCAGGAAACGATATGGTGACAGGTACGCTAGTTATTCATTCAAGAATAGAGAATGTACTATTTGATTTTGATTCTACGCATTCTTTAATATCTTGCAAGTTTAGTAGAACAATTTAAACACCACATCAAAATTTGGAGGAAAAGTTATCTGTGAGAACAACGAATGGGGAAATCGTTGTGTCCATGGTTTATAACTCCTCCCCAGTTAACACTTGTGGACTAAACCTCTCAGCAAATCTCGTCATACTTACTTTAGTGGAGTTTTATTCTATCTTGGGCATGGATTGACTATCTTTATACAAAGACACTATCAACTATTGAGAAAGGAAGATCACTCTTCACATCCCGAAGCATCCTCCAATTATTTACAAGTTCAAGGGGGGAGATGAATCACCTTTCAAATCATCATATCAAGTGTGGATATTGATACCTTGTGAGAAATCATATATAGCTCAAATTATTGAGACAAAGGAGAGAATAATGCTTGAAGACATGACCATCGAGAGGGATTACACTGATGTATTCCCTGAAGAGTTTCCTGGTATTCCTCTGGATAGAGAGGTTGAGTTCTCAATTGAACTTATCCCTGGATCTCTACCAATCTCAAAGACACATTACAGAATGACCACCGTAGAGCTGGAAGAATTGAAGAAGCAGTTACAAAAGAATATGGAGAAGGGTTTTATACGCCTGAGTGCTTCACCATGAGGTGTGCCAGTCCTCTTCGTCAAGAAGAAGGATGGATCAATGCACCTCTGCATTGATTATCATGAGCTCAATAAAATCACGATAAAGAACAAGTGTCCCCTAACACGGATAGATGACTTCTTTGATCATATTTGTGGGGCCAGTCATTTCTCTAAGGCAGACCTTTAGTCGGGATATCACCAATTAAAGGTGAGGAAAGAAGATATTCCCAAGACTGCCTTTCGAACGAGGTATAGACATTATGATTTCATAGTGATTCCCTTCAGACTCACTAATGCTCCAGAAATTTTCATGGATTTAATGAATAGAGTCTTTTGAGATTACCTCGACAAATTTTTGGTAGTATTTATTGATGATATTCTGATATACTCCAAGTGAAAGGAGGAATATGAGGAGCATTTGAAAACTGTGTTAAAACCTTTGTGAAGGGAGAATTTTTATGCAAAGTATAGTAAATGTGAGTTCTGGATGGAGGAAGTATCATTCTTGGGGCATGTTATCACCAGTAAAGGGATATCTGTGGACCCTACTATGACGAAGGAAATTGAAGAGTGGCCTAGGCCAACTTCTGTAATGGAGATCCGTAGTTTTTTGGGTCTAGATGGGTATTATCGACGATTTGTGAAGAACTTTTCACAATTTTCAATCCCAATGACCATGCTGACACAAAAGGGAGTAAATTTTTCCTGGACACAGGAATGTGAATATTGTTTCAAGGAGTTGAAAAAGAGTCTTATCACTGCGCCAGTACTCACACTCCCTACAAGTGGGGAACTCTTTGTGGTGTATAGTGATGCTTCTAAGAAGGGATTAGGATGTGTGCTAATGAAAAATTATAAAGTGATAGCATATGCCTCAAGGTAGTTGAAAATCCATGAGCAAAACTATCCAATGCATGATTTGGAGTTGGTGGCTGTGATCATTGCCTTGAAAATCTGGCAGCATTATCTTTATGAGGAGAAATGTGAGATATATACTGACCAAAAGAGTCTCAAATATATATTCACACAGAAAGATCTTAATATACGCTAGAGAAGATGGATAGAGCTCATCAAGGATTATTACTTCTCAATCCACCACCATCCCGGTAAGGTAAACAAGGTGGTATATGCTCTAAGTAGAAAGGATCTTGCATCTTTATCAATGATGAGAATTGAAAAGGATCCAATCTTCTTAGATTTGCAAAGGATGGACATGGGAATCATTAAGGGAGGAGCATCATCAATCCTTTCTCAAATGATTTCTTAACCATCCCTCTTGGAGAGAATAAAGGATGATCAAAGAAAATATGTGGAAATTCAGAAAAGGGTGGAAGCTATTAGAAATAAGAAATCCTCTGATTTCAAAGTTGATGAAGAAGGAGTTGTAAGATTTGGGATGCAAATATGTGTACCATCCGATCCAGAGATAAAGAAGGATCTATTGAATGACGCACATAGCTCGACCTTTTCTATCCACCCAGGGAGCAAAAAGATGTATCAGGATCTCCGGGAAAACTTTTGGTGGGACAATATGAAAAGGGATATTTCCGAATATACATCAAAGTGTCTGGTATGTCAACAAGTGAAGGCTTAGAGACAAAAGTCTAAGGGGATGATGCAACCACTACCCATACCAGAATGGAAGTGGGAGAACATTACCAAGGACTTTGTCACTGGACTTCCAAGGACATCCAGAGGAAATAATGCTATATGGGTTGTTGTGGATCGTCTTACAAAGACAACTCACTTTATCACGATTATAGAGGACTTCTCATTGGATCAACTTGTGCGGATTTATGTCAAGGAAGTGGTAAGGATGCATGGTGTACCACTATCTATTGTATCCGACCGTGATACTAGATTTACCTCGATGTTTTGTAAGAGTCTTCAACATGCTCTGGATACTGAGTTGAACTTCAGTACGACTTATCATCCTCAAACTGATGGCCAATCCGATCGGACTATCCAAACACTTGAGGACATGCTGAGAGCATGCTCAATGGAATTAAAAGGAGGGCGTGATCAACATCTTCCTATGGTTGAGTTCTCTTAGAATAACAGTTTCTAATCGAGCATCCAAATGGAACCTTATGAAGCCCTATATGGGAAGAGGTGCAGAACACCAGAGTGTTGGGATGAAGTCAGTGAGCGTAAGATTCTTGGACCAGAAATGGTCGAAGAAATAGTGGAGAAGGTGAAACCCATTCAGCAGCATATCAAGGAAGTCTAGAGTCGACAGAGGAGTTATGCAGATAACCGTCGATGAGACCTCTAGTTTAAAGTTGGAGACATGGTATTTCTATGCATATCTCCATGGAAGAAGGTCATGAGGTTTGGAAAGAAAGGGAAGTTAAGTCCAAGGTACATCGGCCCCTTCGAGATTCTTGATCGTGTCGGGGCTGTGGCCTATCGACTAGCACTTCCACCTACCATGGCCAAAGTACATGATGTCTTTCATGTATTCCTCTTAAGGAAGTATATACCAGACCCTTCACATGTACTCTCTTCATAGTTGGTATAGTTGGAGGATGATATTTCCTATGAGGGGCATCCAGTGAAGATCTTGGATTGTAGAGACAAAGTTCTACGCAACAAGACTACTCATCTGGTCAAGGTACTATGGAAAAACCACAAGTACGAAGAGGCAACATGGGAACTGGAGGAAGCAATGAAGGAAAAGTACCCACATCTATTTTTGGCCTAGAATGTAAAATTAAATTTCGAGGGTGAAATTTTTTAAGGGGGGAAGATTGTAACGACCCAAACTTTGGTTAATGAAAATCCCTCTTGATCTAATTAAATGCCTTAATATGTGGAATGGTCATACAACATATACATTTTTTTTTATGTTTTTGTATTTTAAAATACCATTAATAATTGTGATTGTTTCTAATATAGATGTTGAAAAGTGATCACATGATTAGTATAAATATGGGCTTTAACAATCTAATTTACTCAGACAAAGGAAGCGATGTCCTCATCCAGTATATTTGCTCCATACGAAACCCATTTTTCGGAGCTCAGAAAAGAGGTGGCATAATTGGGATTTGCTCTTGACCAAGCCCAAGCCAAGCTTCAAAATGTTAAGCTCGAACGGAACCGCCTATGGGAGAAGTGGAAGTTGCTAGAAATCACCACGTGAGCAATGTTATCCGAGCCACCCCAAGAGTCTGTCACCATCGCACACCTCACCCTTAGGTCTTATGCGGGTGTTTTAAGGGGTTATTTAACAAGACCCTAGTACTTTGTCTATGTACATATTTTTTTATATAATAATGAATATACCTTCTTGTTATTATTGTTACTTTTTAAATAGTTTTTAAAGCACAAATAGTATTTTTAGTTAATGTTCAACTAAGAAATCTATTTTGATGAATTGATGGATTTTTGAATTAAATAATATTTTAATAAAATATTATTATTATTAAATTAATTTTTTATTAAATATAAACGATCTTATAATTTTATGAATTCAATTGTAATTTTTATTAAGGTTCGAAAACCATTTTTGTCAAAACCCGTGAATTTTCGATAAATGTGGATTTTTATATTAAAAGTGAAAATTAACATATTTATAAAATTATTTAGATAAAATGAATATTATTTCTGTAATTAGGACATCAAAATTATCCAATGGTGATTTTTTAATATTTTTTCTGAGACGGTCAAATTTTTGGGTAAAAATTAAATAACATTTAAATATATAATGTGTTTTATGACATCATAATGACCCAATAGTGATGTAATAAAATAATATAAGCCTTATGTTCGGCCAATATATATTTTATCCTTAAAATAATGTGATTTTGGGTTTGTTTTACTTATTTTACAAAGCATTAGTGGACCCTTTAAGGCTTATTAAACATCTTGTCTTTTTAAATTGTTTTCCTTGGGAGTGTGACTCACCTCCACATAAGAAACCTCATTATTTTAAGAAGTTCGGACTGTGGACTTATAAAATATTGTTTTACAATTCCGTTTTACAAAAACCATGGGCAAAAACTATGGGATGGTTTGTGGTTTGGATTAGTTTAATGTGAGGTGTCCCAAACCTAAATAATAAAGAATTCCCTCACCTTTTCTATATAAACCCACCCAATATCCCACTTTATCCTCACTAAAATCCATTGTAGTTCATCCAAAATCTATCCTACTCTCTTTAGAATCCTCAAAAGGTGCCCCAAGCTCCCAAGAATCCTCTCTCAAGCCTCTCTGAAGCCTTTGGTAGCATACTTCCAAGTAAGGGTTTTTCTTCCTTTATAATTTTTGTCCAATTTTATTTATGTTGTTATGCCCTTTTAATTTCAATTATAAATGTTGGAGTATGGTTTTGAACCTCCCCCATACTTCTCTATTTATGTTTTAATGATGGGAGACCCCTTTTTCTTTCATTAAATGCCTCCCATGTACACCTGTTACTATGCCAAAATTTCGAAAGGAATTTCTCTCTCCTCTTTTACATTCAAGCAATTCTTTTGTATCATGAATCTAAATTACATTAAATTTGTTGGTACATGTATCTATATGAACCCATTTCTTTCCATGACATGTAAATATTATGAGACAACCCTTTCTCTCTCATCAACCATTTTTACGAGTTCTTATGTCACGTCGTTATGCTGCTGAAATTACACCGTGCTTTTCCAAGCCAAAGTCATTGTGTAGTGAATACCATGTCTGTTTCTCTATCAAGGGTATTTACCTTTATGCATATTTAATTATTGTTTAAAGAGTTTATGTATGTATTCCCCATTCGTTTATCATGGAATAAATGATTATGTTTAATGATTCAATGTTTTATGATCCATGTGGCACACTTATGCATGAAGTGAAATGTTTAAGAAGGGTGCGCCCTGATAGTGCTCCAATGCATTGGGTAAAGTATAGTATCATGATATGTTATGTGCAATGGGTGTTGACTCATGATAATTCAAGTACAATGAGGGTTTACTCGTGCTTCATGTGCAATGAGGGTTTACTCATGCTCTATGTGCAATGAGCCTTGGCCCATGCTAATTCCATGTTAAGAGTTGTTGCCACATTCCCATGTTATGATTATCATGCTTTATCATGCCTTTATGTTTATGATTATCTTGTGATCTATTGATATGACTATTGTACAACATGTATTGTATTACTCATGTTATTCCATGTTTATTCCCTTACTTGGCTTTGTAGCTCACCCTTTTCTTATGCATGTCCTCAGGTTATCCCATGCAATACTAAGTACAAGGGAATGTAGTAGTCATGTAAAGGAAGTTTTGAATAAAGATGTTGCATGTTTCATATTTTAAGTTGTTATGTAATGATCCTAAGCCCCAAATACACTAGACCTCTCGATCTTCTATGTTGTATCAAGTGAAGTTCATGTAATAAATTATGTTTAATTGTGTAATAAAGAGTTGGGTTGTCATATGGATCATTCATTTGGGTGGAGTAAATGGGCCATGAAGACAAAGATGGACTGAACTATCCAGATTGGACATCACTTCACCATTTGGGTTGTATCTTCTTCATCCAGTCTTGGATTGGGCCCAAATTTTGAGATAAGCTCGAAGACATGATTATGAAAAAAACATATTTAAAGAAGGCAAGATAATTAGCACGTTTTGGAGGTTAACTATGCGGTGAAATTAGGATTAAATAATTTGGACGAATTTTCATTTCACATTTAAAAATGTTTTGTAACCCTAGCCCCCCAACTCTATTTAAAGGAAGTTTTCACTATTTTGGGGGTCTGGTCGAGGATTTGGGAAGGTGTGTCCGAAAGGGTGTCTCTTGGGAACACCTCACAACCATTGGAAGAAGCAAGGCCTTGTGCAAAGTTCTCTTCCAAGAAGGATCTCCTCTCCCACCTCCTCTTTGTTTTTCCTTGTTTTTATGCTTGTAACGTGAATTTTATTCAATAAATATTATATATTATTCTATTTTCATATTCTTATTTTTCTTCTTGGGCTAGAATCTAAGAGTGAAGATGAGATTGGGTGTTCCCCAATCAATCCATTTCTTATGAAAAACGTCTCCACAATGAAAACTCCGCCCATGGAAGAGTGATTTATTTAATAGTTGATCTAATCCCTACTCCCTTAAGTTATTTATTTTGAATCCATAAACATACTATAATTCTTAAATTGTGATCAATTAATTGAGTTTTAATTTCTATGTTACTCGATCGACTTGCACTTGACCGTGTGATCGAGTTTGCGTAAATCGTGTGAGTGAAACATCAATTGAAAAATCTAATGAAATTGGGATAGAATTGTAGGGTTCAAGTATCATACCAAACTCAATTAATTATAAAATCCAGAGAGGAGATTATTTCCTAATTTTCCACTAACCATAATTTGGATTTTGGATCACAATCAAAGTAGGGTGCTGCGATTGGAGGTCTCGAAGTTAACCTAGGGCTAATTTTCAAAAATATTTTTGGTTGTGTTAATTTCTGTAGGGTTTGGAGGTTAAAAAGGTTAGGGGATCATAATTTATTGAATTATAATTATATTGGATAGTGATAAATTAAAGGTCAAGGGGTTAGATTAGATTAACTACTTCTTCTCATATAAGTTTTCTTTTAAAGAAACCACGTCTTTGGTTGTTCTTGTCTGTTGTTTAGTTTATTGTTCTAAAGTCACAAAAACCAACCCCCATCTTGTGTTTCATTTGTTTTCACTTATTTTTTTTTGTTTTCTTCAAGCCTATTAAGGGTTGTTTAATTCACTTTTTCCTTGAGAGAACGACCTAGGTCAGCCACTGTGCTGCACCTAAGTACCCCAAAAACCATTAATCATTTGAGGGTGCCCACGACAACGCATTTCAAATTGGCGTCGTTTCCAGGGAGGCAAGTAATTATTTCAACCAATTAGAGGTATTTATTTTATTTTACATTTTATTTTCTTCTCCTCTTCTTTCTTCCTTCTTTACCCAATCTGAATTTTTTCTTCTTCTTTTGTTTTCTTTTTCTTCTTTTTAGACCATCAACTCAAACTTCTTATATTTTATTTTGTTATGGTCTACTTTTATTCATTTTATTTTTATATGATTTATGACATAAAATAATCCTAAAGATCTCTTAGATCTTGACCCTGAGATTGAACACAACCTTAGGGATCAAATCAGACATTCTTAGTCTACGGGAAGTTTCAACATTCAACAAGTTGGAGAATTCATCCACTCTCAAAACATTGAAATTGGAAGAAATTAAAATTAAACCATAAAACAAGAACTAATGGATGAAAATAATGGAAATGAACTTAATAGAACTATTTGAGAGTTGGATGCACCAAACATTAACTATCAACCAAATTTCATTGCATACCCAAATCTCGAATCAGACTTTGAATTGAAATATGGGTTAATTAATCTTCTTCAAAAGTTTCATGGATTATCTGGTGAGGATACAAATAAAAATTTGAAATAATTTAATGTGGTTTTCTCAAACTTAAAACCAAGAAATGTTTCTGAAGATCAAATCAAACTAACATCATTCCCATTTTAACTTGATGGAGCTACAAAAGACTGGATGTATTTTTTATAACCTGAATATGTAACAAGTTAGAATGATTTGAAATGTCTTTTCTTGCAGAGATTTTTTTAGCATCAAGGACCACTTCCATTCATAAGAAGATATCGTGGATCAAGAAAGCACAAGGGGAGTTAATGTATTAGTACTGGGAGCGATTCAAGAAGTTGTGTGCAAGTTGCCCACATCACCAAATCAGTGAGAAACTCCTCATCCAATACTTATATGAAGGAATCACACCTATGGAGAGGATCATGGTGGATGCCACAGCTGAAGGATCATTGGTGGACAAAAAACCAGTAGTTTCACGTGCGTTGATTGACAAGATGGCCCAAAACTCCCAAGAATTTGGCGATCGAGGTACACTACATGTAGGGGGAGTACATCAGGTAATTCCTTCTTCTCTTGAGAGTCATTTGATTGATACCAAGTTAGAATAATTGACCACTATGGTGAGGCAAATTTCTTTGGCTCAAAAGAAATCTCAACCCACTTCTTCAAGGCCTTGTGACATTTGCACTGAGACAAGCCACCCAACTGACTGTTTCCCCCAAATACAAGAAACAGAAGATTGTGCAGTAGTGTTTCCTGGGAGACCATATCTATAATGGACTAGACCTATCTGGTCCATCCCTTTGCTGAAATCTGATGTTTGAGGTGTTCTGGGAGGTCAAGGTGACTCATCCCCAACACTTTTCCAAATTTCTAGTTATGTGAACAGTGTTTCCAGTTTTATGAACAGTGTCATGGTGAGTCAGAAATGATGAGACAGAAATGGTTTCACAGAAATAGTGAGTCAAAAACGGTGAGACATAAACAGTGAGACAAAAATAGTGAGTCAGAAACGGTGTCACAAAAATGGTGAGATAGAAACGGTGAGACAAAAATGGTGAGACATAAAATGTGAGTCAAAAATGGTGAGACAGAAATGGTGAGACAGAAACTGTGAGACAAAAATGGCGAGTCAGACATGGTATCACAGCTCATGAACAATGTTTCTAGAACTATTTCATATTTCCTTTGCCAAATTTCCAGATTTTTCCAGTTTCACCAATTTAACATTTTATTTGACATAAAACGCATTTTTGGCCTTGTTTTAAGGGATTTAAGGCCGAATCAAATCCCATAACTCCTATATTAATTTTCATAAGGCCCATGATGCATTTACTTGGTCAAACCGCGTGGTTTAATGTGATCCAATTTTAATGGAAAATCCATTGTATCTTAAACCACTGCTCTGTTAAATCTTCTAAAGGGGCAAGATATCTTCCTCCCATGTTCTTTCTCCTTGTTCTCTAGTGCGAGATACTCGAACCTTTCCTAAATTTCTGTAGGAATTGTGAGATTAAACTTTTCTCGGTGGATTGGTTTCCCTCAACGTTCTTCTTGCTGCAAGTGCACCCCCTGTTTTGGTGCAACCAAGCAGTATCAAAAAATCATCGATATAAGGTATTATTTATCATAGTTCTTTTGGGTTCACCTTCTCCTATTTCTCCTTTCCATATTATGGAATGTGATCTCCATGCTTCTAATGGAGTTTCTTGGGTTTCGGTTGGTGGGGTTGTGCCGTGACATCCTCGGGTGGATGCAGTTGTCACGGGAGGAGGTGATCGTGATCCGTTGTGTGGATCATTCTCGTATAAATATCCTTAAGAACCTTTTTATGGTAGGGGATTCATTTCTTATATTTTATTTTTAGGTGCAACTATAGAGTTAGCATGTTTTGTCCACTGGATCACAATGGAATTGACATAATAAATATTTGAATCGGATAAATAAATTGATATCAATCGTATGGTATTGCCTCTTGTTTTTTCTAGATAGTGTAATATCTATTCTTGCTTTGTTTAGCTGTTTTTTCTTAATGGAAACTGGTAAAGAACATAAACAGGAATTAATTAATAATTGTTTGGCTAAAGATAAAGAGGCATGTACATGAATCTGGTTCTTATTGTTGTATTTTTTGATGTTAGTCAAATTGGTGCAGTAAGCATGTTTAATTTATTTGTGATAGCTTACTGTTTAGGTTTCTCGAATATAAAACCTACGAATAATAAATCGGTTAATTCAAGATGGATTAAAGAACTACCTTTTTGATAATTCCTTGAAGGGTTCTGAGTTACCCTCTTGCTTGTTCAAGGGCCAAGAGCACAACCGATATGATTGTCGTTTTCCTGCTGCTTGTGTTGTGATGTGAGCCCGGATGGCTGTTGTGATATGTGGGGGCATAGAGGCCTACTGGTTGTTGTAGAAGTTGACACCTAGAGTGGCGATATTCATCGGTTTATGCATGTGGGTGTCTGGGAGGACACCAGGGATGATGAAATGGGTTGGATGTGAATGTTTAGTTTTCTGCTGATTCTTCTTGGTTGTTTATCTACTTTAATTTCCCCACTGTTCAAGGCAGTTGGTCTTGATTACCCTTCCTCCGAAAGGGGTGAAGATACACGGGGTATGCCATGTGATTTTTGTGTTTATCTTCTCAAGGGAGGATGGGTCTATGCTCTTGATATAGGAGGAAAAGACTTGATGGGTAGTTCATCTACTCACCGTGTTGATCCCCTTGTGTTTAGAAGCATAGATTGTTTTTCTAGAATGCTTGAGAATATGGGAAAGTAATAATGTAAATAAATAATTGAATAAATGATGTTAACCCATGGGGTTTGGAGCTTGATGGGGCGCAATGCTGAGGTTGTTATTTGAAGGAACAATGTACTTTGGGTGTGATGCTAATGAAATTTAAGGTGGAATTGTTATTGGTTAATTAATGTTTAAAGAATTAATTAATGTAAAGTGAAACTAATAAAAAGGGAATGAAGTAATGTATTAAATCTCTTTAAATGGTTGGGTTCTTATAGGATACCTAGTCTTAGAAGTAGCAGCCCATAGTCCGAGAGACGTTAGCTGCAGTTGAGTCTAAGACTAGTTTATGCCCATAGTGTGGTTGTGAGCTATATTATATTCTATACTTTTTGTGTTTCTATACGCTACTCCACCCTGTCAGTAAGGGAAACTAACACCCTGGGGATTCTGAGCCCCCCAGGGGGGGGTGTTTTCCCCAACATTCTAGTGGGAGGATGGATGACTGACTACCCCCTTTGACCCCACTCTCTTCTCTTGGTAGTTACTTGTGCTGGCAGGCACATTGGTTAGTTTTCCCTATATATGCATGTAGAGGGATATAATGGCTTGTGGTTATTCACACAAATATATTCTAGATATAGTTTTCTATGGACTACTATATGTGTAATGTGTATAGGTTGTGATGGCTTGTGGTCCTTACTCAGTGTATGGGCTGTAATGGCTTGAGGTATAATACCCGATGTATGACACACGTTATGCGAGATGTGGTGGATCCCATAAACTACCTAGTTACTTTTCTTACGTGAACGTGGTGGTTTTGTTGCATGAGGTGCATGTTGTGGTGCTTCACCCAGGTGTCTGTGGGCAAGCCTTTTTAGAGAGAGATGCTTAGGACGTGCGGCGTTGGGGCAAAGCAGCAAATCAGTGGGGAAGTAGTAGCGTTATACCCTTGATATTATTTATTATATTATATACTATTGTATGCATTACTTGGTGAGAGTAGCCATGGTGAGGCTGGGAACATAGTATACCTATTTAGGTGACGAGTTAGTTTCACTTGTTGTTCACTATGCTTTAGCATGCTTTATTTACTTTTTCATGAGAGGATTCAGGGAGGATCCTACTGAGTATACTATTATAATCACCCTATGTATATATAAACTTATTTTTAGTTCACTTAGAGCAGGTTGGAGATCATGTTGGTTACTAATAGCTTGCGGTTGCAGGAGCTGTTCGGGCTTGTGGTTGCTGTTGTTTTACTTTCTTTTGGGTACTTACAGTTTTCCCCTTTCAGTTGTAGTAGTTTTATATGAAATTTCATATGTGTACTTGGGATTTCTTTTATCTTACTGGTTGATTTGGAGTTGGTTGGTGTCTATCTTATCTCTCTCTTCTGCATGTGTTCTCTTAGAGGGTAATGCCTCCCATTTGAGTGTTTTTTATACCCTTGGTGCTAGTCTCCAACCCGGGGCCTACTGGAGGCGGGACTCGGGGGTCATTATCTCCCTTCTCACATTGCCAACCTAGGAGGGGTAAAATTTGTGGGGAAGGGGTCGTGACAATATCAGTAGCAGCAGTAACCATATCCCCAAAAGAATCTTGATTCTTTTCCTATAACATACAACCAAGGGTGAAACGATCAATCAGATATGAGGTATGGGGACAACAACAAAGGCCCCCTTTTCAACAAAACTTCCATCATCCTCCACCTTACCAATAGGGTTTCCAACAACCCCAAAAAATATTTGAATCCCAAGTATCAATAAACCAACAACAAGGGAATTCTCAACCAAAGGTAGATTCTAATACTGATGATCTTTTGAAACAAATTGTTCTTAATCAAAAGAATGAGATGAAGAGTCAAGGTTCAAAGCTAAGGGAGCTGAATACAAAAATGAGCCATATTTTCACTACCCTCCATGAACTAGTAAATAAGAATTCTGGAAATCTACCTTCCCAACCTACTCTAAATCCCAAAGGGAATGTTAGTTCCATCACATTGAGAAGTGAGAATAAAAACAACTGATACATCTGCACCTATCATTCCACCAGGATTCACCTTAACTCCAGAGAAGCCCCATTCCATACCAACTAATGAGAAACCCAAGGAGAAAGATAAAGGTAAGAAAAATATTGATGATGTTCTTCCTAAACCCCTTCTATTTCCAAATAGAGTTGTATAAACCAAGAAGATGGCTGAAGAGGCGATGAAAAAAGAATTTTTGGACACATTTAAGCATGTGAAGATCAACATCCCTTTACTTAAATCCATTAATAAAATACCAAGGTATGCCAAATTCTTAAAATAACTTTGTACCAACCGAATAGAGATCAAGGGAAATGAGAGGACTTTAGCAATTCCAACAAAGTTCAAGGATCCAGGGACATTCACTATCCCATGCACCATAGGGGAGTTTCACTTTTCTGATGCTCTCTATGATTTGGGAGCTTCCATAAATATTATCCCTCAATCTGTATTCTCTTCTTTAGAGGTTGGTGATTTAAATCTGACAAGAGTAGTGGTGTAGTTGGCGAATAGAGCTACGACAAATCCAGCGGGAGTCCTTGAGGATTTACTTGTCCAGATAAGAGACATGATCTTTTAAGCAGATTTCTACATGATTAAATGGTGGATGATCAAGTAAGTTCTCATGCTCCCATTATATTAGGTATACCCTTCCTCAAAACTGAAAAACTATCATAAATGTTCATGAGGGTACACCTTCCATGGATTTTGGATATGAAGTTGTAATATTTAATGTTATGGACTCCATGAAGTACCCCTTACATGACCATTCTACTTTTGTTATCTCCCATTTTGAACCACCACATAAAAACCCCATGGAATTTGATTGTCCTATGATTTGGGAGATTATGAGTATTGGTTGTAGTTTGATGTCTAAGAGTACTTCCACACCTATTTCTAATGAACATGACTCTCTTAGATTTGATTTTGAAATGGACTCAAATTCTGATAATTTGAACTCTGATTATGACATAGCTATTGAGAATGATGATGGATTTGATTCTTTATTCTCTAATTGTGATGATTTATATTCTGATATTGATGCTCTTTGTGTACATATTTCTGTTCCTTCAATGTCTCCATCCATACACCACCCCCTTCATTGGAGCTCCACCCATTTACACCAAATCTAAAATACTCATACTTTTTGAGTGGTGAGAGATTACCTGTTATAATTGCTAATAATATTCCTTTTGAACATGAAGAAACACTTTTGAATCTTTTGAGGGAGAACATTAATGCAATTAGGTGGACCTTGGCTGACATATTAGGTATTAACCTCTCCATTTACATGCATAGGATTATTTTGGAGTATGGGAAAAAACCGGTTACGCAGCCAAAAAGGAGACTCAATCCAACACTTTTGGAGGTTGTTAAAAAAGAGGTTGAAAAATTTCTCAAGGCAGGTATAATATTTCCCATTTCATATTCTCAGTGGGTAAGTCCTATTCAGGTTGTGCCCAAGAAAAGTGGTGTTACAGTTTTTAAAAATGAGAAAGATGATTTAGTTCCAATGAGGGTGAAAAACAGTTGGCATGTGTGTATTGATTATAGGAAACTAAATCAATTTACTCACAAGGACCATTTCCACCTCCCATTTATTGATCAGATGCTTGAGATACTAGATGGGAAAACACACTATTGTTTATTGGATGGATTTTCTGGCTATTTTTAGGTTCCTATTGCTCTGGAGGATCAGGAGAAGACAACATTCACTTGTCTATTCGGTATGTTTTCCTACCAAAGGATTCCATTTGGACTTTTCAATGCCCCAGGTACCTTCCAGAGATGCATGGTGAGTATTTTTTCTAATTTTCTTGAGACCCGTATGGAGGTATTTATGGATGACTTTACAGTGTATGGATCCTCATTTTATGAATGTCTAAATAGTTTAGGAAAGGTGTTGAATCATTGTATTGATAAGAATCGGGTCTTGAACTTTGAAAAGTGTCATTTTATGGTAGAGCATAGAATTTTCTTAGGGAATTTAGTGTCAAAACATGGGATAGAGGTTTATAGATCTAAGGTAGATATTATTTCATCCTTACCATATCCTTCACGTGTGTGTGATGTTAGATCTTTCCTAGGGAATGTAGGATTTTATCAGCGCTTCATCAAATATTTTAGTAAGATTGCTCTTCCCATGTCCCGATTACTTCAAAATGATTTTGATTTTGTGTTTAATGATTCTTTTAGGACTTCTTTTGATGAGCTAAATAAGTGTCTGACCACTCCCCTGATCATAAAACCCCCACGGTAGGAGCTTCCTTTTGAGCTTATGTGTGACGCCTCCAACTTTGTGGTCAGAGTTGTCTTATCTCAGAGGGTGGAGGGACGTTCACATATGATTTCATATGCATCAAGGACATTGGATTCAAACCAATAAAACTAAAAAACCATATAAAAGGAGTTTCTTACCACTATATTTTCTTTAGATAAATTTCGTTCATATTTATTGGGCTCTAAAGTAGTTGTTTTTTCTAACCATGCAGCTCTGAGGTACCTATTGAAGAGGCCAGATGCAATGCCCAGGCTAATCCGATGTATTCTCATTCTTAAGGAATTTGACATTGAGATAAAGGACAAGAAGGGTTCAAAAAACCTAGTGGCGGACCACATGAGTAGGCTTACTCACACACTAGAGGATGACACCTTGTACAAGATACCACTTCGGGACACTTTCCCTAATGAGAATCTTTATTCCATCTTAGGTACACATCCTTGGTATGCTGATTTATTGAACCACCTTTTTTCATATAAAATTCTTGAAACTTTAAATAAACATCATGTCCAAAAGTTAAAGAGTGAGTCTAGATTTTATGTGTGGGATGATCCCTACTTATGGCACATATGTAGTGACCAAGTTATTAGAAGGTGTGTTCCTGATCATGAGTTTGAGTCTATTTTTCAATTCTGTCATACACTTTCTTGTGGTGGACACTTTGGACCTCAACAGACTGCTAATAATGTTTTGGACTCTAGATTATATTTTTCTATCTTATTCCATGATGCACATGTGTTTTGTAAGTCATGCTCTCGTTTCTGACACACGAGAAACATTTCTAAGAGACATAAGATGCCCCAACAACCCATACTATTTTGTGATATTTTTGATGTGTGGGGCATTGATTTTATGGTTTCTTTTCCAAGTTCATTTGGTTTTTTGTATATTTTTGTTACTGTTGATTATGTGAGTAAATGGGTGGAGGCTAAGGCCTCTAGGACCGATGATTCTCATGTTGTAGTGGACTCTGTTAAGACACAAATTTTTTGTAGGTTTGGAGTACCAAAATCCATCATCAATGACCTAGGGATACACTTTTGCAATCAGAATTTGGCCTCCCTCCTTCAAAATTATGGGGTGACACATAAAACTTCAACACCATACCACCCCCAAACAAATGGCCAGGCTAAGGTTTCAAATCATCAGTTGAAACAAATTTTGGAAAAAACTATGCAACCGAATAGGAAAGATTGGAGCAAGGTCTTGGATGATGCGCTATGGGTATATAGGATATCATACAAAACTCCCATCGATATGTCCCCATTTCGGATTGTTTCTGGGAAAGCGTTCCATCTCCCTATGGAAGGTGAGAATCAGGCTTATTGGGCTATAAAGAAATGCAACATGGATTTAGCCCAAGATGGAATCCAAAGGAAGCAGCAAATTCAAGAGCTTGAGGAGATTCTATTGTCTTAATATGAGAACTCAAGGCTCTAAAAATAAATATCAAAATCATCTCATGACAAAATGATCTAGAAAAGATAATTTCAAGTTGGAGAGAAAGTCTTGCTCTATAGTTCACGACTGAAGCTGATGCCTGGTAAGTTGCGTTCCAGGTGGTTAGGTCCTTATGTTGTGACTAACGTTTCTCCTTATGGTGTAGTGGATATCACACAAGAGGACACAAGAAGGATCTTCATAGTCAATGGGTAATTCTTGAAGAAATACATTGAGGGACTTCTAACTGATGTAGTGGATTTCATCACATTGCATGACCCCATCATCACTTGAGCATATCAGGCTGTTCCTATCCCTTTAACTTTTATATTCTTTGTCCTATTTAAAATAATACATTTCATGTACATATATCATCTCATAGGTTCACATTGAAGACAATGCAATATTTTAAGTGTGGGGGAGGGGACAACATTTTGGGGTAGATATTTAGTATTTTCATTTTTATGTTTTGTGTGTATTTTCTATTAAGTTTTTGGTTAAAATTTTCAAAAAAAAAAAACCAAAAAAACAAATAAAAACAAAAATATAAAATATATATATATATCATGTAACTTTATCATGTGGAACATATAGAAAATGCATGTTTTCAAAATTCATTGGTAGAATGATAAGCATAAGTAAGATTTCATCATCAAGGGTTGATTTTTATAAAAATTGAAGTCGTCGATGATATGAATGGTTGTGTCATTATAAATCCTTTTAGATTTTGACATCATTATTTGTGATATTTGTTCATGGTAAATTGTGTCATTGATTTCTCCACACAAATTTTCACTCAACCATGACTTGTGAAAATTTTCCTACTCAGTTGAAAGCATAGTCAAGTTAGGTAAAAAAAATTCATTGGTTGATCCATAAGTTTGTTTCTCTTTTGATCGGTTTCATTACTATAACAAATTTACCTATGAGTGTGTACCTATTATCCGACTGTTGTGCGCCCTAAAAAAATGGGTTGTGTCTTGGACAAGTAAAAAACCACTTTTCCTTGACCTTTGATCTTGTTATAACTATTACATTTAGTGTCATGAGGAGATCAAACATGGGTTCAGAGTTGAGTGTGAGATTTGTTCCAAGTGAAACTTAAAAAAAACAAAATAATAATAATAATAAATGAGGGGAGTGATGAAATGTACAACATATGGGGATATCTAGGTCGGGAGCTTAATGTTTGACTTTCAGGAATGCTTAAGTGAGTGGGTCTTGAAATTTGATTGCAAAGGAATGCAAAACCAGTTCAGTGAATTAAACCAAGTAAGAAGAATTATTTTACATGACCTGAATATATTGAATAAAGGGTGGATTTATGAGCTTGTAATGGTTGGAACACACACACGTGGAGAATTTTTGGCATGGTAGGCCCATGACTTGTTTCACTATTATTAGTGTTATGAATCTCACTGGATTTTGTTTTGACACAATTTATGAGGAAATGACTTTAAAATTTATTAATATTGACATTTTTATGGGATTCTTACTTTTCCTACATTTCCACTATGGATTGAGAAATATGAACATGCATATCTTGTGACAATTTTCTCGAATACATGATATGAGGTTTTTCCTAGGAGTGCAAAAGGGTAAGTGTGGGGGAGTTGATAAAACACAATTTTATTGAATATTTTATTGATAATAAATGATATAATTTCATCACATTATGCTAAATATGATCAATTATGGAATATTTGGGATTAGATCATTCATTTGCAAATTTGACGAAAATTCTAGTTTTACCCTTTTAAAATTCACTATAGTATTCCAGGAATAAATATTATTCTATAATTTATTTTGACTTAAATTTTCTAAATGTTTTCCTGACTTAATGGTCTATAAATTCTATTCAGGACATGAGAGTTGGATCATGCATTTGAGTGGAGTAAATGGGCCATGAAGACAAAGATGGACTGAACTATCTAGATTGGACATCACTTCACCATCTGAGCCGTATATTCTTCATCTGGACTTGGATTAGACCCAAATTTTGAGGTAATCTTAGAGACATGATTATTAAGAAATAATTATTCTATAAGGCCATATAATTAGTGCGTTTTAGAGGTCAAATATGCGGTGAAAGTGGTATTAAATAATTTGGACGAATTTCCCTTTCACATTTAAAAATGTTTTGTAACCCTAGCCCCCCAAAAATCTATTTAAAGGAAGTTTTCACTCTTTGGGGGGTGGGGCTGGTTGAGGATTTGGGAAGTTTTGGCCGAAAGGGTGTCTCTTGGGAACACCTCACAACCCTTGGAAGAAGTAAGGCCTTGTGCAAAGTTCTCTTCCAAGAAGGCTCTCCTCTCCCACCTCCTCTTTGTTTTTATTTGTTTTTATGCTTGTAATGTGAATTTTCTTCAATAAATATTCTGTATTATTCTATTTAAATATTCTTATTTTTATTATTAGGCTGGAAGATAATAGTGGAGACGAGATTGGGTGTTCCCCAATCAATCCACATCTTATGCAAAACGTCTCCACGATGACAACTCCGCCCATGGAAGAGTGATTTATTTCGTAGTTGATCCAATGACTACTCCCTTAATTTATTTATTTTGAATCCATAAACATACTTTAATTCATAAATTCTGATCAATTAATTGAATTTTAATTTCTATGTTACTCGATCGACTTGCACTTGACCACATGGCCGAGTTTGTCTAAATCATGTGAGTGAAGCCTCAATTGAAAAATCTAATGAACTTGGGATAAAATTGTAGGGTTCAAGTCTCATAACAAACTCAATTAATTCTACACTCTAGGGAAGATATGATTCCCTAATTTTCCACCAACCATAAGTTGGATTTTGGATCACAATCAAAGCAGGGTGCTGCGATTGGAGGTCCCGAAGTTAACCTAGGGCCAATTTTCACAAATATTTATGGTTGTGTTAATTTCCATAGGGTTAGGAGGTTAACAAGGTTAGGGGATCATAATTGATTGAATTCTAATTATATTGGATAATTATAAATTAATAGTAAAGGGGTTAGATTATATTAAATACGTCTTCTCATATAAGTGTTTTTTTAAAGAAACGGTGTCTTTGGTTGTTCTTGTCTGTTGTTTAGTTTATTGTTCAAAAGTTACAAAACCAACCCCCCATCTTGTGTTTCATTTGTTTTCTCTTTTTTTTGTTTTCTTAGAGCCTATTAAGGGTTGTTTAATTCACTTACTCCTTGAGAGAACAACCTAGGTCAGCCACTGTGATGCACCTAAGTACCCCAAAAACCATTAATTATTTGAGGGTACCCACGATAGTGCCTTTTAGGGGGAGCTTACCTCCAGTCGATGGTTGTTGCCCTTACACTCTTAAAACTAGTTAGGGAGGTGCAACTTGGGGATACCAACTATGAGACTCTACGTGATCAGTTATCCATAGGTCATGCTCCTGATAGATATTCAAAAGGTGGGGATCACATCGTTATTTTTAGAGGACACACAATTGTACCAGTGGAATTGCAAGAGGGGGTCCAGAGGGAGTTCCATACATCCTCTTTGGAGGTACATCTAGGTGTAGAAAAGATGTACCATGACCTTTTATGCTAGTTCTGGTGGCCCAGAATGAAGAAGATAGTGGAAAAGTTCATCTCTTGATGCCTCACTTGTCAGTAAGTGAAGGCTGAGTACCAGGTTCTAGCGGGTTTGGCTCAACCCCTTGAGGTGCCAGAGTGAAAGTGAAATGGGTTATCGTTGGACTTCATGATAGGTTTACCAAGTACGTCTAGGGGACACAATACCATCTGGGTGATCGTCGACCAACTCTCAATTTTGGCCCACTTCCTATATATTTGAGATCAGAGTTCAGTAGAGAGCTTGGGATGCCTCTACGTGCAAGTGGCAATTCAGCTTCATGGAGTTCCATTGACGATTGTTTCAGATCCTGATTCTTGTTTCACATCCCAATTGTGGAAGGGATTGTAGGATGTTTTTAGGACTCAGTTATTCTTGAGCATGACATTTCATCCCCAGAAGGATGGACATACGGATAGGACCATTCAGGTTCTGGAGGACATGTTGCGGGCTTGCATGTTGGACTTCGGTCGTAGTTGGGGGGACCACCTACCATTGGAGGAGTTTGTGTACAAAAATAAATACCACTCCACCATTAGTATGGATCCATTCGAGGCTCTGTACGAGAAACCCTGTAGGTCACCACTTTGCTGGACTAACCTAGGAGAGTCAGCACTCATGGGCCTGAAGTTGGTGGGAGCTACTATAGAGAAGGTGCAAATCATCCAGGAGTAGATTAAGACTATGTAGAGACGATAGACTTTGTATGCCTATAGGAGACAAATACCTTTGGAGTTATAGGAGGGAGATCATGTGTTCCTTCAGGTCTCACCTCAACATGAGTTGTGGAGATTTGGACGGGGCGATAAGTTATCTTTGATGTTCATCGACCCTTTTTAGATACTGTATAGAGTTGGAGAGGTGGTGTACCACTTAGCGCTACCCCCTCAATTGCATCGGGTACATGATGTCTTCCATGTGTCATAGCTGAGGAGTTACATGCATGATTCTTCACATGTCATCGACTTGGGTGAGCTGGACATTGAGGATGGGGTGACTTTTGCAGAGTACTTGGAAAAGATTGAGGATTAGCAGGAGAGGATCCTTGTGGGTGAGTGATTCACTTGGTCCCTATCTATTGACAACACAAGAATCTCTAGAAGAGCACGTGGGAGAGGGAGTCTCAGATTCATGCATAGTACCTACATCTTTTTTATTAGCCTTTTGTTTAAGATTTTCATGGATGTAAAGCCCTAAGGTGGGGAGAATGTAATGTCCCATATTTTTCCATGTATTATTTTAAATATTATACGATATTATTTCAAGACCAAGCATGAAGACGACATGTGATTTGGAGGCCCTATGTGCCCATAATAAATGTTTGAAAAATATTAAACTTTAAATAGAACACGTGATAAATTTTCTTGAAAAAGTGGAATAAATTCTAAACGGGTGCTTGGATCAGAAATCAGAGGGTACCGTTGCATTTATAACATCAACTTTACCTTAAGAGAGGCCTAAAGTTGGCCGGCGTGGGTCGGCTGTGAAATATAGTTTTTGGATGTATCAGGAATAAAAATATTTCAGTAAAAATATTTTTATTCAACACAATGATGTTTATTTTAATTTTTATTTTTAAGCAGAGATATAGGGTTATGATCATAACCCTGAAATTTCCTAGAGACTATGTAGAGATAGGAACTTGGAAGATTATCTCGGTGACGAATGATGATGGGATGACGGATCAGAGATCGAAAGACGCTGTTTTGATGGATCTCGCCAATGACAACAATGCGATAATAAATCCTCTTTAGTGAACAATCCAATCCCGAGGTAGGGTATTTTATTTGGATTTATTTTCCCCATTTTTGAATTCAATGATAAATACGGACTAACCAACTAACAGGTTGATCCGCAGTTCGTCATTCTTACAGGATGGGCATATATTGTGGGATTATTATTGGGGTCTGTTCATGGATATTTGCTTTTGTTTTCTTGATAATTATTATAGAATGGATAGAGGCTGGAACAAACAACATCCGAGGTTCATTCTTTGAATTGTTCATTATGCTTTTCTCCTCCGACATTCTTCGTGTTCTTTTCATTCTTCTTGCTTTATGAACAAATGATCGTTGCACCCTCGATTCTTGTCGCAATGATCCGAGATTGAAGATCCGAATCCGTGACGATGCAACAGAGGTGCAATGGAGAAGGCGTGATGTGATTTGGCTGGGATAGCGGCACATGGTGGAGGCTGGGGTGACGACTCTGGTTGGTCTAAGAGAGTGGTGATGCAGGTCCAGGGGTCCGGTCCAGGTCAACAGTGAGCCGCCAGAGAGGAGGCTGAAGAAGGAGGAATGCGACAGTGGCCATGTGGGAGGCTACGACGTTGGTGAGGCCAGGGGAAGTGGAGATCATAGGGAACACGTTGACACGACGGACTTACTACGTGGCACGTGGTGCGACATCGCCGGACCAGGGGGCACGCGGTTAGGGCGGACCGCGAGCGACATACCAACTGACCCGCGTGCATGCGGGAAAAACCAGGGGAGATGGGCCACGAAAAGAAACCCAAAAGTTTAGGCCAATATAGGTGGCCTAGAAGGATGGGCCAGAATGGGTTGGGTCGGGCCCAGACCAGACTTAGGTTAGATATTTTCACTAAAACACCCATATCTTTCAAACGGAGCATCCATTTGACACTCCGTCAGTGGAATTGAGAACCTTGTAATGAGAAGGTACTTATGAGCCCATTGGTGGGTTTTATATTGGACTTAAAATGAAGTGGTCCATTTACACGAGCAATACCTGGGGTCAAGGGACATGGCAGGTGTGACTAATACTCACCATGCTCCCTCCTTTTATACATGGGTTGATTCTCTCATCCAATGTATCTTAGATGAGTTTCATTAGGGTCCGTTCCCTTTATTGTTTCCCTTAAGGTTTTTCAGCATTGTTTCCTACTCATAGAAGTATGATCCCTTCAGAAGGGATTTAAGGATAGATTTGTTGGAATCCCTTAAGAGGTCTAGAGAAGATCCTCTATCCCTTATTCATGCCTCTGGTAGAGTCTTTGATATTGTTATGACCAACTTCACTGGGCATCGATCCTCTAATTAGTGGGTTAATTCATATTGATTTGTTGGTATCACCCCATGAACCTAACTATTATCCTCATATGATGTATCATATCTCTCTTCAGATCTATCATCATATCTCTCTCATGAAGGTTTCTGACGAACAATGCATCTCAGATAAATGTCATCAGTGCTATCAGACTCATGAGTATGTTCTTATGGATGAGTGCTTTGTATAATCTTTGATCTGAATCCCTAGTGGTTATATGTGATGGTTTTGGATTATCTCTTGACTACGTGTCTTGGTTTGGGTATATCTGGATATTCTTATTATATACTGTATACATATACTTGTGTAGAGTTGACTGTGATTTCCTTTGTGTATTGCTTTGTGGTTTCAAGGTGTCGTACTGAGTATTTTTACACTCATCCCTTCATGGGATTTTCCCACATGTTTCGTGTCTTGTGTAGGAGAGTGACCTTTTGACAAAGTCTAGGGTGGTCCAGGACTGGATAGAGCCTTGTGAGATTAGGTAGTCTGAGGTGTTCCTACGGATTCAGACAGTAGTTCCAACACCTTTCCTTTAGGTTGGATCACATAGGGTTTTTTTGCGGATGAGTTTCAGGAACTTGTTTACATACTTTATTTTTTTTGGGATTATATTATGGCCTGTTTTACTTTACTGTACTTTACTTTTACTATTGTACTTTGGTTTTGGGTTATAGCGGTATGCATGCATTTGGTTCTTAGTGGTTTTTACTTTTCATAATTTTGGGCTTGGAGATGTGTGTGTGCATACATGTACTAAGGAAATGCCTCCCATGTTAGTGATATGCCTACTCGGTGCTAGTCATCAGCCCCTGGCCTATTGGAGGTGGGATGGGGGAGTCACGGCATGGGACCCTCTGGGATAGGCATGAAATTATTTATCACAAAATCTATAATCAATAAAAGTACAAATAATCTGCTCTTTTAATTTTAGAATAATATGAAAATCTCACTATCACTACGATTAATATTTGATAAAGAAAATATCCTCACTGGCATTAACTTCCAGGAGTGTTTTAGATGCATTCAGGTTGTTCTACGCCATGAACAGAAATTTTACATGCTAGAATTCTCAATGCCCAATCCACCTACTCAAGAGGTGAGTGATGAAGAGTTCCTAGTCTAAAAAAACATATGAATAGTGTGGTCGATGTTCAATGTTTGATACTTTCATCTATGCATAGTGAACTCATGAAATATCACAAAAACATGGATGCGTATAGCATGATTTAGCACCTCTGTGGTCTTTACCAGGATAGAGCTAGACAGGAATAGTTTACGATTTCCAAGGCTCTCTTTTAGAGTAATCTTGGAGAGGGTTCCCTATCTGGGACTCACATAGTCAATATCATTGTCTATATTGAGCACATTGAGGTTATAGGGTTTAAACTCCCCAACTAAATGGGCACCAATCTCATTCTAGCATCACTCCCTAATGGATTCTCCAGTTTTATTATGAATTTTAGTATGAACAACATTGAGAATTCTCTTTCAGATCTTCTTATCCTCCTTTTCCAAGTAGATAAAGATATTAAGCGTGAAAAGCCTTATGTCCTTATGGTGAACAAAAATAAAGGGAAAGAAAATATCTCTAAGAACAAATCTTCTTCACGCCCTTCCAATAAGAATAAGATCAAAGGGGAAGAAAGGGAACAAGATGCTATCTGTTTCGCATGTGGAAAGAAGGGACACTAGAATAAAAAATGCACCTAGCAAAAGAAGCAAGGGGAAGCTTCATGTGTGTTTGTTATGGAGTGAAATTTATCTATTTATAAAAATCGGGTATTAGATACAGCTTATGGTGATCACATATTCATTCAAATATAGGAACCAAGTAGACTCAAAAAAATTAACCAAGGGGAGGTAGATCAACAAGTATCCAACAGAGCTAAACTTGCTGCTGTAGCTATCGGGGGCTACCACCTCACATTACTGACCAGAATGATATTGGTTTTAAATGGTTTTTATTATGTACCTTTAGTTACCAAAAACATTATTTCTATATCCAAACTAGATATATATGGATTAATTTTTAAATTTGGAAATAAATGTTTCTTCTTTTATAAAGATAGAATTTATTATGGTAAGGAACATTTACATAACGGTCTTTTTGTGTTGGATTACATGAACCAAGTAATGACAATAAATAATGAAGTTAATTCACATGACTCATGCCACACACAACTTTGGCATCAACGACTAGGTCATGTAAATTAAAAATGATTGAAAAAATTACATCAAGATGGATATTTAGATTATCTCGAACTAAAAACACTTGGTGTATGTCATGAAAGTTTACAAAGTAAAATGACCAAAAACCCCATTTAGTGGGAAAGGTTAAAGGGATAAGGAGCTTCTTGAATTAGTTCATGACGACATGTGTGGACCATTTCCTATTGAATAAAGGGGTGGTTACTCATACATCATAACTTTTACTAATGATTTTAGTAGATATGGATATATTTACTTAATAAGGTGTAAGTCAGATTATTTTGATAAATTCAAGGAATACAAGAATGAAGTTGATAACCAGTTTGGTATGAAGATTAAGAAATCTAATCAGACTGAGGTGGATAATATCTTAATCAAGAATTCATTGATTACTTATGGGAGTTTGGGATCCTATCCCAACTCACTCCTCCTTACATGCCTCAGTGGAATGGTGTAAGAAAAAGGAGGAACCACACCTTATTGGAAACAGTGAGATTAATTATGAGTCATAAAAGTATTCCATTATCCTTTTGGTGATATTAATTACAAACAACAGAACACATACTAAATCAAGTACCAACAAAACCGATAAATGGTATTTCATATGAATTTTTTAGTGGAAGAAAAACCATGTTATCGAATTTACATGTGTGGGGAAGCGAAGTGTTTGTTAAGGTCTCTTCAGATAAAAAAATTACACCCCAAGGAACAAAGTGTACCTTTATATGATACCCTAATGAAAAAAGGAGATATTACCTATATGAACCCCCTAAAAAGGGTTATAGAGAAAATACACACCATATTCCTTGAGAGGGAGCACATCTCCAAAATAGACAGTGGGAGTGAGATAAACTTTGATGACGTCGAGGCTCAAGGCACATAAAATTTGGTACAGGATCAGATTCCATGAAGCCCCATTGAAGAAGAAACTATTCCAGAGACACAATAACTGTATTGGAGTACAAGAGATGTTAGAGAGACAGAACAATATGGTTTTCTAATTAGAGAGTATGGTGACTCATTATTAGTTGATAATAATGATCCTCTAAGCTATAAGAAAGTAGTAAGTGGAATAGATGTTTACAAGTGTAAAGGATCCATGAATTCTAAAATAGATTCTATATACCAAAACAAAGTCTATATTTTTTAGATCCTCTAGTGGATTTAAATCCTATTGGCTTAAAATGAGTATTCAAGAAGAAATTGTACATGGAAGGGCAAGTTAGTACCAATAAGGCACGACTGGTTGCAAAATGGTTTAAACATCATCAAGGTATTGACTATGATGAAACCTTTTCACCAGTTTCAATACTAAAATTCATCAGAATTCTACTTTCCATTACGACTTACCATGAATATGAGATTTGGAAAATGGATATCAAAACAGTCTTCCTTAATGGTAACCTTTAGGAATATGTCTACATGACACAACCTGAAGGGTTTGCGACTCCAAAGGATTCTAATAAGTTATGAAAGTTGCAAAAATCTATTTATGGACTACAGAAAGCATCCAGGTCATGGAACATTCATTTTGATGAATCCATAATGGAATTTGGTTTTATAAAGAATGAATTTGAGCCTTATGTCTACCAACAGTTTAGTGTTAGTGTAGTCATTTTCTTAATAGTATATTCTGATGAAATATTACTTATTGGAAATGAAATACTAGTCCTACAGTCTATTAAGGCATGGTTGAATAAATGATTTTCCATGAAAGACTTTGGAAAGGCAACAAATATTCTTGGGATCATGATCCATCCTGATAGATCCAAGAGGTTTCTTGGCCTAAGTTAAAGTACATACATTGAAAATATACTGAAGAGATTCAGTATGGAACAATCAAGGTGGGAATTGTTTCTAGTGTCACATGGAATTAATTTTCTAAGAAAATGCATCCTCAGACCCGTGGGGAAATAAATATAATGGAAAGGATTCCATACCAATATGCGACTGGTCGAGTCATGTATTTTATGCCATGTATTAGGTGAGATGTTGCCTATGCATTAAGTGTGGTAGGTAGATATCAATATGATCCAGGTGAACACCATGGGAGGGAAATCAAGACTATCCTTAAGTATCTGAGGTGTACTAAGGATATGTTCATGGTTTATGGAGGAGATAAAGAACTAATCATAAGAGGATATATAGATGTTAGTTTCCAGACTGATCAAGATGACATGAATTCACTAATAGGATACATCTTCACTTTGAATGGAGGTTCTGTGAGCTGGAAGATCTCAAAGAAGGATATGGTCACAGATTCTATAGTAGAGTCCAAGTATATTTCAGCATCTGAGGTAGATAATAAAGTAATTTGGATAAATAATTTTTTTAAGATCTTGATGTGGTACCTAGCAGTAAAGATCCCATCACACTCTATTGTGATAATATTGGAGCAGTGGATCTCACAAAAGAGACAAGTTCTCACTAGCGGATAAAGCACATACTTCGTAAATATCATCTCTTGAGGGATTTTTCTCAGAGAGTTGAAGTTTTAGTGAGAATTATTTCCATGAAAGGCAACATGGAGAACCCCTTGACTAAAATCTTGACTCAACAGAAACATGATTATCATGTGAGGTCTAGTAGACTGAAAGTCATAGGCAGTTGTCTCTAATCCAAGTGAGAGTTTGTTAGATTTGATGTCCTAGAACCAACTGTTGTACTTTGATTACAAGAATATTTGATGTATTAAATATTAAATTAAAAATCTTATTACATATTATTTATTGTTTTTCATGACCATAATGTAATAATGTCCTAGAGTATTTGTCACATCGATAAGGTCATATTAGTTTCCCACTATGATGAGAACCTTTAAGTGATATGAAAATATTTTTAATATAGTTCTATGGTTCGATAAAATACTATGATGGGACACATAGTATATAAACCTTCAGGTGTGAGTACTTATAAGTAGATGAGACTTCTTCTCATTAAGTTCACACTTGGTAATCTCTAAGACGGGAGATTATGAGAATAGACCTGCCAGTAGGAATTTTGCATGTTTTTTTGTCATCATATATTCCTATCTACGAGCATGTGTAATGGTCCTTATAATTTAATGTTATCATTAATTCATGTCATGACTTGTACACTTAGATTTACTAATGAAAAATATCACATGATATGTTGGTGGGAAGTAGGGCATGTTGGGTGCATCATGAATGACATGTTATTAATGGATAAATCAAAAAAGGATTTGTCCCTTCCATATTTATGGAAGTTGATATCTCATCCCTTTGATTGAAATAGAATCATCGCCCTAAATTCCATGGCCATGGTGTAACGATGAGTTTATTTCAGATAGTAATAGAATGATGTATCAAGCATATAGGTTGATAACACTGTCATGCAACCTGCTTGATGAGATTATGTGAAAAAAGGATTATATTACACAGTGATTGTTCATATGTGGTTATAATTATTTCAACTTTAATTTATTTATCTTAGGTTACTTGACCCGTTTCTAGATAAGTTTCTTTGACTTTAGGCAAGCTTGCCTAATGTCAACGAAAAAGAATCCCTGAGGGTCCCACACTAAGTGTTTCTGGTGGTCTTAATTAAATTCTATTTGAATTTACTTAATGGAATAAATATTATTCTCAAGACCGAGGAATAATTTTATTTAATTTATAATGACCACATAAATTAAATAAATATTTATTCACTGGATTGTGAATAAAATATATTTATTTATTTTATTGAATATTTAATAAATATTTATTTACTAGTTTTTGAATAAAATATTTATTTAAGTGAATAAAATATTTATTCGGGTGTTCAATAAATACAAGAAGAGTTCGAATGGACCAAGACCGTGTCTAGTGATAAAATAATTATTTACGAGTCGGTCAATATTATTTATCCATTTTGCACAAGTTGGTGCACCACAAAATAATAATACTATTATTATTATTATGTGGCATGAGATTTAACTAATGGTTATAATTATATTTAATGGCTGTTATGAAATTAAATTTTGTAATTTAAATCCTATCTCTATAAATATACGGCTACTTCTATTGTGTAATTCATTCGAAACCAATTCCAAGTTTGAGAATAGATAATTTTTGCGCACAACAAATTATCTCTCGAACCCTCATCCTCTCTCCCTCTCAAGAATGAGAAACCTAAGAGATAATTTCTTCAAGACCAAAGAACGAGCAATAAAGAATGAACAACACAAGACATTCGATTCACTACCCTAGCACCCAGATAACGAGTGGCATTGCTCGGAGACCATTGAAGCACTTGTGGATCAACATTAGAGAGATTCTACCATTGGATCCTCGCAATCTCAATGAAGGCAATCTAGAAGGTCCTTTTCAGATGATCAAAAATCATCAACAAAGAAAGTTCCTAAGCCTAGATATTTATTTCTTTAGATATTAAATAAATTAATTATAAATTTGATGTGCAATACCCTCACTCTTGGTTTTGAGTAATGATTATTAAAATAAATTTTAATATGTCACCAACCAACACATGATTCCACTATGACCAAAAACAAAAAAATGACAATAGTATAAATTCTTTAACTAGAATAAGACATTTTATTCTCCCCTTTAAAGCATGTTATAGAATTAAACTAATCATAAACCATGTGTAAAATCACCCATCTCATTTTATTTAAACAACCATTGTTTATAAGCTCTTTACAAGAGATAAATGAGATAAAATACACTTCTTATGTTTAGTTTATCCAAGCTTGAAGCATCCAAGTTATCAATATAAAAACTTTTTTACTCCATTACTTGAAAATTAAATTTAAAATTCAATTCATTTAATATTTTTGGCCTTTTGTATATTTACAAAATTTTGTAAAACATACACTTGACATCACATATCTATCAGAACAATAGAATTGATTTCTATAACCAATAAAGCTTTAAAGAAACTTTTAGTCTCATGAATTTATTAATATATTCAATTATATTGAATATCATTTAATATAATCAATTATATTGAGTATATGAGACAAAAATCATTGATATACCCAGTTATACTGAGTACATGAGTGGAGACTAAGATTTATTTGTTTATTTTACATATAATGTCTTTTAAACCTTAAATGAATCATTCCATGATTCAATTAGCATATAGAAAACTTGTTGAACAATTTAAAAAGTTGGTTACTCAGGAAATAACTATTCCAACACATAGAATATTTCACTTGCCTAAGAACTTTTCTTAAGCTATCAGTCTCAGGAGTTGATTACTTCAAGCTTCACAATTCAATAATTAATATAAAGTTTAGTTTTATGATAATGATGCATTGATCTACAACATAACATTTTATCATATGTAAATCATGTATTATATCTATTCATTAAGGAATTTTAATGATAGTTCTCCCACTAAAATTGATAACCCAAAAATTATATCTATATAGTGAGCCAAGATCCATATTTCAATAAGAAATGGTTCCACTTGGGAATTTCACTCATCAATTAATTATTTAGGTAGGGAATCATCCCAATCAAAACAATTTTAACTCTTAGATCATTAAGATGATAACCCTTTATCCAAATCCATCATATAAATTCACTCAAATCTATTCCTATAGTATCCTTCCCAAGGGGTTCTTTAATAAGTGTATCCCAAATAAAATGTCAAAAATAGATTAAAACAAGTCAATCAAGGGGCAACCTATGAAGGAATAACCTACCCAAGGACTATACAGTGTCACCCATTACTTGTTTTATTTACATAAGATAATTTTGGGGCACCCTGAGAAAGAAGAACCTACTTGGTTAAATGATCTAGGTTTTGAAAAGTGTTTCATTGGAAGGAATCTCACACTTAGTACATGTGGGGTTTTCATTCGAGGTCTAATTAGTTTAATATACACACACGTGAAACACCATGAATTTTTATGAATTATTATTTTATGAATAAATTAAATTTCTTTGAAAGCTTGTGTTATATTCAACACTGAGTTAAGCTTTCATTACACACAACACTAGGTTTAGCTTGCGTTACACACAAAACTAAGTTTTAACAAAACCATGATATATTATTAATATTATTCGAATATGATAGTTATAACCTAGCCGTTAAAACTAGAGATATGAATATTAATAACTATTTTCTTAATATTATGTATAATGGTTTTATATAAAAAAATATTGATAAAAAATTACTTAAATTTTCAATAAAGTATTTATATGTTTCAAAAATACTCTTTTCTCAAAAAAAAAAGTTTTTATTATTATTTCTTTTTTATGTAAAATAATAAAATTAATTTTTGAAAATTTTAGAAAATTTATTTGATAAAATAAAATTTATTTTTTAAATCATAATATCAAAATTATCTTAGAGTGAATCATTGAGAAATTTCTGAAAAGATTAATTTTTCGATGAATAGTGAAAAATATTGAAAATTAATTGAAAACTACTTTTTTGTTTAAATTATTTATACAATTAAATTATATTTTAATATGGTTTTAAATTAATATTAGTTAAATTATATATATATATTAATACAATTTATTTAATTTGAATTATTTTCATATTTATTTTTGATATAAAAACCTTATAAACTTTTGAACCTTTTCTCTTTGAAAACCCACTTTCTCATCACTTTTGTGAGATTAATTTTAAATTAAAATTTTATATTTATTTGAATTGAATTTAAAAAAATGGATTCCAAATTTTGAATTATCATAAATTATATTATCTAATAAGTTTAACTTAATTTTTTACCAAAATGAATAGTTAAAATTGCAAAAATTAATTTCCACAGTTAAGGTAAAAATGGGATTACTGGGGGGGGGGGTTAAAATAAAAATATAGGGGTTTAAATGACCTAAAAACTTGTCTAAAATTTATTTTATGGTCATATTTTGACCCTAACATGTCTAAGTATCTATAATAATCCATTTTTATCCTTGTGGCATGAGAAAAATGTGAGTACACCGTTCTCTTTTCAAAAAATTACAAGTGTACCACTCACTTCACCTATAAAGGCCACCCACTCCCCTTTATTCTTGAAACCTTGAAATTGTTTTGTTTCCACCAATACCTACCCAAATAACTTCCTAAATTCCATCCTCATATCCTAGAATCCTTATTTGGTCATAAATACAACCTTGGAAGGATTTTTTTTCAAACCGAAGGAGGTTACTTGAGGAAGAGGTAACGTTTCTTATAGAGTATATTAAACCATGATTATAAAAAAGCCTAAATATTTTCCATATAATTATATTATTTTTATGTTATGTTCATTAACTACAACCATCTTCACTTCTATCAAATGGATTATGAAATCATCATTCATGTGTACGGTGGACTACCGCCTCACGAACAAATGTTATTTCTTTTTTCCATTACCACCCCTCACGGTTGGTGATAAAAATAGATTAAATTTTTATATATTATATTTATGATATTATTATACTTATGAAATTATTATATCACACATACCTTCACACTTCCCATTATTTGGGAATATAATAATGTTTCTCGTGTGTATGACGGACTACCACCTCGTGAAGCGATGTGATTCATTAAAACATTACATGGAAAGTAATAAGGATAGATTTAATTAAAATATGTAATATATATAAAATAAAAATTATTATTTAATGTTAATATATCATTTAACTTTCTTTCTTTTAATTCTTCTAGAAAATGGAAACAGTGTTTATGTGTATGTACGACCTACTATCTCCATGAATGTGGTATTTTATTTTCTATCTCTAAATTTTATGGATTAATCTAAAAACATATATACTGAATATATATTATTTTTATATCATGGTTAAAATTCTGAATACTATGTAACCATGATTAAATTAAGAGGACCAAAAATAAAAAATCAAAACATACACAAAAAACAATGCAGTTATTGCCTGAAATGTGACTTTAACAAGGAATTGTTAATAAATGTGTAATAAAAGATCATAAGAAAGTAATATATAGTATGATATATATGATTATGGTTCTTTAATAGATGTATAATAATATTATATTTATTATACATGAGGTTCTAACATGTACGAAGAAATTAGTGACTTAAGGTTATGTATTTTTGCCTCAATTTTACTTTCCTTGAGACATATGCTATGTTATGCACCTATATTCTTTTATGAGGTGTATATATAACCCATTTTAAATGTAATATAATTTATTTATTTTTTATCATGATATTTTAAGTTTAATTTAATGTTATTACTTCATGGGACTTACAATTCAAATGACCAAAGTAGTATAGATTTCATGTTACAATCTCATCATTTATCGGGATTATTTATGATTATGTTTCTCATGATGAAATATTATGATCCATTTATCAATAAAAAAATGAATTTTATTATCCTATAGTTATTTAATGAGAATATATTTTTTCTATTTATTTTCATCTCTTTATGTACTCAATAGTTTGAAAGATTTTTTTATGAAAAAATTGTCATTATTTATCGCTTTGGTCGAAAACCCGTTTTTCTTCCAAAACCACGTTTTATAAAAAATGTTTTCAAAAATATTTTTAACATTATTGAAATTATTTAATAAATAATTTTTTACCCATTTTTTATTTTTTTTACAAATTTGTTTGAAATGAATCCTCATGCCATTTTCCAAATAATTATTGTTTGTCTTTTACAGAAAATGTGAAAGGAATCTCTATTTTAACGTTACGTTATGAACAAAATTTCCCTCTATCATGACCATTATTTTATTTTAATATTATTATATAACTTTATGAGTTTTTTTTAAAATAAAATTAATCCCAAAATATTTTATAATTTTTTAGTTTTAAAAAGTGATTTTCAAAGAAAATTTATCTTCCACAAGAAAGGTTTCAAGTGATTTATATTTCAAAATAATTATCCATTTAAGATGACATAACTTGATATAATTTATTATTTGATGGGGATATGAACCAATTATACCATTATTATTATTTATTTTATTTTTTATGATGAAAATATGTTTATGAAACCCATTTGTATTCTACGAGTTATACCATGATAAAATTCTTATGAAACCCACTTATTTTTATATAGGTTATGCAATGTTGAAATGATGAAATGATTATGAAACCTATATCTTTTCCATAGGTTATTATATGATGAAATTTTTATGAATCCAATTTAATTTCATGCATTATGATATGATGGAAGTTTAATGATATTGTATCACACATAAGTATGATTTTCATTATATGATGGGTGAGATATATATCTCCCTCTAATGTATTGGGTAAATATTTATATATTATGAGATAGACTGGACTGAAACAGGGTGTGAACTTAATTTAGTAAGGGAATTTTTCCATTATGATGGTCTTGGGAGTTAACTCTAACTACTATGATGTTTTGGGGAGTGAACCCATTCCACTATAATAGTCTTAGTAGTGAGCCTTGATTACTATGGAGATGATTTTCTATGCTTATGTGTATGCCATAAATCTATGTCTTATAACAATGATATGGTCTCATGGATCATTTTATTCGACTCTATTATGATTCATGTCTCCTTAACTTCCAATATTTATGCCATGACTCCATATTATGATTTTTGATATACATTGTATAGTTTTCAAATGTCATTCTCAAGTTCTAATACCCTTATGTTTATGTTATGCTTACACATCACCCTTGTTTAACCTTACTGAGTATATAACCTCACCCTTTCTTATATTTATTTTCCCTAGGTTATAAAGAAATGTATTATGCATGACATGTCTAATAAGGGTTCTAGTTATGAATAATATATTGGGAGATGATGTAGTTTACCTATGAACCATTTGTTTGTATTTCCAAGTTTCTAAAGGCACTATGCCTTTATGATCCTTAGGAGTGTGTTTGTGTAATGTAATAAATTTTCATTGAAAATGATGTAATATCTATGTATGATAAGTTGAGGTGACTATATTTGGTATCAAAGGATAGGTTTATATAACCTTTAGAAACTATGATGAGAAAAATTTAGTAGGATCCATAAGGAAATGTTTAAGGATAAGTCTAAGGACGAGTTAATGTATAATAAATTGTCCTGGAATCTTGGTAAAGGATAGAGTGAGTGTTTTCCAAGCAATTAAATCCCTATATAGATACTAAAATAGGATGTGTATATGGAACAAAGGTGTCTAAGAACAATTACTTCCAAAAGGTTGCATTGAGCTAGACTCGATCATCATCTAGTGCACGACAACAGGCCTTACTACACACCTAGTTTGACATTCCTAGGAGATATGATTTAGAAATTTACAAAATCTTTATGAGCCATCATGAGTGATTTGAATAATAACCATGAATGAACTATGTTAAAACTAAAGTGTCATATATTAGAAAGAAAGAGTCATGATTGAGACATCCTAATAGTAATTTTTCATGATTATGTGGTTCCCCACTATGATTATTATTTCTTACACTATGATTTTTGGTTTTAGTGAATGGATAGAGCCCAGAGGAACTATGTTAATGATGAGTGAAATGGAAAATTCAATGATTATATTACTGAGAAACCAAATGTTATGGGAGTTAGAATAAAAAATATTATTTATATGCTCACACAACTTTCTCAAGATATGAATCATTCTGGACTTCCAAATGAATAAAGAAGGGAATAATATTCTATCGAGTCCTTCATGAGGCAACATAAACCTTCTTTCAGTGGATCTTCTAATCCAATAGTTTTTGAATAATGGGTCATCACCACTAAAAATATATTTTTTGTTCTCTAGTGTTCGGAATATAGTGACCCAATCCCTTTACATATATCATTACATGATTTTAAGTATAATTAAACATCAAATTACAATCCAAGGATCATAAAGTCTAGTGTATTAGAGATTAGGTACATAATTAAACATCATGATCCTTGATCCGTCATTAATTGGGCCGTGCCTCATTTTTCCCACCCAGAGGATTCCGGGCGACCTGGCAAGGCGGGTGGATCCCAGGGGAGAGGCTCGCCCCGAAAGCGGACTCCCATGAATCGAACCATCGCTGTCGGGACGTTACCCTAGGGGATGCTCTGCCATCTCAGCTAGAAACAGCTCCTTCCCCGGATGGGGAGCCACCTTCGGGTGCTGCCTCTTCGTGGGGGAGGGGGTTTTCTGTGTGGAGGGTTCGAAAAGGCCACACTTGGAAATTCCCTTCAAAAAAGAAAGAATAAGAATAAAGACTAAAACATGGGTTAAAAGGAATAAAATAATGATATAAAAAGGCATGGAACATGATTAAATATAATTAATAATAACATGGGATCATATAATCATGGATTCATAGTAATGTGGAAACAAAATAAAACATGAATTTAGCACGAGTCAAGGGTCATTGCACATAGAGGATCACAAGTCAAGGATAACAACCAATACCATTGCACATAACATATCATGAGACTAACAATTACCCAATAAATTGGAGTGATATTTTGATGCACCCATCATAACATGTTCATGAATATGTTTTCCACATAAAGAATCATACATAAGAAATCAAACATAAACATATGGGTTACCCATAGAAAGAATTGGGTATAATAATCATGTCATAAGGCATATCAAAAGGGAATTTCATAATGGTTTCAATGAAAGTATGGATTTAAATCATACATGGAAATTAATAATGGAATATAGATACTGATAATGATAAGTGATGTCAATCTGAAGTGAAAATAGTGTTTAAGAAACTTTAGAATTAAAACATTTTAGCACGGTTTAAGGAAAAATATTAAAGAGAATTTAAAGAAGAAAATGAAAAAAATATTTCATATAAAACCAGAAGTGAACCAAGAATGTTTTTATAATAAAATGAATTATTTTATAAAAATAATTTTATCTTAAAATATATTATAGAGTGAACTTTAAATTGGGTAAGAATTTGGGAAGTTCCATTAAATTGGGCTTACTTATCGGGAGGAATCGAGTATGGGAACTTTTAAAAAAAATGTATATCTCCAAAAAAGAAGAATGGTCAAATCTTGATACATGATTTTGGAACATATATAAATAATTTAGAATATGTACATAAAAATAAAAGATAATTTCATTTGGGTAAATATAGAGAAAGAGTAACCTGAAGGAATAATGGAGGTTTAGGTAGAATCCCTTACCTTAAGTATGAAGGTGTTCTTCACTTGATCTTAATGTTCTGGATAATCAAATTAGATTCATTAATTAATAATTAAATAACCCTTTATATATGTATTTTATTTATTATAGCTTTATTAAGTTAATTTATGTCCTTTTATGGGTTAAGAGGTTCAATTTCATCATTTAGGAGCATCAGTTTCCTTGGTTTTCAGGATCAGTTTACTTACATACATGTACAAAAGGTCATATAAAGTGGGGGTAATTATCCAGAATTAAAATTATATGTTATTAATGATATTAAATAGGTTAAATTGGTATTATATATAATTTTTTTTTATAAAATTACAATTAATCATTAGATAAATATTTAATGATAATCGTTTGGTATTATTTTGGCAGTTTTTGATCACAACGAACTCATTTTGTTTTATAAATTAATATCATGTGTAAAAAATGATTCCAGAACATTAAATAAGATATAATAAATATATTATAATCTAGTTCAGCCATAAAAATGGTTTCATGACCATCCTTAAAGATATTAATGGAAATTGAAAACTTTGTTGTCCTTGAACGTGATAAATTAACACATGACAGATGATGTTTCCATTTTTAGTATAAAAGGAGGGGGAAAGAAAGATGATGATGAATTATTCCATTAGCATAAAAAAATTTCAGTATATGTAAGGTAATGGATTTATCATACCATTTGGATGAGGGGAAGTGAGGATAGAAAAATAAAAAAAAGGAACTTGAAAATAAATTAAAAGTTAAGGAAGAGGGTTTTACCTCTTGATTCCTTCTTATTGAGAACCTCCTTAGGGGATTGGTTTTGGTCTTTTGTTAATACCAAAAGCTCCTGGACATGGGGGAGGGTCTTGGGATGATATTTTAGTATAATTTGGACAAGTCTCAAGGCTTTAGAGGTGTGAGGAGAAGAGGTGGTGAGGGGTGGTATTTATATTGGAGGAGAGGGGTGTTTTCTCATTATTTAATTCATTAGTTTATTATTTTGCTCAAGACAAGAAATAGTATTGATTATTGAGAATAAATAAAATAATCAGATCATGTGATTTCAAACCAATGGTTCTTAAATCAGCGATGAATCAAATAATAGTGTATTTAACTTATAATGTATAAATACTGTAAATTATCGTATATCACTATTCACAAAAAATCAAGTATTTTAGAAAAATAACAAAAATTCACCCTAACCATTTTTCAATGTGTAGAATTAAAAAATGAACTCCATTATATGAAAATAATTTTCTAAATATATAAAATTATTATTTTAATTAAAATCATCATTTACTTAGAAAATATTGATTTTAAAATTATAACTGCTTTTATATCACTTTAAAAAATTAACTATGGCCCCATAAAATTATCTTATAGTCATAAGACATAAAAATTCTAATTTATGAATACATTTTATAAAAATAAAATTTCTTTTAAATTATTAAATTAGTCATAAAATTTTAATTAAATATTTATGACTTATAAAAATACTAACACTTAATTAATAATTTTTAAAATATTTATTTAATTATACTATGATATAATTATATCATATTGTCACTTATGATATGGATAAATTTTATTTATAATTTCATTGGAGAGGTTACTATTCAATTGTTCGGTTTACTATTTATAAGGGTCATGTTACTATTCTAAAGTTCAAGTTACTACTCCTTTGGTATATGTTCCTTAACTTATAGAAATGACTTTTATTTCATTAATTATTCATTTATAAAGTTTTTATTGTGTTATTAATGTTATTTTATGTCATTATACTATATTAAATAATTATAAGAAGGGAATTTCATTGATAAAAGTTTTAGGTTGTTACACATAACATGAAAAATTCATTTTGGCTATTTACCATTTAGAAGGTGAAATCGATCAATGGTAGAATCTTATAAAGAATATGAGGTAATATTATAAAATTGAATCCATGGATTAGGACGAGTTTAGGAACTTATTTCTCAATAAGTACTTTTCTCATATTTTTCATATAAAGATGGAGAAGGAGTTCCTTGAGCTAAAGAAAAAGGATGATGAATCTGCTGGTACCTACAAGGTAAATTTTATAAGACTTGTGAGGTACGCTTCTAGTATTATCATCCAAATTAAAATTAAGGTTGATCGATTATTCAGTGGCTTAAATGCAAGTTTCTGAAGGGAGTTATCCATAAGAGTCTTAAGTAGATATGAATATATTTTTCTTTGTGCTATCAAGGTGGAAATGAAGGTTAGAGTTATGCCTCAATCTTATGGTTTTGATAAGAAGAGAAAAATGGAATTTAAAGGAAAATATAAAAACTATAGAGAGAAGAATATGAGATTTCCTTTATGCTCAAAGTGTGGGAATAAATGGAAGAAACCGTCTTAAAGGGACTAGTAAATGTTTTAAGTGTGGAATAGAAGTTCATCAAGCAATTGATTACTAAAGCTATGGGAAGATGTTACTTGATGATATGAATAGAGAGAAAGCTGCAAAAAATGCACCACCAACACCCTAGTGTTTCAAATACGAGGAGTATGGGAACTATTGTAACACCATGAGATTTTTTGATTTTTTTTTATATTTTTGATATTTTACATTTCACGTGACACTAGAAATAGTTCTTAGATATATATATATATATATATATTAAAACACTAAGTCAAATATTCCTTTCACAAAATACCAAATTATCTTGCACTACACGTATTACCAACTTGTCTTGCTCTACATGCAATACCAACTTGACTTTCACTACCCACAACATCGACTTGACATACATTACACGCAACATCAATGTTTCTATAAAATATCATTTTTTTGTTATAATTATTTAAATGAGATAATTATAAGCTATCCATTAAAATTAGTTATACAAATAGTAATAACTAATTTTTAAATATTATTTATAATTTTTTTATATAGATAAAACATATTGGTAATGAAAGATATGATTTTTAGTAAAGTCCTATTTTTAAAAATATCATTTTCTTAAATAAACCGCTTTTAATAATAAAATTAATTTTATATGCATTTAGAAATTGAATATGATAAAATAAACTTTATTTTTGGATTTATAATGTTGAAATTATATTAGGGTGAATTTTTTGCATTTTTCTAAGAAACTTTATTTTTTGATGAGTAGTGAAAAATACTACGTTTTAGTTAATAATTGCCATTTTGTTTAAATAATTATTAATGTTAAATTATAATTTAATTTTTTTTCTTTGAAAAATTAGATCAAGTATTCATCTATTAATACCATTTAGGTAATTATAATCAATTTAACTTTGAAATTCAATATAAAAACATAACAAAATTTTGAACATTTTTCTATTTTAAAAACCCGTTATTTCGTCCCATCTGCAGGATTTTCATTACTCTTAATTTTCTAGCTAATGTGAATTGAATTTAGAAAAATTGACATAAAACATTTTAATCAGTATAATATTTATATTCTAATAATATCAACTTAATTTTTGACCAAAAATATTATTAAAACTGATTAAAATTAATCACAGCGATTAAGGTCAAATTAAGCCTAATTAGGGAGTAAACCTTAAAATTAAGGGCCCAAATGACCTAGAAACTTGTAAAAAAGCAATTGGATGTCCATATTTCGGACACAAACCTTAAATTATTTATTTATGTTGGTTTGTTATGACTTTTTTGAGGTAATAACACGCGTACACCTAACTTGATTTCAAAAATTCCAAGTGAGTCCTTTTCCTTTCCCATAAAAGGCCACCACCTCTCCCTATTATTAACACCTCTAAAAGATATTAGGTTAGAAAATATCTTCTTAATTAGCTTCCCAACATAATACCTTCCTTCTATAATCCTTACCTTGGGTAGAAGGAAATCTAAGGAATCCTTTTGGCCCAAACCAAAAGGAGTTACCCGATTAAGAGGTAACATATTCTCTCAAGTCATTTCTTGTATTTTCCTTCCCCACCCCCTCCAAATCTCTTTATTATATGATTATATAAAAATATTATCCTAAATATACTAATTTTTTTTATGTAAATGGTTCAACCTAAACTTACACACATCTCTATCTAATTGGTAGCAAACAAACTATTTTTGTATACGACGAACTATTGCTTCACGAAACGATTATTATTCACTTTTTACATTACCAACTACCATGGTGGAAATTATGATGGAAACTCAATTTATATATGTCATATATTATATTTATTATTTATTTAAGCTTCTGTATTCCTTTTTACAACACATAACTTTTTTACTTTCTATTTTGTGTTAATACGATAATTTTGTTTGAGGAAGTGTGGACTACTGCCCCCTCAAAGCGATATGATTTGTTCATACACTAAATGGATGTATTAAGTATAGTTTTAGTTAATATATATGATATATATATATATGATATAATAAAGATACTATAATTATTATATATATATACATATATATATACATATCTGTATTTTACTTTTTCCCATTCAACATGACAATTAAATGGAAATAGTGTTCGTGCGTACATACGACCTACCATCTCCATGAACGGTGTACTTTGTTTCATACTTATATATTATACAGATTATTATATTAAAAATACAATTTATATAAATGATATTTATATCATGGTTTACATTCAAGAAATTATGATATAATTATAAGGTCAAAAGATATAATAGATTAAGACAGATACGAAGAATAAAGTGAATATTATCCAAAGTGAAACCTTAACATAGCATTGTTAACAAGTGGGTAATATAAGGTCATAATAAAACCACATATGGTATTATATATAAGAATTTGGTTCTTTAAAAGTTTTATAAAAAATTTATATTTATTACACAGATGGTTTGAACGAGTACGATGAGATTCAAGACACAAGGTAAGAAGATTTCATCTCACTTTTTATTCCCGTGAGATACATGCTATGTTTTTCACTCTTTACTTTTGTGTAGTGTAAGTACTGACCATGATTTTATTATATGTATATTATAACCAAATTTATGGGTATTATTATATCCTTTTTATGAACTTTCATTCATGGGGTTTTAAGTTTCAAAAGTTACCAAATCGGTAAAAATGTTTTATCTCAATTTTCCTTCTTTGAGACTCATATTTTTTTATACACCTAAAATCTTTTTCGAGGTGTATATATTTCCATTTTACATGTTCTATAATAAATATAGTTGTTTTAATGATATTTTAAGCTTCATATAATTTCCTTTTCTCACATAGAGAGAATTATCCCAAGTTACCAAGTTATAAGAGTTTATTGAGACAATCTCAACGCTTTTCAAGATTGTTTACGTTTAAACTTCCTTTGATGAGTTATTATGATAAATATCTCGAGACATTAATTAATTTTATTATCCTTTTATTATTTATTCAATATTCATGTAGTGGTACCATTTTATACTCTTTGGTACATAAGATAATTAAGAAAGTGTTTTTAATAAAGCCTGATTTTACCCTCTCTTTGGTCAAAAATCTGTATTCTTTCAAAACCATGTTTTCTAAAAAGGGTTTCCAAGAATATTATACTAATATCCTATGATCATTAAAATAAATTTTTAACTTTTTTTTCTTTTACCAATGTTATCAAATGAATATTCTTGTCACTTTCTGAACGAGGTAATTTTCTATCATTTTTACCGTGTAAAATGAATGTTCTTTTTACCTCATATGACATGTATGAATTTGTCTGATGTCAATCCGTTGAAGATTTATTTTCATGTTTAAAGTTTATTTTTTTTCAAAAAATGTTTTTAAAATAAATTTTCAAAGAAAATGGTTTTCAAATGTTTTCAAGCTTATTTTATAAGTTTTCAAGAAAAATGGTTTTTGAAATGTTTTCAAACTTATTTTATAAGTTTTCAAGAAAAATGGATTTCAAAACATTTTAAAAAAATATTTATAAAATTAAAAATTATTTTCAAAGAAATTATTTTCAAAAAGTTTTTAATATTTATTTATAAGTTTTTAAAGTGTTTTCAAATAATTTTTTTAAAATTTTTTGAAGCTTATTTTATAGGTTTTTAAGGAAAGAAGTTTTCAAATGATTTCAAGTCTTTTTTATAAGTTTCAAAGGTATTTTATATGAAAATCATTATCAAATGGTTTTATGTATTAAAAATACATTTTTCAAAGAATAAATGATATTTTCCTCAAGAAATGTTTTTGAAAGATATTTCGAAATTATTTTCCATCTAAGATGACATCTGTTGATGTTAATCATTCCCTTATAGGAAATGATCTAAAGGTTCCATTAATATCCTTTCTAGGAATGGTTTATGCTTAATTTTATGGTATTTATGAAACTAGTTTATATTACATGGGTTATATGTTTTTGAAGATCCATTTATTTTCCACAGGTTATATGCTCTTGAAACCCACTTATTTTCACGGGTTATGATTTGATGAAATGATTATGAAACGTATCTCTTTTTCATAGGTTATGATGTGATAAATTTTTAATGATACCCATTTAATTTCATGGGTTATGATTTGATGTTTATATAACCCATATTTTTTTTATGGTTCATGATATGATGAATGTTTTGTGGAATATGCATGTATGATTTCATTATGTGATGAGTGAGACCTATATCTCCCTCCAATGCATTGGATAATGATAAATGTTTTATGAGATCAAAGGGTACGCAGGAGGAAATACCAAGATCAAAATAATAGGGTACACCGAATAAAATTCTAAGCTTGAAGTAAGAGGGTATACAGAGAGGAAATCTCAAGCCTGAAACAAGAGGGTAAACAAGAGGAAATCCCAATCCCGAAACAAGAGGGTAAACGGTAGGACATCCCAAGCTCGAAAAAAGAGGGTATACAGAAAGACAGCCCAAACCCCACATAAGAGTGTACATGGGAGTACATACCAATACCCAAACAAGATGGTATAGAGGATGAAATTGCAAGCCTAAAACAAGAGGGTAAATGGTGGGAAATCCCAATCCTGAAAAAAGAGGTTAAACGAGAAGACATCCCAAGTTTGAAACAAGAGGGTAAATGGGAGGACATCCCAAGCCCGAAATAAGTGGGTGCATGAGAGGTAATACAAATCCTGAATCAGATACAAGGGTGATTAGGCCAAGCCTAACATGTTACAAAGGCCTTGGTAGGCTGCTTTGAAATAGGGGTTTTATATGCTTATGTGTTTTCCATAATTCTTTGTTTTATTCATAATTTATTATTTCAAGGATTATGTTATTTATTTTCTTATCGTTCATGTCTTATGAACTTACAATCTTTATTATGATATCTAATATGCAGGGTATGATCTTCAAATATTATGCTCATGTTTCATACCCTTTTATTCTTGTTATGCTTATAAATTTTCTTTATTTACCCTTACTGAGCATCTAAGATCACCCCTTTCTTATGTTTCCTTTTTTCAGATTATGGAGAAAGGTTTTAGGTAGAATTACTAAAGGTGTATATATTTATGGGATATTTTGAAGATCTTTCACCAGGATATATGATTTTGTTTCCAAGTTTCCAAAGAAACTAAACTATTACGGTCCTCGAGCATGTATTTTTCAATGTACCAAATATTCATATAAAATGATGTAATATCCATGTATGTTAAGCCTGAGTCACTATAGTTGGTATCAAAGTAAAGGTTTAAACAAACTTTAGAAACTAGGATGATAAATATTTAGTGATATCCCTAGGTATATTTCTAGGAATATGTTTAGGGATGTCTCGAAGGATAAGTATAAGGATGAGTCAACATTTAGGAAAATGTCCTGGATTTTTGGTAAAAGATAGAGTAAGTTGTTTACTAGAAATAAATACCTATCTGGGTACTACAAGTGGATGTGTCTCTAGCACAAATGTACCTAGAGGTAACAACTCTAACAAGATGTTTCGAGCCTGACTCGGGGTAATCTGGTACATGAAAATGGGCTTTATTGCACACCTGGTTTGACACTCTTGGGGGATATTCTTTGAAAATTACCAAACTATTCACGAACCATAATAAAGGATTTAAATATAAGTTAAATATGAATAACCTAGGATAAAACAAATTTTCATAGATTTTTTAAGTACAATCCATGATATAGGCACCCTATAAGTAATTTTTTTCATTATTATATGGTATCCCAATATGAAAATTTTTTCTCACACTATTCTTTCAGGTTTTCGTCAATGAATATAACTATAAGAAACATGGTTAACATTGAATGTTTCAGATGTGGAAAGTACGAAAAATGTAAAAATTGATGTTCTAAGTGGAAATCTCATAAAGAGAATCAGGAAGGTGGTATGAGTATTGGATATAATTTTGAAGATAAAAAGATCAAAAATGACATATGAAAGGTATGTGATGTTCTTCCAGTATTTTTTAAGTTGATCGTAAGAAGAATTATTAGATTGAGGTTGAGGAACCTTAAGACATGATTCATATTTCATATTCTAGGAATGAGGTATTAAGGAATAAGCTTATAAATCTTGAGTAATGGTTTAAGAATAAAGTTGGATTAATGGAGTATTTATGTTTTGGAATATGAATCATGAAATGTATAAGTAATTTTAGTATAAGTTTTCATTAAGGAGTGAAAAGGAAATTTTAAATGGTGATGAAGACATAGAAAAAGGATTTAATGGAAATGTGATATTTGGATTAAGGTAAGGTAACCCTTAATTAATGCCTAACGTTGAGATAATGATGTTTGGAAAAAGGTATTCTAGATATGAATAAGTTAATTAGAAGGTATAGATTTCCTTGGAACTTATTATTGAAAAAGTGATATATTCCATCAAGGATGAAGTTTACAACTTCTTGGATTCAAAGGATAAATCCATTAATCATTAGAATAATGAAGCATGCATGATTTCCCAAAGTATTTATGGTAATTAAGGTTGTTACTATGTTTCAATGGAATATACGATGAGGGTATTCACTTGTTTTGAATGTGACAACCAAGTGGTATATCTTGATATATAAGGGGTCAATGTTAAGACTATTTCATGACATTGGTTTTCAAAATCTTTGAATTTTCATCTTTTGGAAGGATTATAAGGTTAACCATTTATGGAAAGTTTAAGTTAAAATTTAGATGAAGTCAGTAAGATTAAATTGTTACCTATACATATGAGAATTTATGTATATTGAATAGACTATTCAAACTACTTTTTATTGATGATAACATATGGAAAATGGGATGTCATATCATAGATCTCATGATCTGTTGGTACTTAGGGAATGAAAAAGTTACCTTCCCTTTTTAGAGAAAGAGGTGGAGTGGATCAACAAACAATAAAGGGTTACATTGTCCTAAAATCATGCAAGTTTATATTTTCTTGAAAAATATTCAAATTTAGGTAAAATAATATTGAAACCAGAAATATTGTCCTAATACCTTCGTTTCTGATGAATCACAAGGTCCCTTATTCATAGAAGATTTATGGATTTATAATTTTTAAATTTCTCTTGACTTTATTCCCTATCACTATCCATCAGAACATGATACTTATATTTTTCTTCCATTTCCATGATTTCACTTCCAAAATATGTTCTCCTATTTGGAAACCCAGTTATATGTTACTTTGGGTAACCGTTATGGTCCCAACTTTCCCTTTTAAGGGAAGTTTTAGTATTCATTTTTACATTGTGGGTTTCTATGAATGAAACTTTCAAGTATTAAAAATTTGATAAACCAGATGAATTTCGAGGGAGAAATTCATTTTGAGGGGGGTAGAATGTAACTCCCCAAGTTTTTTTGATTTTTTTTCGAATTAATTTATCTTTTTGATATTTTTCATTTCACAAGACACTGGAAATAGTTCTTTATATATATATATATATATATATATATTAAAACACTAAGTAAAATATTCCTTTTACACAACACTGCCTTTTCTTGCACCACACACATTACCAACTTGGCTTGTGCTACATAAAATAAAAATCTGACTTGCGCTACCCATAGCATAGACTTGGCGTACGTTACACACAACACTGATGTTTCTATGAAACATCATTTTTTTGTTATAATTATTTAAATGATAGAATTATAACCTAGAAATTAAAATAGGTTATATGAATATTTATAATTAATTTTCAAATATTATTTATAATTTTTTTATATAGAAAAAAATGTATTGGTAATGAAAGATATGATTTTTAGTAAAGTCCTTTTACGTTTAAAAATACCATTTTCTCAAATAAACCTATTTTAATATTAAAATTAATTTTTGATGTATTTAGAATTTTAATTTGATAAAATAATATTTATTTTTGAATTTTTAATTTCAAAATTATCTTATGGTGAATTTTTGAGATTTTTCTAGAAAAACTTTATTTTTTGATGAATAGTGAAAAAAACTGCATTTTAGTTAATAACTGCCTTTTTGTTTAAATAATTATCAATGTTAAATTATTATTTAAATTTTTTTAAGGTAAAATTAGATCAATTATTTAAATTTTAATAACATTTAGATAATTATAATCAATTTCAATTTTAGATTGAATATAAAAACATAACAAACTTTTGAACATTTTTCTACTTTAAAAAATCGTTATTTCATCCCATCTACTGGATTAACATTAATCTTAATTTTCCCGATAATGTGAATGGAATTTATAAAAAATGAAATCCAAATTATAATAATTATAATATTTAGATTCAAATAATATAAACTTAATTTTTGACCAAAAAATTAGTAAAAGTGATTAAAATCAATCAAAGTGATTAAGGTCAAATTAAGCCTAATTAGGAACTAAACCTTAATCTTAAGGGCCTAAATGACCTATAAGATTTTAAAAACCAATTTTATATCCATATATTGGATTAAAACCTTAAATTATTGATTTAGGTTTGTTTGGTATGAATTTTTTTAGGTAAGAACATGTGTACACCTAACTTGTTTTCAAAAATTCCAAGCGAGTCCTTTTCCTTCCCTATAAAATTCCACCACCTCTACCTCTTATTCACACCTATCAAACCTATTAGTTTTAGAAAATATTTTCCCAATTAACTTCCCAACATTCATCCCTTCCTCCTATAATCCTTCCTTTGATTATAAGGCAATCCAAGGAAGGCTTTTGGCACAAACAAAAAGGAGTTAGCCGATTAAGAGGTAGCGTCTTCACTCAAGTCCTTTATTTTATTTTCCTTATCCACCCCTCCAAATATATTTATTATATTATTATATAAAAAAGTATCCTAAATATACTAGTATGTTTATATGTAAATGGTTTGAGCTACACTTATACACACCTCCATCTAATGGGTAACGAACATACTGTTTTTGTGTATGGCAAACTACTGCCTCACGAAACGACAATCATTCATTTTCCATTACCACATACCATGGTGAAAATTGTGATGGACACTATATTTATATATGTAATATATTCAATTTATTATGTCTTTAATCTTATTTTTTTATTTTTACAATACATATCTTTTCACTTTCTATTTTGTGCTAATTCGATAATTTAGTTTGAGGAAGTGTGGACTACCGCCCCCTCAAAGCGATATGATTTGTTCATACACTACATGGTTGTATTAATTATGGGTTTAGGGAATATATATGATATATATATATGATATAATAAAGATAATATAATAATTATATATACATGAATATATATACATATATGTCTTTTACTTTTTTCCTTTCAACACGATAATTAAACAGAAATGATGTTCATGCATGCGTACGACCTACCGTCTCCATGAATGTTGTATTCCATTTCATAATTATATATTCTATATATTATTATAATAAAAATATACTATATATAAATTATATTTATATCATTTTTTACATTACTGAAATCATGATATAAGTATAAGGACCAAATATATAACAAATTAAGACACATGCGAAGAGTAAAGTGAATATTACCTGAAGTGAAACCTTAACATAGGATTGTTAGAAAGTGGGTAATGTAAGGTCATAATAAAAACATATATGGTATTAGATATAATAATTTGGTTCTATAAAAACTGTATAAAAAATTTAAATTTATTATATTGGTGGTTTGAACGAGTATGATGAGAGTCAAGATATAAGGTAAGGAGATTTCATCACACTTTTTATTCCCGTGAGATACATACTATGTTCGCCACTCTTTCCTTTTGTGTGGTGTATGTAATTCCCATGATTCTATTATATTTATATTATACCTAAATTTATGGTTATTAAAATATACTTTTTATGAACTTTCATTCATAGGGTATTATGTTTCAAAAGTTACCAAATCAGTAAAAATGTTTTATCTCAATTTTCCTTCTTTGAGACTCATGTTTTGTTATGCACCTGAACTCTTTTTCAAGGTGTATATACTTCCATTTTAATTTTACTATCATGAATATCATTATTTTAATGATAATTTAAGCTTAATGTAATTTCCTTTTCTTACATTGAGAGTATGATCCCAAGTTACCAAGTTATAAGAGTTTATTGTGACTATCTCATTGGTTTTGGAGATTGTTTACATTTATGGTTCCTTTGGTGAGTTATTCTGTTCTATCTCTTATGAAATTAATGAATTTTATTCTCCTCTAGTTATTAATTCTATATTCATGTAGTGGTACCATTTCTTACTCTTTGGTATATAATATAGTTAAGAAAGTGTTTTTAAGAAATCCTGACTTTACCCTCTCTTCGGTCATAAAACTTTGTTCCTTCAAAACCATGTTTTCTAGAAAGGGTTTCCAAGAATATTCTACTAATATCCTATGATCATTAAAATACATTTTAAATATTTTTTTCTTTTACCAATTTTCAAAGGAATCTTCTTATCTCTTTCTAAATGATGCAATTTTCTATCCTTGTAACCGTGAAAAAGGAATGTTTTTTACCTCATATGATATGTATAGATTTATCCACCATCAATAATTTGAAGATTTATTTTCATGTTTAAAGGTTATTTTTTTATTTAATTTGTTTTAAAAGAAAAATTCAAAGAAAATGGATTTCAAAACGTTTTTAATCACTATTTATAAGTTTTAAAAGTATTTTCAATGGAATTATTTTCAAAACAATTTCAAGACTTCTTTATAAGTTTTCAAAGTGTTTTCAAAGATTTTTTTTAAATTTTTTAATATTATTTTATAAGTTTTCAAGGAAAAAGGTTTTCATATGATTTCAAGTTTTATTTATAAGTTTTAAAGGTATTTTATATGAAAATTATTATCAAATTGTTTTATGTATTAAAAAGACTTTTTCAATGAATAAAGGATATTTTTCTCAAGAAATGTTTTTGAAAGATATTTCCAAATTATTTTCTATCTAATATGACATATATTAATGTTACTCATTACCATATAAGAAATGATCTAAAGGTTCCATTCATATCCTTTCTATGAATGGGTTATGCTTAATGTCATGGTCTTTCTAAAACCTATTTATCTTCCATAGGTTATATGTTTATGAAAATCCATTTCTTTTCCACGGGTTATATACTTTTGAAATATACTTGTTTTCATGGGCTATGCTTTGATGAAATGATTATGAAACCTATCTCTTTTCCTTAGGTTATGATGTGATAAAATGTTATTGATAACCGTTTCATTTTGTGGGTTATGATTTTATGTTTATAGAATCCATATTTTTTTCATGGGTCATGACACGATGAATGTTTTGTGGCACATGCATGTATGATTTCATTATGTGATAGGTGGGAGCTATATCTCTATCCAATTCATTAGGTAATGATAAATTTTTTATGAGATCAAAGGGTACATGGGAGGATATACCAAGACAAAAAAAAGAGGGTTAATGGGAGAACATCCCAATCCCAAAAAAATAGGGCATACAGGAGGAAATCCCAATCCCAAAACAAGAGGGTAAATAGGAGGAAATTCCAATCCCGAAACAAGAGGGTAAATGAGAGGACATCGCAAGACCGAAAAAAGAGGGTACATAGGAGGAAATCCCAAGCCTGAAACAAGAGGGTACACAGGAGGACATCCTAATCCCTAAACAATAGGGTATACGAGATGAAATCCCAAGCTTGAAACAAGAGGGTAAATTGGAGGAAATCCCAATCCCAAAACAAGAGGGTAAATGGGAGGACATCCCAAGCCCGAAACAAGAGGGTACATGGGAGGACATCCCAAGCCCGAAACAAGAGGGTACATGGGAGGGAATCCCAATACCAAAGTAGGAACACGAGTGATTATTCAAGCCTAATATGTTATAAATTCCTTGGTAGGATCCCTTGACATAGGGTTTTTATATGCTTATGTGTTTGCTACAATTCCATATTTTATTCTTAAGTTATTATTTCAAGGATTATGTTCTTTATTTCCTTATGGTTCATGTATTATCAACTTACAATCTTTATTATGATCTCTAATATGTTGGGTATGATCTTCAAATGTTATTCTCATGTTCCATACCCTTTTGTTCATGTTATTCTTATAGATTTTCTTTATTTACCCTTATTGAGTATTTGAGATCACCCCTTTCTTATGTTTCATTTCTCCAGGATATGAAGAAAGGTTTTAGGTAAAAGTACTAAAGGTGTATATATTTATGGGATATTTTGAATATCTTTCACCGGGATATAATATTTTGTTTCCAAGTTTCCAGAGGCACTAAACTATTACGGTCCTCAGGCATGTATTTTTGCAATGTACTAAATATTCATCTAAAATGATGTAATATCCATGTATGTTAAGCTTGGGTCACTATAACTATACTAACCAAATCCCAAATACAAAGGTTAATAACAATGATGGACATCGACAACCTCTTAATCCAATAGATAAAGGGAAATCTCATGTGATCACTGTTTCTGGTGAGGGGTGCAATAACGATGTTGTGAAAGGTACAATTACCATACACTCTAGAACTGGTAATGTATTATTTGACTATAGATCTACCAATTATTTCATATTTGAAAGATTTTATAAGAGTATCAATGTCATGACCCATCCCAATGAGGCTCATGTTGTGACTCCCCAAGTCCACCTCCAACAGGCCAGGGGATGGAGCTAGCATTGAGTAGGAATATCACTAACATGGGAGGCCTTAGCCTATGTATCTGTATACATGTACACATCTCCAAGCCTATAAAATGATGAAATGTAAAAAAAACTGAACAACCATGCATGTATACATCTAAATCCCAGAACCAGAGTATGATAGGAAGAAAAGGAAAGTAAATAGGGACAAATAAAATCCCACAACAAAGAGTCTAAAAACAAGAAAAACATGAAAGTAATGCTGGGGAATTCTGTCAAAATACTTTGGGAACACACCTCAGTTTTTCTAGTCTCACTAAGCACTATCTAGTCTTGGACCATCTAGGAATATATCAAAAGTTCAATTGTCTTCACAAGACATGAAACATACGGGGAAATCCTATGTAGGGGTGAGTATTACAATATCCAGTAGGACATCACGAAACCATAAAGTATACAACAAAGGAATACAGTCAGCTCTATACAGGTATATGTTTACATCACATATAAAAATAATATCAAGATATACTCAACAAAAACACATAGTCTAAAGGTAATTCACAACCATAATACTAGATTGTAATTCTAGCTCGAAGGTTCCAAAAATCACTCATCCAAGAGAACACACTCCTGAGTCTGATAACACTAATGGCGTCTATCTGAGAGGTAGTGATAATTTGGTCTCACCTTTAGAAGTACACATTGAAATTCCAAAGAGATATGATACATAGATGAGGTTCATACCTAAGGCCATGGGGTATACCAACAAATCAATTTGGATTAACCCATTAAGTATAGGATCGACGTCCACGTAGTATTGGTCACGATGATACTAATAACTCCACCTAAGGAACAAAGATGAATAGAGGATCTCACTCCGAGCCTCACAGAAGGATTCCAACAACCCTATCTCAGAATCTTGCTAAAGGGATTACTTTCTTAGGAGTAGGAGATGATTCTATACTAACCCTCATTTAATAGATATGGGGAACATACCCTAATGAAACTGGTCCAAGATACAGAGGTCAAGGGATTCAATCCAAATTTTAAGGAGTACAAGACGTGTAGTAGCGTTACACACTACGTCCCTTTTGACCCTAGGCCCTGACCATGTAAAACGGCCTATGTCTGTGTCTATGTAGAATTACATGACATGCTACTGCCCATGTAATTTTGTCCATGTACTAGTACATGGCTTAACCCATGTACATTTATCCAGGATATTTCTATGTGGGAGTACATGGCGTGATCGTTCCCATGTACTCCATTCTGTATCTGTGTATCCTCTAAGGTACATTCCGAGCCAAAGGGGATAGGTCACACTCTGTGTGATAGGGTCACACACCGTGTGATACTTATCTCCTTCCTGAAACCCTATCCACTGCTAAGAGGAGAACACATGGCGTGTGGCTCTGCATTACACACCATGTAGTGCAGAAATTTACAGATTCCCAGATCTGGTTTTTGTGTGTCTTCTATAGGGATGCGACTACCATTCTAGCCCCACCTCACCTGAAAAAATGGGAAACTTTGTCAGTCGAGCGTTGATGTCGATAAAGAACATCATCCAACTATTTTATTCATTTGGAAAATTCTTTCAAATGATGTTCCTCATTACATGTCGAAGAACAAAAAAATGGGTACCTACATTGTTTGATTCATTGTAATTTCCATTATCGCACCATCGTCATGTTGTACCGATCCTAGATCTAAAATATTAGATAATTTCACCAAGAAATGGGTGTACAACGATCGATTCATCAGGATGTGTCGAGCCATGGGCCAACGAAGAATGCTTGTGATGAGGAATCGAGTAAGAAAAGAAAAAGAACAATTAAGAGGAACAAACCTTCATCGATGTTCGTGTCAACCTCAATTCACTAATGTTAGAATGATAAGTAAATAATCAATAATCATGAATAAATTTCCCAATGAATCCCCACAATAAATGTATCCCACAATATAAATGATCCACAAATAAATCTGTTGGTTGATTGATCCATTTTCATCATAGAAACCAAAACAGGGAAATAAAACTAAATCAAATAATATCCTACCTCAATTTGGATCGATCAATAATGAAGAACGGAGATGTGCTATGAACATTGGCAAGATCCTCTAACTTCATATTGCACCGTTCATCAATCTCTGATCCGGTCATCGTCCGCCAATGAAAAGTCATTCACCAGCTCTCAAAAAATCCTCTGGATCTCTAGGTTTTAGTGAAAAAACCTAGGAATTCCCCATAACCATTTATTTATAAAATAGGTTAGGTCACTGCGTCGATACAATAAAATAAAATAATTTAATTAATTAATTTTTTTATTTTATGGCCATGATGAATTTTTCACAAATGCTCCATAAAGACCGAGGTTATATCATAACTTGGGTAAAATATATATTCTAAACTCAATGGTGCCCTCATATTTCTGATATGGTCCCCCAATTATAAGATAGTCTACTTTTTCAAGAAAACTTTTCATGCGTTCTATTTAATACATTTAATATATTTCAAACATTTATTTTGGGCACACTGGGTCTCAGAACCACATGCTGGCTCAAAACTTAGTCTTGAAAATAATCAATATAATATCTAAAAATAATACAGGGAAAGTCTAATTCATTAAATTCTCCCCACCTTGGGTCTTTATTTCATGAAAATCCAAAATAAGGGCTACACAAAGATATGTGGGTACTGCGTACGAATCTAAGCCTCCTGATCCCATCTAATATCCAGAAGATTCCCATGATGCCATTGGATCATACTAAAGGAATTGATCACCCATGAAGGATCCTCTCCTTCCTCGATCTATACCAGGTACTCAACAAAGGTAGATCCATCCCCGATGTCCAGCTCACCCCAGTCGATAACGTGTGATGGGTCATGCACGTACCTCTTCAGCTACAACACATGGAAGACTTCATGTACTTGGTCTAATTGTGGAGGTAGAGATAAGCGGTATTCCACCTCACAAATTCTAAAAAGTATCTATAATGGTCCAATTAATGTCATAGATATCTTTCCTCCCTATAAAAATATATACAATCCACATCAAGGTGAAACCCATAGGAACACATGGCCTCCCTCATTGAAATCCAAAGGCCTCTATCGCATGTTCACATAAGACTTCTAACAGCTTTGTGCAGTCCTCATCCAGATGATCTTCACATTCTCAGTAGTTTCTCACACCAACTCCACGTCCATGAGTACTGACTCTCATAGGTCAGTCCAACAAAGTGGTGTCGTACAGGTTTTCCCTTACAAAGCCTCGAATGGTGTCGTACCAATGGTGGAATGATAGATTTAATTATACGCAAACTCCACCAGTGGTAGGTGATCATCCTAACTATGAACAAAGTCCAGCATGAAAGCTCGTTTCATGTCCTCCTAGACCTGAATGGTCTGCTTAGTCTAGACATATTTTTGTGGGTGAAACGTCATGCTTAATCATAACTAATTCCCCAAAACCTCCTATAATCCCTTCCTCAGCCTGGATTTTAAGCAAGTAACATGAACAAAAATGATCATCAATAGAAATCCATGGAGTCAGACTATCTCCTACATGTAGAGGTGGCTGAAGCTGTCTATTAAACTCCACATTTGGATAGCTAAGAAGTGGGAAGACATGGTGAGTCAGTATACAATCACCCAGATGACATCATGTCCCCTATATATATGTGGTAGGCCTATCATGAAGTCTATGGATATCCCATCCCACTTTCACTCTGAAACTTCAAGGGGTTGAGCTAAAATCACTGTAACTTAGTGTTCATCCTTCACTTACTGACAAGTAAGGCATTGAGATACAAACTATACAACTCCCTTATTCACCCCTAGCCACTAAAGCTAACTTCTGAGGTCCTAGTATATCTTTTACACACTTGGATGTACCACCAAAGGAGATGTATGACACTCTCTCAGAACCTCCTCCCAAAACATCATTGGTACCATCATTTTTCCTTTTAAAAGAATGAAATGATCCTCACCTTTATAAAATCCATCAGGAGCATGTCCAGTGGTTATCTAAGTATGTAGGGTCTCACAGCAAACATCCCCAAGTTATGCCTCCCTGAACCACTATAAAATTGGAGGGTTAGAAACCATAAACTTTAAGTAAGCTTCTCTATCTTCATCCTCAAATGATAACTATAACAAGTCCAACTACTCTGACACCTTGTTCAAAAACTGTGAACAAGATCTCTTACTGAGAGAACCTACTACCACGTTCCCCTTCCTAGAAGTATAGACAATCTCAAAGTCATAATGTTGGAGGAACTCTAGCCATTTCCTTTATCTCAAGTTAATATATTTCTAAGATAAGATATATATTAGACTCTTGTGGTCATAATAGATGATAAATTTCTCACCCATCAGGTAGTGTCTCCATATCTTTAGCCTAAAGACTACCACTGCTAACTTAAGATCATGGGTTGTGTAGTTTTTCTCATGTGATCTCAAATATTGTGAACCATAGGTAATCACCACTTACCTCTTCCTCAGAACACAACCAATCATAGTTCCTAATGAATTGCAGAACACTAAATTATCTACACCCTCATCCGGAAATCTCAAGATTGGAGCGCTCATCAATTTTTGTCTCAACTGCTGAAAAGATTTCTAACACCTCTATGTCCACAAAAAATGCTACCCCTTTCAAGTCAAAATTTTCAAAGGTGATTATGTCTAGGAGAAATCAGGTATGGATATTTGGTAATATCCCACAAACCCAAGGAAACTCTGCACCTCCTTCACTCTCTTGGGTGGCTCCCAAGATAACACTACCTCGACCATGGATGGGTCCAGTACCACCCCATACAATGAGATAATGTGTCCCAAAAAGTGGATTTACTATATCCTAATCTAGAACTTTGAGAGAATTCCATAAATATGATGCTCTCAGAGTATGTCTATATCCATCCTCAAGTGTCTCTCATGCTCCTCCTCAGATGCTGAGTACATAAAGATATCGTCAATGAAGAATACCATGAACTGGTCTAAGAAAGTTTAAAAGTTCCAGTCCATGAGTCCCATAAACACTTCATGTGTGTTCTTCACATCAAAGGGCATCACTAAGTACTCATAGTGACCATAGTAACATCTGAATTTTTTCGTTGGTATATCCTCATTCTTTACTCGCAACTGGTGATAACCTGACCTGAGGTCAACCTTTGAGAACCATCATGCCCCTCTAAACTGATCATAGAGTTTATTAATACTCAGTAGTGGATACTTATTCTTCATGATCAGCTGATTCAAGCACCATTAGTCCACATATGACCTCAAGGTCCTATTTTCTTTCTTGGAGAACAAAACTGGGACTACCTAGGGTGAAATTATGGGTCTAACAAAGCCCTTCCTCTACAAGTCCTCCAACTGCATCCTCATCTTTCGAAGCTATGCAAGAGCCATCCGATATGTTGATGTAGATATCAGCATTGTCCCGAAGTGTAGATCAATACATTAGTTTATCTCACTATAGGGAGGTAAGCCTGGAACATCCCCAGGGAAGACATCCTTATACTCCTCCACCACTATAGGGAACTGGAAACTCATAACATCCACTGCACCAATGGTCAAGCTAGCCAAATAGTTAGTAATCGATTGTATCCTCCTATGCACGAGTTCATCCTATGCCTCATGAGTTTTATTTTCATCGAAAAAGGAGAACCTAGTACCATATCTACAGACACACCACATACTTTACCTGAAACAATAAATCTAAGCATGAATTATAGATAACCAATTCGTACTTAAGATGTCATCATAAGGCCTCATCCCTACTACAAAGAGATTCCAATAAAAAATATTTCCTCCAAGAGTCAAGTCACACTATCTACATAAGTGTGTGATTGCTAAGTCATATCCAATTGGATTCTACAAGTGTATGGGTCAAACCAAGGGCTCAATTGGAATCTCTCTATCTCATACAAGATATATGGAAAGAAATGAATGAATAGAACATGTGTATATTAGTACTTAAAATAAGGTAGAAAAGACAAAAATATTACCTTGTATCATTATCAGAGCCTCTGGGCTATAAGATTCAGCTGCCTACAATTATCCCCTTCCCCGTCCTCCAGCCCCCTTAATCTATCTTGGACCACATGAGGGTGGTGGTGGTAACAAGTCAAAGCATATATCACCTACTATTGATCTCCTAGATCCTCTACTACCTCTTCTTCCCTACAAACCTATCTTTTATTTTCACTACTTCTTCCTTGGCATACCATCCATGGGTTCTATGTCATCCATAAGGTGGGTCTGAAAATCTCCGGGAAGATTTACCCTTCCATCACATGAGTAGCACCACCTCTCTCTAGGATGATTGGACCCATCCCGAGAATCTTTCACCACAAATACTCTGTCTTGGGACCTCCTCCTAAAATGTATTGCACCTACAAGTCTTTGAGATTGACATTGGCTCCCAAATACTGAGGTATCTTCTCCTACTTTACCACTACCAATAACAACTAGCTATATCTGCTCATCCAAGAAACTCTGAATCACCAAAGCTCACTCTACAAACCCAACATAAGTAGGATCTCATAGAGGGATAACACTGAATCAAATGTATCTATTCATCCCTCACTCGAAGTTATGGTCCCTGAAGAACAAGTCACAAACCATATATATCAAGTACATAGAGAGGTTTTTAAACCTTTATAAATACTCACCAACCATCATGCTACCCTGCTGGAGCTATATAAACACCTAGATAGGCAACCCTCCATGCAGTTTAAGAAAACTCCTCTATGAAGATATGCTCAAACTCCGACCATGGTAGAGTTTCCTCGTCATATGACTGGGTCACCAAACCCAACATCATTCTGATGATCCATAAAGAAGGTTCACTATAATGTTCCAGACCTTCTGACATATTAAATTTTAAAAAATGTGATGTTTAAGGTGTACAGGGGTAGTCTGGGGTGTTTTGGGACATGTGAGTCATTCCAATGGCGATTCATTTCAAAATTTTACCAAATTTATAGTTTTCCAATAGTGACTCATCTTGGTGGCGACTCGTCTTGCGGTGACTCATCTAGTGGTGACTCATCCTAGGGGTGACTCATTTGGTGGTGACTCATCTAGTGGTGAATCGTCTATCAGTGAATCATATAGAGGTGACTAGTCTGGTGGTGACTCATGTGGCAATGACTCTTCTGGCGGTGACACCTCTTGGTGGTGAATCATCTGGCAGTGAATCATCTAGAAGTGAGTCATCTGTCAGTGACTCGTCTGGTGGTGAATTATCTGGCGGTGACTTGTCTAGAGGTGACTTATCTTGTAATGACTCATCCTAGTGGTGACTCATTTCAATAGTTTTCCATTTTTCTAAAATTTTAATTTTTTTCCATTTCCACCCTTTCTAAATGCATTTTGATGAGAAATGAGTTTAATGACTTAATTAATGATTTCAACGCTATTTCAAAATGGATCAAACTTATCTTTAATTTTTATAAAATTCCATAAGCCTTCTAAATTTTTAAAATGCATGGTCTTGATGAGATATGCTTTAACGGTGATTTAAAACTATATCTAATTCCAAACGTTAAGGATATAATATTTCTAAAGCAAATATACTTCCTTCTCTCTTTCATTCTGGATTTTTCTTGAGATTGGACATCCCAAATCCTTCTCAATTGGAGTCGAGTATACTAGTTGCTACAGTTAGTTCATGTTTTCCATGGAGATTTTCTTACTATACGTGCACCTATGTTTTTGGCGCAACAAGGCTATGTCGATCATATTTCTTCTAGATAGGATTTCCTTTGTATTTCTTGATTGCGTATCATGTAGGATGGGTATATAAATGTTTTTACTTTTGGAGATAGTTGAATCAAAATTAATAAAGATAAAAGAATTTGCCTAAAAATAAATATAAAGGTGAATAGTAATGTGATGTTTGATCTTACTATTTTATTGAAATTGATCTAGTTTGATTTTTTTGTTATTGTGATTGTATTGGAATAATGGATTGGTAAAAGTTTTGTCTGTTGATGGCTTGGTTATGCTGTAGGGGATTTTTATAGACCCTCTATTTTCATGATTGAATGGTATCATCATAAATAAATAACCGGTTAACCACATATATTTGGTTAATGGAATGGATGCCTCTAGATTCAATGGATTCTATGATAACACCCTTAAATGAATAAGTGAAATTTAATGATTTCCCTTTATTTTCTAAATATGAAAATGTGATGTGATATATGCTGTGATGCATGGGATGGATGTAGTTTGTATGTGTGGCACTGATGTGATGTGTGGTTTCTATATTCTATTGTGTGTAGGATGAGTGAATGAGATATGGTTGTGCATGAGGGCTATGATGGTCGTGATGTGGTTGTGCAACAGGGCTGTGTTGGAAGATGGATTTGGACCTGGCTATTGGGATTTTTTTTCAATGTACTACTTATTGTGTTTTGTGTTGTGTTAGTTTCCTGGTTGGTATGAATGATGAAATGAATAATAATTGCGTACTAGAATTATTACATGATAATTATTTGAACTGCATGTTTAATGGATGATGATAAAAAAATCTGGAAAAATTAATATGTACATGTTTTAGTGGAACATGTTCGTAACAAAGAATCTATCAAATACCTTGATGATAGTTTAAGACTAAAATTTAAATTTTGGCTTGAGTTTTTCTTGTATGGTGTTATGCATTTAGAGTTGGTAGTAAAGTGGGGAAGTCATGAGTAGGTTGGTGTTTTTTTTCAAACCTTTAGGTTGGGCTTGTGTGTTTTTTTCTCTATATATATGTATACACTGTATATTCTTATAATTTATATACACACCCCACCCATGTGGATAACTATGCACTGACACTTGCATAGTCACTCCATGGGTGTCTTTCCCAACATCATGATGGGGGGGGGGTGGATGGACACCCTGCTCTTCCCTAATCCCTCTTTTAGGGAATAATGGACCAGATGTCTTTGGGTGAGTTGTGATATCTGGTACTAAGTGTCTTCAGGATGAGTTGTGGCGTGCTATCCCAAGAGTCTTCAAGATGAGGTATGTTGTGTTGTCCTATGTGTATTAGGGATGAGATATATTATGATAGCCTAGGTGTGTGTAGGCTAGATGGGCTATGAGGTGTATCCCAGGTGTGTGTAAGTGATATGTGATGTGATATATTTGGAAGAGGTGGGAGCACCATGACGTTTTTCATTGGGGTGTGAGAGAGGATAATCAGTGCGAAAGGGGTGTGGGGTGGAGAGTCGTTTCACCGAAGGTATGTTTCTGGTGTCATAAATTATTTTTACCCTAACAAGTATTGCACCAGTAAGGGGTCGATCCACAGAGAACTAAGAAGTTATTTTATCTTACTTAACTTAGTTTGTATTTTTGTTTTAGCGAAGGTTGCTGAATTTAGAGTCGATGTTTTTATTTGTTTGGATAAAAAAAGAATAATTGGTTTTAAGTTTCTTTTAACAAATTAATTACTGAAATGAAAGTGAATACGGGAAAATATTATTTTGATGAAAATAAAGAAAAAAATGCATTGGGGTTACGAAATTATGAGAATTTGATTCTTAAATCAAATTTCTTATGAGGTTGTGTTGTTCATGATAACACAACACTCTAGGTTCAATTTGTAATAAAGTTTCCTTGGTCCGATAAACTTTATATTTAGAGCTGAAGAAACTAACTCCTTGGTTTGGTAGTTAGTGTTTAACAGATCTTTATTTGCCTTAGTCCATTTTGAGTCGACGAATACTTTCAATGGTCATGAAATTTTTCGTCGGTATTCTTCTTTTGAATCCCTAAAAATTCTGCCCTTGGTCCGCTACATAATTTCCAGTGATAAGATAAAGTGATTTAAGAAGAATAAGAAGAGATTATTAGAACAAACACATTTATAGAAACTTAATTAAAATTAAAAATCAACAACTCACACAATCCCAACACACTGGGTGTTTAGTTACACATGGAGAATAAAATAAACACAAAACTCTTGATACCTGATGTGATCATGATTGAAACTTTGAGGTGGAAATGATTCTTTAGTAGATGGTGGAATGACGATAGTATGATGGAAGAGCGTCTCTCCTTTGGAACTTCAACCATTTTCTCCACACAACACCTCCACACCACCCTCCTTTGGTCCGGAGTCCAAGGCCTATTTTTATAGAAAAAATAAGTACACAACATGTGGACAAAGTACACACCGTGTACTTTTGTCAACGCATTTTTGACTTTGTTTTCTCCGCTGGTAGGTGGACTATCATGCTGTCTTTGACTTGGAACACGGTGCCACTTGGTAGGTGAATGTACACGGCATGTAATGCCGCCATACACGTCATGTAGTCTCATTTTTCGGCCACCAACTGCTACTAGAACTGTATACATGGCGTGTATTAGTGGAACACGGCTTGTCCCCTTCAGCTGGCCACATGGGCATGCAGACTCTTCTCGTCCACCAACTACTTCTAGAATGGTATACACGACATGTATATTGTGAACACTATGTGAACAGACTTCTAGTTACTTGGGCATGTACTTGTTCTGGTCAACTCCTGTCTGAGCTTGAATATACACGGCGTGTATATAAGTACATGCCGTGTAGTTGTAAATTTTTGCTCAGTTCTTCCCTGTTTTGTGTATTTGGCCATAAATCTCCTGAAAATGAACAAGATCAGCAAAATCAAAGTATTTGTTCCCTAAACAGTAGGTATTTGTGGAAAACTTGTTCTTATTTTTCAATAGAGTATATGAAAATGTATACACAAATCAGGTGCATCAAACCCCCCCATAATTAGTCATTTTCTTTCCCTGAAGAAAATCTCAACATCTAATTAAAAGAATATATATTTTAAAAGGAATAACTTCAGTTAATCATAGATATAAATAATAAGTTACAGGTGAAAATTTCAAAAATAATACAAAACAGTTTCAATCCATGAGATATTCTAATCATGCCTCATATATAATTCAATTAACTACTTTCATCCTCTTTTAACACATGTTTCAACCTTTAAAAAATAAGCAATCCACTTGATGATTTACCTCACCGATAAATTAATCACACACAAGATGCTTTTAATCAGAGTTGTGCTCAATCAAAGATATATACACTCTATCCATAGGTTTGCAAGAAATCTAGTTCTCCACTTTAGAAAACTTGACTTATAAAAATCATGAGGGCTTTTCAATAAGGATCAGATGTTTCTATGGATAAAGGTTGGTAGCTAAAGATGTGAAAATAACTCTGAGGCTTGAAAAAGGAGGCTAGATTCTTTAAATAATAATGCATGATATTCAAAGTTACACTCAATGTAAAAATTTCCTCAACAAGATTTATCAAATAATCTCATCACCACCATCTCCTTTAGTTGAACAGGAGTCACAAAATAATAAGTGTGTATAAGGCCCCTTTGTTTACACAATTTTTTTTAATAGAACAAAAAGGGAACCTTTCTGAATTTCCAAAAATAGAGCTTTGGAACCCTTTTCTGCCCCAAATGATCAAGAGGCTCTCCCCCATACTTAATTTCTTAACAATTCACGAATTTATACCATGTGTTTTTAATCCCTTCTTTTGAGATCAAATGAATAATCATGAATAATCCTAAAATAATTAGGGTAGGAAGGGAAATAGTCTTGTAATAGGGATTCCTATAAAGGCTATTCATGGTCTCTAGGGGCTTTATGAAGATAAGATATAGGGTAGGTCTCAAGATAAAGGGTTTTAAACAATCTGATGCCTTAATAATTTTAATGTAATTCAAAAATTCCTCTTTTTTTGAAAAGAAAACTTGAAAATTCCGATAGTTATGTATATTATAAGAATCTATCAAGAAATAGGGTATTAGAAAGAATATGAAAAAAAGTTTAGAATACCTCTCATGAGTGGGAAAAATAAATAAAAAGACAATCAGGTCATGACTTGCAAATAATTGATTAGCCTAATCGATGTAATTATCCAAGGATTACAAGTTACAATTTAAACTATATCATAAATCATTTTAAAATAATTAATAACCAAAATAAGTATGTACCTTTTAAAATATTCCACTTTTAGATTTATTATTTAAAATATTATTAACAAAAATGTCTTCACATATTAAAATATATCTTCTAATAATGATGCCTCCTAGAATGGTAAAAAGGGAAAAGAATAAAATGGTCGAAATACTCCCTGATACTTAATATCACACGTGGTCCACCAAGTTCCCAAAAAGATGAACAAGGTATGGTGGGGACACAATAGTGGACCAGACCGAGGGTAAGTAAGGAAAGAAGTAAATGAAGAAATAAAAGTAATCAATGGAAAAAGAATACTCCCCTCATGTCTAGGCGTAGAAAACCAGAATGTGATGTAAAAGTGCAGCCAAAAACATGCCAGAGTACCTGTGAGGGGGGAAGAATGAGAACATTGTAGGCAGACATAATAGAAACAGGCACAGGATATCACAAATATATATATATAATGAAAAAAAATGTGTCCAAAAACCAGTTAGGGGGTTGCCTCAGAAGAGGCATCATCCAGTACAGAACCAGCCGGAAGAGATAGATCAAGAGCCGTGGAAGCTGGAGGATCAGAATCTACACCTGGAAGGGAAGTCGAAGAAGTAAAGGCCATAGGTGATGGATGTGGAATGAGAAGCTCGGTAGCACTCCCTGGACTGGCATCAGCGGTGATAGTAGTAACAGTAAAAGCTGGGCCCACAGTAGATAGGAGAACAGAATCCGTGGAGAACGCAGTAAAGGGCGGCAGAGCTATAGTAGAGGGGATAAGAACCATGGTAGTGGCAGGTGGCGGGGGCAGTTGAATACCAAGATGCTAAATAATGATCCCCAACATCTGCTCCAGGCAGTCCTGACAGCTATCGATACGAACCATGTGCTGCTCCATCGTATCGAGGCGGAGGGAAAGGGTGAGACCGACCGAGGGTACGGGGGTAGGTGGGGATGGTGGTGGTATAGAAGATGGAAAGCTATAAGAAGTGGGGTTAGTAGAAGGGGGGTGGGGTGGGGAAGCTGGTGGGGGTGGGGAAGGAGGAGGAGGTGCATCAGCGGGTGCGGGAGGGTCAGCAGGTGGGTGGGGTGGAGCCTAGGCGAGGATGTAGGCACCCCCTACTTCCGGACCAATCACATGTGAATAAGCATGAGATAGTCCATCCATTGGGGATAACCTAACAAGTTATGGGGTAGAGAAGGCTCAAACACCCCAAGGTGGTGGGCAAGGCGGGTGGCATAAAACCCACCTTTCAGGTTGCCCTGACAGCTGGTAAACATTGCATGGAAGTAGGAGGTGTCTAGGTAAAAGTGGTCAGAGTAGTCCTTCCAGATGACACAGGTAAGGAGATCCATGTCATGACTGGTTATAACCCCCATATCCTCATGGCGGGGGAAAATAATGGTGCTAAAGCACCAGTGGGTAAAACGAAGAATGGGGTCAATGATAAGGGTACTCTTCTGCGAGGTAGGGGTTTAGTAGTGGTCAGGGCCAGCAATCTCCGGCCACATAGCAATGAGCTCAGAACGCTCAGGGCGGGTCATGGAGGAGACATGGGGTGGAGTGACAAGATGGGGGTAGAAACCGCACCCCCAGCCGAACTCGGTCATGGTAAGAGAAAACCGTCAGCCGCCCTGCCGGAACCGAACCACTGGTACTTCATCACCAGGTGTCTCCCTGTACTCGGCCCCATAAAACTCAAATGAGGCAGCAAATTCCAAAAATAAATCATAGAATATAGGAGTGATGACATATAAAATAACGAGTAGTAGAGTGTGTCCAAGGAGATCCTCTAACTCTCTCCAGATACCGAGCTGTTGTGGGACGCTTCTGTCGAGGTAGCGGCCACTCAACGGAATTGGGCGGTGAGAGAAGCGCCGGATCCTATCGTGTGCCAAGTCGGTGACCGGGAACACCATGCATGGGTAAGGAACACTTGCAGGTCCCGGTTTAGGTGGAGGTGCAACAGCAGGAGCTGGCTATGGGGGTGGATCTGCTAAAGTAGACGGAGGCCCGCTGGATGAAGCGGTCGATGTGGGTCCAGAAGCTACTGAAGGGGGTACAGGCAGTGCGGTAGTAGGTGGAGAAGTATCGATGGTGCTCGGAGGCTCCGTACGGGGTGGTGAAGGTGTGACTGTGCTAGGCCCAGCCTCCTCTATGGTAGTGAGGGGTGGAAGGATGGCCAACAGAGGGAGCTCGTATACCAGAGCATCTGGGTCTGGATGCATCGCAGGTCAGAGTCAGATCTGAAGATAAATGAGCCTCTCACCCTCAGTGGGAGAGGTGAGCCACTTCCCACGGGAAGGATCTCGATTTTCCATAACCTGAAAAAGAAATAAAATCCAAACCAAAGAAAAAGAAAAGAAAAGAAAACAAAGAAAATGTGAGAAAACTGAAAAATAAAAGTACATGGTGTGTACATCCAGAGTACATGGCGTGTAGTGAAAGCTGAGGAGTAGCCCGTTTTCTCTGGATAAACACGTCGGGGGAGTAGAAGGTATACTAGGAAAAGGTACACAACATGTACCTAACATACACATTGTGTTCATGAAAAGTGGGAATGGTCTTGTATTGGTAAAGACACAACCATTATTTTAACAGTTCTAATAATAAAGGACACGCCGTGTACGGATCAGACATGACGTGTTTAGTACTAGAGGAACATGGCCGTGTGGGGGTGGGGGGCTAGACATGAGCTGACCAAAGAAAATGGAATACACAGTGTTTACTGAACATACACGCCGTGTCCGTGAACATGGGGTGTGAGTCCATGTTAATTGCTACACACGGATGGGCCAAAAGAAATGGAAAACATGGCGTGTACCAAACACACATGCTGTGTATATAAAAATGGTGTGTGAGGCCATGTGAAAAGGATACTCAGACATGATTGGGTAAGGTACATGGTGTGTACTGAATATACACACCTTGTAGTTTCAAATTGCGAAGCATCCAGTGTCTGGTCATGTAAAAAAGTGCACGGCGTGTGTTCTTCATGTCGTGGTCATGTACCGTAGGATCCGAACTGTCGGATGATCCCAAAATCACCCTAAACGCTTCTAATAACTTGAAATAGAGGGTGTAGAAGGGCGTACCTAGACCGAGGATTGAAATGCAAGAGAAATCAGAACCAGAAACGAACAAAATCTGCGGATTTGAGTGAAGGGGGTTCAGGTATCGTATGGGGGAAGAAAACGGGAAGAGGGGGACTCTGCGCGACACAGCCTGAAGCTGGGTGGCCGCGACTTATATTGCTGAGGTACACGGTGTGTATATCTAGACTACATGCCGTGTATCACATTTATTATTATTATTATTATTATTATTATTATTATTTTTACATATATATATATATAGATATATAATTTTTATAGTAAACTATATAATAATTAATATTAATTATTAAAATAGTAAATATATATATATATATATATGTGTATATACATAATTTAAAAATAAAACTATATACGTAATGTATCGGGAAATACACGCCGTGTGTTCTAAAATTGTAAAAAGAGAATTATAGCCTTTGGTCTGGTGCTTGGGGTGAGGTTCGAACCGTTGATCGGCCGTTCTGAAGGGAATCCCTCAACCATTAGAGCGAAGATTGTACTGCTGCTCTAATTTATTATTTATATATAGTTAATCTATAAGGCCTATAATACAAAGAAAGAAGCAAATTCACGACGTGTGGTTTTTAATTATACAAGAAGGGGATGAAGTAGAGAGATTAGACGAGTTCGAACCCAAGTCTTTTGGACCTAGGGCTGAGACTTTGCCAATCTGCCAACTTCACCCGCATGAATTACTTTATATGAAAAAGTTTTTAATTTAGTAATGAAAAATATGGCACACATGACGTATATCGAAATACACGCTGTGTGGTTTTATTAAAAGGTTAAAAAATGGAAATGGGGCAGTTGTCAGGATTTGAACCCGGGTCTTTTGGAGCCGGATTACGATCTTGGAAAACCGATCCATCCCCACCATGGGTTTTCTTATAAGCAAATATATATAGAAATGAATATCATGACACATGTCGTGTAAGAAAATATGAAAAAGAAAAAGGATGAATCCGAGGCCAGAGGTAGGTCGGGAGGATTTGAATCAGTGACGGCTCGGATAAACTCCAGTGACCATACCATCAGCACTGGAATTATCCTTATTTATCACTTAGGTAATATAGATATTTATAATAGTGAGAAAAATGAAAAGGGAAAAGTACACGCCATGTGTATAGGTGGTACACGGCGTGTATCCTCTGGGTTGCCTCCCAAGAAGCGCCTTTGTTTTAGGTCATTGGATTGACCTACTTACCTCATTTACCTGAGCTCTATGGTGGATAATGGTCCCAATAGTATCTGCCCCGACCTTCTAGGAATTGTAGGTTCTCTGGCTCTTCTTCAACTGGAATTTCTGGAATGATAAAGTTATCAGAAATAAAAGAACATACCAGATCATCCACTAAGCGATCATCCACAGTAGTTATCGCATAACATCCCTCATGATCGGGAGATGATGCATGCTTGACAGCCTTGAAAACATTGTAGGAGACTCTCTCGTCTTCTACCCAGAAAATTAACTCCCCTTGGTGCACATCAATGAGTGCCTTCCCACTCGCCAAGAAAGGCCACCCCAAAATGATAGGTGCCTCCTGGTCATCCTCCATGTCAAGGATGATGAAATCAGCAGGGAGGATAAGCCTACCCACCTTGACTAGCACGTCCTATAGTAGTCCCTTCAGATGTTTGATGGATAGATTAGCAAGTTAAAGGGCTACTCGGGTAGGCTTTAAATCATGGAGCCCTAGCTTCTTGAAAACTACAAGGGGCATGAGGTTCACGCTGGTCCCTAAGTCGTAGAGGGCCTTCCCAAACTCGCATGGTCCAATGGTACAAGGAATAGTGAAACTACCTGGATCCTGGAGTTTGGGAGGAATTGAATGTTGGATGACTGCAGAACACTCCTTGGTTAGGGAAATGGTGCCCATATCCTCCATTTTTCTTCTGTTGGAGAGTATTTCCTTCATGAATTTGGCATAAATGGGAATCTGCGTCAGTGCCTCTACAAATGGAATATTTATGTGCAGATTTTTAAATACATCCATGAATTTTCTGAACTAGTTGTCTGGCTTTCTCTGCTTCAATCTCTCTAGGAAGGGTAAGTCAGGTTCAAAGGGTTTGACAACCTCCTTCCCTTTATTCTGCAAAGCCTCCTTCTATGGGATTTTGGATGAGGATGGGTCGATACTGGTACCTTCTTCATCAACAGGGGGTTTGGGTGCACCTGGCTGTGCTGGTTGGTTCTGTTAGAGATCTTTTCCACTCTAGAGCATGACAACATGGACCTCCTCCCTCGGGTTATTCTCTGTGTTTCCCAGTAGAGTATTGGGTTGCCTTCCCGAGAGTTGGTTTGCCAATTGGACAATCTAGATTTCTAGGCCTCTAATTGAAGACTCCTAATTTTGGAACCTAGTCTCATCAGTAGATATAAATTTGGTCATGAGATCCTTTAACCTTGAGGTGTTCTCCTGGTGAGGTGGTGGATATTGTGGCTGCTATGAGAGAGGGTTATGATACCCTTGCTGATGATAAGGGCCTTGTTGGGGTTGTTTCTGCATCTGGTATTGATTCTGATAAGGAGGCTGGTTGTAGCAGGGCAGTCTCTGGGGCGGTAGATTCTGCTGTTGTTGGCCCCAACTTGTATTTTGTTGAACACACCATGCCAGATTCTGGTACTGATGGTACTGGTTGGGCCCTCTATTTTGTGCAGTATAACCCACCTTGCTTGTCGAAGGGCCTCCAGTAGAATCTGGACATTATCCCATGATGTGGTTATCACAACATTCTCTACACGCCGGATGATTTTCCGCATGTACTTGGGACATGCTCTTCAGATTGAGCACGTTGATCTTTTTGGACACAGTGTCCAACTGGGCAGCTAGCATGGTAGTGGCATCAATGTTATGAATACCTGTTTCTGTGTGCCTCGCTCAGAATTCCACCGGAAGTTGTTTGTAGACATGACTTCTAGGAGTTTGAAGAGTTCTTCGGGGGACTTCCTCATTACCATACCTCCAGTAGCAGCATCCACCATGGACTTGGTATTATTTGTCAACCCTCCGTAGAAGGTTTGGACCTTCATACAAAGTGGGAGTCCGTGGTGTGGGAATTTGTGCAACATCTCCTTGAAGCGCTCCCATAATTCGTACAATGATTCCGAGTCATGTTGCTAAAAGTTGTGGATCTCATTCCGCAGTGTCACCATCTTCAAGGGTGGGAAGTATTTGGATAGGAACACCTAGGCAATCTCCTCCTAGCTGAGGATGGATCGTTGCGGAAAGCCTTTAATCCAATCTTTTTCTTTATCCTGTAGAGAGAAGGGGAAGATTAGAAGATAGATGGCATCCTTAGACACTCCATGGTAGAGGAATGTGTCGCAGACCTCCAGAAAATTGGAGAGATGGGCATTGGGATCCTTGCTGGGCAGGCCACCAATTTGAAAAGTGTTCTGAATCAACTGCATGATAGCAGGCTTGATCTCGAAGTGTTGGACTTGCACCGGTGGATGGAAGATGCTCGTATCAGCTCCGTGAATCGATGGCAGGTCGTACTCCATGAGAGTACGGCGGGGAGGTGGCTACTGAGGAAGGGGAACCAGAATGAATTTTTGGTCTTGAGGGGCATAGAATGACCCCTGACCTTGGTTGAAATATGGAATTCTCTCTAGTTGTAATTGTTGGAGCTGTTGAGGGTTCTGATTGTCATCTGGTCTTAACTGCTATCCATCTCCTTGGACAGCAGCTGGATTGCCTTCCTCGTTCTGCGCCAGTGGAGTGGTTTGGTTGTGTTCGGCCATTAGTGCTCGTTAGCACCTAAAAAATGTTCGTTCAATCTCTAGGCCAGTTAGGAAAACCCTGATGACTCAGTGTTCTTGGAACGCGTGAGGTGACCTCTCATACACCTAAAGGCCTATACAAAACAAAATAAAACACCAAGCGTAAATTAGGAAAAAGAAAGATAAATAGAAATGAGAATAGAAAAGAGATTTTTATGAATTTATGATTTTTATTTTCACTAAAATTTGATCCAAATTTAATTAAAACAATTAACTCTAATTTCCCCAGCAACGGTGCCAAAATTTGGCGAGTCGTTTCACCGAAGGTATGTTTTCGGTGACCCAAATTATTTTTACCCTAACAAGTATAACACCAGTAACGGGTTGATCCACAGGGAACTAAGAAGTTATTTTATCTTTCTTAACTTAGTTTGTATTTTTGTTTTAGCAAAGGTTTCAGAATTTAGAGTCAATTTTTGTTGATTTGTTTGGATACAAAAAGAATAATTGGTTTTAAGTTTCTTTTAACAAATTAGTTACTGAAATGAAAGTGAATACGGGAAAATCTGATTTTGATGCAAATAAAGATAGAAATGCGTTGAGGTTATCAAATTATGAGAAGTTGATTCTTAAATCAAATTTCTTATGAGGTTGTGTTGTTCATGATAACCCAACACTCTAGGTTCAATTTTTAATAAAGTATCCTTGGTCTGGTAAACTTTATATTTAGAGATGAATAAACTAACTCCTTGGTCCGGTAGTTAGTGTTTAACAGATCTTTATTTGGCATAGTCCATTTTGAGTCGACGAATACTTCCAATGGTCATGAAATTATTCGTCGGTATTATTCTTTTAAATCCCTGAAAATTCTGCCCTTGGTCTGGTACACAATTTCTAGTGATAAGATGAAGTAATTTAAGAAGAATAAGAAGAGATTATTAGAACAAACACATTCATAGAAACTTAATTCAAATTACAACTCATCATCTCCCATAATCCCAACACACTGGGTGTTTAGTTACACATGGAGAAGAAAATAAACAAAAAAGTCTTGATACCTGATGTGATCATGCTAGAAACTTCGAGGTGGAAATGATTCTTCGGTAGATGGTGGAATGGCGATAGAATGATGGCAGAGCGTCTATCCTTCGGAACTTCAACCCTTTTCTCCACACAACACCACCACACCCCCTCCTTTGGTCCAGAGTCCAAGGTCTCTTTTTATAGAAAAAATAAGTACACGACATGTGGAAAAAGTACACATCGTGTAGTTTTTCCAACGCATTTTTGCCTTTTTTTCTCCGCTGGTAGGCGTCCTAACAAGCCGTCTTTGACTTGGAACACGGTGCTTCCTGGTAGGTGAATATACACGATGTGTAATGCCGCCATACATGGCATGTAGTCTCATTTTTTGGCCACGAACTGCTTCTAGAACTATATACACGACGTGTATTAGTGGAACACGACGTGTCCCCTTCAGCCGGCAACATGGGCGTGTAGACTCTTCTCATCCACCAACTTCTTCTAGAATGGTATACACGGTGTGTATATTGTGAACACGATGTGTACCGGCTTCTGGTTACTTGGGCATGTACTTTTCCTCGTCAACCCGTGTCTGAGCTTGAATGTACACGGCGTGTATATAAGTATATACCATGTAGTTGTATATTTTTACTCACTTCTTCCCCGTTTTTTGTATTTGGCCATAAATATCCTGAAAATGAAAAACATCACCAAAATCAAAGTATTTGTTCCCTAAACAGTAGGTAGTTTCTGAAAACTTGTTCTTATTTTTCAATAGAGTATATGAAAATGTATACACAAATCGGGTGCATCACGGGGTATCCTATCATCGATGTGCCTTATATTATATTAATTGTATGCATTATTTAGTGAGTGAGCCTTGGTGAGGTTGGGGTTATAGTTAGTCTACCTATTAGGTGCTATTTTGTTTTACTTTTTTCTCACAGATGCATTGGTATGATCATTCCACGTGTGCATGAGAGACTTTAGTTTTCCTACTGAGTATACTTTTATTCTCTCCCTATGTATATAAAACTATTTTAGGTTTCTATAAGGATTAAATGGATTGTTCTAGGCATTACTAGCCATACCCTCATAAAATTTTGGTGTTGCTACTTTGGTTTTTTTTTTGGTATTTACTTTGGAGAATTTTATTTGTTTCAGTATTATTTTTCACATTAATTGTGGGTTGGTTTTTGGTTTTATTATATATATTTCAAGGATTTGATTATGGTTGATACATTCTATCACCCAATCACATTTTCTTATAAAGGGTAATGCCTCCCATATTGTGAGATTTGTACACCCTTTGTGCTAGTCACCAACCCGGGGCCTACTAGAGGCGGGACTCAAGGGTCATTATCTCTCTCCCTTCATTAAAATATCTTTGGTGTGAGGGGGTCATGACAAAGTGGTATCATATGTGATGGTTGAGATATAGGGAAGAGTTTGGAGTTAAGAACATATAGAAATTCATGGGTTGTTACGGAAACAGTTTCAGTTGAACTTGGTGTGTGACATAGGCCAAGGAGACTGACTAGGACATGAGATTTTAGGGCCCCATGATCTAGTTCATGGAATCTAAACTTATTTAATGACCAAGTGATATGGGACTGCTTACAAGGTAGAGACCTATGGGAGGTATATGCATCATGATGACTTTTTTTTCATGTTTTAATTATGTTTTTTGGGGAAAGTTAAAATGGATAAGATGAATTAAATAGAATAAAGTTAATTAAAATATTTCATAATGAAAATCCATACTATTGGGATTAGAAAGTCCTTGTTTATCTTTTAGCTATGAATGATGGTCATCATCTTCATGTGTCTCAGGTAGTATAGGTTTAATAGGACAACCCAATTGATCAATGTAGGGTTTATTCGGTAGAAGATGATGATCAGTGGAAGAGGATGTTGCACACTTTTCAGTAGAAGGCTTTGGTAAAGTACTAGGGGAGCATTTCTGAAATGGAAACAGAGAGTTGGATAGAGAAATAGGAGATAAATTTTGGTTTGATACAATCCTCGATGGAGTATAGGGTCCCTTTGGTGGTTAGTCAGATGTGAGGAGCTCTGTGTCAGTGGTGGATTTTGTACATTGGTGAGCAGATGGAGGCATGTGTTTCAAGAGTTGACTTCCAGAAGGAGTTTCTTGTAGAGTTCCTCTCATCGACCATGAAGGATGAGAAGTGGTAGGACTTACTCTCCCTTCAGAAGGGGAGTATGTCTATGAAATATCTTGGGATTAAGTTCAAGGACCTTTTTTTATTTCCCCAAATCATTTTCCAGATGAGGAGTCTCGAGCGAGGTGTCTTGAGGAGGCACTCCATCCTTCAATCCAGTATGTAGTTACACCTTTTACGTTGTCAACGTACCTAGAGGTTCATAAGAAGGAATATGTAATTGATCAGATACACTCATCAGGAGGTTTTCCATGAGAGTGGAATTGAAAAGGTTCTATAAGGATCAGAGTTGTTATTGGCAAGATTCAGGTGTTGGGGCCTTCAAGGTGTCGACTAGCTGGGAGTCGATCATGGAATATTACCTTTTGAACTTCTCATTTATGTGCATTTACTCTGGGCTTGGGGCCATGTGTTTATTCTATGGGTTTCATGACCATCTTCAAGACTAGTGCATAGTGGCTTCTCGAGCTCAGTTTGGCTGAGGCAGACAGGTTCAGTGTTAGCCTCAGCAAAAGTTACCATCTAGGCCATTCCTACAGTAGGGGAAGTAGGCTTATGGTCCTACTTGGGCAGATGAGGTAGGTAGAGGATGAACTCAGGATATTCTTCAAGCTCAGTTACCCTGACTTGAGTGTGCTCGTGTAGGAATCCATTAGTGGAGAGGCAGGGGAGATGGGCATGGTCAGTTGCATGCATCCAAGGTAGCAACACCAGGTGAGCCAAAGATTGTTAGAGGTACAATTAGTTTATTTCCTATTCTTATGTATAATTTGTTTGATTCTAGATATTAACACTCATTTTTGGCATCCACTATAACCCATACTCTAGGAAAAAATGTAGAGAGGGTTCTTATACCCCTGGTATTGACTATGCTAGTCATAGGCTAGACCAGCTCTATTGATGTGTGTCAGGGGTGTAGACTGATGATGGGGCTGCATCAGTCCCGTGGGGATATTTTCTTGATTTATATGAATAAATATGATTTCATCATTGGAATTGAATAGTTGTATTCGATATGTTATATTATAAACTTCTTTTGGAGGCGAAATGTGTTTTCGGATGGAATGTCTAGTGTGTGGTTTTCATTAGTGAGTGAAGTTGTTAGGTGGGAAGTCAGCCTATGGAGACACTTCTTTCCTTTTTTTTGATTTTTTTATGGAATAAGTGGAAACTGGGATGGTATAGGTTCCCTGGGTCTTTGATGAATTCCTGTACATTTTCCTTGAGGAGGTTGTGACACCACCCCCTTGATGTGATGTTGAGTTTGTGATAGACTTGTATCCCGATGTTTCTTTGATTTTAATGGATCCTTATCAGATGACACCCTATGAGTTGTAGGAGTTTAGGATTCAAATTTATGATTTGATGTAAAATGAATTCATTTGGACTAGTGTGTTTCCATGGGGCACTCCAGTGTTGTTCACCGAGAAGGTGGATGGTAGTATGAGGTTGTGCATAGACTACCAAAGGCTGAATCAGGTGACAATCAAGAACCGTTACCCACTTTCGAGGATCAATGATCTTTTCAACCAGTTGAGAGGGGAGAGTTGGTTTTCTAAGATTGATTTGTGGTCTGGATATCACTAGTTAAGGGTAAATGAGGGTGATATCCTGAAGACTGCCTTAAGATACAAGTATGAGCACTTCGAGTTTCTAATCATGTTGTTCGGTGTTACGAATACACCATACATGTTCACAAGGCTCATGAACTTCAAGTTTCTTGAGTTCCTAGACCATTTTATCATCATATTCATTGATGATATCTTGATCTAATCAAAGTCATAAGAGGATCATGTCAAGAATCTCTAAGCTATCTTGCAGGTTATTTGACACCACCATCTCTATGGAAAGTTTTCCAAGTGTAAGTTTTGGACACTAGAGGTTCATTTCCTTGGGCATGTGGTGTCTCAGTAGGGTGTTTCATTTTCCCAAAAAATGAATAGTTAGTTTTTTCTTGGGAATCACCCAAGAATGTGATAGAGGTTCATAGATTTCTTAGTCTCGCATGCTATTATCATGGGTTTGTGCCTAATTTCTCTTAATTTGCAACACCATTGACAAAATTTACCAGGAAAGACTAATCTTTTGTGTCGAATGATCAATTCCAGAAAACATATGATTACCTAAAAGGGAATTTGGTCAGTTCTCCAGTGCTTCAGCAGTCGAAGGAGGTTGTGTTTTTTGAGGTTTTCTATGACGTATCCCATATGGGATTAGGGAATGTCTTGATGTAGAAGAAGGTGGTGATCTATTATAGGTCAAGAAAGTTATGCCCTCATGAACATAACTATTCCACCTATGATCTATGTCTAGTGGTAGTTGTGTTTACGTTGAAGTTGTGGTGACATTACATTGTTGGGGAGTGCTTTTTGGTCTTCATGGATCATAAGAGTTTGGGGTATATATTTTCCCAGGATGACTTGAATCTACAATAGTGGAGGTGGATAGAGCTCCTTCAGGACTATGATTTTGAGATCTCCTACACCTCAGGAAAGGGGAATGTCATGGACAATTATTTGATCATAAATTCACATAGGGATGTTGTTAGAGAGTTAGTAGATGCTTGGAGAGCGATGGAGGAATTGGAAGCCTTGCACTTGAATGAAAGGGAGATCAATGAAGGAGGTTGCATGTTCCAGATGATGATGCATTCTTCTCTGATGAAACAAGTGGAGAAGTCTTGGTGGGGAGACTCAGAGTTATAGGTGATGCATGATCATTTTGGACATAGTGATTCTCCAGAGGTATGGTCAGAGGATAGTCAGAATCAGATGTTGTTTCAAGGGAGGATGTTTGTTCTGATATAAATGCACAAGGGAGTTATTCGTGAGTTCTATTGATCACATTTGGTGGTACACCTAAGAATTTATAAGATATACTGTGTATTGAGTCTATAGTTTTAGTGGCCCAAGATGAAGTGGGCTGTGGCAGAGTTTGTGGCAAGGTACTTGGTTTTCCAACAGGTAATGGTAGAGCATCATGTTCCTGGTATTTTATAAAACTTGGATGTCATCAAGTGTAATTGGGATGAAATATATATGGATTTAATCACAAGGTTACCCAAATCCTAGGGAGGCTGTGATTTTATCTAGGCGATCATGGATCAGTTGATTAAATCAACTCACTTCTTAGTGATCAAGGAGTTGGGTGCAGTGGATGTTTTGGAAAAGATGTATATGGATGAGGTGGTGTAGTTTCATGGAGTTATGAGGTCCATTGTCTTGGATCAAGATACCTATTTTACATCATGATTCTATAAGGGATTACAGCATTCTTTTGGAACTCAGTTGCATCTCAGCATTACTTTACACCCTCAGACAGATGGACAAATAGAACAGACTATCTAGACATTGGATAATATATTGTGGGCATGTGTCTTGAACTTTTTCTGATCTTGGGCATGAAACTTTTCCTTGGTTGAGTATGATTATAATAATATCTATCACTCATCCATTGTTATGGTCCCATTTGAGGCTTTTTATGGACATTTGTTTCATTCTATGTTGTGATAGATAGAGTTTGGGGAGACAATAGTTCTTATTCCTGAGGTGGTGCAGAGTACAACAGAGAAGGTTTAGTTGGTTCACAATAGGATGAAAGCATTACAAGATTGGAAATAGTCTTATTCTAATCAAAGGAGGAGGCTCTTAGAGTTCAAGGTTAGAGACCATGTGTTCTTAAAGGTTTCCCCTCAATGTGGGTAGTGGAGATTCAGTAAGGGGAGTAAGATCTCGCCCCAGTTTATTGGACCTTTCAAGGTGTTGGAGAACATTGGTGAGGTTGATTACCTATTGGCACTCCTACCTCGACTAGAATAGATCCACGATGTATTCGATGTCTCTCAGCTCCATCAGTATCTTCACGATGACTCCCATGTCATTGATTGGGGAGAGTTGGAATTGAGAATGAAGAAACATTCATGGATCATCTAGTGGAGATCCAAGAACATCGAGAGAAGGTGATATGAGGATGAATCATTCCCTTGGTTCGGGTGCTATGGAGGCATGGTAGCTTATAGGAGAGGACTTGGGAGTGCGAGATGCAAATGCTAGCCCAGTACCAAGAGTTTTTTTGAATTTTACCTTCTCTATTTTCTTTGTGAGGTGTTGTTCATACCTTGGTGTTTTATGAGATATTTTTTCACCTTGATGTTATGTGTTCTATGTGATGTGTGATGATGTCCCGACATGAGAAAAAGGGAAGACCTGATTCCTAACCAAGACACATTATACTATGATGCGATTAAAGCCATGAGAGCAAGTCAGTGCCACCCAGAGAGGATAGTATCTTGACATAGAGGATAGAATTCCATGATTCCTATGTCCAGGATAGTATGGATGTTTATCTTTTATGAGAGTTTGGATTAGTGGGTTTGATTGGTGGTGGTGTTTCAAGTGTAACGAGATCCTTGAGAGGTTTCTCGAGGGATGGTTGTTTGGTCCCTTCCTCTCATTTCTTCTAGATTGGTTTTAAATTCTTGAGGGATATAATAGTTTCAGAGGTATCTAATGTAATGTATCAGACCTTCCAGCCCAGTAGTTTTCCAAAAATGTGATGTTTGAGGTGTCTGAGGGTAGTCTGGGGTGTTTTTGGGACATGTGAGTCATTCTAATGGTAATTAATTTCAATAGTTTTCAAAATTTCTAGTTTTCCAATGGTGACTCATCCTGGTGGTGACTCATCTAGTGTCAACTCATCTAGTGGTGACTCCTTTGGTGGTGAATCGTCCAAGAGCGACTCATCTTGGTGGTGACTCGTCTGGAGGTGACTCGTTTGGGGGTGACTCGTCAAGCGATGACTCCTTTGGTGGTGACTTGTCTGGTGGTGACTCATCTAGCGGCGAATCATCTATAATTGACTCCTATGGAAGTGATTCATCTTACAGTGACTCATATGGTAGTGAATCGTATGGCGGTTACTCATTTATTGGCGACTCATTTCAATAGTTTTCCATTTTTCTAGAACTTTCAGTTTTTCCAGTCCCCCCCCCCCCTTTGCATTTGTTTTAATGAGATACGAGTTTAATGAATTAATTCATTATTTTTAAATCTATTTTAAAAATCTATGAATCATATATTTAATTTTTATAAAAGTTTGTAATCCTTCTAAATGTTTAAAACATGTGTTCTTGAAGAGATCCTCTTTAATAGAGATTCAAAACTGTATCTAATTCTGAACATTTTGGATATAATCTTTCTAAAGAAAAGATCCTTCCTTCTCTATTTCGGTCTGGATCTCTCTTGAGACTAAAAATCCCAAATCCTTCTTCCCTAGAGTTGAGTAATCTGGTTGTCGTAGTTAGTTAGTTTTTCCCCCAGAGAGTTTCCTACTATATGTGAACCTCTATTTTGGTGCAACAAGGTCAGGGTAATCATCTTTCTTCAATTTAGAATTTCATTCATATTTCTTGATTGTGTATCATGCGAGATGGGTATATAAATATTCATTCTTACGAAGATAGTTCATTTGGAATTAAGAGAGATAATAGAATTTGTCTAAAAATAAATACAAAGGGGAAGGGGAACATGATCTTACTATTATATTGGAATTGATCTGATTTGATTTTTTTTGATATTTTGATTGTATTGGCATAACAGATTTGTGAGAATTTTGTCTGTTAGTGGCTTAATTATGCTGTTGTGACTTTTCATGGACCCTCTATTTTTGTGATTGAATGGTATCATTATAAATAAATAAATAACTGATTAACCATTTATATTTGGTTAATGAAATTGATGCTCCAGGATTAAATGGATTCTATGATAACACCCGTAAATAAAGAAATGAAATTTAATAAGTTCCCTTTATTTATAAATCTAAAAATGTGTTGTGATATATTCCGTGATGTGTGGGATGGTTGTGGTTTGTGTGTGTGGGATTGATGTGATGTGTGGTGGATATGTTGTGATGTTTAGGGGATGTGGATAATATATGGTTGTGCAGTGGGGTTGTGATGGTCGTGATATGGTTATGCAATAGGGCTGTAGTGGAAGATAGATTTGGACTTGGCTATTGAGATTTTGTTTCATTTTACTACTTATTGAATTTTTTGTTGTGTTAGTTGATCGGTTGGTATAGATGAAAAAATGAATAATCATGAACTGGAATTATTATATGATAATGATTTTAATGACATGTTTAATGGATAGTGATAACAAAGAGCTTGGAAAATAAATTTGTGCATGTTTTAGTGGAATGGGTTGGTAATGGAGAATCTAGAAAATGGATTAATTATATTTAGATACTAAAATATAAATTTTTACTATGTTTTAATTTTATGGTGTTATGAATTTTGAGGTGGAAGAAAAGTGGGGAAGTTATGAGTAGGTTGGTGTTTTTTTGTAAACCCGTGGATTGGGCTTGTGTGATTTTTTCTCCCTACATGTGTATACAATATATATTCTCATGATTTATATATGCACCCCACCCATGTCAGGAACTATGTTCTGAAACCCACATAGTCACATGGGTGTGTCTTTCCCAACATTTTAGTGGGAGGACGGATAGTTTTCCATCTGCTCTTCCATGCCCCCTCTTCCAGGAGATAATGGCCCAGGTGTCTTCGGGTGAGTTGTGATGTGTGGTCCCAGGTGTCTTCAGGGTGATTTTTAGTGTGTTGTCCTAGGTGTCTTCTAGGTGAGATGTGTTGTGTTATACCAGGTGTCTTTAGGATGAGATATGTTGTAATGGATTAGGTGTGTGCGGGCAGAATGTGATGTGATATATTCGGAAGAGGTAGGAGCACAAGGATGTTTGCCATTGGGGTGTGAGAGAGGCTAATTAGTGAGAAAGTGGTGAGGGGTACCCTATCATCGATGTGATTTATATTATGTTACTTGGATTCATTATTTGGTGAGAGAGCCTTATTGAGGTTGGGGTTATAGTTATTCTACCTATTAGGTGCTGTTTGGTTCTATTGTTTTCTCATGGATTCATTAGTATGCTCCTTCCACGTGTGTATGAAAGACATTGGTTTTCATTTTGAGTATAACTACATTATCACCCTATCTATATAAAATTGTTTTTAGGTTTCCAAGTGGATTACATAGACCCTAATGGGTGTTACTGGCCATACCCTCAGATAGTTTCCATGTTGCTGCTCTAGTTTTGTTTTTGGGTATTTACTTTGGAGACTTTTATTTGTATCAGTTTTATTTTTCACAAGTATTGTGGGTTGGTTTTTGGTTTTATTATATATATGTAAAAGATTTGATAATGGTTGATACATCCTATATCATGATATTGTTTACTTATAAAGGGAAATACCTCCCATATTGTGAGATTTGTACAGCCTTGGTGCTAGTCGCCAACTTGGGGTATATAGAAGGCGGGACTCGAGAGTCATTATCTCTCTCCCTTTATTGTTGTATATTTAGAAGGAGGGGGTCATGACACTCACCGCCAAGATCACCATATGATCTGTTGGTATCCTAACTAGACAGAAATATTGGGTCACGGCCTCAAGCCAGTCCTGAACTGCCTGTGGGTTGGGCTCACATTGGAACCTGAGGGGTCTCTATCACTGATACTCATGAAGTGCACTCATCCTGCACACCACATCCACTGGTACTTCTCATACCATGTACTTCTCTATAGGCAGTGGTATAGATGATGCACCACCTGGAGGTAGCATATCTGGAACTGGTCCCTATATCGATGCCTCATCACTGAGGGGATTATCCTCATGATCATAATGCTGAAACCTATATAGAATATGCCGCAAAGGCATCCTAAAAGTAAACATGACATACCACGATCAATGAGTATATCTAGAGAGCTGACTCAAGAAGGACATGGAAGCCAAAATCCATTCCTATATGATGCATGTACTTTTATTTTCCTTGAAACTAGTGTTCTTATATACCGAGTTGAAAAGAAGGTGATCAGAGTATTGGTGTATGGATAGGTTATCCTTTTCACCAACACTGGAGTCCTGGACTGAAATCCGAACTTGAAACACTTAATACTGTTTCCCAAAACCAATCTCATAGACTCTGGTCCTAAGGTAGAACTGAATACTCTGATACCACTCTATCATGAACTATCCCAATGGGACTCGTGGCGTGACTCCCTATGCCCACCTCCAATAGGCTAGGGGTTAGAGACTAGCACCGAGTAGGCATATCACTAACATGGGAGGGATTATCCTAAGTACCTATATCACCCCCAGTTTCAAGTAAATAACCATTTCTTTATGATTTTTAATTACATAAATTGTTTGGGTGAAGTTTAGGAGGGTTTGGAGGAAGTTTGGAATATTTTTGGAGATTTTCTAAGGGTGAACATTTGGTGCACGGTTTATAGAAACCATGAAACACCTATTGGAAACCGTGCACAATGAGACATGGTCTATGGGGAAGGTGCACAGGTAGGCACACAATTTGTCCAAACTATGTGGCCATCTAGGAGAAACCATGAAAAGTGGGATAGTGATATTTTTTACAATTAGTGCACAATTTGTCTAACCGTGTATGCCAACCGTACGAGGCCACCCTTGAGATAGAAGATGGTGCACGGTTAGTGCATGATTTGTCTAACTGTGTGACTAACCCTACATAGTTTAAAAACAAGATCTACAAATTATGGATCTAGGTCTTGATTAATAATTAACCCCCCATTTTTCCCCCAAACTTCCCTCACTTTATATTTTATCCTTCCAAAGTAATTAAAGGCTTCTCTCATTGATTTAGAGGTGATCCAAAGGCTTCTCTTAGTGCGTTGAAGCCATATTCTTGTGGTAAGTCCTCATTCTTGGTAGTTTTTCTTGGTTTTCCTTAGATATACTTATCCCTCTCTCTCTATTTCATTGATATAATTTCATTATGGATATATATAAGGTATTTTATTCCAAATATGATTATATTTGGCTTTGTTTATTTTTGGGTAAGATATCTAAGGTAGGTTTTTGGAGTTTTGACCCGGTTTTATAGATTTTTTTCATGTCTTTTATCATTTTCACCAAATTTCTGAGGTAGGTGGCTCTACTCTCAACTCCTATTATTAGAAATTTAAGTATTGGTTTCAAATTTATTGTTTGGATTTATTTTTTTATGAAATTTTTGTTAATTTCTTGTTGTAAATCCTCTTTTGTGACAATATATAGAATTATGAAAATTGGGATTTTTTATGGAAAGTGAATTGGGAAACTTGATTTTAAAATAATGATTTTAAAATGATTTTTTGGTTTTGTTTCATTGAAAAGGTTTTAAATAAAATTTTTGTTTTATTGAAAATTTTCATTTGAAATGTTTTAAATAAAAGGTTGGTTTTATTGAAATGGTTTGTTTGAAAGGATTTCAATAAAATGATGGTTTTATTTAAGTGGTTGTGTGTGTTCTTGTGAATTCAAGATGAATAATAGTAATAGGTCTCCCCCATAATTAATGGTATGGGTAAGGTTCAGGGATTTTCCCCATCAAATGGTTCATTAAGTGACGACTTAGTGAAAGGATGACACACTACTCATGAGTATAGGGAGGTCCAGGTTTTAATGCATGGTTGGATGAGTGGATATATGGAATGGAATGGTTATTCCAAAATAGAACTTCTAAAATGGTTTTAAGGTATTGTTTTGTTTCTTTACTTGGAAATTGGTTAGTTTTGAGAAAACTATGTTAGTATGGAAAACTGTTTTGGTATTGAATTACTTGTATTTGTTATAAACTATTGTTTCATATTAACTGTTTTATATAAATGTACTAAATTGTTATATCCTAGTGGATTTATTGGGGAAGTCATTTGGGGAAAACATATTGAGTTTCATTACTCACCCTTACTTTGGAACTTTGGTTCTTTTGGAGATATTTTCTATCAGAACATAGGAAAATGTAAATTATCACACTTCTCTAGTGGTTCTTAGTGATACTTGGGCTGTTTGTGGAGTTTGAGTATGGATATTGTTGTATATTTGGAGTTATGTGGTTGTCATTGAGTTTTTGTTGGTTTTGTAGTCTTCTAATGTGTACTTATATGTTTTATGGTCTTCCACTTTGGTACTCTTTTTAGTTAGTTTTGATATAAATGTATTTTTTGAGTTTTCTTTTATTGTTATCAAGCATCATGTAGTGGTTCATTTGGTAATGGAATATTTGGTTTGTTTTTGTATTTTTAAAGGGAAAATCATCCCCCATTTTAAATGAATCCCTTGGAATTTATTTCCAGCCTTTGGCACTCTGAGGATGTCACTTAAGGCCAAGTAACGTCCTCCCACCTTCTCAAGCCAATGAGGAGGGGTAAGATTTTACAAGTGGTATCTGCTTATTTATTCCTTGAATAACAAGTGGTCATCATTTCTGTCAGTATCAGAGTTTAAATTCATTATGGTTTTTTCTTGGAGTTGGGATGTTAAAAAGGAGTAGGATTGTTGGACTTGAAATATAGATCATAAAAAGACATAGCTAACCTTTTTATGCTAAACTTCAAGTTACCAAGGATTAGGGTACATAAGTGTTTTGGCGACACTTGTAGGAATTGGAATCTCATTTTCATGGGTTTATCCAATAAAATAAGCATGACATGCATTAGAGTAATGACTTACCATTGGGAGTACATATTTCATTTTGAGTAATGATATATGATTTGATACAAAATGATTGTTTTTTGAAAATTGTTAAAGTTTTTTTCAAATGCGATATCTTGAAAAGGCATGAAATGGTTATTTTGAAAATGGTTTGATTTTCAAAAGTATGGTGAAATTTTAAAAAATGGTTGAATATGGAAATTTTGAATTTTGTAAAGTAATTTTGTTATAGTATTATGCAGTAGAATTTGAAATTTTTAGGTCTTTAGTTGCTAGAGAGTGAGACTCATTTTTAGTTTGTTTAGAAAATGGAACATGGTATGTGTCATAGGAACCAACTGAAATTAGATGCTAAAAATGTGGTTTCACCTGAGCCATAGGTGAACCAATAGCTGGTTCAAATTTTTTTCCAAGTGTTTCAGGTTGTGGACATAGGGAACACGAGGTATGATCCAAGGTAAGTGAAGCATTCCTTCCATTGATAGAAATGGAATCCACACATTTTTTGAGGTGATTCAGAACTAGAGAAGGTAGTGGTGTGGCTTAATAGAATGAATTGTATTTTTCGGGGTGGTCCAAGTCAAGTGAATCATTCCTTCTAATGATAGAAATGGAATCCACCCATCTTTCGGGGTGATTCAGAACCAGAGAAGGTAGAGGCGTGGATTAATAGAATGAATCGTATCTTTGATTTTCTTGGAACACCAATCGAGTTAAAAATCAAGTTGGAAATGTATATACCAAAGGATCTTGCATCCCAGTGGTGGGATTTATCTGTTTAGGCTAAATTAATCCAAGGACATACATGGGAGGATTTTGAATAATTGTTCAACAAACAGTTCTATCCTCACATGTTCAAAATTAAAATAATGACATACTTATTCAGCTTGAAGCAGTAAAATATTTTTATCATGGAGTATGTGGTTAAATTTACAAATTTAGTGCATTTTACACCCAAAGTTTCTTCTAGTGCATCCTTGTAGGGATGCATCTTTGAATCAGGGATGAAATAGGAGATTCGCTTGAAGATTTTTGTGCTCTATATAACGGATTATACAGATATAGTAAATAAAGAGAAAATTGTAGAAAATGGCGTATTGGGAGATACAGGAGGAGGAATCATATTGATACCCATGGAAAACAATGGGAACTCTAATTCTAGTAGAAAGAATAAGAGGGACACATATTTCTAAGGTGGGAGTATGGATCAGAATCAAATTGTTGGATCAATGAATCTTCCTCCAAAACCAAAGAGTTATCCGGGATGTTTTCAACATGTTTCATTCAATCACATGAAGCAAAAGTGTATGAAACCACCTAGAGCATGCCATAATTTCAATAAGATGGATAATATTCAGTGCTATTGTTGCAGTGCTCTGAGATTGGGTGTTCTAGACACTTACCATGTATCATCGATGTCATATTCTTTGATAGGGTGAGGGTAGTATAATACCTCTTGTCAGCATAATAGATCAATCCATAGTAATTCTTGGAATACCTTGCCTCCTCAGTAATGGAAATCACAACAATGCAACAAGGATAAATGTGTCATGAGAAAGAAATTATATTGAGCTGAGAAGATTATCATGGATGATAAGTCTGGTCCATAATTTGAGAGAGGTACAATTATTTTTAATTCTACCCTTACACAAGCATTATTTGATATAGGTTCATCCCATTCCTTTATTTATTCTCATGTTGTTTATTTACTAAGTTTAAAAGTCGAGATGATTCCTTCTCTTTTAAAAATTCAAACTCCTCTTGGTCAAAGAGAATGTCGAGCCTTTATCTTTAGATCTTGTTCTATAATATTTGATCGAGCTAAGCTGATATGGTATTTCTCAATGCTATTGATGGATGTCTATGATATAATCTTGGGTATGGATTGGTTGATGATGTTTAAGGATCACATTGACTGTTATACATTATTGGTCAATTTTAAAACTGAATAGGGCGTCTAACATCTCTTTCGAGGAGAAAAAAATGTTAAGGTAGGCTCCATAGGCCTTTTGGCACCATAAGTTGGAATGATCTCGTTCCATATGGTGTTTTTGACTTTAGAATCAATGGAAGAGATTGAGAATAGAAATTTTCCAATAGTTGGGGATCAGTTTCTGGATGTATTTCCCAATAATTTCTCATGGTTAACACCTATAAGGGAAGTGTAATTTAGTATTGATCTCCTCCTAAGGAACAATACTATTTCCCTTTCTTCTTATTATATGGAACTGATAGAATTAAGGAAATTTAAAGTGTAGTTGGAAGAGCTGTAAAGAAAAGGTTTCATTTATCCAAGCACGTCTCTATGGGAAGAACCAATCTTGTGTGTAAAAAAATATATAGAACTCTTCAGTTTTGTGTGGACTATAATAATATTAACCAAGTTATGATAAATAATAGATATCCACTTCCATTCATTGATGATATTTTCAATCAATTTAGGATAGATCCATGGTTTTATAAGATTGACTTGCACTCAGGATATCACTAATTGCGGGTTTGGAAGAAGGATATTCCAAAGTCATTTTTTAGAAGTAGATATGGCCATTATGAGTATATTCTAATGATTTTTGGTCTAAATAATTCACCAGTGGTCTTTTTTTGGCATTGATGAATCAGATATTTCATAGGTATTTGGATTCATATATGGTGGTGTCTGTGAATGACATGTTGGTGTATTCAATAACAAGTGTTGCGTATGAGAAACACTTGTAAAAAATGTTGGGAATCTTAAGGGATCATCTTTTATATACCAAACTATTAAATTTTTATTTTTGGATACAATAGGTAAATTTCATTTGCCATGTAATCTCTGAAAAAAGTGTTTCTGTGGATCTAGAAAAGATAGAGGCAATTATATCTTGGAAAACACCAAAGTAAGTCTTTAAGATAAGTAGTTTCATTGGTCTATATGGTTATTACCAACAATTTTTTCATGACTTTAATGACTAAATTTACCTATGACTACTCTAAAAAAGAATAATGTTCCATTCTAATAGAACAAGGATTGTTAGAATTCTTTTCAAGAGCTTAAATTTTTCCTTACATCGGCACCAATCTTGATTTTTTTTGGAATCAAGACAAGGGTATTTGGAGTATTTTGATGCTTTTAGATTAGGTTTGAGATGTTTTCTCATGTAGGTAGATCATATTGTTGCTAATGGATCATGGAAGTTATGGTCACTTGAGAAGAACTAACCAACACATGATTTGGAGTAAGCTATTATAGTCCATGCTCTGAATACTTGGCATCATTTCCTATTTGGGGAGAAATTTACTATGTTTACAGATCATAAGTTCTTGAAACATATTTTCTCACAAAGGGATTTGAATTTGAGACAAAGAATATGAATATATTATCCCAAAATGTTTGAATTTGACTTGATGTATATCCTAGTAAGGTGAATTACGTGGAAGATTCATTAAGTATGCTCAGATGGAAAAAGAGGATTCACATTAGTGGTATTTGATGCCAGTGATAGCAGAAATGAACTTGGAATGTGAAGACTAAGGTGAAGTTGTGGCTTTCTTTTAGTTTTTTTGTTTCTAATTTGGTAAATATAGTTAAATAGGCACAAACATCTGATGTAGAATGTGTGGATATGAGTTCAAAACTCAATTTTGGGGAGACCATCGTGGGATGGAAGCTGGATGGGAGATTAGTGTTGTGGTTTGAAAATAAGAAGGTCATACCTATGGATTTTTAGGAAAAACTTCTTCATGCTTACCACCATTCAAGTTGGTATGTTCATATTGGAATACAAAATATGTATAAGGAATTGAAAGCACAATTTTTGTGGGTCGGTATGAAAAAGAAGGTGGATGAGTTTGTTTCAAGATTCTTAACTTGTCAGTAGGTTTAGGAAAAAAATCAGTAACCAACAAGTATGTTGTAGTCCTTACCTATTCCTCTTTGGAAATGGGAAAAAAGGATATGTATTTTGTAATAGGTATACCAATAATGGTTTAGAAACATGATTCCATATGGGTGATAGTGGATCGGCTCAAAAATTAGGCTCATTTCATCCCTATTCATGAATATCATATGGTGGATGACTTATCAAATATATATATATGTGAAGTGGTAAAGATGCATGGAATATTAGTTTCAATAGTACCAGATAGAGATCTGAGGTTTACATATAATTTCTAGAAATACATAAAAAAATCTCTTGGGAATCAATTGACTATGAGTATGGCGTATCATCCTCAGATGGACAGACAATCCGAACGGATGATACAAACATTGAAAGACATGTTTTGGGCTTGAATAATGGATTTTGGTGGCTTATGGGAAGAGCATGTGCTATCATTGCAGTTCTCATATAAAAAAAATTATCAATCCTCAATATATATGGATCCTTTCGAAGCATAGTATGGGTGTACTTCTCATTCTTAGGTGGAAGTTGGTGAGACTTCACTGGTTGGGACAAGCCTTTTCCAAGAAACAACGAAGAAGATTCAATTAACCGAAAAATAGATGGAGACTGAACATAGCCATCAAAAATCATATGTGGATCACCATCGACAACCACTATAGTTAGAGTTGAGTGATCACGTGTTCTTAAATATCTCTATAATTCTTGGACATCATTGTTTTGGAAAGCAGGGTAAGTTATCTCCTCGATACATTGACCCTTTTGAGATACTTGAACGAGTTGGTGAGGTGGAATATCAGTTGGAATTTCCACCATGGTTCAGTGCTGGGCACAATGTGTTTCATGTATCTCTCTTAAAAATTATCAACCTAATCCTGACCATGTGATTTGATGGGATCATGTCGATCTAGAGTTGGATGCTTCATTGGTGCACATGCTAGTGTGAATTTTGGATATGCAAGATAAATTATTACATGAAAAAGCATCAGTCTAGTGTGGGTTTTGTGGTAACATAGTCAGATTCAAGAAGAGACTTTGGAATGTGAGAAATAAAATATCGAGAAATTTTCTTAACTCTTTTAAGACACTAGTAGTTTTCAACTTTCTTGGTATAAAAACGCCAATGGTGGGGAGAATTTAGAAACCCCGATTTCATGTAAGTAACCCTTTCATTATTATTTTTAGGTATATAAAGTGTTTGGGTGAAGTTTTAATTTTTTTTTGGGTCTTTTATAAGGGTTCATGGTTGGTTCATAGTTTGTGGAAGCTATGAAACACGTACAAGAAACTGTGTACAATGAGACATGGGCTTAGGGGAAGGTGCACGAGAAGACTCATGGTTTTTCCAAACAATGTGGCAACCTAGGAGAAACCGTGAGAAGTGGAACAATGATATTTTTCAATATTGGTGTATGTTTTGTTTAACCATGAAGACCAACCATGCATGTTCCCCCTTGATCCATAAGTTGTTGCATGATTAGCACACAGTTTGTTTAACTATGCGACTAACCATGCACGGTTTAAAAATAAAATCCAAAAATTGTGGATCTAGGCTAGGATTAATAATTAACCCCTAATTTCCCCCCCAAAATCCCCCTTACTCAATATTTTATCCTCCCAAAGGTAGTAGAGTCTTCTCCCATCAGTCTATAGGTGATCCTAAGGCTTCTCTTGGTGTGTTGAAGCTGGATTATCCTGGAAAGTCTTTATTATTGATAGTTTTGCATGGTTTTCCTTAAATCTACTTCTCCCTCTCTCTCAGTTTCTTATATATAATTACACTATGGGTATATCTAAGGTATTTGATGCCAAATATGATTAGTTTTTGTTTTTTTGATTTTAGGGGAAGAGATCTAAGGCTATTTTTTGGATTTTCTACCCGGTTTCATGGATGTTTTTCATACTATTTATCATTTTCACCAAATTTTGTAGATAGGTACATTCAATCTTGAATCATATTATTATAAATTTAAGGCTTAGTTCCAAATTTATTATTTTTATTGAATTTTTTTTTGAAATTTTTGTGAATTTATTATTGGAAACTATCTTTGGTGATAATTTATAAAATTGTGGAAATTGATCATTTTTGTGGAAAGTGAAATTGGAAACTTGATTTTAAAAAGATGGTTTTAAAATGATTATTTGGTTTTATTATATGGAAAGGGTTTTCAATAAAAGTTTTTTTTATTGGAATGGTTTTTTTGAAAGGTTTTCAATAAATGGTTGGTTTTATTAAAATAGGTTGTTGGAAAGCTTTTCAATAAAAAATGGTTTTATTGAAATAGTTGAAATGGTTGTTTTAGCATTGGTGTTTGGCATAGTGTTTATATGTGTTCATATTAATTTGGGATGGATAATGGTAAGAAGTCTCCCCCATCATTAGTGGGATGGATAAGGGTCAGGGATTTCCCCCATAAAATGGTTCATTAAGTGACGACTTAGTGAAAGGATGACTCACCACTCGTGAGTATAGGGAGGTCTAGGTTTTCATGCATGGTTGGATGTGTGGATATGTGGAATGGAATGGTTATGCTAAAATGGAACTTTTTATATGATTTAAGGTTTTTTTTTGCTTTCCTTGTAAATTGGTTGGTTTTGAGAAAACTTTTTTAGTATGGAAAACTATTTTAGTATTGAAATACTTGGATTTGTTATAAACTATTTTAAATGAATGTGATAAATTGTTCTATCCTAGTGGTGTGAGTAAGGAAGTCAATTGGGGAAAACCTACTAAGTATCATTACTCACCCCATCTTCGGCACTTTAGTGCTTTTCTAAATACTTTCTATTGGTATATAGGCAAAAGTAAAGTATCACACTACTCTAGTGGTTATTAGTAATACTTGGGTTGTTTGTGAAGTTGGAGCATGGATCATGTTGGAGAATTGGAGTTATGTGGTTTTCATTGAGTTTTTCTGGTTTTTAGTCTTCCACCATGTACTTGAATGTTTTTTGGTCTTCCACTATTGTACTCTTTGTAATTGGTTTTGATATAAATTTATTTCTTGAGTTATCTTTTATTGATATCATGCATCATGTAGTGGTTCATTTGGTAATGGATTATTTAGTTAGTTGTTTTATTTTCAAAGGTAAAATATTCCTCCACTATAAATGAACCTCTTGGTATTTATTTACAGCCTTTGGTGCCTTGGTGATGTCACTTAAGGCCAAGTAACATCTTCACGTCTTCTCAAGTTAATGAGGAGGAGTGGGATGTTACAGTACCTACACACACACACACATCTTCAAGCTTATACAATTATTAAATGTAAAAACAAATGAACAACCATTCATATATACATCTAAATCCCACAACCAGATTATGATAGGAAGTAAAATAAAGTAAATAGGGCCAAATACAAGCCCACTAAAAGAGTCTGAAATCATGTCCAACTTGAAAGTAATGCTGGGGACTATTGTCAAAATACCACATAAACACACCTCAGTCTGTTCGGTCTCACTAATAACTGTTTGGTCCTGAATCGTCTAAGACTCTTTCAAAATGCGGATTTCTACACAATACATGACACATGTAGGAAAATACCATGTAAGGGTGGGTATTATAATACATAGTAGGATACCCAAAAACCAAAAAGCATATAAAAAAGGAATACAGTAAGCTCTATGAAAGTATATATCTATAGCACATATAACAATAATATCAAGGTATATTAAAAAATACACAAAGTTTAGAGGTAAGTCACAACCATAATATTGACCAGAGATTTTATCTTGAATGTTCCACAAAGCACTTATTTAGGAGAACTCACTCCTAAGTATGATAACACTGATGATGCCAATCCAATAGGCAATACTTTTCCAGTCTCACCATTATAAGTACATGATTAAAATATTAAGAGATACTATACATAGATGATGATCAAAACCAAGGCTATGGGGTATACCAACAACTCAATCTGGATTAACCCACTAAGTATAGGATCAACCTTGACATAGTTTTAGTCATGATAATACCAAGAACTTAACCTAGGGAATGAATATGAATAAAGGATCTCACTTTGGGTCTCATGGAAGGATTCCAACAACTCTATTCAAGAATTCCTGCTGAAGGGATCACCATTCTAGGAGAAACAGGCAATTCCATACTAACCCTCACGGAATAGATATGGGAAATATACCCTAATAAAACTTTTCCAAGATACTAAGGAAAAGGGATTCAACCCAACTTTTAAGTAGTACACAACTTGTAGTAGGGTTACTCATTGTGTCCCTTCGATACTAGGTCCTGGCCATGTAAAATGACCAATGTATGTGTCCATGTAAAAGTACACTACATGATGCTACTCATGTAATTTTTTTTGTATACCAGTGCATGGATTAACCCATGTAAATTTTTATATGCTATGTCTCAATAGGAGTACATGGTGTTCCCATACCCGTGTACTTCAGCCCATGTCCGTGTACCCTCTGAGGTACATACCGAGGCACCGAGGAGAGTTCACATACTATGTGATACTTATATCCTTCCTAAAACCCTATTATTCATTGATAGGGGTCCACATGGAATGTGGATCTACATTACACCCCATGTAGTGTATAAATTTATAGATTTATGAATCCAGTTTTTGTTTGTCTTCTCTAGTGCTCTAGCCATTTCGACTATGCCTCACCTGAAAAAATGAGGAATATGTTGGCCTATCCTTGTAGTCAACAAACAAAATCATCATACTCTTTGATTTGTTCAAAAAATGATGTTGAATGGTGTTCCACAATTCATGCATAAGAATAAGAAAATTGGGTTCCTAAATATTCCAATCCACTACCATTTCCATCATTACACCACTTCCATGTTGTTCTGATCCTAGATCTATAACATTGGATTTTTTTCCAAGAAATGGGTGAACAATGATTGATTTATCATGATGTGTTGAACCATAGACCAATAAAGAACATCCGCAATGAACAATGAATTAGATGAGAAAATCACAAGAACAATCAAGAGGAATGGACCTCAGTCGATGTTCATTTTAACCATGATTCATTATTTTTAGGATGGCAAGAAAAGAATCAAGAATCACAAAGATATTCTCCCAATAAATCCCCATAATAAACTCAACCTGCAATATGCATGATCCGTAGATTAATCTATTAGTTTTTTGATCCCTTTTCATCATAGAAACAAAATTGGGTAAGGAAAACCAAATAAAAAAAAACATCCTACCTCAATTTGGATCGATCGATGATGAAGAACAAAGCTGTGTGGTGATAGTTGGCATGATCCTCTGATTTCATCTCGCACTGGTCGTTGATCTCCAATCTAGTCATCGTTCACCAGGGGAAACTCATTTTCTAGCTCTCCGAAGGTCCTTTGGATCTCTATGTTTTAGAAAATAAACATAGGAATTACCCATAAAATTTTATTTATAAAATAGGTTAGGTCGCTGCATCAATGAAATAAAATAAAATAAAATAATTAATTATTTTATTTATTTTATTCTTACGATGAATTTTTCATAAACGCTCCATGCTGAACATGGTTATGTTGATCCTAGGTTAAAAACCACATTATGAACTTAATTATTCCCTCATAGTTTTGGTCCGAGCCCCCAATTTGAAGTTATTCCACTTTTTTAGGAAAACTGCATGTTCTTATTATTTAATATATTTAATATATTTCAAACATTTATTTTGGGCACACCGGGCCTCATAATCGCACTCTGTCTTAGCTCTTGGTCTCGAAAATAATACACACAATATCCAAAAATAATACAACTAAAATCTAATTCATTATAATCAAGAGGCCACTCAAATGATTAAATGTAGATTTTTTAGTGAAAACCCCTAATGGTATGATGATTGCATCTCAAGTCTATGATTACTCCCCATTTGACATTGGTGGGAAAGTTCTTTCTTTAAATATTTTAATTCTTTCTATGGTTGAATTTGATGATATATTAGGCTTGGATTGGATTTATCTGCATAAATACCACATCAAATTTTGAGTAAGTGAAGTAACATTTGATATTACAAACCAACCTATGACCATCTATCAGTGTAATGATAAATATGAAATTTCTGTGGAAATAACATCCACTATATGGGTTTTGATTTCTATTCAAGAGGGGATTTTATGTCAGATGGTTGGGGAGAAACCCATTATCTATGATACACCTATTGTGTGGGAGTTTTTTTAATGTATTTATAGAAGAGTTTCCCATCCTTACACCAAAACATGAAGTTAAGTTCTCAATATAAATCATACCTAGTTACACACCAATTTCAAAAACTTCCTATTGAATAGACCTAATTGAGTTGTAGGAATTGAAAATGCAACTGCAGGACAACCTTAACAGGGGATCCATTCATCCAAGTGTGTCACCTTAGGGTGTACCTCTTCTTTAAAAAAAGAAATATGGATTGATATGAATCTGAATTTATTACAATGTGCTAAACAAGATCACAATCAATAACAAGTATCCACTACCCTGTATTGATGCCCTATTTGATCAACTATGAAGAGGTCAATACTTTTATAAGATCGACCTTCATTTTGGATATCATCAATTGAGGGTCAAGAAGGATAATATACCCAAGAAAAAATTACATACAAGGCATAAACACTACCAATATATAGTTATTTCATTCAATATTACTAATACCCCCACTATCTTCATGGAATTAATGAATAGAGTCTTTATAGATTACCTTAATTAGTTTGCGGTTGTTATTATAGATGATATTCTTATCTATTAAATGAGAAAGTAATATCATGAAGATCAATTGAGAATCATAATAAAGACCCTAAATAAAAATAAAATATATAAAAAAATTACAAAATATAAATTTTGGATACATAAGGTTTCATTTTTGGGTCATATAATCTCAAGGGAGGGAATATCGATAGATCCTTCAAATATGGAGGCTATTGATTGTTGGTCCAAACCAACCACAATGATTGAGATACATAGTTTTCTTGGTTTATTTGGATATTATATAATATTTTTAGATAATTTCTCATGAATATCAAATCCACTCACCAAGTTAACTTATAAGAGAGCCAAGTTCATCAAGACATATGAACATGAGGAAAATTTCAAAGATCTAATGAGAAGCTTAGTCAGCGCAGCTGTGCTTACATTACCCTGTAGTAGAGAAGGGGTTGTAATAAATTATGATGCATCTAAAAAGGGATTTTGATGTGTTCTCATGTATAATTACATGGTTATAGCTTATGAATCATAATAATTGAAGTTTCATGAGAAAAATTACCCAACTCGTGATTTAGAGTTAGCTATAGTAATTTTTTCATTAAAGATATATATGAATTATATTTATAGAGAAAAGTGAGATATATATACAGACCATAGAAGTTTAAAGTATATATTCACATGGAGGGAGTTTAATATGCACTAGAAAAGATGGATGGGGATGATTAAAGATTATGACTGCTCAATACACTACCACCCTGGGAGAGTGAATAGGGTGGCTGATGCCTTGAGTTGAAAGGATCATGCTAGATTATCCATGATGAGGATTAAAAAAGATCCAATATTTTTGGATTTTAAAAGGATGAATATGGAAATCCTAAATGAAGGGGAGAAATATTATCTTACTCAATTGAATGTTCAACCATCTATCCATGTAAATATTAAATTGGCACAAAATGAATATGTTTAGATACAAAAGGAGGTTAGAAAAATTCCTGAGTATAAACTTTATCATGATGTAATGATAAGGTTCAGGAACCATGTATGTTCTCCATCCATACAAAATCTAAGGAGTCATTAGAGTAAGCTCATAATTATTAATTCTATATTCATCCAGTAAGTATGAATATGTATAGAGATTTGAAGAAATATTTCTGGTGGGATGGCATAAAGAGAGATATCATAAGTTTTTATCTCGATTATTGGTATGTCACCAAGTTAAGGTTGAGAGAGAAAATTCTAAAGGTGTTTTACATCCATTAACCATACTAGAATGGAAATGGGAAAACATTACCATGGATTTTGTTATTGGACTCCCAAAACATCTAAATAGAATAATTCTACATGAGTTGTAGTCAATCTCTTTAAAAATTCAACACACTTCCTCGATATTAGAGAATACTTCTATCTAGATCAACTTTCTAGTATATTTATTAAGGAAGTGGTAAGGTTTCATGGATTACCACATTATATTATGTCTGACTGGGATCAGAGGTTTACCTCAAAGTTCTGCTGATGTCTTCAATAAGATCTTGATACAGAGTTGTGTTTCAATGCTATGTATCATCCTAAGAAATATGGTCTATCTAAGAGAACAATTCAAACCCTATAGAATATATTGAGATATTTTTATTTGGACATAAAAGGTGGTTGGGATCAACATCTTCCTCTAGTTTAGTTTTCTTACAATAATAATTTTCACTCAATCATTCAGATGGCTCTTTATAAACCCCTATATGGAAATAAATATATATATCTACAGTGTGTTGGAAATATGAAAGAGAAAGAAATATATTGGGACCCGAGATAGCTGAATAAATGGTAGAGAAAGTTAGATCCATTAAGAAACACATAGAGGATCATAGTTGGTAGAAAATTTATGCTAAAATCTCCAGCGTGATTTATAATTTAAAATTGGTGAAAAGGTGTTTATAAAAATTTCTCCCTGGATGAAGGTCATGTGGTTCGGGAAGAAGGGGAAGTTATTCCCTAGGTATATTGGCCCCTTTGAAATTATTGACCATATCGAGATTATATACAATAATTTGGTGCTTCCACCAAACCTCTCTCAAATCTACGATGTGTTCCATTTTTCTCTAATGAGTATATACATACTTGACCCTTAACATTTACTGAATTCATAGGTCATACGACTGGAGTAAGATATTTCTTACAAGGAACAACCGGTAGAGATTTTGTAGCATACAAAGAAAGTTATAAGAAATAACACCACTCACTTGGTCAAAGTTTTGTGGTGAAACCACTAGTTTGAGGATGATACGTGGGAACCTAAGGAACTGATGAGGCAGAAGTATCCTCATTTGTTTGTATTAGAGTGATTAATTTTAAGGGAGAAAATCATTTTAAGGGGGTAGAATATAATACTCCAAGTTTTTATGAATTATTATTTTTTAATAAATTAAATTTCTTTATTAGATTTTATCATACACAACAGCGAGTTAATCTTGTGTTACATGCAGCACTAGGCTTAGCTTTCATTACGCATGACACTAAGTTAAAAAAAACCACAATATATTATTAATATTATACAAACATGACTTTTATAACCTAACCATTAAAAATTGAGATATGAATAGTAATAAATAATTTTTAAATATTAATTATAATGGTTTTATATAAAGAAAACTTATTGATAAAAAAGTACTTAGTTTTTCAATAAAGTCTTTATATGGTTTGAAAATACTATCTTCACAAAAAAATGTTTTTTTTATAATTTATTTTTGTGAAAAATAGTAAAATTAATTTTTGAAACTTTATAAAATTTATTTTATAAAATAAAAATCATTTTTTGAATCATCATATCAAAATTATCTTAGGGTTATTTTTTTAGAATTTTCCCTAAAGATTAATTTTTTGATGAATAATGAAAAATATTGAATTTTAATTGAAAAATTGATTTTTTTTAAATTATTTATAAAGTTAAATTACATTTTAATATGGTTTTAAAGTAACATTAGTTAAATTATATATCAATTAATCCAATTTATTTCATTGGAATCATTTATATATTTAATTTTGATATAAAAACCTTATAAATTTTGAACATTTTCTCTTTGAAGACCCACTTTCTCATTGTGTCTGTGAGATTAATTTTATATTAAAATTTTCCACTTATATGAATTGAATTTGTAAGAATTGATTACATATTTAGAATCACAATAATTTATATTTTATATTAAGTTCAAATTAATTTTTTATTAAAATTAATAGTGAACATATTAAAAATTAATTACCACAGTTAAGATAAAAATGGGTTTACCAGGGGGTTAAACTAAAAAGATAAGAGTTAAAATGACCTAAAATATTTTCTAAAATATATTATATGACCGTAATTTGACCTTATAATGTATAATTATAGAGAAAAATCAATTTTTCATCCTTGTTACATGGGAAAACGTGGGTATACCTTTTTTGTTTAAAAAAATTACAAGTGTGCCACTCACCTCACCTATAAAAGGCCACCCCATACCATCTCTTATACACACCTTAAAATCCTTTTTTGTTAAGAAAATAACTAAAAAAATAAATTTCTAACTTCCATACTCTCATCCTAGAAGACTTAGTTTGGTTATAAATCCAACGTTGGAAGGATTTTTTTGTAAACCTAATGAGGTTACCTGAGGAAGAAATAACTTTCTTCATCAAGCATTTTTATTTTATTACTTCCTCCACCTCCTTAAATTATTATTAAAAAAATATGATATAAAAAACTTATTATATTACATATAATGATATTTTTTATGTTATGTGAATTCACTACAACTATCTCCACTTCCATCAAATGGGTTACAAGATCACCATTCGTGTGTATGACGGACAACCGCCTTACAAACCAATGTCATTCGTTTTTCCATTACCCCATCACGCGGATAGATATAATTTTGGATTAAATATTTATATATAATTTTTATGATATTATTATACTTCTAGAATTATTATACCACACATAACTTCATACTTTCCATTATGTGGGAATATAATAAAGTTGCTCGTGTGTATGGCGGCTTACCGCCTTTCGTAGTGATGTGATTTGTTTACGCTTTACATGGTATGTAATAAGGATAATTTTATTAAAAATATGTTATATATATGAAAAAAATGATTTTATAAGGGTAATATATTATTTACCTATATTTATTTCAATCCATTGAGAAAAAAGAAACAACATTCATGCATACGTATGACCGATCATCTCCATGAAGGATGTATTTCATTTTCTATCTATACCTTTTATGGATTACAATAAAAAAAATATATTAAAAATATATTATTTTTATATCATTTTTGAAAAAAATTATATGATGGAACCATGATTAATTTAAGAGAACCAAAAATTAAAAATCAAAACGTACTGAAAAAACAAAGCAGTTATTTCCCGAAACATAACTTTAACATGAAGTTGTTAATAAACGAGTAATAAAAGGTCATAAGAAAGTCATATGTCGTATTATATATATTATTATGGTTCTATAATAGATTTATAATAAACTTATATTTATTATACATGAGTTTTTAACGTGTATGATGGAAGTCGAGGCTTAAGGTTATGGATTTTTATCTCAATTTGATTTCCTTGAGACATATGTTATGTTATGAACTTATATTCTTATATGAGGTGTATATACAAACCCTTTGATATGTAATATAATAAATATATTTATTATCATGATATTTTAAGTTTCATTTAATATTATTTATTTATGGGTATTACAATTCAAATTTACCAAAGTGGTAAATATTTTATGTTACAATCTCATCATTTATCAAGATTGTTTTTGAATATGTTTCTGATGATGAAATATTATGACCCATTTCTCAAGAAACCCCTGAATTTTATTATCCTATGGTTATGTAATGATAATATATGTTTTCCTTTCATTTTCATCACTTTATGTACTCAAGAACTCAAAACAAATTATTTGATAAAAAAATCATATTTATTTGTCTCTTCAGTTGAAAACCTGGTTTTCTTCTAAAACCATGTTTTATAAAAAAAATTCAAAAAAGTTTTTTACATTATTCAAATAATTTATTAAAGATATTTTTACCCAATTTTTAATTTTTTTAATTTCTTTTAAAGGAATATTTATGTCATTTTCCAAACAATTCCCATTTGGATTTTACCAAAAATGTGAAAGGAATATCTATTTTAACATGTGCAGCCTAAACGGAATTTCCCACCATCATGACCATTATTTTATTTGAATATTCCTTTATAAGTTTTCGAATTTATTTTCAAATAAAATGGTTTCCAAAATATTTTATGATTTTTTAGTTTTGAAAATCGATTTTTAAAGTAAATTTATCTTCCACATGAAACGTTACAAGTGATTTATCTTTGAAAATCATTATCCATATAAGATGACTTCCCTTGATGTAATTTATGATTTTATAAGGATATAAACCAAGGATACCATTATTATTATTATTATTATTATTATTATTTAAACAAATGGAATCCCCAAGTGTGGCCTTTTTGAACCCTCCACACAAAGGAAACCCCTCCACATGTAGGGATCACCCTAGAGAGAGCCCCGATCGGAAAGGAGCCTTTTCTAGCTGAGAAGGAAGGGAACAATGAAGGGAAAAAACCTAGGAGATGATGGTTTGACATATAAATCTATTAGAATAGGTATTTTGTGCCTCATTATACCCACCCATTTAGGGACCAGGTGACCGGATAAGACGAGCATATCCGAGGGAAGGATTCTCCCCAAGAGCGGGCTCCCAAGAATCGAACCCTATATCTCCAAAATAACGACATTTGTTGTAACCATATCCTAAACCACTATTCTAGTACCACTTCCCACCCAGTTAGGGACCAAGGATACCATTATTATTCTTTATTTGAATGGTTTATGATAAAAATATGTTTATGAAACCTGTTTCTCTTCTATAGGTTATACCATGATAAAATTCTTATGAAACCCTCTTATTTATCCAAGGGTTATAAAATGATTAAATGATTATAAAACCTATCTATTTTACATAGGTTATGATATAATGATATTTTTAGTCCCATTTCAGTTCATGGGTTGTAATATGATGAGTTTTTTATGATATTATGGCACACATAAGTATGTTTTTCATTATGTGATGGGTGAGAACTATATCTCCATCCAATGCATTTAGTAAAGATTTATATCTTATGAGATAGACAAGGCTTGAATGGGGTGTGAACTCGGTTTAGTATGGGAATATTTATATTATGATGGTCTTGAGAGTGAACCTTGAATACTATGATAGTTTGGGGAGGGAACCCATTCCACTATGATATCCTTGGAAGTAAGCCTTGAATCTTATGGAAATTATTTTCTATACTTATGAGTGTTCCAAAAATCTATGTATTATGGAAATTTTATGCTCTAATGTATCATGTTATTTGATTCTCTTATGATTTATATCTTATAAACTTCCAATGTTTATTCCATGTCTCCCTATTATGTTCTTTGATATGTAGGGTATGGTTTTCAAATGTCATTCTCATGTTCTCATACCCTTATGTTCATAATCTTCTTACATATCACCCTTTTTTACCCTTACTGAGCATTTTAGATCAACCTTTTTTTATGTTTACTTTCCCCAAATTATAAAGAAATGTATCACGTATGATATTTCTAAGAAGGGATATAGTTATAAAGAACATAGTGGGAAATGGTGTAGTTAACCTATCAACCAGTTGTTTGTGTTTCCAAGCTTCCAAAGGCACTATACCTTTATGATCCTCTGATGTGTGTTTAGGTAATATAATAAATGTTTATATAAAATGATGAAATATCTATTTATGATAATCTAGGATTTCTATAATATTCATATTAAATTAAAAATTATTTCAACCTATGTTTTAATTATCTTCTCATGTTTTATTCCCTTTTTTTGTATGCATGCTCCCAATGATTTAGTTTTTTTGGAATCCCTATTCCAATGAACAAATTAATGTTTTCACACCACATTAATATGTAAATATTTACCAAACCCACAAGTCTGTATTAATCACCCAAAAAAAGAAGTCAAGTATATTCATAAATATCCAAATGAATCATATGAATAGGTATATGAACACTTCATGTAAGGGTATAGAGTTATATGAAAATAAAAAACTCTACATGAGTAAGGCCAGAGTGATAGATTTCTAACCCCATTCACTTTCCTAGTCAAGGAAAACCTCTAGGAATGTAGGTGGCCTAACCCTAAGTCCCACTACCCAAGGATACTTTACTCAATAGATAATTCAATTCATGAAAACTCCAACACCTAATATGCACAAAATATTCCCAACAAAAAATATAAATCTCATAACTAAAATTACAAACCTATGTGAAGGTTGATGAAAACTAAATTTTATGATATCAAACCTAGCATGATATGCAAGGCTCTATCCTAGAATAATTTTATCATATAAAATTTTTCATACAGTTATTCATAATATAAATAATTTATAACTAGGAATAAAACATAGAATAACCTTTAAATAAATGAACAATTAAAATATTTAAACATGAGATAAACATTTATAAACAATTTCACAAATAAAATCTAATCATAAACTCTATTATAATTTAACTTTTAACATTATGGACATTCCATAACTTTGAATTTAAACCTTTTGTATTCTTTACAATATGTATTCTTCAATATTTATCATAATATGGCATTTCAATTTTAAATATATAATATTATATGAATTATAAACTATTTATAATTCAATTTCTATTATGTAAAACTTTTACATGATCTAAATATCATATAGTTAATTATTATTTAAACCTTGATCATATCGATTATCAAAAAAAATGTGTGGCTTAAATAATATACAAATAAATCCCCTTTAATTTGAACAATTTAAAATTAATTAATTAATAACTAGACATGGATACTAAGGAAATTTAATAAATAAAAAATTTATTAATTTTTCAAAATACGAGACATTTATGAGCTATTCCTAAATAAATTATAATTGTAAAAATTTTCTAAATTAGCAAGAATATAAAAATTTTATATTCATATAATTATTAACCCTTTAACATTTTATATTAAATGGAATTTATATGATATTTCATGAATTATAAACATTTTATAATTCAATATCTAAAATAGAAACATTTTTATATAATCTCATTTATAAAAAAAATTTAAATCACCTTTTATAGTTTCTAAAAAACCATTTAGTTCTATATCATACATTAAGCCATTTAATTTTTCAAAATATATTTAAAAAGATATTATCAATTAACTATAAACATTTTATAGTTAATTAATTTATAAAACATTTTTATAAATTTATATAAATATTTCAAAATACCCTTTATTATTATTATTTATAAAAAATTATAAATAACATAATTGAATTCAAAATTGAATTCTATTAATTAAAATAAATACATTATTTATTTTCATAAATAAGGGTAATATATATAAACCTTTCATTTTTTATTTCCAGTCTTGAAAAAATATTTTTACTATTAAAATGTATTTTTTAGAAATCAATAAACATGTTGATTCATCAAAGAATACTATTCTCTAATACTAATGACGGGTTTTGTATGAACATCATATGATTATATATAGTGGAAGTTAACCCGAAAATAGGCGGATATATCTTTGAGAATCTACAAGTAAATAAAATATATAAACATTGTACCTAGAAATCGTCAATGACAGCTTCTTAGTGAAAGAGAATGCTTGATGAAGATCACATAGTATAGAAAAAATCACCCTTCCTCTAAGGGAGGTAAACTAACCAATGGATCCATGATCGTATTTTGAGGATACCCAAATGCTGAAGGGGTGCTAACACCTTAATCTCAAACGAGGAACAACAGTTGGGGAGGAAGAGAGAATTGAGAAGGTTTTCTCCCAATTGGTTTATTTCAATACGAGGGATCACATCCCTTTATATATCCATCCATGACGTATTTTTTTTAAATGAAAAGGCATTGTACATATTAATTTATACATATACATTTATTCCCATAATTCATTGAATCATGTTCAATGAGAAGTCAATCCAATTAATCCATTCCTGACAAATTGTAACTGATAATAAAACTATCAAGGTAAAATAAATATATATCAAATATATATATATATATATATATATATCTTATTTTAATTATTTAAATGTAAAATTTATATATATAATATCATATTATATATATATATATATGTTAGTGAATATCTTAAAAATATATTTCCTAGTTAATTATTATATTATTGATGATATATTATGGATGGAAAGTTTATTTGTCTTGAATGGAGAGCTTCCCTCTCTTAAATTCCATGGTGATTACTCTAAAGATTGTATTTTGGAATCTCTCATCCCAAGTAAAACCTTTGAAGATGAGATTATTGGCTACTATGAGATGTTCACAGCGTGTGAAGGCATGCATCCTTTGGCTGAATTTGGTGGTGCGACTCATGATGAAGAAATAAGAAATTATGAAATAATCTCAGGAATGAGGAATGATGGAATGATCTATGAAGGAGATTTCTTTGGTGATTTAAGTCTTGATGAGAAGTGGAAGAATTAAAAACCAAAATCAGGTACACATTTAATTTCAGAAATGTTTTTTGTTATCAAGTTATAATGGGTTGGCGTTGTTGTTTTGGATTGGCTAAGAAGTCTGCAGGGTTATGGGACCCCAAAACCATTGAACAAAAGTGGGGAAGGAAATAGAGGATAATGGGATAAAGGATTACCCTAATAGACTATAGATCAGTTACAAGGACCCCGTCTAATGGAGTGGATGATGAGTAGGCCAACGATGACCTCGGGGTGCAAGGACTTGGCCGATGAGTGGTACGGGACCTAGGTATCATCGTAGTGATGTATGATGATGCGAGGCTTCCAGAGGGCCTATGCATCATGTGGATGGTGATAGGAGCCCCACCATGATAGTGGGGTTAGTTATGGAAGAAGGGGAAGGTATGAGATATCCATGATAGGATGCATATTTTCATCAAGGGGGCCTTGCCTGACGACAGGCTTGATAATGATGGAGGGTCTTGCGCACCATAAATATAGTGGGAGGAGCCCCACCTCAATAGTGGGGTTGGAAATAGATTATGATGTGTCATAGTCCAATGTCATGCTACCAATGACCTTGGATAAAGAATAATTATGACCTCAGGGAGTGGGGTGTAAGAGACCTTGAGATGCAGGCACACAACAACCTCGATATGATGCAGGAGGCAAGTCGGTGAATGTAACGACCCAAACATTAATTAATGAAAATTCCTATTGATATAATTAAATGTATTATTATGGTCATATAAAATTTGGACTTCATTGGTTTTATCTTTTTGGATTTAAAAATACTGTTAAGAATTGTGACCATTGCTAATATAGTTGTTGAACAGCGATCACCTGATTAGTATAAATATAGGGCTTTAACAAATCCAATTTGCTCGGACAAAGGAAGCGATGACATCATCCAATAGACTTGCCCCATATGAAGCCCATTTGTCAGAGCTTGTAAAGGATGTGGCATCATTGGGCTTTTCTCTTGACCAAACCCAAGCTGAGCTTGAACACATTAAGCTTGAGCGGAACCGACTACGGGAGAAGTGGAAGTTAATAGAGATTACCACCTGAGTGATGTTATCCGAGCCACCGCAAGAGTCTATCACCATCGCACACCTTACCCTTCAGTCTTATGCGGGTGATATAAGGGGTTATGTAATAATACCCTAGAACTATGAAAATGTAAATTATTTTTTGTATAAAGAATGTGCATTCATTTTATTATTGTTACTTTGTAAATAGCTTTTTTTAAAAGCGCAAATAGTATTTTTAGTTAATATTCAACTAAGAAATTTATTTTTGATGAATTAATGGATTTTTTAATTAAATAATATTTTAATAAAATATTATTATTAAATTAATTTTTATTAAATATAAATGATCATATAATTTTATGAATACAATTGTAATTTTTATTAAGTTTTGAAAACAATTTTTTTCAAAACCCGTGAATTTTCGGTAAATGTCGATTTTTATTTTAAAATTAAAAATTCACATATTTATAAAATTATTTAGTTAAATGAATATTATTTTTTAATTAGGACATCGAAATTATCCAATGGTGAATTTTTCATAATTTTCTGAGACAGTCGAATTTTTGGGTAAAAATTAAATAGTGTTTAAATATATAATGTGTTTTATGACATCATAATGACCCAATAGTGAGGTAATAAAATAATATACACATTATGTTAGGAAAATATATGTTTCATCATTAAAATAATGTGATTTTAGATTTGTTTTATTTATTTCACAAAGCTTTTGTGGACCCTCCAAGACTTATAAAACATTTTGTCTTTTTAAATTTTTTTCCTTGAGAGTGTAACTCACCTCCACATAATCAACCATATTATTTTAAGAAGTTCAGAAATTGGCCTTATAAAATATTTTTTTCTACTCCCCTTTGGAAAAAACCATGGGCTGGTTTTTGGTATTGATTGGTTTAATGTGAGGTGTCCCAAACCTAAATAATAAATAATTCCCTCTCCTTTCCTATATAAACCCACCCAAGATCCCACTTCTTATTCACTAAAATCCTTTGGAGTTTGACCAACCCCTACCCTCCTCTCTCTATAATCCTCCCAAGGTTCCCCAAGCTCCCAAGAAGCCTCTCTCAAAGCCTCTCCCAAGCCTTTGGGATGACACTTCCAAGTAAGGGATTTCTTCCTTTCTCATTTTTGTCCAATTTTCTTTAAGTTGTTATGCCATTTTTTTCAATTAAAAATGTTGGGGTATGATTTAGTACCTTCCCCATACTTCACTATTTATGTTTGTATTATGGGAGACCCATTTATCTCTCATTAAATCCTCCCATGTACACCCGTTACCATGCCGAAATTCTGTGAGGGATTTCTCTCTCCTCTTTTACATCCAAGTAATTCTTTTGTATTATGAATTTAAATTCCATTACGTTTGTTGGGACATGTATCCATATGAACCCATTAATTTTCATTTCATTAACATATTATGATACACCCTTTTCTATCTCATCAACTATTTTCATGAATCCTTATGTCACGCTGTTATGCTGCCAAAATTACACCGCGTTTTTTCAAGCCAAGATCATTGTGTAGTGAATACCATACCCATGTCTCTATCAAGGGTATTCACTTTTATGCACAAATAACTATTTAATGGAACTTTCATATATTTATTACACATTACTTAATCATGTAATAACTTATGATTTTTATTGATTCCATGTTATATGATGCATGTAGCACACTTATGCATGAAATGAAATGTTTAAGAAGGGTGTTCCCTGATAGCACTCTAATGCATTGAGTAAATTATAATATCATGATACGTCATGTGAAATGGGTTTTGACTCATCATAATTCAAGTGCAATGAGGGTTTACTCATGCTTCATGTTTAATGAGGGTTTACTCATGCTCCATGTGCAATGAGCCTTGGCTCATGCTAATTCCATGTTAAGTGTTGTTGCCACATTTCCATGCTATGATTATCATGATTTATCATGCCTTTATGTTCATTTTTATCTTGTTCTCCATTGATATTCCTATTTTCTAACATGTATTGTATTCTTCATGTTATTCCATGTTTATTCCCTTACTGGGCTTTATAGATCACCCTTTTCTTATGCATGTCCTCAGGTTATCCCATGCAAAGCTAAGTATGAGGGAATGTAGTGGTCATGTAAAGGAAGTTTTCAATAAATATGTTATATGTTTTATGTTCTAAGATGTTATGTAATATTCCTAAGACCTAAAGACACTATACCTCTCGATCTTCTATGTTGTATCAAGTGAAGATTGTTTGTAATAAATCAGTTTTAAGTGTGTAATAAAAAGCAGGGTTGTTATAGGATCCATCATTGAATCATCCAATACGGTTTTCCTACATCTAAGAATAAACATATTTCCATTTATTAAAATTAAGGGACTAGTTTATGACCTTAGAAAATGAGAATATATGTCAATAATCATTGGGTTGTGTTCTAATTGGTACTTGGGGATATTGAAATCAGAGACCTCAATAACAACACTTCTATCATTAACTTGCACATAGTATCTATCCAGCTTACTAGCCTACCTTTCATTAATATTGTATCTACTCAATGTGAAATCATCTATAACAATTGGCACCACAACAAGGTTGAAATAGTTAATGAAAAAGGAAAAATCATGGTAATCTATCATGTTATATGTAGTTCTGTATTTTTCATCAAGACTCAAAACAATATTAATGTCCCCTATAATAATCCATTTGTGATTCATGTCATCAGATATCCTTTCCATCACCTTCAATAAGTCCCTTATATTAGTGTAAGAGGTGGATACATATAAAAAGAAGATAGAGAGAGTGGATAAATGAATGGAAAATGAAATGGAGATGCTCTGATATTATTTTTCATAGGAATTAAGATGGATGTATTCATACTTGAGGATCTAAAGTTGATCTATGTTAGTTTCATGTGAATTCTATAAAACAAAAATGTATCTATGGGAGACCCATTTGAAGGCCTTCTAATTTTCAAGAAACATTTTTGGTTCTGAAATTCCAATTAAGAGGGGTTATGGTCATAAGATAGTGTCTAAGTGTTGTAACCATGGAAAAATCCTAATCCATTGATAGTTTTAGTAGAGAAGTTTCATTTATTAAGAGACCCAACTCTTGTTAGAGGCCCTCATTGTTGTGACATATCTATATGGATTTTCTTCCCTTTACCCTTGCCTTTATTCTTCCCATCCTTGGGGGTTGTAATCACCATTAAGAAGTCCTTTATTCCAGGTAATTTGATCTCAACCTGGATGTATTTAAGATGTTTTAGGATCTCAATATCATCATCCCAAAATTTATAATCAAGAGGATTGAATTTATTATAGGATTTCACCCTATAAGGGATATCATCATGTGTGATTATTTTAGAATATTTAGATGAGGACACCTGAATAAAAGGCATATCCACTTTATCATGAGGGGAAATACCCTTAGAAAAGGTGTCCTTATTAGTGCCAACCTACTCAGAGGGGGAATATTCATCATTTATGAATTCATGTTCCTTCATCATAGGGATCACTTTCAGTGTTAGGGGGTTAAAAATATATCAAACATGTGATGAGAGTCCTTAACCATGTCCATGTTGGGGCTAGTTTCAACCACATGAGCTAGATTGAACTACCCATACTCAGGTTCCTTCTATTTTTTGACTTCTAGTAGGAATTCATTTAGGAAAGAAATTTCCACATGTTGTAGGTGGAGATATTTTACAACCTCATCCACTTCAACAATTACAATTAGTAATGAAATTGTGTTTTTCAATTCCATCTCCATTACTCCAGAGGTTTAAGGGGAATGTGTACAGTCTTTAGGATAAGGGACCTATGCAATATCCTCAGGGTTAGTTCTCTTGCACATAACACAAGAATAGGATGGTGTAGGGTTTATAACTACAAGGGGATATCAGAACCATATCTTTCCCTAATGATATTTTGTATGAAACTTCATCATGTCACTTTTATTTATAGGATTTTCAAACTTTATCCCTATTATACTCAGAGGATGGATAACCAAATAAGTTTAAATTCATACAGAATTTTTATTTTCATTCATATTGGATCCCAAGGTTGTTGTTTTCATCTCAAGTTTTTGGCATAACCTATTCAACTAGGGTGGTGGACATGTCAACTTCCACCAAAACCTTGGAATAATTCCCAAACCTTGTGTTATTATTTTTTCGATCCATTTTTATCTAATTACCAACCATGGAGGATATTTCCTAGTGGATTTATGGATTCCAGTAAAACCATTTGATCTTTCCAGTGTGGATCCAAACCTAGGTGATTGTATTTATAACATTGTCATGGTCTAAGTTCCAATCCCATTATTATTTTTAAAGAATCTAGGATTCATCAAGATAGATCAAAATCTCCATGTTCTATTTTCATGTTCATCATAGGGTAAGACTATATGATAATAACTCTCTCCATGGTCATTATCTTCAATTCATCAAACCCTCGTATCTCCAAAATTATTGTGTAAAGTTCATTAAACTTCAAAAGCTTCTTCCCTTTTGGAGCTAGAACCCTCGCAATAATGGAATATTTGAAAATATTGATTCTTTCCTTGAAAACGTATTGGTTGGGTGATAAAATGTAAATATGACCCTTCTCTATGACTCTTCTTGGGAAAGGAATATCAAAATAAAATAAGGAAAGATTAGTAGTTGATTTGACCACCTCTATAAAGTTCTTGTCTAGGCCAGTTTTCTCATAGAATCCCATTACTACCATTACATATCATCCCATTTATCATACTCAACATCCTAATGGTTATAATAAATTGAAACAAACGTGAGGGGTTAATTGAATCTATAGGGTTCTTTAGCAATAGAAGAAGATATTCTTCATGATCCATCAAAATGTTCAATATATCATGCTCACATGTTTCGGTATCTGATGTAGGTATACTTCTATATTATCGACCTCAAATTCCATTAATTGGATGCTCAAGCTCAAGAATATGTAGGTGATAAGTTCTAAACTCTACACACCATACTCTATTCTTATTTTAAATAATTTTTTCACATAATATATTTGATCACAATGCATCCTTTTTATTTCTACTCACTTGATCTAGTATTCTCAGTAATATGTAAAACACTGGGGGGGGGGTGAATCTGAGGTGATATTATAAAATTTCATTTTTCTTGAAGTTAAACGCTCAATTTTTTTAATTTTTTGATCCTATCAACTATATAACACAACCTCACTCATATATAAAGATAAGTAAATAATGAAAGTCATGTGATTTTTTATAAGGTTTGATCCTAATGTGGATACCTATCCTTGTCATATCAAATCTCATCAATCCAAGGATATCTACTATATAATATAAGTGAATAAAAATGATACAACTCACATAAATATCATTTTGTCTCCATACAGGTAATATTACTGGTTCCCACAACTTGTAATGTTTTTCTGTAATGAACTGAGATTTTGAATCCTTTAAATTAATATTATCTTCAATATATTGTAGTATATGCAACATCGAACTAACGCAACACTCGACTAAAAAACCACATCATATTAAAAATTAATGAATAATATAATCATTAGTAGTTAAAATTATAATAATGAATTAAAATAATTATATATTATTATTCTCCTAGATTAATATGTTAAAAAGGTTGCCTTTCGAAGAACCATTTAAAAAATGAGCATTGTATTTTACATTAATAAATTAAATTAATCTATATTAAAATTTTATCATAATAAGTAATATTTAGATTTATAAACCAATATATAAAAATTCATTTATTTATAAATATACATGAAATAATATTAAAAACACTTGAAGATAAAAAATGTTTTTTTACAAAATGTTTTTTTCTTAATATATTTTATTTTAATTTAAAATATAATTCATAAAATTTTAATTTGAAAAAAAATGATTTTTTAAATGTAAATATTGTCTTAAGATTAATTTTGGGGATATTTCAAAAAAAATTATTTTCAGGCGAACAATGAAAAATGTTATTTAAAAAACATGATTTTTATGAAATTATTAATATATAAGTATAAATTTTAAATTAATGAAAAAAAATTATAAGAAAAAATATTTATTTTATAATTGAATTTATCAATTTAAAAAAATATTAATTTAAAAAGTCATATTTTATGTTTTTGAACTTAATATATATTTTTTTTCAAAAAAATTATTTTTAATAAAATATATATTTTGTTTTTAAAATTAAATTTTAGAACTTTTAAAAATTGAAACAAGTAAAATGGATTAAAATTTTGAAATAAATGGATCAAAATTTTATAATAAGGGCCATTTTATTTTTGGGAAAAAAGGATGAGTTTCCCTATGTAAAAACTTGTTTCCACGATAATATCTAAAACTGTAAAACTAAAAATATAAGAGTAAAACTCCCCAAAAATGTTTAAATCGTGTTTGGGAATGTTTGGTTGAGTATTTTCTATACCTCAACACTTATTTTATCCATTATTTATCAATTTTTGAGCCACTTTACATGATAGTGACTTCCCATCATTGAAAACTTTTGGGTATTTACAAAAAGGACATTTATTTTAAATTATGAAATGGTTTATCCTATACTCAATTACACTCACACCACATCCCCTTTATTTTATCCCAAAATATGACCAATACTCTTCTATACACTCTTATACACCTTAAGTAGGTTTTCGTATTCTCAAAAGACCATCCTTCAAAGGCTTAACCCCTGTTGTAAAGGAGATAATCCAAGAAGTGAGGTATAAGTTATTAACCACTCTTTTATTTTCTATTTTTCATGTGAATTTATTCTTCCTAAAAAAAATTCACCATATTATAATGATATAATAAGTATCATTATTATGTGAGTATTTTACTAAAATTATGGTACAAGCATTAACCACCCTCCCCTTTTCCATTAATATAAACAAAAATGTGAATTCTGTGTTGTACAAACTACTGCCTCCACGATGCAACATTTTTCATTTTACATCACTACCTTACAAGGAGGGTACTAATTCAAAATTTAATATATAATTATCATATTAATCTATATTACACTTTTACCCCATTCAATGTAAATAATAAATCATGATTTGTGTGTATGTGTGGGCTACTACCTTCATGGGATGATCGATTTCTATTATTCTTTTAATCATTGCCATACATGGATGGTCATGAGAATTTTTTTAAAAGGATTGTGTTGGTCGGAGTTGGACAATCAAGAGGGGGGTGAATTTAGTTCCTATAAAAAAAATAAAAAAGGATTACTTAAAAGATTCACCCAATTAAAATTAAAACATTCCAGTTAATCAAGGTAATAAGATTATAAGAGTTTGACTATTCAAACAGCTTCTCATAAGTTTGATTAATTCTCAGCCGTATCAATATGAGATACTGATAAAACTTTTGAAACTATTCTAATAATAAAATATAGTTATAACTACTATCAAATACTAACTATTAAATTAAATTTTAGTTTTCTAAAATATAAATTAAAATAGAGAAAGACTAAATAGAAACACACAACAGATAAAACAAGTGGTTTAGTCTCAAGATGAGACCCAATCCACTCCACTTAGTGATCACCTACCACCAAGCAGTTTATATTTATAAACTTGATCCACACCCTATATTGGGATAAACAACAGTACACAGGACTGTCCAGGTCACACGACCACTTCCACTGTTCTTTGTGGGCATAAACTACTAGGTCACACAAGGACCTCTTCCACACTTATCTGTGGGATTAAACAAATGTAAGAAAATATGATTGTAAGGATATCTTGTATCCTTCAGTTTGATATAGGATACAGTGTGTGTTTTAATAAATTCACACACACTGCTCGAAAGTTAAAAATAGTACACAATAGAGAAAAGGTGATGAGAAAGGATTAGAAATACTCTGAGTGTTGTTCTATGCAACTATGGACTTGTAGAATGAAGTATATGCAAATATCATGTCCTCTTGTAAAAAACAGAGTATCAGAAGTCTCGTGTTATGTTTTCTAGTTGTGTGATATGTTCTTTTTATCTCATGTTCTTATGATCTATAGTAGTTCAACCTTTTTGAAATCGATATTTCTTATTGTGTTCTTTAGTGTATATGTTCTTCTATCTTGCATTCGGGTCACCTCACAGACTCTCACCCGTGTCTTCTTCTCCGAGTCTCATGTTCTTGTCTTTATTTTGGGGTGTATGTGTTGGAGCCGACAGGAAGCATGATTTCTACACCTCGTACCTTATACTGTCAAATGACATGGCTATAAAGAAACATAAATTATATAAGTTTCATTAAATTACTCAAATATAACCATTAAAAATAACATTTAAATTTAAACTAAAAAAGACAAAAAAAAGTGATTAAGAAACGATGTCACAGTTTGTCTTGAAACAGTGTCACTAGGAAATAGTGTCACTGGGAAATAGTGTCTTCTCTTTTTCCTTTGAGTGGTGATATAGTCACGGTGTTATAGTTGCATTGAGATAAGAAACCAGTAGAACAGATGTGGTGTCTGGATCACAGTGTCTTAGGTAACGGTGTCTAGTCCTTTTTCAAAACTTTGAACGGTTTCTTGGTGATGGTAGCAAGGAATCGGTGTTATAGACATTATGGAATCTAAAAATGGTTACGGTGTCATATTCATGTTGTCTGGATTATGGTTTTTGAATCATCGTTTCTGGATTATAGTATCAGGGTCACGATGTCTAGATTACGGTGTCTGAGTCACGGTATTAGTGACTTTGACAAAATCTGGAACCGGTGGTAGACTTACAGTTTCTCAGACTTATCCAAATATTTGTAAAAATTTCTTAAAAAATAATATTCATAAAATGAATTAGACTTAATCATTAAGATAATAAAGCTTTATAGAACAATATCAAATATAGTTTACAAGATTATAAATGATTTATAAGATTCTAAATCAGGATCTTGTGAAAGTTTTTACCATGGGTTGTAAGCATTAAAGCATAGAGAAACCAACAATTTATACACATGATTTATGATAGATTAAACTAGGTTAACTTGATTTGTGATCATTAAAACATTATTAACACATGAGGAGTCCAACAATCTACCCCTTTTTGATAATAAAAAATCATGGGATTTAAATGCCTTTTCTTATTCTCCCCCTTTTTGGATTATCGAAAAGAATATAAGAAAAAGAAAATAAATTTGGAATAAAGGTAAGTAAGAGAATAAACAAAAATAATGCATATTTCATTAGATATAAAGATATAGGTCATTACAATCATAAGGGAAAAATGAAAAACATCCCTATAAAAATAAATTTTTCACTTCTCTTCAGCACTATAAGTCTTCTATTTTCCCTTGGAAGAAATATCATAAGGGGCCACAGGAGAAGAAGTGGAGGTTGGAGAAGGGATTGATCCAATTGTGAGATAAGGAATAGGTACACCTTTAAAAACAGAATGTGCCAGAGTGGGTTTGGTGGAAGATCGAGGGAAGGATTGGTCAAGGATAATAGGTATGATCTAGCTTAGAGCATGAGATATAGACATGGAGGTAGAAGCAAAGGTAGTGGATGAGGAAGGGGTTGAGCCAGGCCGCAAAGGGGCAGCTGTAGGAGCCAAAATGGAAGTGTTTTTCATATGAAGATAAGGGTTCAACAACTTAATTAAATCAGTAATGATCTCACCACCATATTGTATGGCCTTCTCAAAATCATGTTTGTTCTCCAGGAACTTGTCCAATAGAGGATTGAAATCTTGCAGGTTTTGAACTTGAGTCTTAAAGGCTTGAGTGATAGGAAGAATTTTTAAATTCTCTATAAGGTACTTGAAATGATTGGTAAGATCATGCTTAGAGTAAATTCTATTAAAGTATAAATCCACTTTCTTAGAAATTTCTTCCTGAGCATCATTGGAAATATTTGAATGAATACTCACTAAATCAAGTACTCGATCACTATTCTTGATAACATCAGATAAACATTACTTGTCAACACCACTTAATACTGATTGAAGTTTTTATTTAACAACAGTTCTGACCAGATCACTGTCTATAGATTGAGATGACTATCCAGAGGTATTTAAATCTGTAATGGATGAAGTGAGATACTTAAGTTTATTTAGAACTTTCTGTAAACATACCTTATACTCATCAATCATCTTGTTAAGGAAAAAAAGCTCACATATCTCATTGACTATCTTGATGTTTCTCTCATCCAATTTGTTATATATTGAAGTCAAATTTGGTTGAATTAGAGATACAAATTTTTGTGGGATTTGATCAATAAAATCATCAATAGGATGAGTAGTAGGATATTGTCCATTTTGCGACACTTTTTTCATATCTTTAACCATATATCTGATATACTTCACCTCATCACTCAACTATTTATTCTCAATCCCAAATTCTTGAATCTCATGAATCATTTTCAGTTGAATTTTCCATATGATTTTATCTAACATCAAGGTATCATCTATTTCACTGAGATTAGTCATTGGAGCAGGTTGTGATTTCATGATCTTTTCAAATCCAACCAAGAAAGTATCTCCAAAAGTTTTTAGATCATTGTGACTCATAGAATCAGAATATTCTTATGTAGGTTCAGGAACAGAAGTTGAAACAGGTTCAGTCTCCTTAGTAGAGATTACCTCTAGAGTAGAAACGGGTTTCAATTGAAACACTATAGAAATATCTATGCCTTTAACCAATGCCTCTTGGGAATTGTCCACATCAAAATAGATAGGAAACTTATACCAGGTATCCACATTACTTTGATAAACATGATTAGGAACTTGAAAACTTTTTAAACTGAGGTGTTTCTCCCCCTCAATAGGTGCATCTCTTCTAGGACTAAGAGATTCAGTCTCTCAACCCATTTCCAAAGTTTCATCTCTATCAGGCTCACCCATATATTTTCTAGCTAGCTAAAAGTATTGTTCCATTATTTCCTCAGAAGATAGTATAATTTCATGATAATATTGTTCTTTTGATTGTTACCCAATAGAAAGGCTTTCCACAATAACAATTTATTCTAAAATCTCCTCAGGAATGGCTTACTCCTCTGCACTAGCAACAGATTCTTTTTCAGTAATAGGTTCTTTTTTAAAAGAAGGTTCATCCATTGAGTCAATAATTCTTTTAGAAACGGGTATATATTTTACAACTACATCTTGTGGAACAGATAGGCCACTATCTTCTTTTTCCAAGATAGTTCCTTCCTTAGGTGAAACAATTGCATCTTCTACTCCTTCATCTCAATAATCAACAACTTCATCTAGTTCCAAACTAGGGTTAGATTCGTTCCTAGTTCTTGAAGGATTCTCAACTAGATTAAACTTTTCATAAAACCATTCATTGTCATCCACCCAAGACTTTTTCCAAGGATTATAGCTAATTTTCATCCTTTTTATTGTATCCTTTGAGATACAGAACTCATAATCTTCAATAACTTCTTTATTCGAGCCAACTACTCCTTTGGAAGACAAAATTACAGAGATTGATCTTGAATAAAACAAATAGGTAGATTTAGAAGTTGTCTTAATCATTTCACACATGTGAAGGATAATATACTTACACATATTAATCTTGTGCCCATTTTTTATAAGATGTATCAAGAATATATATTGATACTTAAGAGTAGAAAAATATCCTTTCCTTGGACAAATAAGATTTTGGATAAACTTAAATAGCATACTTGTCTCACCATCCAACTCAGCAGCAATTTCCCTTATTTTTTTCTCACTTCCAATAAAACTTCTTAGGGACTCTTCTAAGATAAAAACATCACTAGGAGGATGATGACCTCTTTGGTAATCCTAAAATATTCCTTTATGAGGTATTCCTAGGTAGTTAACCCATAACCTCAAAGAAAAAGTACACCTTTGACCATTAATCCAGCTTCTTACAACAAATTCATCTTTAGTATTGAATAAAAACTGGATATGTTGATAAAACTAAGAAACAAGTTTTAGATAAATACATCTTTTATATTTTTTGAACTAGTTCATCCATCCATGATCTTCCAGTACTTTCAAAACGAGTGACTTACTTGTTAGCAACCACTTAGGATAAACTTCCTTTTTTGGTACTACTATTCTATCAATAAGACTTGGATTTAGTGGTCCTTCAGGCATTAATTTCGATTCCTTTTTCACTTTCTTTTTAGATTTATGCTTCTCAGGAGTCGATGAATATGGTCTCTTCATTCTGGGAAATTAATGAGGGTTTTAGAAAGGTGAAGGGCTGAAAGAGGACTAACGGTTTGAGAGGAAAGGGTTTCAGTTTTGAGAGAGGAGAGCTATGGTGAAGAGAGGAGTGAAAGATATTGAGTTTTTATCATTTAGGTATTTCAAATCTCACAAATTCAAAAAAAAAGTGGCATAAAAACAATAAAATAATCTATATAGTGATACGGGACATAAAATTCTAAAAATAGAAATTTGAGTCATTATGGTGAGACCAAAATAGGTTGTCATGGTGTCATCATTATGGTGTGACTCCAATAGGTGTGACTGTATCATTAAAATAGAAAGTGTAAGACAGTAACCAAGAGACAGTAACTAGAGACCATAAATGTGAGATAGTAATTCCAAGACAGTAACTTGTGAAACTGTGAATTATGAAATCATAAACTGTGAAACAATAAGTGTGAGACAGTAACTCTGAGACCGTAAACTTTTTTACTTAAGAATTATCATTCCAAATTCATGTATGATGTAATTTATCCTTTCAAAATTTAATGGATTAGTGAATATATCATCAATTTGATGTTCAGTTCCAATGAATTCCAAAGTGATATCACCTTTTTGATAATGATCTCTCAAAACGTGATGCCTTACATCAATATGCTTTGTCCTGGAGAGTGAAACAGGATTCTTTGAAAAGTTAATAGCACTTGTATTGTCACAATTTATAGGTACATGTCTGAATTGATATCCATAGTCTAGTAATGAGTGCTTCCTCCACAAAATTTGTGCACAAAATCTACGAACAGATATGTATTCAGCCTCAGTAGTAGATAATGCAAGATAATTTTGTTTCTTACTACACCAGGATACTAGAGACTTTCCTAAAAGATGACATGTTCCATAGGTTCTCTTTCTATCTAACTTGCATCCACCAAATTCGACATCAGAATAACTCGCTATATCAAATGATTTTCCTTTAGGGTAAAACAAACATAAATTGATAGTATGTTTAAGGTATTTGAAAATTCTTTTAAGTTCATTTAAGTGAGATTATTTTGGGTTTTCTTGAAAATGTGAAAATATGAAAACACTAAACATTATATCTGGACTGCTGGAAGTCAAGTATGAAAAACTTCAAATCATTCCTGTGTAAGTGGTTTGATCAACAGAATTACCATCTTCATGAATATCAAACTTACAAGTAGTACTCATTGGAGTGTCACTGCTTTTGATGCTATCAAAGCCAAAATGTTTTATAATATATTTAGTATATTCACTTTGATTTAAAATGATGCCTTATTTATTTTGAAAAATCTGAAATCCAAGAAATAATTTAAGTTCACCCATCAAACTCATTTCAAATTCACTTTGCATCATTTTAGAAAAATCAATACAAAAATAATTTCTTGAAGATCTAAAAATAATATCATCAATATAGATTTGAACAACTAAAAATTCTTTATAAATTCATTTTATAAAAATATTAGGATCTATTATACCTTTTCTATAACTTTTGGAAATAATAAAACTACTTAATCTATCATAAGAAGCTCATGGATATTGTTTTAAACCATATAAATCTTTTGTTAATTTAAAGACATGATTTTAAAAATGAGGGTTTGTAAAACAAGGGGGTTGTTCAACAAAAAATCCTCAACTATATACCCATTTAGGAATTCACTCTTAACATTTATTTGATAAAGTTTTAAATTTAGATGTGTTGCATAAGCAAGAAATATTCTGATGGACTCAACTCTAGCAATAAGTGCGAAAATTTCTTCATAGTAAATGCCTTCTTCTTGACTATAACCATGTGCAACCAATCTAGCTTTGTTTCTCACTGTATTACCAGCTTCATTTACTATGTTCCTAAACTACAATTTAGTGCCTATGGTCAAGGTGTATTTGGGTCTATCCACAAGTTTCCCAACTTTATTTCTTTCAAATTGATTATGTTATTCTTGCATATTCATCAACCAAAATTCTTCATTGATAGCATCATTGATGTTTTTAGGTTCAAGATTTGACAAAAAATATTTATTTTCAACCTGATTTCTAAGAGAATCTCTAGTTTGTGTTCCTTTATATAAATATCCAACAACATCATCTAAAGGATAGTTCTTGATGGTTCTAGTTGGCCTAGAAAAGGATGGGCTAGTAATTTCAGGTTTATCTACAGGCTCGGGATCATGTCTAGATTGTGAAGAATTCCTAGAATTTTTTGATTTAACATATTGCTTGACAAGAGGATTATATGATTTTTCATTTATTTCTAGGTTTGTTGTATCATCTTCCGGATTCTATAGAGAGGTATTAGGTTCATGTGGATCTATTTAATCAAATTTTACATGCACATATTCTTCCACACATTTTTTTTCTTTTGTTAAAGACTCTATAGGCTTTACTAGAGGTTGAGTAACCTAGGAATATTTCTTCATCACTCTTGGATGCAAACTTTTCAAGATTTTTCTTTGTATTAAGGATATAAACTTTTTAACAAAAAACTTTGAAGTAACTAACATTGGGTTTTCTATTATTCCACAACTCATAGGGAGTTCTTTTAAGAATTGGTCTAATTAAGACTCTATTAATATGTATTTACAGCCTCATATCAAAAGTAAATAGGTTGGTCATACTCATTAAGAATTGTTCTATCAATTTCTGGTAAGGTTCTATTTCTTATTTTCATAACTCCATTTTGTTGAGGTGCCCTAGGGGCAGATAATTTATTACTATAGCCATTATGTGAGAAAAAAGATTCAAAGTCTTGATTTTCAAACTCACATCCTTGATCACTTCTTAAGGATTTTATTCTAAGTCCACTTAGATTTTCCACTATTTTAGCATATTTGGTGAAGTAAGTACATGCTTCAATTTTGTGAGATAAGAAATAAGTCCAAGTATACCTAGAATAGTCATCTACAAGAACATAAACATAGTGCTTCCCATTTAGACAAGAAACTTGATATGGTCCAAACAAGTCCATGTGAACCAACTCTAAAGGTTAAGAAGTTGAAACTTCTTTCTTTGATTTTAAAGATATCTTGTGTTGTTTACCCTTTTGACAAGGATTATAGACTTTATCATTTGGAAACTCAAGTTTGGGTATGCCTTTTACTAATCCTTTTCTAGTAATCTTCTTAAGGGAGTGTATATTATAGTGTCCTAATCTTCTATTCCAAATCCAAGACTCTTTTTGAAATAAACATAAATAAGAAATATTTTGAGAAACTAAAGAATCTAAGTTGACAGCATAAACATTTTCATTTCTAAAGGTAGAAAATATCAATTCATTTTTATAGTTGAAAACATTGCAAGAATCATTTTCAAATCTAACATGAAATCCATTGTCACATAATTGTGAAATACTAAGAAAATTATATTTCATCCCATTAACAAAAAGTACTTTAGAAATTAAAATTGAGTTAGAGTTACCAATATGGCCTAAGACAATTATTTTCCCTTCAGCATTGTCATCAAACACTACAGGAAAATGATCATTTCACGACATTTTTTTGGAAATGGCAACAGTTTAAACCGCCAACATATGATTCTGCGGAGGTTTCAAAAAAACACCCCTAAAGTGTGTTTCGGCATACAACACGCAGAGGTTTCCTCGATTTAGTGATGGTTTATGGTAACTGTCATAGTGGGTGTATTTTGTGGCAGTTTTTATGGTTTTAGAGGCGGTTTTTCCCTGCAAAACTGATATTTTTTTGCGGTGGTTAAAAACTACCACTAAAACCATAAAACCACTGTGAAATAATAAAGAAGTATGAAAACTATGTAGCAGTGGTTAAAACTGCCGCTAAATTATTATCCGTAGCAGAAGTTTTAACAGTCACGGGTAGCAAAATATTGTAATTGTATGGGTGGTTAAATTCACCACTAAATATATTATATTTATTTTGTGGTGGTTAAAACCGCCTTTAAAGCCCGATTTACAAAAAAAATGTAGCTGATACTGCAGGCCCATTACCAATGCCTTGAAAAAAAACCATTCCAATTGATATAACATATAAAACATCATAACCACAACACATCGTAACCACCCTGCATCACAACCACTCCACATCACCACCACCACACATCATAACCACTAAGCATCACAACCACCATGCATAATTTAGTTTCAATAAGGGTTTTTATCATAATTACTAAATTATTATGAAGGGTATTCACACAGAAATAAAATATTTCATAGGAAACCAATTTAATAGTTTTATATATATTCTTAGTTTTCTTAATATGTGGTGAGTTTATACAAACATACATAGAAAGTTTTATAAAAACCAAAACAGCACACTATCTCAAAATAAGTCAGAATTGGAAAACCAAGTAAGTGTGACCATATAAGAATAAATAACAATAATAAGTAAAAAACATGTGATTTCTCCCTTCCCCTCAAAATTAAATTAATCTTGTTCATTATCTTTGTTAAGATGATATGTACCATTTAACCAAAGAAATACAAAAGCATGATATTTCCAAATGTACATATAAAGAAGGGGAGATGGAGGATCCCCAACCTTGACCGAATCTTCAAGGATAAATGAACAATAACCATGGATAAACCACCATCGATCTCTAGTGAATCACTATTGAATCCATTGAATAATAAGACTCCATAAATAACTACCCAAAAAAGAGGATAATTACCGCCATAATGAACTCTTGAATATAATGTAAAGATAATAAATGAGTAATGGGGAAATAGAGGGATACCATGAATCAAATAACTTAAATATAAATGATCCAATATGATCCAAGTGGTTTGGAACACTAAGGGAGGTGAACAGGGAAGGGGAGGATGAGTAAGGGTCAACCAAGAATTGAGGGAAAGTCTAAAATTCAAAACAAGGAGGTAATAAAACTCCTATTTATAAGTGAATCACACTAGACTCTACCAAAACATGGTTAATATCCAAAACTCATGTGGTGAGTTTGGTAAAAGTATGAACTAGAACCCTCATTGTCATTTTATATTTTTTACCATTTTAAAATGGAATTTGGAATCCCACAAATATTAGAACATGGAGTGGTCTAATCCATAGTGGTTATTATATATTCTTCCATGTATAGAATCCATGACCTAGTTCCCATTTCCTAACCATTTTACCCTCACCATGCCCAAGGCTACAATGTGGTGAGCTTGGGTTTTCTATTTTGGACAGGTGGTCCTCCGATATTCCATGCCAACCCAAGGGCATTTCAAGATTCTCATGGTGCATAGGAAAACCACTAGGACAACACACATAGCACCATGTCATCCCCAATTCATGGTTATATATCCCATTTTACACAAGAGAATGCCCAACATAAAACTACCTCCATCGTATCCAGACAAGTCATTGCACAAGCCGTGGTGGCCTTCAAATGGCTAAAACACCACCTCAAACCTCAAAATCACCACAAAACTCTCCCAAAACATCCCCAAGACTTGATAATGCACAAAGGGAAGTTCATAAAGGGTATGTACCATTACACTCATTCTATTTATTTTGGTTTCCCTATTATTTCTAAATTCTAAGTCAAGGTGATCATATTTTCCCCAAAATTATAAGAACTTTGTGTGGATTGATTCCTATTTTCATGGGATACATAGTGATTCCTAGATATCCTATCTCAAACCCAACCAAAAAACTGATATCAAATCCCCCACTTTATCTTAGTGACTGGGTTTATTCATTCACATTGGTTTTCCATCCATTGGGTTGGCATCAAGACAAGTTCATTTCATTTTAAACATCAGTTTAAACTACAATAAACTTCATATAATAAGGTATTTTTCATATGATCTTAAACTATAGATTATTTTAGTTATTTTCAAATGATGTTAAACTATGTGATGCATGGTCCATCTTGTAAGACTTGACACTTCTTAGAGCAGTCTACCAAGTAAGACATTTCTTACTCTGCATATTATCCTAATCTATATAAGGATCCTTAAAATGTGGTTCATTATCCATTAACCTATGTCATGAAAAATATTAATCATAAAAAATGATTCATGAAAAAAAATAATCGACATATATAGTGCATACCACACTCGAGAAATCAAGACATAAAAGGAAACATTAGAAATCACTAAAATACATAAAAGGAAACATGAGAAATCAAGAAAATGTTAGGTCATGAAAAATTTTGGTGGCAACTTTGTGCCACACATGATACATATACAAACTGATTGTTATCATTTTTGTCCAACATATCAACAAAAAAACTAATCATAGTCTGATTATGAACAAATATCATCACCCTATCCACCTCCATCTCTACTTCCTGCTACCACCTGAAAGAACATTATATTGAAAATTAAATATTGTTCTATATTTATATTTAAACATAAAACCAATAAAATTTTGCAAACTAAATGATTTTGAATTTTTGTAATTTACCTGCTCACCACTAGTCGATGCAATACCATCGAGGGCAGATACTGTCATATTCTGATATAAATTAATCAACACTTTCTACAAAGAGGATATATGAGCCCCCTGGTCATGAACTGTGTTTCATAGAGAAAAAATCTCTCTCTGAGTATCTCGGGGTATGGACTGACTACAACCAGAAGTAGATGCAGCTCCAATCCTTGGTGGTCTGCCAAATACCTCAGATGGTACGATTCTCAAACCCATCCTACGCACTCTACCAGGATGCTTCTTCCCAGGGACTTTAGCAACCAAGTCATCCTAGGAGACTGAGTAGGACTACGCAGGATTAGCATCCTAAAGTTCTTTAATTTTTACCTATAAATAAAATATCAGTCATATTAGAAGCAATATATATTAACATAGTAACAACTGATAATAAGTTATTATAATGAAAAATGAGTTCATACCCCAACTTCTTTGATAGGATCAATAACAAAACTTCAATCAAATTTTTGGTGAACATTCAACCACACTTCTATTCAGGATGCTTTGTGCCCTAAACTTCGTGACTGCATTAAACAAACATAAATTAAGAATTTAATATATTAAACAAATAATATTTTATTATATATATTTAAACTAATGAAAAGATTACCAGATCAGATCGACTTCTAGAAAAACTCTTTGACCCCGTAGTGTGCGAGATGACCTACTTAGCCCGGCTTGATGCATTATTTCTTGAAAGATCCTAAAATAAATAAAATTCAATTTAATAGTAATGTATTAAATGTAATCTCATTTTCATATACATTTATAAATGTAAAATGAGATTATTATAGTAATATATATTTAAATATCATCTGCTTCTCATCACGATGTATGTCAACAAAAACTTTTCATTGCTCTTTGGGTACCCCATTGGGTAGCTTGTCATACATCTGTTGGGCAGTCAACAAAGTATCATTGACATCGACCCACAATATCCATTTAAAGTCTTTCCATTTTTTGCCAAGATTTTTCAATGTCCACTTCCATGCTATCACATCAGCAACCGTAAAGTGGAAAAACATTTGTACACAGAAATTAATTTTGAAAATATTAATAACATGACATTCAATTACATCATAATGTATTAAATTTACCTTTATTTGGGGGTAAAAAAACTTCATTTTTTCAACTTACATACATATGTCACCAATAAATATATGAAATAGGAAGGGAAACGGGCTCTACGGCCAGCTGGCCTAAAATCTGGCCAAGTAATCCGACGACGCCATCCGTAGGGACCCCATATGAATGAAATGGGATAACTGTATTATCTCCAGTCAAATTTCAAACATCTGAACTTTTTATTTTTTTCTCCACAATTACATTGTTTCCATATTTAATTAACAAACAATTAGTATAAAAAGTTTAATAAATTTATTCATATTAAAATTTGTACCTATAACAGTCACCCTTCAGTATCCCCATGAAGAACTAGAAGTGGCACGTCACTTCCCCACTATTGAGGCTCCTGAGGCGAGAGGCAATGACTGAGCTTCTGAAGGAATGCTCACAAAGGGTGTGAGAGATGGTGCAGGGGGAGATGGTGTAGGTGGGTAGGCAGATGGTGGCTCAGATGTCGTAAGGAGGGAGACAGATGGATCTTCATCTGTCGTTGTGGTCAATGAAACAATATATCGCTTCCTACTTGTCATTCCTATCATTTAATCAAATAAAATTAAGTTCAGAACATATATTTCAAAAAAACTATGCAGAAAAAAAAATAAAAAAGATAACAGATGCACAGTTCTAACAAACAAAATATACATAACAATGATAATGAATTATTTCAAAAATGAAATAAGTGGTTGCTAAATAAATGTATAACTGTACATATAATCATTTTCTCCTTCAATCATGTCAGTTTCCTGCTCCATTACTTCATCCACTTCATTCATCCTTAATAGACTAATATTTTCAATATCATGGTGGAAAAATAATTCTGATTCTTTTTGTTGATGAGATTCAATGTCAGAGGTAAAATATTCCGCTTAATCACCCATATAGTACAAATATCTTTGTTTTACATGAGTAACTACACTCCAACCTTCATCCACAAAATCATTCACATAATATACCATTTTTTCTTGCAATGATAAGATATATGGATCATGAAGTTCACGATCACTAACATCCATCAAGCGAGAGAAGTTCACATAAGTAAATTGTAAGGAATCTATTTTAACGCCTCTGATAATATTGACCCAATTTCATTTGAATAAAAAAATGAAAAATGCTTGTGGTATTTTAATTCAATAATATCGATCATATTTCTATAGTATCCCACTTCATAAAATGTAAATATACCATTATTCTGCGTTTTAAAACCCTCTTCTCAATCGAATGTACAAAATCTAAAGTCATTCATATTGTAAGCGTCGAACTTTCTAACTTGTTTTAGAGGACCTAGAGCAAGAAACTTCAAATCTTCTAACAACTCTGCTTGAGTATCAGTATTCATGATCTAAAAAAATAAATATACTTTATTAGAATTACAAAATATATGTATAAACCTAATATTCATATTTATTGAAATATTTATGAACTTACACATCGTGCAAACCATTCTAAAATCTCTTTTCTGGAAGCGCTCAAGGTCATGGATTTACCCAAGACATCTGCTTCGAAGACGTCCCTATGTAAGAAACTTGACGATGACAGATTTTCTGTTGAGGAGGATCCTGATGTGCTTCAACAATGATCTATTCTATGTAAGTATTCATTTATGGGGTGTATTTCGTATATTAAAGGTGACACGCCATGGGATTACTCTGATCTCAAGATGCGGATAGCGCATGTCTGGGGCTTTGCGGATTGGAAACTGGTTCCGATTGGGAAAGGTTATTTTCACATGTTATTAAAATACCAGGATGAACTCGACCGCATATGGAAGCTTTGAAATCTTTAAATTAAGCCTGGAGTTCTTCAGATCTCATATTGGGATTACTCTTTTAACCCATACACTTCAAAGAATTCCATGGTTAAAATCTGGGTGAGGCTGGATGGACTCAACTGGTATTTTTGGCATCCGAAAATTCTGAATGATATTGCTTCCTGTATCAGCACCCCGCTCAAGATTGATAAACGCACTCTTAATGCCAAGATCGGTCTCTATGCTAGGGTCATGATCAAAATTGACATTGCTACCAAATTTCTGGAGGTAATTATCTTCATTGAAAATGAATTCAGAACAGAAGTGAAGATCGAGTGTGAACATATGCCACCGAACTCTTGGTTTTGTAAAATTTTTTGCCGCTCTCTGCTTAAATGTCAGGTTATGAAGATCCAGGTGGCTCTTCCTCGCAAATATTGATGGACTGAGGTTAAGAAGAATAAGGGTAAGATCCCTGCTTTTGAAAAACTCGAGCCACCCAAGAAGAAACCGGATATCTGGGTCAAGAAATCAAGTTTTTTGGGTGAGAACTCGGTTATCACCTGGGCAGATCAAGTTGAAGAGGAGGAAAATGAAATCAGTGATCTCAACATCATCAAGGATATTGAACATACAATTTTGGATATTTGTGATCAATCCTGGGATTTCAACTCATCTGAGGACCCAATGAAGGCCACTTCTGCCAAAAATGGACTCTCTCTGTAGGTTTCCAATGAAGCACATGACTCGGTCGAGGTACCTATTGATAACTCCACTTGTGAAGTTATACTAGATGTATCACCTCCATGAAAGACTATACCAGGATCCAATGATCCAGCTTCTCCTATTAGCCCTCTTCCACAGGGATTGGATGAGCCTCTTCTTTTAAACACCCAACATGTTTCCGGTGTAACTCTTCTCCCTACATATTGGGCAGATCCTAAACCCTCCCTTGCGGTCAACCAACCAATTCTGAAGCTCACTGCCTGGATGCTACTAGAGGATTTTTCATGTATGAATAAATCTGACATCTCTTTCTTGGACACATCCAAGATAGTTCTTGCACACACTGCCACTGATTTGTGCAATATCACTAAGTCAAATTCTATGAATGCACTCTCAGAAGCACAAAAACCCCAAAATGTCTCTCTTGATTATGAGCTGATAATAGGCACATAGCCCCCCTCCCCCTATTTCACCTACCATTACCTAGAACAAGAACCCTCTTACTAAGTCTAAGGATGGCCATATGACCACCCCCTGACAAATAAAACACCTTTTGTTTCACAGATTACTGGTAATACAGGTACTTATAACACTGTTTCTACTTCCATTATGAGTAAGCAGGACAAAATGAACAGCACACCCACTTCTCAAACTCTTAGGAGATCTTGGAGAAAGAAAGTTTTGGGCAGCTCGAAGAAAAAAAGGGGAGATCCTACTCAAAAATCCAGGTTCTAAATGGACGTATTTTTTTGGAATTATCATGGTTTAGAGAACCCTGATACCCTTTCTGTTCTCAAACTATTAATTTTGATGCATAAGAAAAAAAAATTCAATCGCCGAACCAAAAATAAATTTCTCTACAAATTTTATGCATCTCTCTGCTGCTAGTTATATCTTTATTGGTGCTTGTAAATCTGATTCTTCTATTGAGTCTCTATGTATTTTTTATCATTCCTCTTTACAAAATGTTAATATTTATAGTTACTCGGAACAACAGTTCACTTGAGACTTTATTCTTGACAACACACATATTTTCTGCACTTCAGTTTATGCTAAGAATAGACATCAAGACAGATGAACTCTTTGGCATGAACTTTTTGGGTTAGCTAATAACCTTATTGACCCATGGATTATGTTGGGTGACTTAAATTCCATTCTTTCACCTTGTGAAAAAATTGGTCCTACCCACTCTAACACTTCCTCTAGAGAGTTTAAGGCTGCCTTAGAATATTGTGACCTCATTGAAATCACTCTTACGGGTGCCAAGTTTACTTGGTATAGAATACACCTTAATAGAGTTGTTTATAGAAAACTTGATAGGGCCTTTACAAATAATCCAGCTCTGGATAAATGGGATACTATATCCAGCATTACTTTGCCTAGGTTAAAGTCCGATCATCATCCTATCCTAGTCAGTATGTTCCCTAAAAAAGTAAGGAATAATATTCCCTTTAGATTTAATAATGCCTGGTCTACTAACCTGTATTTTTCTCACCTCATCAAGAAAAGTTGGGAGTCTAGGAATCATAACCCTGATGCTTTTTCCTGTGTTATGAAGCTCAAACATCTTAAGCAATGTCTCAAGGGTTGGGGCAGAGCTAAATCAAAACAAGTAGACCAGGACATCGATGACCTTGAGAATGACCTCAATCAAATTAAAAATGAGAACACCAACTCTAATTTTTCTTTCGACCCCCAAAATGAATTGAACATCACTTTGAAACTTAATTCTCTTTTGGTGCTTAAAGAAAATATGCGCAAGAAAGTTTTAAAAACTAAGTGGCTCACGGACGGTGACCAAAACAATAAATTCTACAATTCCCTTCAATGAATTAGGAAATTTTGTAGACCCTTATCCTTACTTAGGGTCAATGATACTATCATCGACTTTGAAGCGGTTATAGCTAACCATGTGGTCTCTTACTTTGAAAATATTTTCAATGGGGCTAGCATCAACAAGGAACTCATTCTGGGGGTTATCCCGATCATGGTCAATGAGAAAGACACTCATTTTATTTTAGGTATTCCCCTTGATCATGAAATTAGGGACACTTTCTTTAGTCTAAATCCTAAGAGTACCCCAGGACCCGATGGGTTCAACAATGGTTTTTATCAACAGTTTTGGGAGGTCAATCACCTTGATGTTTGTAAACTTGTCGAAACCTTCTTCGCAAATGGATTTCTCCCTCATGGTCTTAATTCCCAATTTATTATCTTAATTCCCAAAGTGGTTAATGCTTCTGAAATCCATCTCTTTCATCCTATTTCTCTTATCAATTCTCTTTATAAAATCACCACTAATCTTCTAGAAAATAGGCTTGCACCCCTATGCAACAAAATTATTTCTTGGAATCAATTTGGGTTTATTAAGGGAAGATCCATCCAAGATTGCATTTTCCTGGCCTCAGAATACACTAACTCTCTTAATAAGGTTTATAGAGGAGGAAGTATTGCTATCAAACTTGACATTAGGAAAGCTTTTGATACCATAGATTAGAGATTTATTTTTAAAGTTCTCTAGGGATTTGGTTTCAATGACATTTTTATAAGCAGGATCCGCAGTCTTTTTAAATCTGCCTCTATCTCTATCCTTATTAATGGATCCCCTAAGGGTTATTTCACATGCACCAAAGGTGTTAGGCAAGTATATCCCTTATCTGCCATTATTTTTTCTATTGATGAGGACTACCTTAGCAGATTCCTCACTCGCCTGGTTTAATAAAAAAAACTTAAACCCATTAAGGCGACCAGAAACCTAAATGTCCCGACTCACCTTTTATATGTTGATGACATCATTATTTTCCTTAATGGAGGCAAAAGGAATATTCTAAACATAAAAAATTCCTTAGCTAATTATGAAGAGATTTTTGGTCAAGCTATTAGTTGGAATAAATCTCATGTTTTATTTGGTAAGAATTTATCTCTCACACATAAAAGTACCATCACTGAAAGTTTAGGCATTAATGACGGTTTCTTCCCCTTTACTTATCTGTTAGTTCACATCTTCTGGGGAAGGCCTAAATCCACGTTCTTCAACGCTATTGTCAATCAAGTTATCAAACAACTATTTTCCTGGAAAGGTAAATCCCTCTCCATGGCAGGCAGGATTTGCCTTGTGAAGTTCACCATTGTATCCCAAATTGTTTATTATATGATGGTTTATAAATGGCCTATCGATCTTCTTAAATATATTAATGTTTACATAAAAAAAATTTCTGGACTGGTAGCATTCTGGAGAGGAAACTTGTTACCATCCCCTAGTCCACATGTTGTAAACCCCTTGAGCAGGGTGGTCTTGGCATTAAAAATATCAAACTCTTCAATGAGGCTCTTCAAGCCAGGATCACTTGGTGTCTGATCAACAACTCCTCAGAATCTACAGAGTTTCTTAAAAACAAATTCCTTTTGAGATTGAAAAAAATTAAATCTAAACCATTTTAACTCTTCGATCTGGCCTTCCAGAAAAATATTCTTTGCCAATATTATGAACAATGCTCGATGGATGGTTCGCATGGATTCTTCCATGAGATTTTGGATTGACAATTGGACTGGAACCCCCCTTATTTCCATGATACTAGCCAATTCCTCTTCTGATAATCCCAATGTATAATGACCCGGCCTTTTCTTACATTACTATTACATCATTTCAGAGATAAAAAAAAACATGATAGTATTACATATGAGGATACATAGGTTTAGTGTCTTGGGCAAACTAGGACTACACATAACAAGTACAACATCAAGCATAAAAATTCATTTAATTTCTTCTTGTATAGCTTCTTAGTAGCACTTGTCCTCTCCTTAGTACATGTAGCCACCTGAGGATATACATCAAAAGGGGTGAGCTAAAAGCCCAGTAAGAGGATAGATAAGAACAATATAGCATGGGGTGAACATAATCATGACATAGGAAGAAGATCTTGAACATGAGAGGAGCATAAACAATAAACTTGAAATGTGGCAAAGCATAAAAATGAAACATCATGTCTTAGTGGTTAACTACCACACAAAATTGTGAACAAATCTAGCATCATGTTCACGCATAATTTCACATTTACTCATGAGATTCATCACTTTACCCAATGCATTGGAGCGCTATATAATTCCGGGTGCACCCGTCACATTTAAACATTCATATTGCGCTATATAATTCCGGGCGCACCCGTCACATCATAACATTATCATTATCATGATTGCCACATAGAACACATATCAAACATGTACATAAATAACCCATGGAAAGGAATTGGTTTCATCTCATAATAACACATTCATAAGCTTTGGGTTCCCAAAAGAAAGAGGGAACAACATACTTGATATAAGAACCATCAATCTTGAATGAGAGGTAAAAGGTGAGATCTTGAAAGAAGAGTTCTTTTAGAAAACATTTTGATGGACATAAAAATCAATTACAAACATGTATATCCTAGAAAAGTAAAGTAAAAGATGAACAAAAGACCTTTGGGGAGTAGCCATATCAAAAATGGAGTGAAAGAGGGAGAACCCGAAGGAAGAAAATTGGGTTCGAGATTTCCCCTTACCTTGTACTCGAATGCCTCCTTCTCTTTAATGTCCTGTATAATGACATTATATTCATTAATTAGAAATTCCAGAACCTTTTATACATTAATAGGGTTCATTCTGGTTTTATTATTTCATATTATGTTCCTTTGGATGACTTATAGAGTTTAAAAAAACATTGATCGGGGATGTTCTTTTCATAGTTTTCTTGAGCGGTCCACTTGTATTCTTAATTTTATGCTTGGGTAGATCATGGTTAAACATCCAGAACTGATATTACATGTAATTAATGATATTACAGAAGCTTGGATGATTTTAGAATGAGTTATATTAGATCCATGTGGCCGAATTATTAGAAAAGAATTAAATGAAGATTATTTGGGCTAATTTGAGCGGTTTTTGGATCACAACCAACTCATTTTAACTTTTCACTTAGTAGTATGGCCATAGGTTATTTCCAGAACTTAAAATAGAACATAATACATATAAAAGATTTTGGTTCAACCATGAAAATGGTTTCATGACCAGATTGAAGGTATGAATGGAAGAAGAGAGCATGTTGTTTTTGAAGGTGATAAATTATCACCACATGAACAACGTTCTCTTTAATAAAATAAAAGGAAGGGGGAAAGGGTGAGGGGTGATATAATATAACATTAGAATCATAATATTACAGTATATATATAATACTGGATTTACAGAACAATTTGGATGAAGATAGATAGAGGTAGATCATGAAAGGAACTTGGACTTGAAAGGAAATTAAAGGAGAAGAGGGAGAGAAATTACCTTTAGAATCCTCCTCTTGAGTTCCTCTTTAAGGAAGTTAGGCTTGGTCTTTTGATGAGACCAGCAGATTTTGGACGTGGGGGATGAGTTAGGGAAGGTGTTTGGGCAGAATTTGTAGAAGGCTTGGAGCTTGAGAGGTGTGAGGAAAAGAGGGAGTGAAGGGTGGCTTTTATAGTGGAGGGGAGAGGGGTTTTCTTAATATTAAATTGATTAGTTTATTAATTCCACCAAGGACAAGGAATAGTGAGTCTTGGATGACCAATAAAAGTAATTTTATAATGTAATCCCGAACCAAGTGGGCTTACATCAGCAGAACATCAGCAATGACTCAATTAATGCATTATTTAGCTTTTATTGTGAATTATCGGATTCCACTATTCATCAAAAATTCAAGTATCTTAGAAAAATCCCAAAATTTTACCCCAACCATTTTTCGACGTGTAGAATCCAAAAATGAAGTCCATTTTTCAAAAATAATTTTTTAAATATTATTACTTTAATATTTAATTAAAAATCATAATTTACTTAAAAAAATAGTTTTTAAAATTAAAACTGATTTTGCAATTCTTTCAAAAATTACTTAGGGTCTTATAAAATTATCTAAAAACTATTAGACGTTGATTCAATAATTTATGAATATATTTCAGGAAAATAAATATTCTTTTAAATTAATTAATTAATTATAATTAATCATTTATGATTTATAAAATATCAAAAATGTTTACTAAGGTCAAATTATCACTTTCTATGATGTCTAAATTTTATTTTATTATTCATAGGTAATGTTACTCTTATTTACTATTCATAAGGTTCATATTACTATTCATAAGGGTAGGTTACTATTCACAAGGGTAGGTTACTATTCACCAAAAATTATTTTTGTTTCATTAGACTCCAAAAACTATCTTGAGAACAACCGTGTATGCCGGATTTTTGAAATTCCAAACATAGGGTTGAAAAAATTATGTTTAAAGGTCACTTATTACTTAGTAGTTCATTATTTTTTGTTTTTATGACATAGATATAAGAAGGGAATTTTCTATTGAAAAACTTTGGGTCGTTACATTCTTCCCCCCTTAAGAAATTTCGCCCCCGAAATTTCACTTTACACAAACAGGTGAGGGTAATTCTCCTTCATTGCCTCTTCCGGTTCCCAAGTTGCTTCCTCAAACTTTTGGTTCCTCCACAACACTTTGACATGGCGGGTTGTCTTGTTGCGTAGAACCTTATCACTTCGGTCCAGAATTTTTACCGGCTGCTCCTCATATGAGAGATCATCTTCCAACTGTACCACCTCTGAGTTTAGTACATGTGAGGGGTCTGGAATGTACTTCCTCAGTAGTGATACGTGAAACATGTCATGAACTTGAGCCATATTCGGTGGAAGTGCCAGACGATAGGCCACGGCTCCTATACGATCAAGGATCTCAAAGGGGCCAATGTACCTTGGGCTTAGCTTCCCTTTCTTCCCGAATCGCATGAATCTCTTCCATGGAGATATTCGAAGGAAGACTTTATCTCCAACGTCAAACTCCAAGTCCCTTCGACGATTGTCAGCATAGCTCTTTTGCCGACTTTGAGCAGCTTTGATATGTTTCTGGATGACTTGAACCTTCTCTGTCATCTCTTGAACAAGATCGGGACCAAGTAGTTTTCGTTCTCCAACTTCATCCCAACAGGTTGGAGTTCTACATCGCTTCCCATAAAGAGCTTCATACGGAGCCATCTGAATACTCGAGTGGAAGATATTGTTGTATGAGAACTCAACCAATGGAAGGTGTTGATCCCATCCACCTTTGAATTCAAGAGAGCATGATCTTAGCATATCTTCAAGTGTTTGAATAGTCCTTTCAGACTGGCCATCAGTTTGGGGGTGATAGGCCGTGCTGAAATTTAATTCAGTACTCAAAGCATGTTGAAGGCTCCTCCAGAATTTAGAAGTGAACCTTGGATCACGGTCAGAGACAATCGAGAGTGGAACACCGTGTAACCTCACTACTTCCTTCACATATATCCTTGCAAGTTGTTCAAGTGAGAGGTCTTCCCGAATAGCGATAAAATGGGCAGTCTTGGTGAGTCGGTCAACCACAACCCATATCGCATTATTTCCTCTTGACGTTTTCGGGAGGCCCATGACAAAGTCCATAGTGACATTTTCCCATTTCCACATGGGTATAGGCAATGGCTGCATCATACCTTTGGACTTTTGCCGCTCATCTTTAACTTGCTGACACACCAAGCACCTTGATATATATTCTGCAATCTCCTTCTTCATGTTATCCCACCAGAAGTGTTCTCGGAGATCACGATACATCTTGGTACTTCCAGGATGAATAGAGAAAGTTGAGCTATGTGCATTATCCAATAGCTCCTTCTTTATTCCAGGTGATGAAGGCACACAAAGTCGCGTTCCAAACCGAATCACACCATCATCGTCGATATGGAACTCTTGCAGCTTTCCTTCCTTTACTGCATTCACCCTCTTTTGTATCTCCACATCATCCCTTTGTGCTTCCTTGATCTTCTGTTGGATGGATGGTTGCGCAATCATTTGGGCAAGGTAAGATGTATCCCCTGCCCTTACGATTCCCAAATCCATCCTTTGCATATCCAAGAATATAGGGTCTTTCTCAATCCTCAACATGGATAGAGTAGCAGGTTCTTTCCTACTTAGAGCATCAGCTACCTTGTTCGCCTTTCCAGGATGATAGTGAATAAAGCAATCGTAATCCTTGATTAGCTCTAACCATCTCCTTTGACGCATGTTGAGCTCCTTTTGTGTGAATATATACTTTAGGCTCTTGTGGTTGGTGTATATGTCACACTTCTCACCATAAAGGTAGTGCCGCCAGATTTTCAAGGCAAAAATCACGGCTGCCAGCTCTAGATCATGCGTCGAGTAGTTCTGCTCATGGATCTTCAACTGTCGTGAGGCGTAGGCTATCACATTATCATTTTGCATGAGTACACAACCCAAGCCTTTCTTTGAAGCATCACTGTATATCACAAAACTTTCTCCACTTTTTGGTAGTGTGAGTACAGGTGCAGTGATCAGCCTTCTCTTTAGCTCCTTGAAGCTTCCCTCACATTCTTCCGTCCATACATACTTTACCCCTTTCCTTGTTAACTTAGTTAGCGGGCTTGACAATCGTGAGAAGTTTCTCACAAAACGTCGGTAGTACCCAGCTAATCCAAGAAAACTACGGATTTCTGTGACACTAGAGGGCCTGGGCCATTCTTCAATCACCTTTGTCTTTGAAGGGTCCACAGAAATTCCCTCGCTTGTGATCACATGTCCCAAGAACGTGACTTGATTCATCCAAAAGTCACACTTGCTGAACTTGGCGTACAACTTCTCCTTTCTCAATGTCGCCAACACAAGTCTTAGATGTTCTTCATGTTCCTCCTTACTCTTGGAGTAAATGAGAATATCATCAATAAACACTACCACAAATTTGTCGGGGTAATGTCTAAAGACTCTATTCATCAAATCCATGAAGATTGCAGGGGCATTAGTAAGTCCAAAGGGCATCACCAAAAACTCATAGTGCCCATACCTTGTACGGAAGGCAGTCTTCTGAATATCTTCCTTCTTCACCTTTACTTGATGATATCCAGAACGAAGATCCACCTTTGAGAAGTATTGAGCTCCTCTTAACTGATCGAACAAGTCATCAATCCTTGGGAGAGGATAATTGTTCTTTATGGTGATCTTGTTGAGTTCCTGATAATCGATACATAGCCGAATGGTACCATCCTTCTTCTTCACAAAGAGCACTGGCGCACCCCAAGGTGATGCACTAGGGCGTATGAACCCTTTGTCCATATGCTCTTGCAACTGCTTCTTTAACTCCTCCAGTTCGATAGGAGCCATCCTATAGGGGCACTTCGAGATAGGAGTAGCTCCGGGTATGAGTTCAATTGAGAACTCTACCTCACGATCCGGGGGAATTCCGGGTAACTCTTCGGGAAATACATCGCCGTATTCCCTTACAATGGGCATTTCCTCAAGGTTGGAACTTTCCTTTGACTCAATCATTTGGGAGAGGTATGCTTCTTCATAGGGAATCATCACCCACACCATTGAAGGATTTCTCAAAGGAGATTCATGATCTTCCTTGAATTTGTAGAGGAGCATGGGATGGTTCGGAATACGAAAATATATTTCCTTTTCCCGACAGTTGATATGTGCTCTATATAATGAGAGCCAATCCATTCCCATTATAGCGCCGAATTCCACCAAGGGAAGTATTACGAGATTTGCCGGAAGAATCTTCCCACATACGTCAATAGGAGAAGAATCAAACACTTGGGTTGCAATGATTGCACCACTTGGTGTTTTTACAGATATCTCTACTTCAAGGTTTCGGGGCTTCGATTCTATAGTTCTAGCAAACTTGCAAGATATAAAGGAATGCGTAGAACCAGAATCAAATAAGACTTTTGCCATTCTTGAGTGAATAGGAAGTGTACCTTGTACGACTTCATTATCATGTTCCAACTCCGCAGTAGTGATGGCATAAGTCTTCCCTTGTTCCTTTGGATTTGGTGGTTGTTGGCGCAGATTACCCTCGAAAGCTCGAGGTTTAGTGCACTGGTTTGAATAGTGCCCTAGCTCCTTACAGTTGTAGCATTGAACCACGAGTGGTTCTCTCCTTTCATCGGCTACATTATCCTTCCTTTTCATGTCTCTTCGACACTCGTGAGCTAGGTGTCCTTCTTTCCCACACTTGAAGCATTTCCCCATCCCTTTGAGGCAGTTCCCACTGTGCAACTTCCCACATTTTTGGCAAGTGGGTCGTTGTGTTTTCTTCCCATCTTTATCACTAGATCCACCAGCTTGAAACTCCATCTTTCTTTTCTTATCACCATAGCCATGGGACCATTCTCCAAACTCCATCTCCACTTTGAGAGCACACCGTACAACTTCTTCATAACTCCCAAAGTCTCGAATTGCAAGAGCTTTTCGAAGGTGTGGTTTTAATCCACTAAAGAATCTATCAATTTTGCTATCATTGTTGATAACAAAACCCGAAGCATACCTTGCGAGCCTTGTGAAATTTGCTTCATAGGTTGTGACAGACTCTCCTTATTTTTGCTTGAGCTCTATGAATTCTCTCTCCATCTTCGTGCGAAGAGTTCGTGGGAAGTACTTATTAAGAAACATTATCTTAAAGTCTTCCCATTCCATCTCTTCAATTTCATCCCTTGGCTTGGTGTTCTTAATCAAAGCCCACCATTGATCAGCTTCTCCATCTAGACGATAAACGGCTAGAGTCACCTTCTCTGTCTCGGAACAGTGAAGAACAGAAAAGATCTTCTCCATGGAGTTGACCCACTGTTCCGCAACTAGTGGATCGGAAGATCCACAAAACGTCGGTGGTCGTTGCCGCATAAAACTTTCGATAGCTAGCTGCTCCCTCTTTGGTGAAGGAGGATGTTCCCCATTATTATGGTTATTATTCATAACCCGGGATAATTGGGTAAGCATCGTCATGAAGTTTTGAACTCCACCTCCAAAATCATTGGGGATGTCGTTCGGGAAATCGTTGCATTGGCCTTCGCAAGAGTTGTTGGCCTGATTTCTCCTGGTTCCCACCATTTTCTAAAATAGAAAAGGTTAGAACAAAACATAAGTAAACAAGTCATGAATAACTTATCCGTTTAAACAATTATACCAAAAACATAACATATGGGATCCCTAGGTAAATATCCTTGTGTGCATATTTGTACTTAGTCTCATGCTAGAGGTTTTCTTTAGGGTTCATAATCCTAATTCCCAAATTAACTAAACCTTGCCTCTGATACCAACTATAACGACCCGGCCTTTTCTTACATTACTATTACATCATTTCAGAGATAAAAAAAAACATGATAGTATTATATATGGAGGATACATAGGTTTAGTGTCTTGGGAAAACTAGGACTACACATAACAAGTACAACATCAAGCATAAAAATTCATTTAATTTCTTCTTGTATAGCTTCTTAGTAGCACTTTTCCTCTCCTTAGTACATGTAGCCACCTGAGGATATACATCAAAAGGGGTGAGCTAAAAGCCCAGTAAGAGGATAGATAAGAACAATATAGCATGGGGTGAACATAATCATGACATAGGAAGAAGATCTTGAACATGAGAGGAGCATAAACAATAAACTTGAAATGTGGCAAAGCATAAAAATGAAACATCATGTCTTAGTGGTTAACTACCACACATAATTGTGAACAAATCTAGCATCATGTTCACGCATAATTTCACATTTACTCATGAGATTCATCACTTTACCCAATTCATTAGAGCGCTATATAATTCCGGGTGCACCCGTCACATTTAAACATTCATATTGCGCTATATAATTTCGGGCGCACCCGTCACATCATAACATTATCATTATCATGCTTGCCACATAGAACACATATCAAACATGTACATAAATAACCCATGGAAAGGAATGGGTTTCATCTCATAATAACACATTCATAAGCTTTGGGTTCCCAAAAGAAAGAGGGAACAACATACTTGATATAAGAACCATCAATCTTGAATGAGAGGTAAAAGGTGAGATCTTGAAAGAAGAGTTCTTTTGGAAAACATTTTGATGGCATAAAAATCAATTACAAACATGTATATCCCAGAAAAGTAAAGGAAAAGATGAACAAAAGACCTTTGAGGAGTATCCATATCAAAAATGGAGTGAAAGAGGGAGAACCCGAAGGAAGAAAATTGGGTTCGAGATTTCCCCTTACCTTGTACTCGAATGCCTCCTTCTCTTTAATGTCCTGTATAATGACATTATATTCATTAATTAGAAATTCCAGAACCTTTTATACATTAATAGGGTTCATTAGGGTTTTATTATTTCATATTATGTTCCTTTGGATGACTTATAGAGTTTAAAAAAACATTGATCGGGGATGTTCTTTTTCATAGTTTTCTTGAGCGGTCCACTTGTATTCTTAATTTTATGCTTGGGTAGATCATGGTTAAACATACAGAACTGATATTACATGTAATTAATGATATTACAGAAGCTTGGATGATTTTAGAATGAGTTATATTAGATCCATGTGGCCGAATTATTAGAAAATAATTAAATGAAGATTATTTGGGCTAATTTGAGCGGTTTTTGGATCACAACCAACTCATTTTAACTTTTCACTTAGTAGTATGGCCATAGGTTATTTCCAGAACTTAAAATAGAACATAATACATATAAAACATTCTGGTTCAACCATGAAAATGGTTTCATGACCAGATTGAAGGTATGAATGGAAGAAGAGAGCATGTTGTTTTTGAAGGTGATAAATTATCACCACATGAACAACGTTCTCTTTAATAAAATAAAAGGAAGGGGGAAAGGGTGAGGGGTGATATAATATAACATTAGAATCATAATATTACAGTATATATATAATACTGGATTTACAGAACAATTTGGATGAAGATAGATAGAGGGAGATCATGAAAGGAACTTGGACTTGAAAGGAAATTAATGGAGAAGAGGGAGAGAAATTACCTTTAGAATCCTCCTCTTGAGTTCCTCTTTAAGGAAGCTAGGCTTGGTCTTCTGATGAGACCAGCAGATTTTGGACGTGGGGGATGAGTTAGGGAAGTTGTTTGGGTAGAATTTGGAGAAGGCTTGGAGCTTGAGAGGTGTGAGGAAAAGAGGGAGTGAAGGGTGGCTTTTATAGTGGAGGGGAGAGGGGTTTTCTTAATATTAAATTGATTAGTTTATTAATTCCACCAAGGACAAGGAATAGTGAGTCTTGGATGACCAATAAAAGTAATTTTATAATGTAATCCCGAACCAAGTGGGCTTACATCAGCAGAACATCAGCAATGACTCAATTAATGCATTATTTAGCTTTTATTGTGAATTATCGGATTCCACTATTCATCAAAAATTCAAGTATCTTAGAAAAATCCCAAAAATTTACCCCAAACATTTTTCGACGTGTAGAATCCAAAAATGAAGTCCATTTTTCAAAAATAATTTTCTAAATATTATTAATTTAATATTTAATTAAAAATCATAATTTACTTAAAAAAACAGTTTTTAAAATTAAAACTGATTTTGCAATTCTTTCAAAAATTACTTAGGGTCTTATAAAATTATCTAAAAACTATTAGACATTGATTCAATAATTTATGAATATATTTCAGGAAAATAAATATTCTTTTAAATTAATTAATTAATTATAATTAATCATTTATGATTTATAAAATATCAAAAATGTTTACTAAGGTCAAATTATCACTTTCTATGATGTCTAAATTTTATTTTATTATTCATAGGTAATGTTACTCTTATTTACTATTCATAAGGTTCATATTACTATTCATAAGGGTAGGTTACTATTCACAAGGGTAGGTTACTATTCACCAAAAATTATTTTTGTTTCATTAGACTCCAAAAACTATCTTGAGAACAACCGTGTATGCCGGATTTTTGAAATTCCAAACATAGGGTTGACAAAATTATGTTTAAAGGTCACTTATTACTTAGTAGTTCATTATTTTGTGTTTTTATGACATAGATATAAGAAGGGAATTTTCTATTGAAAAACTTTGGGTCGTTACACAATGACACTATAAAGGAGGTTCTTCATTCCCGCCATCATAATATTCTGGATAACATCATGCATGTGGTCGATAATTACACTTTCTCTATCGTTGATGACTTCCTAGTATGGGAGCCTGCCCACAATGGTGTTATTGACTCTAAGTGATTTTACAATCACAAATTATCAATTTCAGATCCTAGTTTTCATTGGTTAAATCATTTTGATAAGCCCTGGATTAAGCCCTCTAGGCTCAACCTTTTTTGGCGCATTGCGCACAACCGTCTCCCTACTAAGGTCTGTCTCCAGATATTTGGTATCCAACTCTGCTCCAAATGTCATTTTTGTCATCAACACAGAGAAGACACAAATCATTTATTTTTGTCTTGTTCCACAGCTTCTGCCCTCTGGAATTTTATCCCTGACATTTTTTATTGCAGATGGTTTTTCTCTGACTCTATTTGTGTGCAGCTAAAACGTGGTGTTGAGCTTACCACTATGCAGAAAATCAAGAACCTTTTACTGGATATTGTGGTCGATATCCTCCATGTCATCTGGTATGATCAAAACTCCATTATTCACAACAAAACCTCATTCAAGCTTAATGTAGGTTAGAGGAGAATTCTTATTTCCATTAAGGAGGTTGCCTCACTGTAGAAATCTCATTGTGACAACTCAGTTGGAGACTTCGTGATTCTTCATCGGCTATGGATTGAGGGTCTCTTCAGGAAACTGAGACACACTTTGGAGGTGTTCTCGAAAGCCCCACTGCCCGGATGGATCAAGATAAATGTATATAGAGCCTCTAAAGGGAATCCAGGACCTATTGTATGTGGTTCCATTTTCAGAGACTGTCTTGGATATTGTCATGGCTGCTTCTACGGTGGTTGCGGGATTGCCTCTTCTCTTGAAGCTGAGATGGATGTTGTGATTCATACTATCGATTTTGTTAAAAAAAGAGCTGGAACAACATCTGTATTGAAAGTGATTCGGCCACAATTTTCCTAAATATATGGATTGGTGCGGTTCACCTTGCCTGGTCTCTCACTACCCGATGGATGAATTGCCTATCTTCGCCCTAGGACATCAATTACATTGCCACTCATTCCTATCACGAAGAAAACAAGGTTGTTGATGGTTTGGAAAACAAAGGGATCAACCAAAGCATTACTTGGCAAGATGATTTTCCGGATGATCTCCTTCACATTTATGAAAAATATTGTAATAAGATTCCCTCCTTCAGACTTTTGTAGCTTCTTTACTCTTTTTAATAACTTGGGTCTTGGTCTTTGACTAAGGCTTCACCTTTTAAAAAAAATTCCCAAGATATCTGTGAAATAAAATAAAAAAACATAATTATGCATTTAATTAAGTTCCAAAAATTGTTTAATTAACTTAAAAACTATAAATAAATTACCTCTCAATTGGATAAATCCATTGATAATTAATGGGGCATCAAAATTTAGCTTCCTCAACCAAATGCATAGTTAAATGCATCATGACAGTAAAAAATGACAGAGGAAAGATCATCTCTATTTCACAAAGTTTCAATAAAAACCCCTCATGAAGGTTTTCAAGCTCAAATGAATGTAAATATTTCTCACATAGTTGTTTGAAAATGTGCAGAGTTGGAGTACAACAGTAGGAACTTTTTCAGGTAATAATGTATGAAATTCCCAATGGTAGTAATTGTTATAACAAAATATGTGAATTTTGACTTTTCAATCCATGTAACTTACGATTCTTTAAGTCAACACACATTGAGATGTTACTTGAGTACCCATCAGATACTTTCACATGCTTTAAAATTTGAAGGAATGTATCTTTATCCCTATTTTTCATTGAAAAATTTTCCAGAGCATACTTTTCATTATCATATGGCCAGAGATCACATTTTATATTCATTACTTGTAATTATTTATGAGCATTGAGATGATCCTTCGAATTTACATGCTCATTAAGCAATGTAAAGATCAAATTTTCATGTACATTCTTCTCAATATGCATCATATCAAGATTATGCTGCAAAAAATTAAATTACCAATACAGAATTTTGAATAATATACTTCTTTTCTTCCATTTTTTCATTCTGATTTCACTTGACGATGCACTTCAAACCCATTTCCCACTATCATTCAAATGATAAACCTTCCCAAATTCTGTTTCAACTTTTACAAGTTGGGTCAATATTTTAGAACCAGTTAACAAATTTGAAGGTGGTCTACGATCAATGAAACCATTAAATTTTGACATGTTCATCTAAAATCTATGAGATGCATCAACAAATCTTCGATGGCACAAGAAGCACCATTTTCTGCTATGAGGTAGCCATTTGGGATCAAAATAAAAGTTACAAACAGGACAATCCAAACCCATGTAAGTGTTCCAACCAGATAAATTCCCAAACCCAGGGAAGTCACTAATGGTCCACATTAAAGCAGCATGCATTTTGAACATTTTTTTAGAAGAAGCATCAAATTTCTCAACACTGTTACTCCATAACTCCTGTAATTCTTCAATTAAAGGCTACAAGTATACATCAATATCATTTCCAAACACTTTTTTTCTAGGAATAATCATTGAAATGATAAAAGACGTTTGTTGCATACACATCCACAGAGGCTGATTGTAAGGGATCAAAACAACTGGACAAATGCTATAACTGGTACTCAAATTCCCAAATGGTTTGACTCCATCGGCAGCCAATCCCAATCCAACATTCCTAGGATCAACTGAGAAATCTGGATGTAATGAATCTAATGTCTTCCACAATTTTTAATCTCATGGATGTCACATTAACCCATCATTTTTATTATCTATAGAATTACACTTCATGTGTTCGGCGGTTTTCGATGACATGAATAATCTTTGAAATCGAGCCTTTAAAGGAAAGTAATACAAAACATTTGTAGGGGTGTTCCTTTTATTCTTCTTTATGGTAGGATGTTGATTCAGACTTCTAACATCACCCATTTACTTCCATCTAGAAGAAGAACATTTTTTTCAATCCTTTCTACTTGAATCCTCTCACCAATAAAGCATAAAATCATTGGGAAACACATGTATTTTTATATAATTAAAACCAAGCCTATTAACAACATTTTTCATATCATAAAAATACTCTGGGATGTTTTTTTAGGAAATTCATCATGCAACAATTCTAATATCATGGACATTGACTTATTTTTAATTCCATATAGACATTTGATATGGTACAACTTCAGCAAAAAAGAAAGTTTTGAATATTTCTTGCATCCACTATACAACTCTTAATTTCCATAATAAACTAAATCATGAAACATATTTTCCTAAGTGAAGTTTTCTCTTACATTAGTCTCCATATAATCAAGAGGAGGATCCACTGATATGTTACAATCTTCGTCTGGTTGTCCTAAAGTATCAAAAACATCGTTTGTCGCGTTGCTATTTGTAGCACCCTCATATAGTTTTTCTGATATGTTTTGATGTTGATGGTGGTGTCTTACAGTTCCAAATGCATCATTTATAAGGTTTTACATTTCATTTCCCATTTTTGAAGAAGTTGTGAGCTCATTTTGTGGATTAATATCAGTGCTCAACCTTTCTGTAACGTTCGATTCTCCATGCCAGATCCAACACAAATATTGACCATTGAATTGCTTCAATATTAAATGTTAATAAACTTCATCTATCTTCAACCATCTTCTAAATTTACATTTAGGACATGGAAATCTTATTCTCCCTTCAACGGATCAATTAGAAATTTCAAAATCTAAAAACTCCTCCAAACCCTTAACATACTGAGGTGTTTTCCTCGGTAATGTGATCCTTATTTTATCCATGTATATCACAATGTGCCTACACAATATTAAAAAAAATTAAAACACATAAATATTAATAAATAGGGAAAGAGATTCATATATACTAGTTGAAAAAATATATAAATATATTTAATATTTGGAAAAAATCTAAAATTACATCAAAAAAATCCTCCAAGACACTTTTTCCCAATAGCCCATGGTAACTTAAGGCACTTTAAGATGATATCTGGCCAAAAAATTTCTTATAATATACCCATTAAGTCTCAAAAATACTATCTCATGTCTACCAAGACATCCCAAACTATATAGAAATTTCAAAGAAGAGGCATGAATTCCTTTGATACCAATTTGTCACAAACCAACCTTGATAACCTGCCTAAGCGGCATATTATAGGGTTTCTATGTAGATCACAGATTTCATGGATGAATAAATAAATAAAAATAAATAATAATGAGGTGGATAAAATAGATTCATATTATATTTTTTATGATATGCATGTGTGATAAAGGATACAAGGGAAACTTATGAGAGATCTAAGGATCTTATGGTGGAATTAAACCTAACTCCTCTTTTGATAACATTTTTTCATGAACCAACAAAAGTTTTCCCTCCTTTAGATGTCTGTTCTAACCCATTATAAGACCTAAAGGGTGTTCCCAATTCACATGGTATGTAACAAGTGCTGATGAAACAATGAAATACCACCTTAGAATGATTTCACCCAATAAATAATTATGGAAATAATTAGTGGAAAAAAATAAAATTTCAGCATGACCCTTTCCTACATCAGAATTACATGCCATGGAAAAATAAATAAGCAGAAACCTAATATCAATACTAGGAAATGTAATAAATATCAATAAGAACTAAAAACTCACATTCTTCTTGAACTCCCTCTCCTATAAGGAAAACATTCCCCTCTAGTGGCCTTTCTTCTCCCACTGTCAGCTATAGCTACCCTCAGTCTGTTGAAAGTGGTAAAAGAATAAATGGCCAATCCCATAAAAAGGAAATAAAGTAAAACTAAAATAAAAACATAACTACCATATTATGACTATATAAGTTTCCACCCAACCAAATGAAACAAAACTCCCCTTGAGTGAGAATAAAAGATATGCTGAAAAATGAAACTAAAAAATGATAAAGATATAGGCACTGTATAAAAATTCTTGGTAGGGATCTCAAAAGAGAAACTAGTCTTTATTAAATAAATTTAAAGACAATATAATTTCATTCTAGTTTGAAAAAATAAATATACAAATATATGGTTTTCCATTCTTTCCTAGAACAACTAACAAGCCGATGATTCTTAAATACCATTTTACCCTTTCCATTTTGAAAACCATTTACAAAGAATAAAATAATTTCAAAAAATCCATTCATAATAATATAATGAAGTGAAAAAAATATTTTTAGTGGGAAATAAAATAGTATAAATCATATCACGAGGTGCTATAAAATAAAGAAAATTATAACAATCCACTTTCTATTTTTGACATAAAATGGAAACTAAGAAAAATATCTTACAAATATAGTAATATATAAATAGAAATAAAATGAGAGAAAGAACTTTCAGAAATAAATAAGTAGATAGGTTATTTGGGTTCTAGGTACATCATATCCTATTGATCAAACATATAGGAATCTATTTCCATCGTGACTCATTGGAGGGGATGAACCCAAGGTACATTTGTAAAAGAAATGTCACTTTGTTGAGTAAGTGTTACATCATAATCCTACTAGTGAAATATGCTAAGGCCCTACCGACTAGCCTAGAAACTAGTCCTAGCCTATCCACCTAGGTACCCAAGATTTTCATGTTCTATTCCCATAACTAAAATACATGTGGGAGGTTTGGTCGAAAAAAAATATTGATGACACGACATTATAAGGAAAGCATACAATAACACATCACCTCCTTGTACTACCAATGAAAATCCATTTTTCTTAGAAATATACCAATATATAATTCATATCAAACCTAGGTCCAACAAATACATAAAATTATGGGCTTCCATTGGATTTAATGTTATTTTTAAAAACCCGTTAGAATGTTCGAATTGGTCCACAAATTTTTAGAAATCAAAATCAAACATTTGGAAAATCACTTTTCACACTATTTCTTTCACATTAAAAATGACACTTCACACTTAGACACATATACACCTATATATATATATATATATATTCCTCTTTTCCAAATGCACATATTCCCAATTATTTACCTATCTCAAACCCCAAATTTTTATGTCTTACAACTCCAATTTCTTCTAAATAACATATACCACTATGCTAAAACATGACCACAATGCTTCTCACATGAAAAAAAGAGGTCACCGCCCCACAAAAAATCATATCACACCTTTCCCAAAAACACATGGTCCATCACATCACAACCATCACCAAAGTAGTAGGGTATTGTGAATTTGAAGTACATCAACCTCTTTCACTCCTCCTACAATGCATGGACCCCATTATAGGACACCCCACAGCATGGTTAAAACACATCATTCCTGAAAACCCTTGATCCACTACCCCACAACATAGTCATATCACATGTCACCCAAAATGACATGGATCATCAGCCAGTTCACTAATAGAAATCTAGCCATCACAGCCTGTGTATATCAAAATTCCTAGAATAGAGAGTTGGGAATAAGGGTCATTCAACTATCCATCCTAACCCCCATGATGTTGTAAAAAAATCTCAACATGTTAATATACTTGTATTATATCATAGTTCTCAATATGAGTGTGGTGCATATTGAAATAAAAATTATTATAACAGAATATACATATGGCCACACAAAATACCAATATATGGGATTAAAAAAGCCACTATCCAATTCAAAAACAAACCACTTTTGTTGCTACCTATAAATGCATAACAACACACAAACCAAAATCCATTTCAAAAAAATAAGCAGTCCCATTATCCCACACATTCATTGAATTATCAAGTATAAGCCTCATTCAACCACACATCCCAACATGTATTTTTGTCATTAATCATTTCCATCCCATTAACTATTCTAAAACTTATCCATTTCATTCATTATTGAATAATTATTTAATCTATATGTACCCAGATATCTAGAATGAAGAAACCGTGCATCAAAAGCAGTTCATCATCCCTATCATACCATCACCTTGTTTCCATATAAGAATAGAAAAAAACCACAACCTCACTACACCAAAATAACAACCAAAGAACAACTACATCATTTCCCCAACATTATGGCCAAACAAACACCACCTCACTTCCCAAAATCATATCCAAACAACCACCACATCACCTCCCCAATAGAATGGGCATATCTCACCCCTTGGCCCCACATTTCATTAATATCACAAACTATCGAACCATACACCCAACCATATTACACAAAACATCATAGAATATGAGGATAAAAGCCTACCTAAGATGAACTTAGGAAGAATTTGTGAGGCGACGAGGCGTGGCTAGGCGGCAAGGCGGAGAGGCGATGAGGTGACGAGGCTATGAGGTGGTGAGATGGTGAGGTGGAGAGGCGATGAGGTGGCGAGGGGCGAGGCGGCGATGCGGAAAGGGGATAGGGATTCTAAGGTTGTCAGGGGGTCTCATGGGGGTTAGGGGGAGAAGGGGGGTCTTGGGGTGGGGTGGGGGGGGAAGTGTCGGGATTGAAAAAAAAAAGTTGTAGCTGTTGTTTATTAAAAATTGCCGCTAAATCATTAATAAAACAATTAGAGACGGTTTAGTAAACTGCCGCTAAAAAATCGCCGCAAGTCTATTAATGTTGTAGTGAAAGGTGAAATTCCCACTATCAATCTTGATTATATTCTTGAAGCTTGAATAATCTCCGGTCATGTGCCTTGAATATCCACTCTCCAAATACCATAAGCTTTTACAGAATCTCTTCAAACAACTTCCCTATAAAATAATCATACAAAAACAAATTTCGGTACCAAAACTTGTTTAGGTCCAGTGACATTAGTAATCAGTGCTTTAGGAACCACATTTTCTTCATATGTTTCTTATAATCGTTATATAATATATTTGAAAAATAAACTCTACTTGGTCCAGAAGAACTAGAGGCAGTAAAAGACTGTACAGAACTAGAACTACTAGCATGATTTTCATTTATGGGTAGAAAAATAGATTTTATTGACTAAGTTACAAAATGTTCTTTAGATAGGTTTCTCTGTCTATGCTGATATCCAATACCAGAAGTGTATTTAGGAGATATATTTTTACCAAGAATTTTAGTAAGAGTATTTTTCCATTGGTAAACTTTTCTAGATATTTCTTCAAATTCTCATTAGGAATTTTTAGTTCATTGTTTTCTTTAAGCAGCTGAGCATCCTTTTTCTTTTCAATAGTAAGTTTAGACTTAATATTTATAGTATGATCATGTTGTTTCTTTGAAGATTTATATTTATCTTTTAGTTCATTTCATGTCTCTTCTAGCATGTTACAATATTCGAATAGTTCATCACTTGTCATATTTTCTGAATCACTTTCATTTCCAGAATAATAATAATCATGTGCAGGATAATATAAGGTTACCTCAGATGTGTTTTTCATAAAACACATATTTCCCATATCATATTTCTCATCATGAGATGATGATGATTCACTAGAGTTATCCTTTGAGGCACTCCAGGTGGCCTTCATGGATTTTTTATACTTCTTTTTTTTGTTTTCATATTTCTTTTTGTATTTTAATTTTTGAAATTCATCCTTGACATTTCCTCTCCTCTTACATTCATAGAAGGAAATCTCCTCTGAGTTGTCATTTCTTCTCCAGTCCTTTTTCAAGTTTATCTTATTATCATACCTTCCTTTATAATTGGGATTCCTGAAGAAATTATTCTTCCTGTAGAATTTATTTATTATTCTAGAAAGATGATCCATATCTTCATCATTATCTAATATTAATTCATCATTACCAGATCTTTTAACAGAGGCTAACACCTTTTCTTTTTCCTTGTTCTTAGAGGTAGTAGTCTTAAATGCTATAGATTTTCTCTTAGGTTTATCTTCTTCTTCCTTGTTAACTTTCAACTCTTCTTCATACATCATTAGTTTTCCAATGAGTTCTTTCACAGATAATTTTTTGATGTCACATGTTCGCTAATGGAGATATAAGTTCCTCTCCATCTATCTGGTAAGCATATGATAATCCTCATAATTTTCTCTTTGGCAGTAACATCTCTTCCTAGAGATTTCTTAGTGTTCATTATTTCATTAAACCTAAGATACATATCAAAAATATTCTCATAATTCTTTATTTTAAAGTTTTATTTGATAGTATATGTGTTAAGTCTCATTTATTTAACACTGGAAGTTTATTCATGTAAAACAGACAAAGCATCCCAAATTTCATGGGTTGTTTTACATGTAGAAATTCTGTTAAATTCTTCATCTCCTAAATAATAGTATAAGTAATTCATGGATTTGAAATTATCATTATAAGAAGTCTTATTTGGGTCATCCCAAGTAGTTCTAGCAGTAGCATGAATCTTATATTCATCTACAATTGAAGACCAAATCTCAAAACCCATACTTTCTAAGTGCATTTTCATTTTAATTTTCCATTATGCATAGTTGGTTCCATTAAATAATTGAGGTATGTTGGTATTATCACCTTATAATATATTTTCCATAATTATAGATTAAAGTGTAGAAGTTTTGTTTTTAAAGAAATAAAAATTTAGAACTAACATAAATTTGAAGATCTTTTAAAACACAACTAAAATCACAGTTGAAAAATATTTTAAACAGATTAACAGTTTACAATTTTGAAAACAGGGATTTTAAAAACTTACTTTGATAAAAAAATGTTGGTCAAAGTAATACACTCAATAGGGGGATGAATTGAGTTCCTATAAAAATTTCTGTTAAAAAGGTTTACTTAAAATATTCACCCAATTAAAATTAAAATAGACCAATTAATCAAGGTAATAGGATTATGAGAGTTTTATTGTTCAAAAATATTCTCAAAAGATTGATTAATTCTTAGTAGTATCAATATGAGATATTGATACAACTATTGAAACTATTATAGTAAGGAAAAAATTTTATAACTACTATCCAAGACTAACTATCGAAGTAAAATTTAGTTTTCTGAAATATAAATTAAAACAGAGAAAGACTAAATAGAAATACGTAGTGGATAAAAGAAGTGGTTCAGTCTCTAACCAAGACCTAATCCACTCTACTTGGTTATCACCTTCTACCAAGAATTTTATATTAATAAAATTGATCCACACCCTGGATCGGGGTAAACAAGAGTACGCAGGACTATCCATGTCACACGACCTCTTCTATTGTTCTTTGTGGGCATAAACTACTAGGTCACACAAGGACCTCTTCCACACTTATCCATGGGAGTAAACAAATGTAATAAAATATGAGTATAAGGATATATTTTATCCTTCAGTTTGATACAGAAGATAGTGTGTGTTTTAATACAGACACACACACTACTCAAAAGATAAAAATAGTACACAATAGTGAAAAGGTGATGAGAAAGAATTAAAAATGCTATTAGTGTTGTTTTATGAATCTATAGACTTATAGGATGAAGCATATGCAAATATTGTGTCCTCTTGTGAAAACCCTAGTATTGCGAGTCCCGTGTTCTAGTTTACAATTATATGATATGTGCTTTGTAGCTCATGTTCTTATGATCTACAACAGTTCTGCCTTTTTGAAATCAAGAGTTACTCTTGTGTTCTTTAGTGTATATCTTCTTTTATCTTGCATGAGGGTCACTTCATGAACTCTCTCTCATGTATTCTTCTTTGAGTCTCATGTTCTTGTCTTTATTTTGGGGTGCATGTGTTGGAGCTGACAGGAAGCATGATTTCTACACCTCGTACCTCATATTGTCAGGCGACATGTCTAAAAAGAAACATAATTTATGTCAATGTCATTAAATGACTCAAATATGATTTTTATAAATAACATTTAAATTTAAACTACAAAAGACATAAAAGTGATTAAGAAACTGTGTCACAGTTTTTTTTTGAAACGGTGTCACTAGGAAATGGTGTCAGTGGGAAATGGTGTCTTCTCTTTTGCCTTTGAGCGGTGAGATAGTCACGGTTCCATAGTTTCATTGAGATAAGGAACCGGTAGTATAGATGCGGTGTCAGGATCACATTCTCTCAGGTAACAGTGTCTAGTCCTTTGTAAAAAAATTGAATGGTGTCTTGGTGATGGTAGTAAGGAACCAGTGTCACAGACTTTATGGAATCTAAAACTGGTTACAGTGTCAAAGTCACGGTTTCTGGATTACGGTGTCTGAATCAGGGTGTCTAGATTACTGTGTTTGGGTCACAGTGTCTAGATTACGGTGTCTGAGTCACGATTTCTATATTACAGTGTCTGAGTCACGGTGTCAATGACTTTTCCAAAATCCAGAACCGGTGGCAAACTTACGGTTTCTTAGACTTAGCTAAATATTTGTAAAACTGCCTTAAGAAATAATATTCATATAATGAATTAGACTTAAGCATTAATATAGTAAAGCATTATATAACAAGATCAAATATATTTTACAAGATTAAACACGATTTATAAGATTTTGAATCAGGATCTTGTGAAATTTTATACCACGGGTTGTAATCATTAAAGCATAGGGAAACTAACAATTTCTACACATGATTTGTGATAGATTAAACAAGTTTAACATGATTGGGGATCATTAAAACATGATTAACACATGAGGATTCCAACACATTGATATGATTTTTATGATATGAATAAGGTTCTGGTAATAAATATTGAACAATATTTTTAATGATATGACTAGTAAATAATGAATCATCTTAAACAAGTGAACTAAGAGGAAAACCATTTATTCATACTATCAAATTTTTTCGTATCCATCACTATATCTCATATTTCCTTATAATTATAATATTTCACACTAATGAAAACAAAATGATATCATTATTCTACTGGTATAAGGATATTTAAACATAATCACCTTATAATCATCCATTAATCATGGTATGTTCATTTTTTGGTCATTTTGACCACCTACTTGAACAATTCCATGAAATTATATCAGGGATCAGCATAAAAGAATAATTACTATTATAATATTATATAAATATTTAAATAAATATTTTTTTGTGTTTTGGAAATTATGAATCTATATTTAACTCATTAATTAAGAAAACACCCTTTGTAGGTTGAATATCACTGAAAATGTTCATTATTGATTTCATCTTCTCAGATAAAGACTAAAGTAATAATGAAAGGAAATTTAAACTTCATAAATAATTATAATACATCCATTTCCATAATATTAATGAAAATTTAATGTTGAACTTTGGAAGATGAACAAATATTGACATCTCTCTTATGAAACTAGTTTAAAATGATCAGGAATACCCACACCAAACATTGAATATAGGTAACAACAAACTAATATAAATATAGGGAATAATTATAAAACATGTTTATAAAAGTGTATATATATTAAAAAATTTATAATATAGGTGATCAATATAGTTATGTTTTTTATATAGGATCTTAGTGTGTGTTATAATAAGCGAGGAAACAAGGTAAGGGATTCTTTCTCTAAAATTTTAATTCCTTTAAACAAGCTTATGTTATACACCATGCTTTATTTTTCATGGTAAAAATAAATCCATGTTATCATTTTTTATCATGACTCCCATATATTTAATTATGTTTTTTTATATTTCTATGGAAAATGCCACTTTTGATTTCAAGATTCCTACATGATTGTTCTCTCACATAAAAGTATAACGTTATCAAGAATATACCTCCATCTATTTATTGGATATTTTCTTCAAGTATATATTATCCTTCCTAGCAATGTTCTTCTCTATGTTTGGGAAATATAATATATATTATAATCTATTATTCTAATAAATCTCTTTACACCTTTTAAAAAAGTAAAATATAATACTCTTTCTTATAATGTGGGTTTTCAAACAAATGTATTTTAAAATATTTTTTAGCCCAAGTTTATTTTTATAATCATTATAAATTTTCAAGGAATCATTTATTAATGTTTATTTTTCAAAGGTAAAAGTCTCCCAATGTTTCCACTTCACCTTTTTGAAAAAAAAAATTAATTACCTATAACTTCATCATTTGATGAATATATTAAAAATTGTCTCTTTTAATATTTTCCATAGGAACACATTTTTCCCACCTTCATAAATTTTATTTGAGAATTTCTCTCTATTTTTTCGTGGTTTTTAAAATGAAAACTATTTTTCTCCTAGTTTTATAAAATAATTCTTTTAAAATTCATTCAAACTATCAAGGTTATTTTTTATTTCCAAAGTGATTTTATTTCTAAAACTCTTTAAAAATGTTTTTATCTAAGTCAGCATCCCTTGATATGTCATATGTTTGATCAAGGATATTGATCAAATGATACCATCCACCTTATTTATATAAATTAATAATGTATTAATCTAGTCTATCGAAGTAATGATCAATCACTTCCTTTGACTTGCCTAATCATTTTTAGTTTATAATCATAATTCTTCTTCTAATGTCTTTCCTTTGTGAGTACCATATTCTTAATTCCTTTGATTTAAGGGTGTTCAATTAAATTTCAAACATAAATTTATTAGGGAGAATTATTATCTAAATCATATATCCTATATTTATATAGTGTAAAAACCATATGCTTTATTATCTTGATTGAATGGAATTTACCTAGAATGTTGTGTGATATATTGAATGAAACCTATTTTCTTTCCATGTATTCTATATGTTTTGAAAAGTGAATGATTTATTATAGAAAACATAAGTATGGATAGAGTAAGGGTAGTTCCATTATGAACCAAGGATGGATTCTTTAGTTATAAACCAGGTATGAATGGTTATGTTATAAACCTAAGATAAGCGATTATGTTATAAATCTCCAATGATTATGAAAATGAGTATATCTCATTAGATAGAAATTTTATGTGAATAGGTTAGTGAGCATCTAGGTTCACAAAGGATGAGTGTGATGACATTTATATATACTAATTTTTTTTGTGTGAACAGGTTGGAGACTATCCAAGTTTATAAAGATAAAAATCATATGTGTATTGTAAAGACCCGTAAATTTCAAGGAAATTTTTTTCTTAATTTTCTTTGGATTTTACAAGAACGCAGTTTCTGACGGCGCCTGATTCCGAGGCCCGGTGTGCCCAGAATCATTTTCCAAAGTTTGGCTCGGGTACGTTCAGTGAACGGATGAGCGGGTTTTTCTAACTTTTGAACCGGTGCCCGGAATCGAATTCTGAGGGCACTGATGAAATCGCAGCGCCGGTATTTGCTTAGAAATGCCTCTTCCGGAGTTGCGTTTGCTCGGGTGTGGTTTTTAATTTTCGGGCTTAAAGTTAAGAAATAAAATAATTTTGCGACAACTTTATTTTATTTCACTTAAGCCACTTGGAAGCCACTTGAAGCCACTTAAAGGCGGCTTGAACTGAGTTGAACCGGATAGGATGCTATCCAGAAATATCCTACCCCCTTGGTAGGATATTTGCGAGGTGGGGCCCGCACGAGCCCCGCCGTTTCTTTCCGCTAGGAAACGCACCCGCGAAAACCCATCTTAATGAAAGTCAACTGACACGTTTCTTAAAATCTTAACAGACCATTTAATTGGGCGGTTTATTTCGTGAATTAAATGGGCTGTTTCTTTCGTTGAATTAATTCAACGAATTAATGGATCGTTTCTTAACCAGTTTTCAAATTCGTTGGCGTAATAATAAAATAAGGCCAACGCTCGACCTCTGGTTACTTGCGCATTAAGAAGATTTGAGAGGACCCTTGTATCTTCTTCTCCCTTGCGAAGAACGCGAAAAACGCGAAGAACGCGAAGAACGCTGAACCCGGAAATCGATGACGCTTCCGTCCGAGACGTTCTTCCCCGCTTCGATCTCCGATCACCGACCGTTGAGGTGAGTGATTTCAGATTTCCTCGCAAGGTTCTTTTCTTTTGGTTTTAAACACAGATTTAATTATTTATAATTTAAATCTGTTGTTCTTGGTCCGTTGAGCTCGCCGACTCAACGCCGGATTCCGCGACGACGCGACGCCTTCCCGCGACGACGTGACGATCCCCCTCTTCCGCGACGAGCTTTTCTGCGAAGAACGCCCGCGCACGATGATCAACGAGGTAGGGATTTATTTTAGGATTTACCCCCCTTTTTTTATTTCCGTGAACGTTCTTTAAAAATTAAAGAACCGGAATCAAAGAAACAATTTTATTTTATTAAAATTTTTTGTTCATGTGTTGAACATTTTATTTTCTCCCGTTGATTATCTCTAACGCGGAGGGTGCGGGCCAAACGAACACGGCCCGACGACCCTCCGCCGTTCTTTGTTTTGTGTGGATTTGGCGGGCGACGACGGAACGTGCCGCAACGGATGTTTGATGATCCCGCAGTAAAGAACGGAACCCGGGAGGAACAACGGCGCAGACGGGAAGGAATACGGGCCACCGGAGCGACTCCGGCGGCCCGCGGAAGCCGGTGGCGGCGCGGGTCGTTGGCGCGGCGGCGCCGGCGGCCGGAGGCGGCGGCACCCCGCGGGTGTCCAGCGCGACACCCCGCGGGGGTCCAGCGCGGCACCCCGTGGGAGTCCAGCGTAGCACCCCGCGGGTGCCGCGGGTGTCCAGCGCGACACCCCGCGGGTGCCGCGGGGTTGTCCCGCGGCACCCCGCGGGTGTCCAGCGCGGCACCCCGCGGGTGCCGCGGGGTTGTCACGCGGCACCCTGCGGGTGTCCAGCGCGGCACCTCGCGGTTGTCCCGGGCGACACGCCGCGGGTGCCACGGGGTTGTCACGCGGCACCCCGCGGGTGTCCAGGGCGGCACCCCGCGGGTGTCGCGGGGTTGTCACGCAGCGCGTCCGGTTGTCTGGCCGACACCCCGCGGGTGCCGCGGGGGTGTCACGCGTGGCGGCGGCTTTCCCCCGCGTCGGCCGCTCGGCCGCTCGGCCGAGCCGAGCCGGACCGGCCCTGGCCAGGCCGGGCCAGGCCAACCGGGTCGGACCCGACCCGGTTCGGGCCAACCAGGGGGGGTCAGGCCGGGTCGGCCCGGGCCCGGACCCCCCGTCTTCGGACGACTTTCGTTCAAACACACGTAACATGAGCTACGGGCCTCCAAACGACTCGCCGTCAGCGGAAACACAATCTTTGGAGCGAGTCGGTCGTTTCGGTTTATCGCACTCAAAGTTTCGGAATACTTTGGGTTCAGCCGGGTTGGTTCGTACACGAAACCAACCGGGCCATCGGAGCGGAAACACTCATATCTTGAGCTACGGACGTCCGATTGACGTGCCGTCAGCTTTGTTAGTTTCCTCTTAGTGAGACGGATCTTTTGGCTCACTCCGCCCGAGGTTTGGACGCTAGTGGAGTACGGTCGGGTTGGTTTTGCCTTCAAAACCAACCGGGCCCCTGGGACGAAAAAGCCAATAACTCTCAGACCGGGCGTCCGATTGACGCGCCGTCTATTGCGTTGAGTTCCTCTTGATGAGACGGAACTTTTGGCATCCTCCGCCCGAGTTTTGGATGCAGATGGATAGTGGCCGGGTTGGATCGCACTGAAATCCAACCGGGCCCCTGGAACGGAAAAGCTGATATCTTTCAGACCAGACGTCCGTTTGACGAACCATCAGCGGCATTGGTGATCACGTTGAAAAACGGTCCCTATGAGTATACCCTGTGAGTGTTCGGGGTATAGTTGAGTTACCGCCGGATTGGTTCGCTCACGAAACCAACCGGGCCCCTGGGACGAAAAGGCTAATAACTCACAGACCGGGCGTCTGATTGACGCGCCGTCTGTTGCATTGAGACCCCTATGACGAGGTGGTCCTTCGAGATACTTCCTTGCGGGACTTTGTGATACTTGGAGTATCGACCAGTAGCTCGTGGAGCGAACCCTCCCGGAGACGAGCGAGCGGAGCACGGAGACCGTGTAGCTGACTGAGACCCGACGACTGTTGATCGAACGACTCGGTGTGTGACAGAGGTGCGCTTGGTTGTAGCGGCACATGGGAGCGCTTGGTTGTAGCGGCAGACCCACGAAAGAGGTGCGCTTGGTTGTAGCGGCACATGGGAGCGCTTGGTTGTAGCGGCAGACCCACGACAGAGGTGCGCTTGGTTTTAGCGGCACATGGGAGCGCTTGGTTGTAGCGGCAGACCCACGACAGAGGTGCACTTGGTTGTAGCGGCACAGGGGAGCGCTTGGTTGTAGCGGCAGACCCACGACAGAGGTGCGCTTGGTTGTAGCGGCACACGGGAGCGCTTGGTTGTAGCGGCAGACCCACAACAGAGGTGCGCTTGGTTGTAGCGGCACATGGGAGCGCTTGGTTGTAGCGGCTGACCCACGACAGAGGTGCGCTTGGTTGTAGCGGCACATGGGAGCGCTTGGTTGTAGCGGCAGACCCACGTCAGAGGTGCGCTTGGTTGTAGCGGCACATGGGAGCGCTTGGTGGTAGCGGCTGGCCCGCATTACTCGATAGGTGGAGTACTACAGCAGTCTTAAGTTAGTGGGCAGTACCTCGGAGTTGTGACAGGACCACTGTACACTCCAGAGACGGAGCTCTTCAACAGTTACGGTTTCGATGATGAAAATCCTGGTTTGAGCTGAGACTTTTGACCTTGTGTTTGCTTCATGATTGAGATGAGTTACTTGATAACTTAGGTATATGTATGGGCATATATCTAAGTAGAGGTTATCTGTTGAGATCTTCTTGTGGTTATCTTTGTTGGTTTTAGTGAGACCTTGAGGGTCTCGGGCTCCCTACTGAGTATCGTTATACTCACCCATGCACAGGCTATGCCCGCACTACGTTGTGTTGGTTGCAGACGACGGACAGCGTTGATCGTGGCTGAGGCTTGCAGAGCAGGACGGTACCTGGAGGTGGACCACTGGGCGGGACGTGCTTGGAGCGGATGGCGGGACCCGAGGAGCATTGGAGCTATCTATACCCACCCTTCAGGTGGGATTTCCAGTGGACAGCTCGGTGTAGCGGGTTTTACTTTACAGTTGTTGTTTTCCCTTTCGAGTTGTACTTTACTTTCAGTTGGGTTTGTATACTGGCCCATTTACTTTTCCGCACTTCATTTGTACTCTGTTTTTACTTAGTGTTTACTTTTCCGCTTGCTTACTCTGTGGTGCTTGTTTACTTTACAAAGGCAATGCCTTCCCTTTTTACCGGGATTTTCTCCTTGGTGCTAGTCGCCAGCCCCTAGCCTATGGAAGGCAGGCTTGGGGTAGTCACGGCATGGACCCCGAGGACGGGTCGTGAAAAATTGGTATTAGAGGTGGTCGGTTCTACCGGGGATTCTGATCTTTCTTCTATGTGAAGCAATAGTGTTTAGCGTATTGGGTGTGGTTATCAGTCCAGGGAGTCCAGTGTTGGTGCGGCGGCCGACGTATCCGTACACCAGGACCCTGACTTCTGATTTCCGACTTAATTCACGAAAACATTTATTGCATGTGTGTTTCAAGTTTTCCTTGTGATTACTTGTGTCAGCTCACCAGGTATATTGTCCTGACCGTGGCGCACCTGTTTCTTTCAGGATGGCCCCACGACGACAGCCAGCTAGGATTCCGAGAGTGGAGCGTGATGACAGCCCACCGAGCGTCGAGGACTCGGTACAGGGCCCTTTGACAGCTGAGGCACCGGCGGTACCTATAGCCGCCGAGGCACCGATGCTACCAGCCCCAGCCGCTGACGATGCACGTCGCCTTAGTGCACTGCATGAGTTCCAGCGCCAGCGACCGCCCAGGTTCGGCGGGGAGACGGACCCTCAGGCCGCCGAGAACTGGCTGGAGGCAGTTGTTCGGGTTTTCAGATTAGTGAGGACACCAGCAGACCTCATGGTGATCCTCGCAGCGAGTCTCCTGCACGCGGCAGTAGGCAGATGGTGGAGCTTGATGCTCCAGGTGCACGATGAGGCCTCCCTCATCTCAACGGACTTCGAGAGCCTCTTCCACTCAGAGTTTGTCCCGGCCACCCTCCGTGCGGTGCGCATTCAGGAGCTTCTTCAGCTGCGGCAGGGCAGCTTGACGGTAGCCCAGTACGCGGCGAGGTTCACCGACCTTTCTCTCTACTCGACAGACATGGTACGGGACCCCTTCTTCCGGGCCCGGACCATCGAGCAGGGATTGAGACACGAGATCAGGGCATCGCTGATCTCCCTCAGCATCCTGACCCAGGCAGGAGTGCTAGAGCGAGCCCTTCTGATCGAGAGCTTTCTGGCTGAGTCTACAGCGAGGCCTACCGCAGGGCGGCAGGTGGCAGAGTCTTCGGCAGCAGGTAGCCGACGGATGACTCAGGGTTCCGGCAGACGACCTCGGGACACTGGCTCAGCAGTGCGGGGCACACAGCGCGAAGCCAGCCTTCCGAGAGGCAGGCAGTGCTACTCGTGCGGCGGGCAGGGCCACATGGCTCGTGACTGCCCGACCCGCCGTACCGAGGAGTAGCAGACGGTGGAGGGGCCACCTAGGCAGAGGCAGAGGGTCGACCGTGGCGGTCCGCAGGGAGGAGGCGGACGAGGCAGAGGAGCTGGCCGAGCAGCAGGTGGTGGGCGACGCTTTGAGGCTCTGCCACCACCACCACCAGGCGGTCCACCCCGACCGCAGGGGACAGGAGGACATGGGAGATCTCATCTTCAGGCAGTTGAGGCCTACGATCATGGGGCTCCGGGAGCAGATGGACAGGAGCGGGACTAGATCCAGACCTGGAGACTTTTGTTCATGTTGCTTCTAGTTTTGTTGATGTATGTTTGTAGATGCTTTGTGTCTTTGTACTTGAGCTGCAGTAATAAAAGACACCTTTTCTTGTGGCATTTACTTCCCTGTCCTCTCTTGTGTTGTTACTAAGAGGTTCTAGTTTTTACTGTTGACTTGACCCTCACTTGTGAGACATCTACTGGAGGAGACCCAGTTACCACACACTGATGCCGACAGTGTGACTCAACCCTTGGAGGCGAGAGTAACGGTTGGATCTCTTGGTAGTAGCGTCGAGACCTTACGACGTCATCCTTGGTATGGATTAGTATCATCCATGTCGGGATTGACCGTATTAGGCGAAGAACGTGGTTCATCCAGGGGATGAGACCAGATTTCTCTTATCGGCAAGGAAGAAATCATGGCAGCTCTAGTGGGACCAGAGGTGGTCCGGGCCATGACAGAGAAGGTCCAGGTGAGCACATGGGAGCGGAAGGCTCAGATGGGTGCTCAGTACCGCCTTTGTATCCCTAGTTTGTGTTGAAGCTTTACGGGGACGTAAAGCCCTGTGGTGGGAGTAATGTAAAGACCCGTAAATTTCAAGGAAATTTTTTTCTTAATTTTCTTTGTAATTTTACAAGAACGCAGTTTCTGACGGCGCCTGATTCGGAGGCCCGGTGTGCCCAGAATCATTTTCCGAAGTTTGGATCGGGTACGTTCAGTGAACGGACGAGCGGGTTTTTCTAACTTTTGAACCGGTGCCCGGAATCGAATTATGAGGGCACCGATGAAATCGCAGCGCCGGTATTCGCTTAGAAACGCCTCTTCCGGAGCTGCGTTTGCTCGGGTGTGGTTTTTAATTTTCGGGCTTAAAGTTAAGAAATAAAATAATTTTGCGACAACTTTATTTTATTTCACTTAAGCCGCTTGGAAGCCACTTGAAGCCACTTAAAGGCGGCTTGAACTGAGTTGAACCGGATAGGATGCTATCCAGAAATATCCTACCCCCTTGGTAGGATATTTGCAAGGTGGGGCACGCACGAGCCCCGCCGTTTCTTTCCGCTAGGAAACACACCCGCGAAAACCCGTCTTAATGAAAGTCAACTGACGCGTTTCTTAAAATCTTAACAGACCATTTAATTGGGCGGTTTATTTCGTGAATTAAATGGGCTGTTTCTTTCGTTGAATTAATTCAACGAATTGATGGATCGTTTCTTAACCAGTTTTCAAATTCGTTGGCGTAATAATAAAATAAGGCCAACGCTCGACCTCTGGTTACTTGTGCATTGAGAAGATTTGAGAGGACCCTTGTATCTTCTTCTCCCTTGCGAAGAACGCGAAAAACGCGAAGAACACGAAGAACGCGAAGAACGCCGAACCCGGAAATCGACGACGCTTCCGTCCGAGATGTTCTTCCCCGCTCCGATCTCCGATCACCGACCGTTGAGGTGAGTGATTTCGGATTTCCTCGCAAGGTTCTTTTCTTTTGGTTTTAAACACAGATTTAATTATTTATAATTTAAATCTGTTGTTCTTGGTCCGTTGAGCTCGCCGACTCAACGCCGGATTCTGCGACGATGCGACGCCTTCCCGCGACGACGCGACGATCCCCCTCTTCCGCGACGAGCTTTTCTGCGAAGAACGCCCGCGCACGACGATCAACGAGGTAGGGATTTATTTTGGGATTTACCCCCCTTTTTTTATTTTCGTGAACGTTCTTTAAAAATTAAAGAACCGGAATCAAAGAAACAATTTTATTTTATTAAAATTGTTGGTTCATGTGTTGAACATTTTATTTTCTCCCGTTGATTATCTCTAACGCGGAGGGTGCGGGCCAAACGAACACGGCCCGACGACCCTCCGTCGTTCTTCGTTTTGTGCGGATTTGGCGGGCGACGACGGAACGTGCCGCAACGGATGTTTTGTGATCCCGCAGTAAAGAACGGAACCCGGGAGGAACAACGGCGCAGACGGGAAGGAATACGGGCCACCGGAGCGACTCCGGCGGCCCGCGGAAGCCGGTGGCGGCGCGGGTCGCCAGCGCGGCGGCGCCGGCGGCCGGAGGCGGCGGCACCCCGCTGGTGTCCAGCACGACACCCCGCGGGTGCCGCGGGGTTGTCACGCGGCACCCCGCGGGTGTCCAGCGCGCCACCCCGCGGGTGCCGCGGGGTTGTCTCGCGGCACCACGCGGGTGTCCAGCGCGGCACCCCGCGGGTGTCCAGCGCGGCACCCCGCGGGTGTCCAGCGCGGCACCCCGCGGTTGTCCAGGGCGACACCCCGCGGGTGCCGCGGGGTTGTCCCGCGGCACCCCGCGGGTGTCCAGGGCGGCACCCCGCGGGTGTCGCGGGGTTGTCACGCGGCGCGTCCGGCTGTCTGGCCGACACCCCGCGGGTGTCGCGGGGGTGTCACGCGTGGCGGCGGCTTTCCCCCGCGTCGGCCGCTCGGCCGAGCCGAGCCGGACCGGCCCTGGCCGGGCCGGGCCGGGCCGACCGGGGCGGGCCGGGCCGGACCGACCGGGGCGGGCCGGGCCGGGCCGACCGGGGCGGGCCAACCAGGGGGGGTCAGGCCGGGTCGGCCCGGGCCCGGACCCCCCCGTCTTCGGACGACTTTCGTTCAAACGCACGTAACATGAGCTACGGGCCTCCAAACGACTCGCCGTCAGCGGCAACGCAATCCTTGGAGCGAGTCGGTCGTTTCGGTTTATCGCACTCAAAGTTTCGGAATACTTTGGGTTCGGCCGGGTTGGTTCGTACACGAAACCAACCGGGCCCTCGGAGCAGAAACGCTCATATCTTGAGCTACGGACGTCCGATTGACGTGCCGTCAGCTTTGTTAGTTTCCTCTTAGTGAGACGGATCTTTTTTCTCACTCCGCCCGAGGTTTGGACGTAAGTGGAGTACGGTCGGGTTGGTTTTGCCTTAAAAACCAACCGGGCCCCTGGGACGAAAAAGCCAATAACTCTCAGACCGGGCGTCCGATTGACGCGCCGTCTATTGCGTTGAGTTCCTCTTGATGAGACGGAACTTTTGGCATCCTCCGCCCAAGTTTTGGATGCAGATGGATAGTGGCCGGGTTGGATCGCACTGAAATCCAACCGGGCCCCTGAAACGGAAAAGCCGATATCTTTCAGACGAGACGTCCGTTTGACGAACCGTCAGCGGCATTGGTGATCACGTTGAAAAACGGTCCCTATGAGTATACCCTGTGAGTGTTCGGGGTATAGTTGAGTTACCGCCGGATTGGTTCGCTCACGAAACCAACCGGGCCCCTGGGACGAAAAGGCTAATAACTCACAGACCGGGCGTCCGATTGACGCGTCGTCTGTTGCGTTGAGACCCCTATGACGAGGTGGTCCTTCGAGATACTTCCTTGCGGGACTTTGTGATACTTGGAGTATCGACCAGTAGCTCGTGGAGCGGACCCTCCCGGAGACGAGCAGGCAGAGCACGGAGACCGTGTAGCTGACTGAGACCTGACGACTGCTGATCGAACGACTCGGTGTGTGACAGAGGTGCGCTTGGTTGTAGCGGCACATGGGAGCGCTTGGTTGTAGCCGCAGACCCACGAAAGAGGTGCGCTTGGTTGTAGCGGCACAAGGGAGCGCTTGGTTGTAGCGGCAGACCCACGACAGAGGTGCGCTTGGTTGTAGCGGCACATGGGAGCGCTTGGTTGTAGCGGCAGACCCACGACAGAGGTGCGCTTGGTTGTAGCGGCACAGGGGAGCGCTTGGTTGTAGCGGCAGACCCACGACAGAGGTGCGCTTGGTTGTAGCGGCACACGGGAGCGCTTGGTTGTAGCGGCAGACCCACGACAGAGGTGCGCTTGGTTGTAGCGGCACATGGGAGCGCTTGGTTGTAGCGGCAGACCCACGACAGAGGTGCGCTTGGTTGTAGCGGCACATGGGAGCGCTTGGTTGTAGCGGCAGACCCACGTCAGAGGTGCGCTTGGTTGTAGCGGCACATGGGAGCGCTTGGTGGTAGCGGATGGCCCGCATTACTCGATGGGTGGAGTACTATAGCAGTCTTAAGTTAGTGGGCAGTACCTCGGAGTTGTGACAGGACCACTGTACACTCCAGAGACGGATCTCTTCAGCAGTTACGGTTTCGAGGATGAAAATCTTGGTTTGAGCTGAGACTTTTGACCTTGTGTTTGCCTCATGATTGAGATGGGTTAGTTGATAACTTAGGTATATGTATGGGCATATATCTAAGTAGAGGTTATCTGTTGAGATCTTCTTGTGGTTTTCTTTGTTGGTTTTAGTGAGACCTTGAGGGTCTCGGGGTCCCTACTGAGTATCGTTATACTCACCCCTGCACGGGCTATGCCCGCACTACGTTGTGTTGGTTGCAGACGACGGACAGTGTTGATCGTGGCTGAGGCTTGCAGAGCAGGACGGTACCTGGAGGTGGACCACTGGGCGGGACGTGCTCAGAGTGGACGGCGGGACCCGAGGAGCATTGGAGCTATCTATACCCACCCTTAAGGTGGGATTTCCAGTGGACAGCTCGGTGTAGCGGCTTTTACTTTACAGTTGTTGTTTTCCCTTTTGAGTTGTACTTTACTTTTAGTTGGGTTTGTATACTGGCCCATTTACTTTTCCGCACTTCATTTGTACTCTGTTTTTACTTAGTGTTTACTTTTCCGCTTGCTTACTCTATGGTGCTTGTTTACTTTACAAAGGCAATGCCTTCCCTTTTTATCGGGATTTTCGCCTTGGTGCTAGTCGCCAGCCTCTGGCCTATGGAAGGCGGGCTTGGGGTAGTCACGGCATGGGCCCCGAGGACGGGTCGTGACATGTATGATTATTCTACTTTCAATCCTATGTTCCATAGATCATGTCTTATACTTTTTTTTGTTGACTCGTGTTTTTCACTCTTTTGATTAATTTATTATATTATTCCAAGTAACATTCCATTATTTATTATCTATGATTTGTTGGGTATGTATTTTATTATGTATCTTGATTACACCCATATGATCATCTTATAATCACTTATGATATTCGATTATTATTTCTTATGTTAAAACTTAATGAGCATTTGATCTCATCCATTTATTATTATTATATTCACCCAAGTTATAAAGAAAATTAAAATGTAAGATGTATCTAGAAGGGTAACTTATGAGAATAATTTTTGGGAGATATTGAAGACTTGTTATGGATTAAGTGGCTTTTATATAGTTGGAAAATTTCTAATAGTTTGAAAATACAATGATTTTTGTTAGTTAATTATTTATCCTAATTATCTAAATCTTTAAACTTAAAATATTTTGGGAATGTATTGAAATAAAATATTTTCATTAGGTTATGTAATTATCGGATAACTAAGCCTCGATTATCATAATTGGTATAAAAGGAGCGCTTAGATGACTTTAGAGGCTAAGATGTTATCAGTTGAGGAAAATTTGGGAGTTTTAAATGTCATCAAATGTTGATAACTTAAATTTTAAACTATCTTCAAATTTCTATATATACCTTTAGGTTAGTTGAGGTAATGTTGAATATTTTCGGGATTAGGATAAGATAACTTTAGTGAAAATACAAGGGATAAGAATATGTAAAGGATAATAACCAGAACTATTGGTAAAGAAGTTATTGTGAATTTTTTCTAGAAATAACATCTGTGTAAGGATACAAAATGTGGATGTAGGATCTGGTATAGATGTACTTCAGGGTAATTACCATGAAAATTAATATTGGGTATCAACTTAATCGCCACATGTTACATGATAAATAAGCCTTACTACACACCTGGTTTGAAACTCTTGGGAGATATTCTTTTTTTAATCACATTATCTTTATGAACCATTGTGATGGATTCAAATCCCAATTACCATAAATAGATTAGGTTAAGAGTAATGAGAGAAAACAACTTAAATTAACCATGGTTGAATCAAGATAGTTATATTATTAACCAAGTGTTGAATAGTTGAAATGAAAGTGTCATAGGTTGAAATAAAGGTTTCATTTGAAAAGATATCTAATGATTTATCTTTCATATTCCTATAATCAGATTCTTTTAGATAATATCATATTAATTTAGTTTTATTATTTTTTAAAATAGGATCATGATGATGAAGCTGAGAAAAGTATGTACCAAAAAAACCACTATGTCGTATAACTTAATAAGGTAGAATACTTAAATAGTTGATAATCATAGTATATTACTATTATGATAGAAAATGTGAGTTTTATATTCTTACCTAAGGTAGTTATTTTGATACCATAATAGAAATTAATCATATATATTTTAATTAGTGATTGATATTTATCAATGGTATTCTAGTATGTTCTAAAATTTATGAGTGTTATGTGAAACATGTAAGGATTATTCTTCATTATTTTTTCTTTAAAGGTATTTAAACATATACGAAATGGTATCAATAACCCTAAAAAGATATTTTACAAAAATGTTAAATTTTGGGGGATAACTATTAAAGAACATATGATTAAGGTATGAAAAAATCTTAGGTTTAATATAAGCTTGATGTTGAAGTGATAAAGGTTTATATATTTTCAAAAATTATGTTAGACATTATTGGTAACCTTGGGATTGATTATTAATTCATGATATTTTTGGAGATTTTTATCTCGTTTTTGGATTATTTTGACTAGTGTGTCGTTTTATGAACTCGTGGTTGAATAGAAGTAAATTTTGTAGGAATATATGATTTCCCTGTAGTTTAATGTATTTGATATTAAAATGGTTTTGGGAAAGGGATACTCTGGATAATAAATGATTTTAGTATAAACAATCAATGTTATTTAAGTAAAGATAAGTATGTTGATCTAGATTAAGATAGTAAGGAAGATATCATATTGGAAGTTGTGTCTATAATAATCAATATGTTAAAAGTAACCTATCATACTTTCATCAGTGTGTAATAATTAAAATTAAAAGGATGCAATTTATTAAAGAAGTGGAATGTTATGATCGGATATTTTGGATCCTTTAAATTAATATTATCTTCAATAGCTTGTGGCACACACAACACCGAACTAACACAACACCTAACTAAAACGAACCACTCCATATTAAAAATACATGAATAATATAATACTTTGTATATAAAAGGATAATAAACTATGAAAATAATTATATATTTTTATTCTCTTTTGATTAATATTTTAAAAAGGTTTCTGTTAGAAGAACCATATAAAAAATAGGGCGTTATATTTTACATAAATAAATTAAATTGATCGTAGTTAAAATTTATCACAATAAGTAAAACATTCATTTATAAACTAATATATAATTATTAAATTATTTATAAACATATATGAAATAATATTAAACACACTGGAAGTTTAAAAAGTTAATTTTTTAATAAATTCATATTTTCTTAATATATTGTATTTTAATTTAAATGGTAATTTTTAAGTATTGAAATTTTAATTTTAATAAAACAAATTAATTTTTGGTTTAAACATATCAATATTGTTTTAATATTAATTTTTTGTATTTTTCTAAAATGATTTATTTTTAGGTGAATTTTGCAAAAAGTTACTTTATGTTCCTTTTTTCTTCATAAAATTTATTTTCACCATAATATAATTATGTAATAATTATAATTTTTTTACTAGTATGTTATTAAAATTATGGTATAAGCAATAGCAACCCCCCCTTCTATTAAGAAAAATGAAAACGTGAATCGTGTGCTGTGCAGACTACCACCTCCACGACACAACGTGTTATGTTTTCCTTCACCAAAATACAAGGATGGTACTAATATAGAAGTTAATATATAATTATATTATTTATTACATGTTTTATATTCATAAATTATAAAATATATTACTCATTATCATCATTCTATGGAAAAAAATCAACATTCATTCGTACATGTAGACTACCGCCTCCATCGGACAATCAATTTATGTTTTAATTTTCATCACCACATTAAATGGATTATCATGAGAATGGTTTAAAAAGGATAGATTTTATTTTTATGATATTATTAATTATCTAGTAATAAAAATTTAATAATCCCATAAATGATATGAACATTAAAAAATCAACTGTCTTAAACAAGGAAACTAAGTGAAAAACAATTTATTCATACTATGGAATTGTTTTGTATCCATAAATGTTTCTCCTAATTCCTAATAATTCAGATATATCGCACTAAAAACACTAAATTATATAATTATTCTACTTGTATAATCATATTGTAACTTAATCACCTCATAAGAATCCATTAATCATGGTATGTTTATGTTTGGGTTGGTTTGACCACCCACTTGAAAAATGATATGGAATTATATCATGGATGAGTATAAAAACATAATTAATACTATAATAAGATATAAATATGTAAATAATGATTCATGTTTTGTTCTATAAAAGATACATCAATTTTTAACTCATTAAATAGGATAACACAATTCATATGTTGAAAATCACCAAAAAAATGTTCACTATCGATTTCATCTCCTAGGAAAAAGACTAAAGTACACATGAAAGGATATTTAAAAATCATAAATCATTATAATTCATCCATTATATTAAATTTAATGAAATTTGGATGATAAACTATGGAATAGAAACAAATACTGATGTTGCTCGTGCGAAACTAGTTCATAACGATCATGATTACCCATACTCAACATCGAAAATAATTAACAAATAAGTAATATAAGTGTAGGGAGTAATTATAAAATATTCTTATAAAAGGTTATGTAAATTAAAAAGGTTCTAAAATATGTTATTAATATTTTTTTTATATAGGATCTTAGAGTTCATTGAAAAATAGTGGAAACAAGGTAAGGGGTTCTTTGTCTCAAGTTTTAATTCCTTGATACATGTTTATGTTATACACCATGTTTTATTTTGTATGGTAAAAATATATCCCCATTATCATTTTTTATCATTATTACATTATATTTAAAGATGTTCACTTTTATCTTTCTAGGGAAAATGACTCTTTTGATTCAAAGTTACCTACTTGATTGTTCTCTCATCTAAAAGTATAATGTTATCAAGAATGAACCTCCATATCTTAATTGGAAATTTGTTTTAATTATATATTTTCCTTCCCATAAATGTTCTCCTCTATTTTTGGGAAATATAGTATAGATTATTTTCTATGATTATAATAACTCTCTTTACCATTTTAAAAAATAAAAAAATAATACTCTTTTTATGATGTGGGTTTTCAAATAAATTTATTTCAAAATATTTTCTACTAAAAGTTTCTTTTGATAATCATTATGATTTTTCAAGGAATATTTTATTGAAGTTTTTTTCAAAGGTAAATTTTTTCCAAATTTTTAACCTAAAATTTTTGAAAACAACTATTTAAATTGCCCATAACTTTTACATTTTATGGATATTTTGAAAATGATACCATTTACCATTATCCGTAGAAACACATTTTTTCCTCTATTTTAATTTAATTTAAAACTTTATTTCTATGTTTTCATGGTTTTTAAAAGGAAAATTACTTTTCTCCTAGTTTTGTAAAATATTTATTTTAAAATTATTCTAAAAGGGAAATGGTATTTCTTTTTTACAAAGTGAGTTTATTTCTAAAACTCTTAAAACATTTTTTTAACTAATTCAACATCCATTGATATATCTTATGTGTGGTTGAGGATATTCACCAAATGATACCATCTACCTCCTTTATTTTTTGTATTATGTATTGATCTCTTCTATCAAATGAATTATCTAGTACTTCCTTTGTCGTCCCAAAAAAATTGGTGTATAAGCATGATTTTCCTTTCAATGCCTTTACTCTACAAATACCATATTCCTAATTCTTTTGATTTATGGGTGTTCACCAAGATTCCGTAAATATATTAATTGGGGAGAATTATTATCTTGACCATATACCCTATACTTATATGGTTTAAATACCATATGATTTATTATCCTAATTGAATGGTATTTACCTAAAAAGTTACTAGATATGTTAAATAAAACCAATATTATTTCTATGGGTTATCTATGTTTTGAAAATTAAGTGATTTATTATGGAACATTTAAGTATAGATGGTGTACGGTTGGTTCTGTTATAAACCAAGTATGGGTGTTTTTTTATAAAATTAGGATGGGTGATTGTGTTATAAACTATAGATGGGAGGGTTTTTATTTCCCTCCAACGCATTAGGTAAAGGATTATATCTTTTGAGATATAAATATTATGTAAAAATGTTAGAAAGTATCTAGGTTAAAAAAGGGTGAGTGTGATGGAATTTATCAAAACTCATAATTTTATGTGTGAAGAGGTTTTTGGGTAGTCAGGTTTACAAAGATAAGAAATATTATGTTTATGATTATACCACTTTCATTCCTATGCTCTATAGCTCATATTTTAAGCTTCATTTTTATTGTCTTGTGTTTTCAAACTATTTTTAATTCATGTATTATTTTATGACATGTAATATTTCATGATTTATGATCTATGATTTTTTGGGTATGTATTTTCTTACGTATATTGATAATACCCATAATCTAATATTAGGTTCACTTATAATATTAAATTTTTATCTCTTGTATTTACTATTACTAAGCATCAGATATCACCCCTTTCTTATGTTTCTATTTTCCTAGTTTATGATGAAAATAATACATAATAAGTGTCCATAAGGGTATCTTATGAGAAAAATATTTTAGAGATATCAAAGAGTTTTTATGGATTAAGCATTTTTTGTAGTGTTAATATGTTCAATAGTTAGGAAAGAAATAAGTTTTTTTAGTTACTATTTTATCCTAATTATATAAATATATAAACCTAAAATGTCTTAGTAATATATTTAAATGAAATAATTTCTTTATGTTATGTAATTATCAGACGATTTGGTATGGGTTGTCATATTTTCTTCTTCTTTAGAGCCAATGCAATATTAAAACTTTGAAATCTGCTCACTATAAACTCTATTAGGAATTTCTCTTTCTGGTACTTCTCTATCTAGTACTCCTCTATATAGTTATTATTAATCTATAATTTAACCATCTATTACACCTCTATCCAGTGCACCTTGGTAATGATTCAAAAAAATACCTATTTTTTAAATATTTTCTCAATCCTTTCCTTATGAGTATCCAGGTTGATCCATGATTGGGTGAAGTATAGTGGGATTTGATTAGATTCTAGAATCATAAAAAGTCATTTTTGGAGGTTTTATTGCCCAAAATGGGAAACACCATAATTGTGGTGTAGATTGTTGTGGTCTTCGGTGCACCATGTGTAAAACAGGCAAGAGGGAAATGATAGGTTTAAGCATGGCCATGAGCATAGAACACTAGGGCTGGACCTATGGACTATAGCTTTGGTGACCTCACCATTATAGTTTTGAAGAAATTTTTAGGGGAAATGCCTTGGGATTGTGTTTCATTTCATAGGGTTTTTTTGTCAGGCTATGTGTTAAAGAACACCATGACCATAGCTAGGACAAGGAGGGGGCATGGTGGCAGTCATCTAGCTTTCAAACTACTGAAATCATCACCTTCTTCCTTGTATACCAACTGATTCAAATGGGAAATGCATGTGGATTAACTATGGGGTCTTTAATGCAATTTTAATCGATTCTCTATCCCTATTAATCTCATTTTCATTCCTCCTTGTTGATTTCTTTAATCCTGTTATTTCTAGTTAACTTATAAATGAACCTAGGGTGTGTTGTTATAACAACCTATATCTTTTATACACCTTAATTCATAATTTATTACATAAAGTTACACATAATAAAATAACAGAAGATCATTAGGCTTACTATATTTGGAAAATTAGTCACATAACATAATAACTTAAACAGAGATACAATAACATTATTTAAAACTCCTTTGGCATGCTCTTAAAAATCCATTGCTCTTCTAAAACTACATGGGATATTCTGAGGATTTATATAATAATGGTGTGATCTATAAATTAGTAAGGTAATAATCAAAGCATAACAAAATGAAAGTAATAAATTTTAGTCAAGAGGTATATAAAAGTGTCATAAAAGTGCTGAGAATCATAAACATGATCATCAGATTATGATATAAGATGATAACATCAAGGAAACATAGGAATGTAGCAATAATATAAAACATGAAATCATAAGAATAATCTAAGTCTAACCATCAAGAAATCATAACATAATTTTCTTATGATAACCTCTCATGCATCATACATGGAATTTTATGAGATAAAAACATTTCCCAATGCATGGGAGTGCTATATAATTCTAATCCCACCTGTCACTTTCATATCATGTACATGCATAAGTGTCCCACATATATCATACAACATAAGGATGTATTTAATAACTATTAATCTCATTATTATGGAGTGTGGGTTACATACATGCAAGTACCTAATAAATAAAGGATATGAACATCTAGTTGAATACCCTTGAGTGAAAATGGGGATGGGTATTCACTACACAAATGTTTGGCATGGAAAATCGTAGGACAATTTTGAAACCATAACGGAGGTATATAACGATTAATGGAAGGGTTTAATGAGAGTGAAATGGGTATATCATCACTTATACATCATAAGGAGAGTGGGAAGGATGTGTAAAAATATATCCCAACATGAAAAATTGGAAATCAAAATTCATAATATAAATATGGAGCTTGAATAAAGAGGAGAAAGAGAGGATCCCTTACCTTGAGAGGGTTCTTTAAAAATCTTGGGAGGAGATTATTAAGATATTGGTGGAACCTTGGGAGGGATCTAGAGATAGAAATTCAGAGTGAATTTTTTTGCTAAGGGTTTTGAGTGAAGAGTAATTAGAGATTGGGTGGGTTTTTATAGCAAAATATATAGTGATTAATTATTAATTATAAACTTAGGTTTTGGACTCTATATAATTAAATAATCAAAACCACAAAGCCTTACCATGTTTTTTCCCATGGTTTCTACCAAAGAGGAGTGGTTTTCATTATTTTATATGGCTAAGAACCGAACTAATTAAAATAATACCTTTGCTTAAGTGGAGGTGATTCATGTTCTTAAAGAATAAATTTTAAACCCCTAAAATATAGTATAGGTTTTGGATTATTCATTAAGGGTTTATAAAATTAATCAAATAAGTTAAAAAAATGCATTATTTTAATGGTTAAACATAAATTTTTTTCCTTGGATACTCTTTATAGTATTTATTACATCACTTTTTGGATTTTATGATGTCATAATACATGCATTATATTTATACCATATTATATTTTTACACAAAAATTCATATATCTTATAAAATTATGAAAAATCACTATTGGATAATTTTGACATGATTATTTCAAAAGAAATATTTATTTTATCAAGATAATTCTATAAATTTAATAATTTTCACTTTTAAAAAAATCATGACTTATTGAAAAATACAAGTTTTATGATGATAATAGTTTTATTACCCTTATAAAAATTATATTTTTATTCATACAATTATATTATCATTTATATTTAAATAAATTTTATTTAATAATAATATTTTATTAAAATAAAATCTATTTCAAAAAAAATTGAATTCATCAAAAAGAGTGTCTTGATTGAAACTATATATTTCCCAAAAATATAATTTTTGCTTCATCGTATCAATATCTAATTTTTATTAAAATCATTATTTAATTATTTATCAATTAATCATAAAAAGGAAAAATATAATCATTATTTTATTTAAAATAAAAATATATAAATTCATACCATTAGGGTCTAGATACATAACCCCTTATTGCATCAGTGTATGCCCTAAGGGTAAGGTGTACGATGATGACACTTTCTTGGGTGGTTTGGTGAACATAGTTTGGGTCATGATCTCGATAAGATTTGACTTCTCCCATAAATGGTTTCTCTCATGCTTTAGTTATTGAATATTATGTCTGGATTAGTCAATGGAAAATCTCAGTGATGCCATATCCCTCAGAATCTATGATAAATGGTATTTATAGGGTACAATCCTACTAGTTGAGACCATCACTTCTTCTGTCTTTGTCAATTAGACTTTTTCATAACCCTTAATATATATTAATATTAATGATCATTGTATAATAGCTATACTATCGATGGTTATGATGCTTAATGGTCTTTTAAATTTGACATGGTAAAACTTATAACGATCTAAAATAACCAATGTATTGAATGTTATTTCTATAACATTATTACATAAGAATGAATTTATTCATTTGAAAATGTAAATTCTTTTATAAATGTTTATGTCATTAAATTACCCCCCCACCCTAAAAATTTTCACCCTATAATTCTCCCCATAGAGATAATTTTTGTTAAATATTCAATGTGAAGATCACTGTATCCAATTCTAGATCATGCATTCTTTATTTTTTCTCATGGATATTTAATTGGAGAGAGGAATAGGCTTTCACTTTTTCATCTTTCATGAGTAAAAAGATCAAGCCCTTTTTGTACGCATCACTATAGATCACAAATACTCCCCCACTAGTGGACAAAGTGAGCATAGGTGAAGTGGTTAGTCTTTTCTTTAACTATTTAAATCTCTCTTTACATTCATCAGTCCTAAAAACTTGACTCTTTTTTGAGTTATCATGGTTAGTGGGATTTAAAATCATGATAATTTTCTCAAAAATCGACAATAGTACCCATATAAATCAAGGAAACTCTGGATTTATGTCACATATGTTGGTCTGGGAAATCTTTCAATTGCCTCAGTTTTTTAAGGGTTTATAGATATCCCTTTACTAGTGATAATATTCCCTAAGGATGTTACTTCTTCCATCCAAAACTTGCATTTATTATAGTGTTTATAAAAATTTCATTTCTAAAAGTTCTTCAATATAGTATTAAAATACTCCTCATGTTCCTCCTTTCTTTTGGATTAGATAAGAATATCATCTATAAAGACTACGAAAAATTTGTTGAGGTAATCCATAAAGACTATATTTATCAATTCCATTAATATATTTAGAGAATTAGTGAGTTCAAATTGAATCTCTATAAACTACTAGTGTTCTTACCATGTACAAAATGCAATCTTGGGGATATCATCCTTTTTAACCTTTACATGATAATATCATGATTGAAGATCCAACTCAAAGAAGTATTGGGATCCAAGTACTTGATCAAAAAAGTCATCAATCTGTGGTAGATGATTCTTTTTATTTATCATGATCTTGTTGAGCTCATGATAATTAATACAGAGGCACACAAACCCATCCTTCTTCTTATTGGAAAGGACTAGTGGACCCCATGGTGAAGCACTTGGGTGTATAAACCCTTTATCCTGATTCTCCTATAGATGCTTATTTAGCTCCTCTTGTTCAATGGTGTCCATTATATATGGATTTTTGGATATTAGTAAGGCTCTGGGTATAATTTCAATTGATAACTCAGCCTCTTATCAATGAGGAGGACTAGTTAATTATTCAAAAAACACACCATCGAATTCCCTTGCAATGGGCATGTTATCAAGGATGATCTTTTCCTTAGTATCAATCATTTGAGAAAGATATTATTTCTCATAAGGAAATAATATCTAGGATTGAGATGATGATACCAAAGGAGATTAATCATCTTCCTTACACTTGTATAGAATCATAGGCTGATTTTCAATATAAAAGGTGATTTCCTTCTCTCCGAAATTTATGTTAGATCAATACAAGGAAATCAAATCTAAACCTATAATATCCTTGAATTATACTAAAGGGAGTATCACAAGGTTCATTGGGAATTTCATCATAAAAATATGGATATGGATAAGTTATATACTTGTGATGAAATAATTTTCACATTTTCCATTTTCACATATAACTCCACTTATATGTTTTGATGTGATGTTTGAATAGTTCTACTAATATTGTGTGATAAAAAAGAATGTGTAAACCCTAAATAAAATAGTACATTCACTATCCTTAAATGAATAACTAGTTTACCTTTCACAACTTCATTTTCAGGATCCACATAAGTAGTTGTGATGCCATAAGCTCACCCTTTCTCTCTAGGTATTGAAGGTTATTCTCATTATTTGTTGTTGACAACCCTTGGATTATTGTATTGAGTTAAATAGATTCCTTATTCCTTTAAGTTTAAAAATTAGATAGTAGTTTGAGTTTTAATAATATCATTACTTTTTTCTATCACATTGGTGGGTTTCTCCCATCAGTATTAATTATTTAGGTACCCTTCCTTGCATCATTTAAAGCATTTTCTTATCCCCTTTATGTAATTTCTAGTATTCTTCTTCCCATACTTTTAACAAGTGGGATGTTTTACTTTATTTACCCCATGAGATTCATCCATCGTACCACTAGAATTAAAATTTATCCTCTAATTCCTATCTCTAGACTCATGAGACCCTTAAGATTCACTAATCTTCATTTCGAATTTGAGGGCACATCGAACAATTTCTTTGTAGCTATCAAAGTCTTGAATTACTAAATATTTTCATATACTCAAATTTATCCCACCAAATAAGAGGTCAAATTTACTTTCAGGATAGATGACAAAGGTAGAGACATATCATGAAAGTCTTGTAAAGTTCTTCTCATATTCCCCAATGCATTCATCATCCTTTTTATTGAGTACAAGTAATACCCTCTTCATTTTCAGTCAGGGAGTGTGAGAAAAATATTTATTGAAAATATTTTCCAAAATTATATCCATTAAATTTATTTGATCTCTTCCTTAAGATTCATGTTTTTGACCAATTTCCACCAATGATAAGTTTCTCCTTCCATAAGATACATAGATAGCATGACCTTATCTTGCATAGAACATTTAAATATTGAGAATATCTTTTCAATAAATTTGATTTGTTGTTTCATGATTAAGGGATCAGAATATCCACTGAAATTCGAAGGCCTTTGGTGCATAAAAGTGTTAATTAAAACTTTTTATTTCATTGATAGGGTGGTTTTCCCCCTGGTTTAACTTTCTATTTATAACATGAGTTAATTGATAAAGTATTGTCATGAATTTATTGACTCCTGCTCCCATCAGGTTGGGCATCTTTTTTGGGAAGTCATTACATTTATCATCACATTAGTTGTTAACTTGGTTCATTATATTCCCCTCCATTGACTAAAATAAAGATAAAATTAAGGATATAAAATTTAAAACTACTAAAAATATAAAAGGGAACACTTGAACATTGAATGGATAACTCATAAATGACATAAATTCCTTAAATATGAATTTCTCTATTTAAATCTAAGTTATACATGGTCTATTTCCTAATATAAAATCTTATGGGTGTTTTTATTACCTTAATAATGGTTCATAAAGTGCTTGTGAATTTTCCAAATCATATCCCCTGGGAGTGTTAAACCAGGTGTGTAGTTAGGCCATTTTTTTCATACACTAGGTGACAATTAAGACAAATTCCAATGCACACTTTTTGAAGTTATTACCCCTAGGTTCAACTATGTCAGATCCACATCCACTAGTAATATCCAGACAAGGATTTAATTGTTTGGAACCACTCACTTTATAATTTACCAAAATTTAGGGATTTTTTCCTTTATTTACTCTTATTTATAAGGCTGTCACTAAGGTTTTCTAATCCTAACTTCCAAAAATAACTATACTTTTCTCTGATATCGACTATGAAAATATATATATTTTATACACCATAATTTATGATTTATTACATAAAGTTACACATAATAGAATCTCATAAGATTGTGAGGCATAATGTCTTTGGGAAATTAGGCACATAACATAATAAATTCAATAGGGATACAATGAAATTATTTAAAACTCATTTAACATGTTCTTAAAAATCCATTTCTCTTCTAAAACTGCATGGTATGAATTGGGGACATACATAAGAAAGGGGGGAGATATAAAGTCCAGTAAGGGAATAATCAATTCATAACATGATGAAAGCAATACATGTTAGTAAAGAGGTATATCAAGGTGACATAAAATGGGTGAGAGTCATAAACAAGATCATAAAAGAAATATATAAGATGATAACATCAAGATAATATAGGAATGTGGAAGCAACATAAAACATGATATCATAAGCATAAGTCAAGGATAACCTCCAAGAAATCATTACATAATGTGATTAGGATAACCTATTGTGCACCACACATGTAATCTCATGGGTTAAAAACATTACCCAATGTATTGGAGGGCTATATAATTCATATCTCATCCATCACATGCATATCATGTACATCCATAAGTGTGTCACATAGATCATAACACATAAGGATGTCTTTCATCCCCTTTAATCCAAAAATTAAGGAGTGTGGGTTACATAATATAATTAATAAATTAATTAATAATAGGCACATCTAGGTGAATACCCTTGAGAGGAAATGGGTATGGGTATTCACTGCAAAAAAATTTAGCATTAAAATATAGCAGGATAATTCTAGTAGCATAACAGGGGTACATAAAGATTCATTGAAGGGTTTAATGAGAGTGAAAGGGGTATATCATAACTTGGAAATAATAAGTACAGTAATAGGGGTGTTTAAAAATATATCCCAACATGAAAAATTGGAAATAAAAATTCAAAATATAAAGAAGGTGCTTGAATAAAGAGGAGAAAGAGAGAATCCCTTACCTTGGGAGGGTGCTTCAAAAAGCTTGGGAGGATCTTCTTAAGAGCATGGGGGAAATTGGTAGGGATATAGAGAGGGAAATCCAGAGTAAAGTTTTTATTCAATGGTTTTAAGGGAAGAGTAATGGGATATTGGGTGGGTTTTATATCAAATGAGAGAGGAATTCTTTTTAAATTTCTAAAATTAGGTTTTAGATTCTATATAATTAAATAATAAAACACACAAAACATCCCATGGTTTTTTTCCCAAGGTTCTTTTCATAGAGATGTAACTTTAAATATTTTAAAATTCTATGAACTAAACTCATTAAAATAATACCTTTGGTGATGTTGAGGTGAGTCATGTTTTTAAATAATTAATTGTTAAACCTTAAAATAAAATATAAGTTTTGGAGGATTCAATAAAGGTTTATAAAATTAATAAATTAACTTATTAAACACGTTATTTTAAACACTAAACATAAATTTTTTCATGTATACTATTTATAGTATTTATTACATCACTTTTGTGATTTTATGATGCCATAATATATATTGTATATTTATACCATATTTAATTTTTACCCAAAAATTCGACTGTCACAAAAAAATTTGAAAAATTCTCCATTGAATAATTTCATTGTGATTATTTAAAAAATAATATTTATTTTATCAATATAGTTATATAAATATGAGAATTTACACTTTTAAATCAAAATCCCCATTTATTAAAAAATACAATTTTTTTACAATGATAACAATTTTATGAGCCTTATAAAAATTATATTTGACTTCATAAAATTATATTATCTTTTATATTTAAATAAATATTATTTAATAAAAAATTTAATTAAAATAACATTTATTTAAGAAAAATTTTAATTCATCAAAAAGTGTGTCTTGATTGAAACTATATATTTCGCAAAAATACAATTTGTGTTTCATCATATCAAAATCTAATTTTTATCAAAATCATTATTTAATAATGTATAAATTAATCATAAAAGTGATAAATATAATAATTATTTTATTTAAAATAAAAATATACAAATTCATATTGTTAGGGTCTAGATACATAACTCCATATTACACCAGCATATGCCCTAAGGATAAGGTGTGTGATGGTCACACTTTCTTGGGGTGGTTTGGAGGATATGGTTTGGGTCATGATCTTGATAAACTTGATATTATATCATAAATGGTTTTGATCATTCTTTATTTGTTGAATATCATCATGTGATTAGTAAAGGGTAAATCCTAGTGATGCCATTTCCCTCAGAATCTCTAATAAATGGGCTTCATAAGGTATGATCCTACTGGTCGATGTCATCGCTTCTTCTACCTGTGTAAATTATACTTTATCATAACCATTGATATATACTAATATTAGTGGTAATTATTCAATTACTATATTATCAATGGTTATGATTCTTAATAGTATTTTAAATATGACATGTTATAACTTATAATAGTCCAAAATAAACAATGTAGTTAATGTGTTTTCTATAAATTCATTACATAATAATGCATTTATTTATTTGAAAAGAGAAATAAATTTATAAATATTCATTTCATTATATTGGTCAACCCTTATTACATTGAGCATTTATACCATTTTTTAATGTTTTTCATCTTAACATCTTTTCTATATCCTTTTAGAAATGGATCCTTAGAAGGTGTAGGCTTATCTTGTTGAACCTAATTCACAATCACCTTGTATCTCTTTTATTATCATTATCCAAGTGTGATGAATTATTTCCTATATCCTCAACCAAAATTGAATAATATTATTGATAGTAATTTTTATTTGGGTAATTATTTGTCTACCACTTGTTTTGTTTCTTTCTTTAGTCTTGTTTTAGACCCATATCATGTCAGATTGAAAACAGTTCAAGGAACTCTTATCATAAAACATGTTCTGGTTAGTATGAACGTGGTTTAGGAGACGACGCTCTTGGATAATCATGATGTTGACATTAAAAAACTGGTGGTAGGTAGTTCCTTACCATGTATAGTCCATGTATATGATTGATAGTGTGATATGATGTTGTGTTCTTATGTTCTTAGACCATGTTTTATGTTTTATTGCATGTGTGTGTGGCCTATGAGACCTATGCCTAATGTTTGATCACATGTGTGTGTAGCCCAAGAGACCAATTCTTGATGTTTTATTGCTTGCAGTGTGTGTGTATCCACATGATACATATTTTTGATGTTTTATTATATATATATTTGTGGTGGTTATGACTCTTGTGTGACATGATGTGATGTAAGATTTTTCATCTTGTACCTTTTTATTGTATGTTTTCTTCTTATGTCATCTATAGTTGGGCATGATGGTTGAGCCATAGGGACTATCCCTCATGGGGGAGATATTTTAGGAATTTGGTCAGAATATGTACATGGGATATCCCTTCAATAGGGATGTGTAAAACATGTTTTTGGGTTATCCTGTTGAGGGGGAGGGATGTTTCAGATGATGGGTTGAGCATATTTTAGGCATTTGGTCGACATGTACATGGGATATCCCTTCAAGGGGGTGTTTCAGACATATTTTTGGATTATTCCATCGAGGGGGTGTGTTAGATGGAATGTTGACTATGTTTTTGGCACAAAGAGGAATCAGGTATAGTTAGGGATTTTTGGAAGCATAGTTAGTGCACAACTGCTTGGTATACATTTGTATGTTATTTTCTTGCATTTTTATTTATTGTCCTGAAATACACTCTTATGAAAGAGAACTCAAGTTAAGGGTGAATTTTTGTTATCCTACTAGGTTTATAATCACACCTTGCATGGTAATCTCGATGCACATGTAGACTTCATGGTCGGGGATATAGGAAAGGGAAAGGACCCAACAACATGGAGATAGGAGATAGGGCATAGTGATCACAGGCGGTATCAGGATGGACTATGGAGTGATGTCATAGAATTTTATTTATTTATTTACCTATACTTCTCACAATCTTGTGGATATAACACATTGGGGGTCCTTGTTTATTATTATTTTATGGCTTAATTTAAATTCCATGAAAAATTGATATAAGCTAAAATTTCCTTCTTTTTTTTGTTAGTTATTCTTTAAAATTACCCCCTAACTTATTTAAAATCCTGGGTATTCAATAGTTTTTGTGAATTTTGAGAATATTGGGATTCATAGTAAATTGGATCAATTGATTATTTTTAAATGATATATTCATTTTTTTGAATTAATGGTGAAGCCATGCATTTTTGGGAACTTGAAATAAAACTGTTTGAATCGATTTGGATTTAATATCTAGAAATGGATTCAATTTTAAAATTTAATTGTTTTATTCATTTAATTAAATCCATAAATTTATTTTGAAAAAATTGAAATTTATTTTGATTTTGATTTTGAATTATGATTTTTAAAATTGTTAAGATGGAATTTTTTATAATGATTTTAAAATAATGAATTCGAATTTCATTGCTAATTTGGTATTGAATGAGATTTAAAGAAGAATATGGTTTTAAATGTGACACTGAAAATAAATGGAGTTTTTTAGTTTTAAATTGGATAATTAAAAAATGAATTGGAATTTATTTTTGAAAAAAAACACTTTTTATTCAATTTGAAATTTAATCTGTAAAAAAAATACACTATAAAAATGTTTGGATTATAAATTATACAGATGAGAGAAGAAAAATATTTTACCATGGAATATGAATCTCAAAGTCAACTAAAGATCTATTTGTGATTTGGAGATGATGAAATCCACACCTGTCATAGATGAACCGCCAAAGAAAGTTGCACCTCCACACCATTAAAACTCATCAGAATATGATGCCTTCAACCCATGTTGTCTGGATGTGTAGAGGAATCGGAGTCTTGATGATTACCAATCCCACTATGGAAGCTTTAAAAAGTCCAGCACCATTGTGAAAGCTTGATGATGACCAACTTCGCTGCTCAAACCATATATAAAGTTGGTCAAAGATCCACCAATGAAGAAACTACTACACCACCTATTCTGGATGAAGAACAAGCTAACACACAAAGACTCTATTGATGTTCTATTTTCCTGGATGTTTTTATTATATGATCATATACGGTGAGGACTTATTCCATCCCCATACATATATTTCACTATCAAAGGCCTTTGAAAATATGGTGCTTGTCAAAATTTCCCAATGAATGCACCATGTTCATGTGGCCAATACAGGCACTTCATCTCATTCATGGATATACTCCACCATCTAATGGAACTGACTTGACACCACCATGAATACCCTTCACCCATTCAAGTATTGTACAAAAACATTTTCCCACCATAATATTATGCATGCTTTGTGCTTACGATTTTTCTAATCTCGCATTCTAGGCCCAATTTTTAAGCTCAAAGTGACTACTAAACCCATGCCACTTGTGACACAATAATTATGGTGAAATCTTGGTTGAAGTGAAAGATATGTCACAATTATTATTTAAAACACAAGACCAATCCCAAAAACATCTCTAATTATTCTTAAATATTTTTCAAATCATGATTGAAGAAAGATAATATTTCAGTTATGAGATTCAAGTGACAGACCTTAGAGATGAACATGTAGAAACCATCCAAGAAATGTAAGATCTCATCTCAACACTGAATGTGAGGAATAATAAGGATTATGTCTATAAATATTTATTCTTCTCTCTCTTAGGAGAAGATTGGATCATTCAGATTATATCATAGGAACCTCTATAGTTCTTCATTTTAATTCAACTTTCATTGTATTTTCTTCATATGTGTGTTGCTCTGTTCCACCCTAATTCTTTTTTATTTCTTCCAACTCTGTATAGTGATAGTGATTTTGGTATCTTAAACTCTATGAACATCAAATACTAAATCGAGGTTGAATTCTCATGGGAGGTTCCTTGTTTCTCAAATCATTATTCTAATTTCTTAAGCTTTTATTTAATTTTTATTATGTAATGGGGGTGTTCTGGGATTGGTGTGGTGATAATCCACCCTCCATAATAATTATTACTATTTCATTCCATTATCTATTAATTCTTACTCCCTCATCCCAATTCTCTTCATTTACAATAAAATGGAGGGAGTCATGACATGAACAACATATGATGCAGTTAGGTGGTGTTTGATGGCTTCTCTACAATAGTGGAATTCTCATCAAAGGAACCCATGGAGGAAGTATAATTATATATACATAGTAGATTTTATAAAGTGTATATGATCTTTCAATATTAGTAGAGGGTGGTGATTAATGAATGATATTGAGTGTGTTATCAATTTGATGATCACATCATAAATGGATAATGAAACTAATTAGTGGCCTAATCTTTGGTTGACCCATTCCCCACTATCAATTATATTTATTTTTTTTTGTTTTATTTATTCTTCATTCACACAATCAAAAATCAAACAACACTTTCTAGTTTATTTCAAAATTTGGAAGACAAAATACTTAAGTAATTTGGAATATTAAAGACCTAACCATGAACACTCTTTTTGAAATGACCTTGGTCTACCCTGTATCGCATTCTAAGTTTTCATTAAAATAAAAATTTTATTTGACCGTAGCCCACAAAATCCTTGCAATAAACTTAGTGATGTTTTTGAGGAGAAGGGTCAAGTTTTCACTATCTTTAACACAATTGTAATTAGTTTTTTTTAGTTTTTCTTTATTTTTTTCTTCTTTATTTCCTCAAATCTGGGATAAAAATCATAGTGGGGCCATTCTTTGATGGATCCCCACACATATACCCAGTTCACAATCCCATATTTTCCTAATAAACACCAACAATAACCAATGTGAAACCATTATATTTAAGGAGGAAGTTAAGAAGAAGAAATCACTAGGGGTGAGATTCAAGAATTAATGGGTTAATTTGCTCAGATCAACAAAAAACCTTGGTGTGGGAAGAAAAGGAGGAAATATCCAACATAGAAGAGTTAAAGAACCAGCTTGATCAATTAATGCCTACTCTCAAAAATCTAAGAGAACAAAAATCATATGAGGAATTAGAACTCATGGACATTCTCAAGAAGATATTCAAGAAGAGGGTAGGGGTTTTTTAGAATCAGAAGATCTCTCATTGTACACCATTGAGAACATCTACCTAGAGCTAGTGTAGCTTACAAAGAAACTATTATTTTAAAATAAATATGGTGAACCTTTTGGGATTTTCATTCTATAATTTTATTAAGAAATGATTGTCTTATAACCTCTATAATGTTCTAGAATAAAAACTAGAAAGTTGGTTGAAACCCTAGAGGATGAAGATGAAATTAATTATATTAGATTTGAAGAAAGATTGGAATGCCCACTACCACCCTCATACATACAAGAAAACTTCGAAGTTTCATTAAAAATGTAAAATGATTTGCATGCTAAGAGAAAAGAGGGAGATACCACTAAACTGGATCTATTAAATTCTAAGTTTGTTCATGTTTAATTAACTTCTAATATCCCTAGATTTAATTTTATAGACTCATCCCAACTAATGTCTATATTGGATGATGAAGAAGAGGGATGTGAGGGATACTACTTTAATATCAGAATTGAAGAACCACAAACCACAATCATTAAAAATGGCCTTCCAAGGGTGTTGCTTGAGAAACAAGAGTTTCAACCTAGGTTATATAAGGGAGAGAATCACTAATGTAGAGAGTTATTTTAAAATATTTAGAAACCACTTTTAACAGTGCTATAAAAGTGATGTTAATCACAGCGAAGATAAAGGGGGGTCCCCTTTAACAGTGCTATTTTTAGAACTGATAAAGGACCACTTTATCAGTTATTTAATTAGTACTGATAATGGGGGAATTTATCTTCTCTCAAAATTGTTCTGATAAAGTCCTAGCTGCTTATGATGTGTTGTTTATATTACAGCACACCCAACACCTGCAAAAAACAGTTCATGCACAAAACAGCACACATAAGAACAAATCAGCGCACACAAGAACAAAGTAGCACATATAAGGGTTTGGAAAACAATTATATATACATTTCACACAATGTTTTATATAATTACATCTACAAGTATCCAAAAAACATTTAAAAACATTAATGTTTCATCCTTTTACATATGTGATCATCTCTCAAAAATTCCCGCCCATGGTATTAGTTGCCGAAAAAATCATCCCAACTCAAGAAAAAGATTCCACCAATATAAGAAAACAAATATTATGTTAGTAATACTATAAAGAAATAAATTTAACATTAATATGAAATAATAAATTAATAAAATATCAATTTTTAATGAAAACATACACATTTGGAGTCATAACGGTCACACCGTGTGTCGTATTGAGGTGGGGTTGATTCTTACATGTCAAAAATGAGTTATGGGTCATTGTACTAAAATATAAAAACAATCCAAATGGGTTTACTTAGTTTTGAGTATATCCCTTGTTCTTTTACTAAAATTTATATAAAATTTAAATAACATATTTAGATTTATACCGGTAACATAATTCATCGGATTGAGGTGTGGTTGATTCCTACATGTCACAAATGACTCGTGTATTGTTTTTCTAAAGTATCAAAACAATATGAATGTGTTTGCTCATTTTTCAGTATGCCATAAGTTTTTTTACTAAAATATCATTTCAAACTGAAAACATGCATTTTGAGTCATACTGATCGCATCGTGCATCGGTTTGAGGTGAGACTACTTCATACACATCACAAAGGACTTATGTCATGATGAGGGATTCTCTGATAGCTTCATACATGTCATCACTAAGTGGCCATGAAGCTGACAAGAGGTATATTACTAGGGAGTTGATGGGTAGAAAAGATATCGATTCCACCCCAAGCCATCTTCAACCTAAAGAATAATCTATGCCAAAGGGGGAAAAGAGAGGTCCATTACGACACATATCCAAGCCATTAAGGATTCTTGAAGCTTCAATTTGTGATCATCCACACATAAGAACTCACCTAGGAGGTTACCTATCCTTTCTAGGAAAGTAACATTTTGTAAAGGGTGGGGTAACCTAGGGAGATTAATCCAAATAGCCTCCAAAGGAGACTCTCGACTATGATGATCCCCCATGGACCATTAGGGGATTTGGAATCTCCACCAGCTAACCAAACAAGGACTCTTATCCCTGGATCAAATGAAATTTTCACGTAAAGAGGGAATAATGCAAAATGATTTTCTATTCAACTTCGAAATGATAGAAAGATGCTCCAAACCCCAAGTACAAACAATGTTTTGAAAAATCTCCAATGGGGGATTTTTGAATTTTGAATTGATCCACTAATTTCCATATGAGAAGCAAGGAATACACCAAGAAGGCCTCAACTGAGAAATTCAACATAGGAGTGCCATCCTTTGATCTAGTACAAGAGGATTCCAACGAGACCACCAGAAAAGGAGAGAGGATATCAGGTTGTGGGGTGTTGGTCCATTTGGAAGTCAAGAAATAAATATCGGAATGCGGGTGTGATGAGTTCACAGTTTACCCTAATGGTAAGGTCATATGGTATGGCTACTGATATCAGCCTACTCTGGAGGGACTGTAATAAAGTGCCTTAGGTGAGAACGATGTGCTCCATCAGATATGTCATCTCTTTGTCTTCATAGGTGTCATCACAGGGTAGGTGGGTGAAATGGAACCTTCCTCAGACCGGTCTGAAATTAAACACAGACAGTTTATGCTCAAATGGATTTTCTCAAGGTGGAGGTTCAATTCGAGATGGAAGGGGCTTAGTGATACTTGGTTTCTCTTTCTATTATGGGCACAAAGACTCTCTTGTAGAGGAGACCAGGGAAATTCTCAATGGCATGGAGATTTGTATGGCTATAAATATAAATATTGTAGTAGTGGATATGGAATCACTAATCATCTACAACTCCCTTCACAGGTAAGAGGGTATCCAATGGCGCATTATTTATATCATACGGTGCATTAATCTTATCTTGAGGGACTAATTACAGGTGAGTCACCCATGGCATGAAGGTAATAAGGTTTCCCAATTTCTTGCCTTAAGGACTACTTAGGATGGAAATATCATTGTATTTACTGGTATGGGATCACTTATCCCCAAATGTGTGAGTATTTTTAGAGGCGATGCACTCAACATAAACTTTTTTGGTTGCCCTTGATGACTTTTTTTTGTTGTGTTATTGTGTTGTTGTGTTGTAGTTATTGTTGTCTGTTGTGTTTATTTACTAAAATATCATTTCAAACCGAAAACACGCATTTTGAGTCATATTGATCGCATCATGCATCGATTTTAGGTGATACTGCTTCATACATGTCACAAAGGACTTACGAATCAGTTTCATAAATTATGAAGACAATTAGAGGGTGGTTTCTTGGTTTCTAGTGAGTGACACATTTTGACCTAAAATTTCAATTTTAAACTGATAAAAAACACTTTTAGGGTCACACCGTGCATCAGATTGAGGTGATACTGATTACTACACATCAAAAATGACTCATGGATCATTTTCCTAAAGTATCAAAACAATCTAAATGTGTTTGCTCAATTTTTAGTATGTCACTTGTTCTTTTTTACTTAAATTAATGTCAATTTTAAATAAAAATACATTTGGATTTATACCAGTCATATCATTTTTCGGATTGAGGTGTGTTTGATTCCTAAAAATCGAAAATGATTCATGGATCATTGTTCTAAAGTATCAAAACAATCTGAATGCATCTACTCGGTTTTCAGTAAGTCAATTGTGTTTTTTACTAAAATATCATTTCAAACTAGAAACAGGATTTTTGAGTCATGTCAGTCACATTTTGCATTGGTTTGATGTGAGACTACTTCATACACATCATAAAGGACTTATGAATCACTTTCCTAAATTATTAATACCTTAGGAAAGTGTTTGATTGGTTTCCAGTGAGTGACATGTTTTGAACTAAAATATAAATTTTAAACTGATAACAGACACTTTTAGTCATACCGGTCACCCCACACATCTAATTGAGGTGTGGTTGATTCCTACACATCAAAAATGACTCATGTATCATTTTCCTAAAGTATAAAACAATCTGAATTCATTTTCTCAGTTTTCAGTCTGTCACCTGTTCTTTTTTACTTAAATTAATGTTAATTTTAAATAAAAAGACACATTTGGATTTATACAGGTCACACCAAGCATTGTATTAAGGTGGGGTTGATTCATACACATTGAAAATGACTCATGGATCATTTTCCTACGTTATCAAAACAATCTGAATGTGTTTGCTCAGTTTTGAGTATGTCAGTTGTGTTTTTTTACTAAAATATCATTTAAAACTAGAAACATGTATTTTGAGTCATACCGGTTGAATAGTGCACTGGTTTGATATGAGACTTATTTATACACATCCTAAAGGACTTACTAATCACTTTCCAAAATTATAAAGACAATCGGAGCTCCTTTTCTTGGTTTTCAGTGAGTGACATGTTTTTGAGCTAAAATGTCTATTTTAAACTGGTAGTAGACACTTTTAGTCATACCAATCGCACCGTGCATCAGATTGAGGTGGGGTTTGCTCCTACACATCACAAATAACTCATGGATTGTTGTCCTAAATTATCAAAACAACAAGAATGTGTTTTCTCATTTTTCAGCATGTCACTTGTTCTTTTTACTTAAATTAATGTCTATTTTAAATAAAAAGAAACACTTTGAGTTATACCAGCCACATCGTGTGTTGCCATGTTTTCCATTTGATTTATTTGTCAAAATGGAAACACTTCATTTTGAGTGATGCACAACCAATCCATTTATAATAAACTACCCCAACTTGAACAAATGAATCCACCTGTATAAGAAAAAAATTTCTTAATTATGTGAGTCATACTATAAAGAAGTAAATTAAACATAAATATGAAACAATACACTACTTATATGGAAGTCACATATTCATACTATTTATGTATATTCTTCAATCAAGTATGTTTTCCATTATTTTCTAAACAAATCTATATCGTCTTGTGAATATGAGTCTTTTTAACAGTTATGGTAGTACGGAAAAAATATAAATACACAAAGGATTAATAAATATTTTAAATGAAATAGTAATTATCTTCAAAAATACCTCTCCAAGAATGCTAGTTTGTTGATGAAATACGATCTCTTTCATAAATTTACAAACATAATAACCACGGTCTTTTTTTTGTTTCGGAAACTGAAAAAACATTTATAAAAATAAGTAATGTTTTTATATGTGTTTAGATAGTGAAATCTTATTATATATACCCTGATATTTATCCAGTCGTAGTACTTGTGATTTCCCTTCTCCTTTTCCCATGGCCTCATTCCATGATGTAGATAATATTGATGCACCACTCTATCATAACAAAATCCTCATTAAAAGATAATATAAATTATATAACTAGATATTTAGTTCTAAAATGTCTGATGTAGTGTGTTAAAAATTGAAAAATTCTATCATGTGTGGTAGGTTTATTGGATATCCATGCATTGAATCTAGGAAATAAATCTTTGGAGTATTCAAATTGACCGCAATGAGCATCCAATGCTTCCTAAAAGCACAAAAAAATAATTAATGAAAGAAATTAAAATATATTTGATATGATTAAATTGTAGAGTTTTACCCCAGCACTGCTGGTATTAAAAAGAGTCTAACATCTGTAATTTTTTTATTAAACGATTTGAGTGGTTCTGCCGTTATTTCACCCTCTTTCTTGGAATCTATTTCTCTTTTTTTATAGAGGTGATGTGAGGAAAATCGAGTCCAAATTTTTGTTCATGGGGAAATCCCTTAAATTGTTTTTTATATATACACCTGCTAAAAATATGAAATTTATTCAGACATAATTAACATAGTATATCATCATTTGGAAAATCAAATCATGAAAACATACCTCATGTATAAATTTACAACTGAGCCACCTAGCCAATCATACTCAATAATTTCACAAACATTGTCAAAACTAATGAAGTATGAATCTTCCCCTCCATACATATTTTCTTCAAAATAAATTGTGTGAGTACCACCATATTTCAACTTCGTATTCACATGAGCCTGAAATGATCATAAATGCGGATATAGAATGGGTGGGGTTAAGGTGATTTTGATAGATCGTTTCGATTAGTTGGTTGATCCTTGAGATGGTTTTGAGCCATTCTTTTGTTTCACCCCCTTACATTTTTCCTTCTGTAATAACATTCATCAGTTCAGAAATTTTTTCATTAAATGTTAAAGGTTTAGCTTGAAAAATAAATTGTAAATGAATACCTCCTTGTTGACAAGTTTTTTTACAAGATGTGACAGCCATGCGATGAATGTTCCAAGAGCTTGTTTGACCTTATGAATATATTTATCATCAATTGGAATAGGTAGCTCGTAGGTCGTATCATGGGCTATGTTAATCGACACTCTAACATGACCTGTTAGAAGTGCTCTATTGTGTAGTATGTTGTTCTCGATATTAAACATCGTAGCCCTCACTACAAGGCGATGGGTGGGTGTTTATAGATATAAATCACATTCATTTTCACCCTGTAGAATATCAGTACAATAAAGGTATCAATGTCTATATAATTCAAAATTCATAGAAACAATTATTAGAACATTTATTACATTAACTAATATAGGTTTTTGAGGGGAATGACTCACCTCAAAGCTGGTGGGGGATGGTTGGGATCTTCATGCACTGGTTTTTCTTGAGTTGCTTCTTCTCTTTTCCCCCTATCAAAGTTGTTATAATCTCTCTCTTCCATTGCATTTTTTATTCAAGTATGGCTACTCTTTCTCTCATTATTTTCATTTATTAACTTTGATCCTTCTCTTGTTTTTTCTTCTCAAAATATGTTCGGGGTGTCACCCCAAAACCCGCACCTCTGACACGGCCATACTGTTCTGGATACTTCAAGGCCACAAAAAGTATGTTTGCATCTGGTGTTGGTGTTTCTTATTCCTATGACTGTGTCAGATAGAAAATATAGGAAAATAATTAATCATTATTATGTAATACATATTTAAAACAAAACAAATATTTATTATGTCATAATTACACATATCTCCCACACTTTTTGTGTGTTTTCATCTATTAGTATCTGATCTTTATTTACACGCGCCTCATTCCATAGCACATGGCTTGGGATGGAAGTTGTAACACCCTGACCCCAGTTACCTAGAGTCAGTACATTATCACATAAAATTGGTATGATTACAAGATATCAAGTCCCGAAAGACCGAACAGTTTAGTAGCCTTGGAAGTACTAGATGCATACATAAGTTTTACATAACATTATGAAATGAAAAGGCAACATTGTGTCTCCTTTGAACACACTCATATCCCTTATCCTATCCCTACAGGTCAGTCATAATATACTTCATCACATCCTAGGAAAAATAAAACATAAGAAAGGGGTGAGCTCGGATTCTCAGTAAGGATAACCATATAGCATAAACTATCATAAACAGGCATAAACATTTAAGCCAATGTATAAGACTAAATCACAATACTTTTAAACATAAAATTCAGAATAATATGGAAAAGATAAATAAAATAATTCCATTTACTTATTCACATGGATATTCTACTAGACAATTAATCACATGTAATATCAATAGCTAATCTCATAATGATGGAACGCATAATGTCGGATATCATAACTATATAGTCAAGGTCGCATGCCAAGACTACAAATAAAAAAATATTATAAAGGACTTGTTCCAAGACACTTGTTTGTCTCATGAGACCTATTGATGTATCGAGGGGCTATAGCAGGCCTCGCCTGTCACTTATTACGTCCAATGCATTCCTTATATGAAAAGGTTCAAACATAACATAAACATTTGTATTAAAACTATCATACGAAATATTAATACTTTAACCATAAACCAAGAATGGTATAAAAATAGAACATTCATAGTAAAACATATCACAAAACCTTCAATACAATATGGAAGATTTTATCATGATAAATCAACTTCAAACAAGTGTAAAATCCAACAAAGGATGTTGACATAGATGAAATCAATCCAAAAACTATTTGAGTGAAATATCTCTTTCTACTTTAAAATCATTTAAAAGTCGTGTAATTGTAAAAGAAAACATTTATTTTGAAAATATTATTATAATATTGTAAGGTAATCTTAGAAGGTTTTATAATGGTGGAAAATATCCGCACTCACCGTATAAGTTAAAAAAACATTATTTCCTTAATTTGTCGAAAAGATCATAAAGTACCTTGTTTGGAAAACGACAGAAAGATTCCCTTAAAAACATTTTATAAAATTAAAACAAGGGTATAAATGAATTTAACCCATAGTCTAGGAAATAGTAAAAATGGTTTGAAATACATTTTTAAGAAACATGGATGTGGATGATAAAGAAGTCCCAATAGATGCTTACATATAAACAACCTCAGATAATAAAGAGGTTGTAAAATTAACCATTACCTTGTAATTTTCATTAGTTGAGGGTATGTTAACCTCCTTTATAATAGTTAAATAATTTTTATTAAATTATACAAGAACCAAATACATAAATATGATATCATATATGATCCTCTAATATTTCTTTGTTAATAATATTTCAGTAGTATCATTGTTTCAGGTGTTAACTGATTCATTTTCCTTTATATGTTTTGTTATGTAAGTCATGTTTGTTATGGACACAATATATTTTATTCATATTAATAATTATATTAAGTTCTTAAACATTATTTTTTTAATCATCAAATGAATATTATTCTTGAACGGTTACGATGGTGAATAAAAATTCATCGTGTTAGGGAGACGGTAAGCCGTACGTATGCACGAGCGACAATATCATTCTATTGATGGTGAAATAGTATGTAATTAGATGGTATATTATATATAAATAATCATTAAAAAGTTATATTTATTATTTACATCAATTATACTCATTATTATACCCATTCAAATAATGAAGTGTTGAATAACAAACTACACCACGACGTGGAGATGGAAAGTCGGATGTACGCCTGTATGGTGACATTGTCATTCATAGGATGGATAGAATAATGAATATGGTTGTACCATATTTATAATAACATCATAGTATTTATAAGTTACTGGATTTATTATTTTTTTATGGAAACAAAAAAAGAAAGAGGAAGTGGAAGAAGAAAAGAACTTTGAAAGAGGTGATGAAATAATTACCTCTTCTTTGGGTGCTTCCTTTTAATTTGAACAAAATGGATCCTTAGGTTGGATTTATGATCAAATTAATGACTATAAGATGAATTTAGGGTATTTGGGAGTATATTTGGGTAGGTTTTGGCCAAGAAAAATGGCTTTGGAGGTGTGAATTTAAGAGAAGGGTAAGTACCCTTTTATAAGAGAGGTGAGGAGCACTTTAGGAAAAGCTTGAAATATTATTTTATTATAAAATTATTTTAGGTTTAAAATAGATTCAAATGGATTTATTTCAAGGATAAGGTGGTTATGGGTCTAAATTTTCTCATCCAATAGGTTTTAGATATGTTTAGGTCACCATATTAACCTTATCTTTTAGATTTAACCCTTAGTTAAATAGCTTAACTTTTACCATGTATTCTTTTATTTTTATAATAAATGGTTAATATAGTTACTATAAAATGACAAGAGAACCTCAAGTGGTTCATTAATAACATATATAAAATTATCTAATTCATTTGGATGAATCTTATATTTTTATGACTATTATATCATTTAATAAAATAGTATTTTTTTTTAAAACCCATTTATGTCAATTCTGACACTATTTGGTATTTGGTTTTTGTGAAATTCATAACAACTTAATTACTTAGAAAAAAATAAATTATATAAACACTAACATGTCATATTAACCTATAAATTTCGTTTATGTCATAAAAAGTTTCAATTTACATTTATTTTTAATATTTATAATATCAATTATTTTAATCTTTCGTTAATAAGGTAATTATTGTATCATCATTTTGTCATAAATAAATTTAATTATTTAATGTCTAAAAATTATAAATAAAATAACATGACGTAGTAAATATTTTTATATTTCTAATGAATATTTATAGTTGAATTTATCTTATGTATAACTTTATATTAAAAATGGTTTAGTTATTAAAATTTGAATTTAACATTTTTAACTCTTCTTTAAATAAAATATAATAAATTTACTAATCTAATCCAAGTGGATCAAAAAGGATCCTATATTTGTCCTAAGGTTGGTTTTGGTCGAAATAAACTTATTCAATAGAATTAGGACATATTTTGGGGTAATTATAATATTATTTTTACCATTAATTACCCTATTTACTTTTAACCTTGGTAAATAAAATCCAAAAGTAACTATTCATCAAAAATTATTTTCATCCCATTGAACCACCTTTTACTTACTGATGACAACTGTGTCTGTCGGATTTTTGAGATTCAATTCACAGAAGTGGTAAAATTACATTTTATGCAAATTTGCAAATGTGCCTAGAAGGTGGGTAAAAGACATTAAAAAGTTCAATAAAATTTTATATATCTAATCTTATTATAAAATGACTCAAATGAATTAAATTAGAATAATATAGGTATTATGTATCTATTTTTACTTTAAAATAAATTAAAATTAAAATAATAATTATTTAAATAAAAAATCGGTTTTAAACAATAACGTAGTGTTTTTCACTATTCATCAAAAATTGAAAGTTTTCAGAAAAATACCAAAAATTCACCCTAAGATAATTTTGATATTTAGAATCCTAAAATGAAGTCCATTTTGAAAAATAAAATTTATAAAATTTCAAAATATGGGTATTATTATTCACAACTGCTTTTTAAATGACTAGTTTTATTGGTCGTGGTGTGCTAGAACTCGAGGCTCCGTACAACACAAGATATTGTATTAATTAAAAAGAAACGTATTGTAGAAGCTTGGGGTGTTAAATTCTTTCCTACTTCAAATAATTTCTTCCTTGAAATTTTTAGAATATTACTGCATAAAAATATTCAGGTTGTTCTTCATCATAAGTTCCTCAGGTTCCCACGTTGCCTCTTCCATTTTATGTTTTCTCCAAATAAATTTTACCAGACGAGTCGTCTGATTTCTCAACACTTGTTCTCTGGTATTGAGAACCTGATTGGATCTTCACAATAAGATAGATCGGGTTCCAGTTCTATTTCTTTATAGGTGAGTATATGTGTTGAGTCAGGCATGTATTTTCTCAACAGTGATATGTGAAACGCATCATGAACTTTGGAGAGACTTGGCGGCATTGCCAAACAGTAAACTACAACTCCAATTTGTTCTAGAATTTCGAAAGGTCCGATATACCTGGGACTTAATTTAATCTTCTTACCGAATCATATAACACCATTCCATGGAGATACATTCAAGAAAACATGATCTCCTACTTGAAATTACAAATCCTTCTTTCGGTTATCGGCATAGCTCTTTTACCTACTTTGAGATGATTTGATGTGGGTTTGGATAATCTTCAAATTTTCCACTGTTTCCTCAACAAGTTCTGGGCCTGTGAGTTTTCTTTCACCAATATCATCCCAAAAAGTTGGTGTGCGACATCTCTTTCCCTATAACGCTTCATATGGTGCCATTTGAATACTTGAATGGAAGCTATTGTTATAGAAAAATTCTACCAGAGGTAAATACTGATCCCATATACCTTGAAAGTCAAGTGAGAAAGATCTCAATATGTATTCTAAGGTTTGAATAGTCCGTTCTAATTTTACATCAGTTTGAGGGTGGTATGAAGTGCTCAAACAAAGTTCAGTATCCAGAGATTTCTGAAGACTTTTCTATAATCTTGATGTAAAATGGGGATCACAGTCAGAAACAATCGATAAGGGTACACCATGAAGTCTTACAACTTCTTTAATATATAGTATTTCTAAATGTTCAAGTTGTAAATATTCTCTTATAACAATAAAATGTGCTGACATGGTAAGACGATCAACAATGACCCATATTGCATCATTCCTTCTAGGAGTCTTTGGTAGCCCCATGAAAAATTCCATCATAATATCATCTCATTTACACTCAAGTATGGGAAGAGGTTGCATGACTCCTCTAAGATGTTGTCTTTTATCCTTCACCTATTGACAAACCATACATCTTGACACATAATTAGAAATATCCCTCTTCATGTTGTCCCACTAAAAATGTTCCTTCAAATATTTATACATCTTAGTGCTACCAAGGTGTATAGATAAATTGGAGCTATGAGCATCATCCAACAATTCCATTTTTAGATCAGGTATATCGGGAACATAAAGCCTCTTCCTAAAATTTAAAAATTCCATCTTCATATATAAATTCAATCAATCTCCCATCATTCATAGATTTAATTTTCTTTTGAAACTCCTCATCATAAGTCTGAGAACATTTTATCCTTTATATTAAAGATGGTTTGGCAACCATTTGAAAAATTATTAATGTTTCACCTTCCTTGGTTATTCCCATATCCATTTTTACTAGATCCATGAATATAGGATCCCTTTCAACTATCATCTTGTTTAAAACACCATGATCCTTTATGCTCAAGGAATCTTCCAAGTTATTTTCCTTCCCCATGTGGTAGTGTATTGGGAAATCATAATCCTTGAGTAGTTCGAACCATCACCTCTTCCTCATGTTGAGTTCTTCCTCTGATAAAATATACTTCAAACTCTTTTGATCAGTATATATCTCACATTTTTCACCATAGAGATAGTGTATTCATATCTTCAGAGAAAATATTATAGCTTTTAACTCAAGATCATGAATAGGATATTTTTGTTTATGATTTTTTAGCTACCGTGATGCATAGGAAATAACTCTATCATTTTGTATAAGGAAAAAACCAAGTACTTTCTTTGATGTATCACTATAAATAAAAAACTCATAATTCCTCGATGGTAGAGTCAATATAGGAGAATTGACTAATCTTCTCTTCAATCCTTCAAAACATTCTTCACACTCTTTTTTTCAAACAAATTTAACCCTTTTACGTGTGATCTTGGTTAATGGGTTAGCCAATCGGGAAAAATTATGGACGAAACACCGATAATAACTTTCTAAACCAATAAAACTATGTACCTCAATTATACTCGTTGATGCTATCCATTATTTTATTGCCCTTGTCTTTGAAGGATCAATAGAGAATCCATCCTTAAAGACAATATAGACAAGAAAAGAAATCTCCTGAAGCTATAATTCACATGTGCGAAACTTCCCATATAATTCATTTCTTCTAAGAGTTTTCATAATAGTGCGCAAGTGATTTTCATGATCTTCGTATCTTTTGGAGTATACCAAGATATTATCAATCAATACCACTTAAAAGTCATCAAGATACTCCTTGAAAACTCTATTCATTAGATCCATGAAAATAGAGGGTGCATTTGTCAGTCCAAAAGGCATTATTGTAAACTCATAATGTCTATACCTTGTTTGAAATGTTGTATTTGGAATATCTTCCTTCTTCACAAAAAATTTATGGTATCTAGATCGAAGTTCAATATTTGAAAAATATTGAGCTCTATGAAGTTGATCAAATAAATCATCAATGAAAGGTAGGGGATACTTGTCCTTTATTTTTATAGCATTGATCTCCCTGTAGTCAATGCACAACCTCATAGATCCATATTTCTTCTTAACAAAAACAAAAGGGGATCCCCAAGGATAAACATTAGGGAAAATAAATCCTTTATTACTCAATTCCTCTAGTTGTTTATTTAGTTCCACTAATTCCACAGTGGAAATTCTATAATGGGTCTTCAATATGGGCCTTGAACTAGGAATTAAGTCAATGGAAAACTCAATTTCTTATTCTGGAGGATGTCCTGGTAAATACTCTAGAAACATATCAACATATTATTTCATAATAGGTACATCCTCTATTTGAACATTCCTTTCCTCACTCATAGTTATTTCACTCCCTTCCTCCCTAATAATTGAATTTAGTAGAGCTACAGAGGGTAGATCTAAATGAGAATTAGATGGTGATGTTTCTGCTCTAAAGATAAGGGATTCTTTATCATCATCAAAAATTGTAACCTCCTTCTTCTTACAATAAATTCTCTCATCATGGTCTGAAAGCCAATCCATACCGAGGATTATATCAAATTCAATCATGGGTATGACAATAATATCAGCATATAAAGCATGTTTATATTCCATAATGGTAAATGATTGACAAAACTTTGTTGCAATGATACTTCCCTTAGGAGTTTTGACTGACAAATCCTTTAATAAGTCAAATTGGAAATATCTAATTTTCTTGGAAAACTAAGAAGATAAGAAAGAATGTGATGATCCAGAATCAAATAAATCATTGGCTAATTTTGAGGAAATGATTAAAGTACATGCCACCACGTCATTAGGAACTTAAACCTCAGCAGTTGTGATCGCAAAAGCTTGGCCTTTCTCCCTTGGCCTTTTCGAAGGTAATTTTACTTGATTCTTAGGACATTCATTTTCATAATGCCCCATTTCTTTATAATTGTAGCATTGAACATTGACAACCACTTTCTTCCCCTTGCAATCACAAGCTTAGTGGCCTTTTTCTCCACACTTGTAACAAAATCTCATCCCCTTTATTCATGTACCAAGGTGTTTCTTCCCACAATTATTGTAGGATAGAAAGTCAACTTTTCCCTTATTCCCCTTTTTTCCTTTTCCAGAGTGTTCAGCAGATCTCTTCTTCGCTTGCTTTTCTTTAAAGTTGTAATACTTAGAGAATTCCTTTTTTGTCTTGATAATACATGAGACTATATCTTCATACGATGATAAGGATTTTGAGACTAATGGTCGACAGAGAAATGGTTTTAACCCATAAAAGAATTGACCAATATTACTTCTCAGGTTATGTATATAATCTGCAACACGCCTTTCAAACCTTGTAATATTCACCTCATACTTTGAAACATTCTCATCCTCCTTCTGCCTCAAACTTAGAAATTGTCTTTCCATATCAGATTGATGTTCACGAGGAAATTATTTTTCTATGAAAATCTCTTTGAACTCCCTCCATTCCATATTTTATACTTCTTCATCCTCCTTTGTGTTTTGAATTAATGACCACCATTGATATGTATCTCCTGAGAGGTGATAAACTGTCATGACAACTTTTTCCTCTCACTACTCCCCAAAGTATGAAATATTTTCTCTAAGGAACTTATCCACTTCTTAGCTACAAATGGATTTGTAGTCTCATTGAATACTGGTGGTTGTTTCCTCATGAAGCAGTCTAACATTGATCCTTCATGTTGTGGATCGGGGTGCTTCATATGGGTAAGGTTATTATTCATAACCTGAGTGAATTGTACCAGTATGGTTATAAGTTGTTCAGTACCAATTTCATCACCAGATCAATTATAATTCACTACTTTAAATTTAGGTTATAGCCATGGACCTATAGCCACAGTTTTATAGTTCCGTGGCTATATCCATTTTATAGCCATGGTTTAATTAAAAAATCGTGGCTAAAATTTTTTGTCCCCCTTTTTTTCCCAAAATCTGTCGGGCTCCTCCGTTCTCCCCCGATCCGTTTGTCGTCCCCCCTTTTTTTTCCCCCAAAATCTGTCGGGCTCCTCCTCCATTCTCCCCCGATATGCGACCCTCTGTGCCATCCCCCTCCATCTTCCCCTGATCAGTGACGCTCTACCCTCAACCTCTCTCTCACAGCGGCACCCTCCTCCTCCATCCTCCCCTGATACGCGACCCTCCTCCATCGACCTATCTCATGGTGGCACCATCCTCCTCCATCCTCCCCCGATCCGCGACCCTCCGCCCTCGACCTATCTCACAACGGCGCCCTTTTCCCAGATACCCTCTGCGCACGACCCTCCAACCCCAATGGTACCCATCGCAACCTCTCTCACCATTTCTTGGCATTTCATTCTAAATATATAACATGGGGGATTTTATCTATTTTGAGGAATCATTTTGATTTAGATCGGTCCGTCCATCAATATCGGACGGAGAGGCTCATATAACTATGTGGTAGGTGGTCCCTAAGTTTCTTCTTCAATTTATATGAGTTGTATGTGCTTTATGATGTACGAGTCTTGAAAAGCACGTGAGAATGTCTTGAGATGAAACCAGATTGCATTTATCAAGGTTCTTTCATACAACCTAGTATGAGGATATCCCAAGATGCCATATACACCCGGTTTCTCAGCGATTTGGAAAGTTATGTTATCATTGTGGATTTTCTTAGTCTTTCACTAAATTTTAAATTAAATTTACAATTTTATTAGCATTGTTTTTGGGGATTTTTCTTGATGTAGGTCTGGGGATATGAGACAGACCCTTGGGATATCGTTGGACTTGGTTCCAGTGTAATAATGTATCCAGTTATATTTTTGATGATTATTCCCTTTTATAATTAAACTGATAAATTAATTTTAAATGTTTTAGATAATTTTTTTAAGATTATTAGAGAGAGTTGGGATCTTTCTTAATGATGTGGGATGGGACTAATCATGGAAAGACCTTGGTGTGACTTGGAAACTTCATCCTACCTTTGGGAAATAATTAGAAAAGCGTCGAATAAATATAGGCGGTATGCATACTTTACCATGTGGTATTTATGCTTTTGATTTATTCTCATGGCTTGCAGTCTTGCTAATGAAGAGATCAATTTATTTAAATTAAATTAACCCCATAACCAATATTTAAATTGATTGGTTTTAATTAATTAAATTTAAATTCATCGATTATGATTTATAAAGTGCTAAGTCCTTGATGGACCTTGGTACTAGCTGGTTTAACTTGGAAACTAATAGTCTATGCCTTAACTTGAGACACACTTAGCCTAGGTTATGGACTTGGGTTGGGTGAGAAGATAGACCTTGTGAGACCTTGAAGACCAAAATCGGTCATGTGCCATCTCATGGGTCTTGTCAACATGACATATCTTGTGTATTAAAAAAGATTACGATCTATTGATTATGATGCCAAGAAAAATAGTATTACTTTGAGAATCAGTTCTTGAACCAAGACCTAGATTGAGACCGAGGACCTGTGTGAGGGTGCCTCTATTACTAGGGGACCCCAATGGGTGTCATGTTGACTAACCAACCCTAAGAGGATGCATATGGCCTTAGTAGAGATGGAAGTGTGTGTCATCTTAAAACCTGCATCAAATGTATAATCCCATGGGGTTGTGGATTGTAGTGATGGGTTTGGAAATTTTTAAAATCCTTAACTTTTGTTTATACCTTTATATGTTTATTTTGGATGCAACCATGGTTCCCATATGTACTTCTTGGGACTTGACCTATGGGCCTGATGTGACGATGGTATGGTGGTTTCCTAAGAGTGTTTCCTAGTATCCGACCTTGGGCCTTTTGTGGTATGGTTGTGAGACAAATTATACAAGATGATGTCATCATGGATTCCTGACATGTATCCTCGGATTCGGCTATTGAACTATGTGAATAATGCTTGGGACGTTTGGATTCGACCTCAATTCTATATGGGATGCTTTGGATTCCACAAGTCCCTAGTATGCCCAACCTAACTAGGATCTAGCTAAGTTCGATTAGGGGATTATTTATTTTTATTCAAGATTATTATTATTATGAGATGACTATGTTATCCCAAGGATTATCCAGTCAATCCTGATGATTTTACTTATTCTTGATCAGGATTCATGGGATCTGACCATTTGGCATGGTGACTTGGGGGATGTTTTTTATTCAGTGATTACCCGAGGTTCCTAGGAATCAACCTCAATCCATTCATTTTATTGGAGTTTATAGACATTATCATGATGCTTGGAATATATTCATGGAGCCATTAATGATGAGTAGTTGGTTTTTTGGACCTGAGAATTTGGTATGTCTGGGTTACACCAAGATCTGATATTTATATGGTTGTCATGATATCATGAAATGCTTAGGGGGAGGGGGTGTGCAGTGGGGAGGGGGCAGTGGGGGTGCAAGGGGAAGAGGGAGGGGTGCAAGGTAGGGAGGGGTGTGTTAGGTTAAATGGGTAAAAGGGGGCTGGGGTGGGGCTGGGTGGCTGGGGGTAAGGCTGGGGGTGCATTGGTGCAGGGGAAGGGGTGAAAGAGGGGGGCAGGGGGTAGGTCAGGGGGCAGGGGCAGGGGGTGGGGCAGGGGGGGTGCTGGTGCAGGGGCAGGGGGTGAAAGAGCTTCTTGATAAAAAAACATCATGAGTTTTTAAGAATAATATAGATGATGTTGATTTGATGCTTGGGTTATTCATCATAGCTTAAATCATTGTGATTTGAGCTGAGTGATGTTTGAAAAATAAAGAGCTTTATTAATTATCATGTTATTTAGTATTGGGATGTACATATCAATCTGAATATTATTTTTTCATTGTTGGTTATGGATTCATGTATTATTTATCATGTACAATTGACACACTGATCACATATATATAAGAAGTCGTTATATCTCATTTCTTTTCCCACTATTTTCTTATAGGTGGATTCTTATGGTGAGGCCAGTTCTATCCACCATCATTGAAGATAGTGAGTTCAACATTGGATTTGGGTAAGGTTTATTCTGTTTTTATTCTTTGTCCCAATTTTAATTAGATATTTTTTTATTTTTGGGTTCCTTATATTTTTGTAGTGCATTTTGAGAGAAATTGATCAACTCCACTCTAAAAAACTGGAACAACTAAAGGTTTTGGGGTGGAAGTTATGTAGGTTTGAAACCTTTTAATGAACTCAAACTATCTTAATACAAAACTTTATAAAGTGTGTAAGATTCCCTTCATTTTAGTCCTAAAAGACTTAACCTCATCAAGAACATCTTGATACATGTCTAATTGCACCATTGGAAGATTTTGGAACATGTACCTTTGAGATACAACCATAACACCAAGATCATTGAACTCATACTTGGTAGTATAAACATGAGGTTAGTCTTAACTTGTGTTATCCAATGCTTCTGAAGTAATTGAAAATGGATTCTAGAAGGAGTAGTAGAATATCCAAGAATGGAGGAGGAAGCTCTATGGGAGTACGAACCCCTTGAATATCCATTGTAGGTAAGGGAAAATGATAAATATTTTTTATAATTAAAGAGAGGGGGAAATGCTATTTTTTCCCCAAAACCACATTGCACATGGTTTATACACACGGTTCACAAACTGTGTGCAAACCGTGATAAATGGATATTCCCCCCATCTGCAACATGCCACATGGCTGTGCATCTAAGCCTGCATGGTTGTAGACAAACCGTGTGGACTTTTAGGTTCCCCTGTCTGCAACTACATTGCTTAAACAATCTGTGCGGCCTGGGTCACATAGTTTCCACTAATTGTTCGGGCCAGAACCCTCTCACTCGAGGAGGGGTCCCATAACAAGTTATGATCTCATGTTTTATTTCATACTTCCACCCTCCCACTCAAGGTGAGGTCTCATAACTTATCTAATAACACCTCCCACTCACTCAGAGTGACTTCATATAAACCCTCTCAAATGGAAACCATCTCACTTTGGGTGAGGTCTTGTATCTTATCTTATACCATAAACATATCAATCAGGGTGAGGTATTTCTTCTCATCACATTATATCACCCACTCACATAGGTTGAGGTCCCATATCTCATCTCATATCACCAATCTATTCTTTAGTTCAGGTCTCTTATCATATCATGTACCACCACTATCTCATTCAAGACAAGGCCTACATGAATACAGTAAGAGAGTATGAAATACATAGAGAACACAACCATAAACCTAGAACATGGCTATCCAGGAAGCCATACCTAGTTCCCCACTAGAGGATACCCCACTATAAAACTCATAATCAACTATTTTTTCCTTTATTAGACTTGGTACCCAGTGTACCTAGATATGGTAATTGATGGGTCTTAAAATTAAGTGGAATGGACTAGAAACCCTCTAATTGCTACTTGATTACCCCATGAACCACCCGAACACCTAAATAGGCATAAAAAATCCTCAAGAGACAACCCAACACTCAGATTGTTTTTCTAAATACCACTTCTTGGAACTCTCACTACTTGGAGACTAAAAAAACAATTTCATTTGAATTCCCTGACTCATAACGATATAGGTAATTATAAACTCCCCACGAAATGGATACACATCCTTGGAAAGTATTCTGAATTATCCAACTAATCAATATTTATTAATCATAATGGAAACAAATACTCATTCCAAATTCAAGATTGGATTCCTGGAAATCATCCATCATCCTGATCTAGGGGGAAAAAGGTTTTTCCTGAAAAACATCACGAATGATCCTTTATACACATATTTCATTAAGTGGTTGAAGTGGAATGAAATGTGGAGGGTGGGTAGGGGGTGCATGGGGTGGGTAGGGAGTGTGGGGTGGGCAGGGGTGGGCAGGGGAGGGGCAGGGGGTGTACAGGTGGGGGGGTAGGGGCAGCAGGTTGCTGGGGGGAGGGATGTGCAGGTGGGGGGGCAGGGGAGGGGGCAGGGGGGTGTGCAGGTGGGGGACAGGGGGCAGGGAGAGGGGGTGTGTGGGTGGGGGTAGGGGTGTGATGGGGGTAGGGGGAGGGGTGTGTGCAGGTGGGGGCAGGGGGAGGGGGCAGGGGGAGGGGGTGTGCAGGTGGGGGCAGGGGGTGTGCAGGTGGGGGCGGGGTAGGGGTAGGGAGGGGGGTTGCTGGGGGAGGGATGTGAAGGGGAGGGGGAAGGGGGTGTGCAGTTAGTGTTTTTTTATTACAGATTTTGGGGGGCAGGGGGAGGGGTGTGTAGGTGGGGGTAGGGGGTGTGTTGGGGGAAGGGGGAGGGGTGTGTACAGGTGGGGGGAAGGGGGAGGGGGTAGGGGAGGGGGTGTGCAGGTGGGGGTAGGGGGAGGGGGCAGGGGGAGGGGGTGTGAAGGTGGGGGGAAGGGGAGGGGGCAGGGGGTAGGGGGTGTGTAGGTGGGGGCGGGTGGCAGGGGCAGGGAGAGGGGGGTTGCTGGGGGAGGGATGTGCAGGTGGGGGCAGGGGAGGGGCAGGGGGTGTACAGGTGGGGGTTTTTTTTATTACAGATTCTAGGGGGTGTCCAGGTTCTGGGGGAGGGGGTTCCAGGGTCTGTCTAGGAGGGTGGGGTGGCTGTCCAGGGGAGTGGAGCTCTAGGCTGTCCAGGGGGATCTATCCAGGGTCTGGGGGTGTCTAGGGTATGGGGCTCCAGGGTCTGTCCGGGGGGGCTGTCTAGGTGGGCTTTGTAGGGGGTGGAGGGGGGTTGTCCAGGGGAGGGGGGGTTTATGTAGGGTGGGGGCTTATAGTGTCCAAGAGGGAGGGGTCTGCAGGGGGGTGTCCAGGAGGGAGGGGGTGGGTTTTCCTAGAGGGGGGATTTGTAGGGGGGAAGGGGGCTGTCCAGGGGAGGGGAGGTTTATGTAGGGTGGGGGTGTCTAGGGGGGTCTACAGGAAGAATAGGGGTGGGGGGCTGTAGTGGGGGTGTGCAAGGGGGGTCTGCAGGGGGAGGGGGGTAAGGGGGTTGGGGGCAAGGGGGTCCAGTAGGGGGATGTCCAGTAGGGGTGGTGCAAGGGGGTCCAGCAGGGGGGCAAGGGGTGTGCAAAGGATGTGTAAGGGGTGGGGGATGCTATTCAGGGGGTCCAGCAGGGGGGGATACTATCCAGGGGGGTCCAGCGGGGGGGGCTGCTGTCCAAGAGGGTCCAGTAGGGGGGTGGGGGGGCTGCTGTCCAGGGGGGTCCAGTAGGGGGAAAGGGGTGTGCAAGGGGGTGTGTAAGAGGGTGAAAGGGGGTGTGTGTAAGGGGTTCAAGGGATGTGGGGGTGGCTGTTGTCCAGGGGTGCAAGGGGGTAAGGGATGTGTAAGTGGGGTTGCTGTCCAGGGGGGTCCGGTAGGGGGGGCTGCTGTCAGTGCGGTCCAATAGGGGGGATTCTGTCCAGGGGGGTCCAGTAGGGGGGGCTACTGTCCAGGGGGGTCCAGTATGGGGGGATACTATCTAGGGGGGGTCCAGAAGGGGGGGGCTGTTGTCCAGGGGGGTCCAGTAGGGGGGTTGTTGTCCAGGGGGTCCAGCAGGGGGGGGACTGTTGTCTAGGGGGACTGCTATCCAGGGGGGTTGGGGCTACTGTCCAGGGGATCCAGTAGGGGGGTGGGGGGCTTCTGTCTAAGGGGGTCCAGCATGGGGGGGAAATGGGTGTTCAAGAAGGGTGTAAGGGGGTGTGTGCAAGGGGTGAAAGGGATGTGTGTAGGGGGTGTTTATGAAATGGTAAGGGTTTTATCCATGGTTTCAAACCGTGGCTAAAACCCTATAGCCACAGTTCATTGACTCGTGGCTGGTATTGGTGTGGCTATAGGGCCAAAACCTATAGCCACAGTTCGAACTGTGGCTATAGGTTTATAGCCACGGTTTGATCTGTGGATATAGGGATATAGCCACGGTTTCGAACTATGGCTATAGGTTTGGCCCTATAGCCACGCCAATACCAGCCACGGTTCAATGAACCGTGGATATAACCTATAGCCACGGTTTTTGGGCTTATATCCACAGTTCTAAACTATGGATATAGCCTAATTTTATAGTAGTGATTATCTTGAATATGATGGCAATCCCGACATGGATTACGTGCGTTGATATGGTTTTCAATCCTTATATTAGGCGCCATTTCTAAATAATGGAATACACTAGATTAGTTCATGAATCAAAATGTATAATTCTAAATTTATAAAATACTTAAAATAAATTGAACAGTTTATATATATAATCTATAATAATAAAAATGTTTTCTTTGGGGATTTTTTTACTCATAAATCCTTCATAATAGTTTGTAGAGAAAATGTGAATTATCCTAAGCGTATCCCCCGGGAGTGTCAAACCATGTGCGCAGTAAGGCCCGTTGTCAAGTACCAGGATACCATGGGTCAAGCCCGAAACTCCTTGTTAGAGTTTTCACTCCTAGGTACATCTGTTCTAGAACCACATCCACTTGTAGTATCCAAATAGGGATTTATTTCCCAGAAAACCCTCATAATATCTACATTACCAAAAAAATTGGATGTTCTTCTATACTAATCCTCAAAGTCTATCTTAGGGTAATGTTATTTGGTTAGAGTTTTTCTAAATATAGTTTACAAGGTTTGTACTAAACTTCCTTTGATACCAACTATAACACCCCAACCCTAGTTACCCAGAGTCGATGCATTATCACATAACATTGTCATGATCACAAGAGATAAAGTCCCGAAAGACCGATCAGTTTAGTATCCTTGGAATTAATCGATACATACATAAGTTTTACATAACATTATGAAATAAAAAAGCAACATTGTGTCTCTTTTGAACACACTAATATCCCTTAGCCTATCCCTATAGGTCAATCATAATATACTTCATCACATCCGAGGAAAAATAAAACATAATAAAGGGGTGAGCTCAGATGCTCAGTAAGGATAACAAGATAGCAAAAACTATCATAAATAGTATAAGGACCCGACCTTATTACATACATAATATTGAATTTAGTCAAGAAAAAACTTCCTTTTACATTGAGTATCTTTTCAAGTTTATAGATTTAGATAATTATGACAATACATTATTATAGAGTGGATACCATAAAAAAAGTTTGTATTTTTTTTAAAATATAAAACATTAAAAGATAAAACAAGACTCCTTGAAAATTATTCAACATTTAACATGCCTTCCTTCCTTGTATTACACATCCATTAACCTGTGAAAAATCATTTAAAAACTTTGGATGAGCACCAAAGCTCAGTAAGGGATGGAAAAGAAGGAAATATCACATTAGTCCATGAATACTCATAACGTATGAAAGCATTTTCAAAATACATTCTTGTCACCCATATATACTTACTTTGTGTAACATGAGATTTACACAGGATCCACACAAAAAATGAGAAGATAAATATAATCATAAAGGTATCTTGGGGAACTACTTACATAATCTTGTAACCATTCTTGGCTACCATATAATTTGTAACCCTCACGGCTACTATACTTTGTGTAACCATCGTAGTCACACTTGGAGTAACCATATGGCCGACCTCCAAATTACTCATACCCAATAAATTGGAGGGAAATATAGGTCTCAAACTTCATCATAAATAATTCCCAATAACCAAAACATAATCATACAACACGAATAATTCCATAAAAACATTACTTTGGAATTCTGTAAAACCAAATTTTAAAAGAGGATTTTTAAAGAAAAGCCCCTTATAAATATCATACAATTGAAGAGAGATTTAATAGAGTGGATAAAGTATGTACATATACATTAAATACACATAATGAAACATAATATAAATAGAAACCATCACACAAACAATTTAAAAAGCACATAAATAATGAAGTATAAGGTTAACCCAAAGAATGGAAATTGGGTTAAGAATTCCCTTACCTCGAGTTTGTCTTACTTTAAAATTGTTTAAACCTCCTTTTTAATGGTTAAAAGAGTGTTATTAATATTTTATAGAAACATTTCCATGTTTATAACATCTTATATGATCATTTCATAACATCATTTCACCCTTAATTGTTAGTATTTTTCCCTTTGCACTGTTTTTGGGTGAGTTCTTAACATGATTTCCATGATTGGTTCATGATGGAAATTCTTGTTGATTGGAACTGAAACACCATAATTGGAATGGAGTAGTATTTAAATATATCCAGTAACATAAATTATTCCATTCATCATTTTTAATTCTTACATGAGGATGATTCATAAGTTAGAACATTAATGATGTTTGTTTAGATCATTTTAGTGGTTATTTGATAATAACAATCTCATTTTGTCTTAAAAATTAGAAAGATGAGTACAAAAGAATTCCAGAACCAAGGGTGAGTAATTAAACATATATTATAACCTGGTTCAACCATATAAATGGTTTCCTGGCCAGACTTGAAATAATTAATGGAAATTGAAATCACATCGTCCACGATGTCGATAATTCGATGCAAACAGACAATGTTTTTATTCTTTAAAAAAGTGGAAGAGGAGAAGAATAATGATGAGTAATTTTTCATAAACATGATAAAATCCAGATTATACATGATTTTTGGAGATTTCATGCCTCTTGGGTAAGAAGATGTGAAGAATTAATAAGGAAGGAACTCAAAATAAAAGAAAAAGTGAGAAATCTCTTACAAAAAATCGGGCAGCCTAACGGCTACACAACATGGTTTTAGAAAATATTAAAAAGAGAGGGGACAAGGGTCACATATCCAGAAATGAATCATAATATATATTAGATCAAGAATAAGAAGAAAATAAGAACATAGTATGGAAACTTGAAAGTTATACCACATAAAAGAGAACTTGAAAGGAAAAAAAGAAAGAAATTGAGAATTTTCTTACCTTGTAGAGTAACCCTTAGAACTTGAAGGTTGGAACCTTGGGGGATTGAGGAAACCTTGTGAGGAATACTATTAAGGTAAGGAGGCCAGATCTTCGTTGAGGGAGAATTTTGAATGAATTAAATTAAGGGAAGAGTTGGTATTTATAAGAAAAGTGAGGGATTATTTTAATAATTTTCAAGGGACACCTCGTGAGTGGTATTTACAAAACCATGGGCTTTCCCATGGTATTTTCCCATGGTATAAGACACTTGGGACACCTCACATATTATTTAACTATACACAAGTCGACCAGATTTATGACATCATTATTATATCATTAATGATGTCATTAACACACCGAAACTAAAAACTGTATTTTTTACTATTCACAGAAAAATCAACTGTTGCAGAAAAATTCCCAAAATTCATCCTAACCATTTATAGACATGTAGATTTAAAAAATGAAGTCCATTTTTGAAAATAATTTTCTAAATATTATTAATTTAATTTTTAAATAAAATCATACTTCATTCAAAAATTAACAATTCTAATTCTGTAACTACTTCTATATCACAATGAAAAATTAACCTAGATGTTATTATCTTAAAGCCTTAATAAAATAAAATAATAATAAAATTTACTATTCATTAGGGTCAAATCACTATTCATATTACTATTCATAAGGGTATGTTACTATTCACTAAAAAACAAGTTGGTTGCAATAGACTTCAAATAACATACTGAACACAATTGTAGAAGACAGTTTCTTGAAATTCAAAACATAGAAGTGGAAAAAATATGTTAAAAGGATAGTTATAAATATATACTTAAAACAAATTTCCATTCATTTCTATTTATTTTTAGAAAAACTTGGGGCGTTACATTATCCCCACCTTCTTGAAATTGCGTCCTCACAATTTTATTTACTTATTAAACAACTGAGGGTGTTTTTCTCTCATAGCATTTTCAGACTCCCATGTTGCTTCTTCAACCATGTGGTTTCTCCACAAAACCTTTACCTGGTGGATTACCTTATTCCACAATACTTGTTCCCTTCGATCAAGAATCTGAACTGGTTTCTCTTCATAAGAAAGGTTCTCTTCCAGCTGAACTGCTTCTGGGCTCAAGACATGTGATGAATCTGGCACATACTTTCTCAACATCGAAACATGAAAAACATTGTGTACCTGAAATAAACTCGGAGGCAAAGCTACGTGGTATGAAACTGTTTCAACTTTCTCCAAGATTTCAAAAGGACCGATGAACCATGGACTTATCTTTCCTTTCTTACTGAAATGCATCACACTTTTCTAAGGAGAGATTTTAAGGAAAACATGGTCACCTACCTCAAAAGATAATTATTTCCTTCTGTTATCAGTATAACTTTTCTGCCTACTATGAGCTATCCTCATATGCTGCTGGATCATCCTCACTTTCTCAGCCACTTCTTCAACTAATTCTGGCCCCATCAACTTTATTTCACCAACTTCATCCCAAAACGCTGGAGTCTGACATCACTTCCCATACAAGGCCTCAAAAGGTGCCATCTGAATACTGGAATGAAAACTGTTATTATAAGAAAACTCAACTAAAGAAATATGTTGATCCCAACTTCCCTGATAGTCCATTGAACAAGCTCGAAGCATATCCTCCAAGGTTTGAATCATTCGTTCTGAATACCCATCTGATTGAGGATGAAAAGATGTACTAAAATTTAACTTTGTGCCCAAAGTCTTCTAAAGTCCCTTCCAAAAGTTATAAGTGAACCTGGGATCTCGGTCAGACACAATGGAAAGAGGAACTCCATGTAACCTGAAAATCTCCTTGAGGTACAATCGAGAAAGCTGATCCAAATACATTGTATCTCTAATTGATAAAAAATGTGCAGACTTTGTTAGCCGATCAACAATAACACAAATAGCATTGTTACCTCGAGAAGTCTTTGGTAGTCCCACCACAAAGTCCATGGATACATTCTCCCATTTCCACTCTGGCACTGGAAAAGGCTGAAGCATCCCCTTCAGTAATTGTCACTCTGCTTTAACTTGTTGACATGTCAAACATCTCATGGTAAAATCAACAATATCTCTTTTCATTCCATCCCACCAATAATACTCCCAAAGGTCTCTGTGCATCTTAGTACTGCCAGGATGAATAGAAAATAGAGAATTATGAGCTTCACACAACAATTATTTCTTCAACTGGGAATCACAAGGCACACACAACCTTTTTCCAAATCTTAAAACACAATCTTTATCAAGATTAAATTCTGGAAACTTACCCATTTTAACCAATTCTACCTTTTTCTGTAGCTCATGGTCTTCCTTCTGTTCTTGCTTAATTTTGTCTGACAACAAAGACTGTACTGAAACCTAAAACAAAATAGATTTATTCCCTACACCAACAACTTCTAAGACAAAATTCATCAAATCATTAATCAAGGGATCATGTTCCAAACATAGCATGGTTAATGATGCATGATGTTTACGACTTAAGGCATCTGCCGCTTTGTTTTCTTTCCCAGGATGGTAATTGATCATGCAGTCATAATCCTTTATCAGTTCTAGTCATCTTCTCTGCCTCATGTTTAATTCCTTCTGAGTGAATATATATTTTAGACTTTTATGGTCAGTATATATTTTTCATTTGGTTCCGTATGGATGATGCCTCCAAATTTTCAAAGCAAAAGCCACAGCTGCCAATTCCAAATCATGTGTGGGATAATTTAGCTCATGAGGTTTAAGTTGTCTCGAAGCATAGGCAATTACCTGATCATTCTTCATCAAAACACAACCAAGTCCCTTGAAAGAATCATCAATGTAGATAACAAACTCACCATTTCGGGAAGGTAAGGCCAAAACTAGAGCATTCACCAATCTCTTCTTTAGTTCCTGAAAAAAACATCACATTCCTCTGTCCAAAAATTTTTTATCCCTTTCCGTGTTAACTTATTTATCGGGCTAGATAACCGTGAAAAGTTCTTAACAAACCGTCGGTAATAACTTGCTAAGACCAAAAAACTACGAATCTCTGTAACATTTGTGGGTCTTGGCCATTCATCAACTACTTTTGTTTTGGTAGGATCAACTGTTATTCCATCCCTATTTACAATGTCCCCAAGAAAAGAAATCTGTTGCAACCAAAAATCACACTTGCTGAATTTTCCATATAGTTTCTTTTCTTTTAATATTTGTAAAACAACCCTTAGATGTTTTTCATGCTCCTCTTTATTTTTAAAAAATACCATAATGTCATCAATAAATACAACCAAAAACTTCTCCAAGAACTCATGAAATACTCTATTCATAAGATTCATGAATACAGCAGGTGCATTAGTTAATCCAAATGGCATAACAACAAATTCATAATGCCTATATCTAGTATGAAAGGCTATTTTCAAGATGTCATCTTCCTTCACCTTCAGCTGATGGTAACCGGACCTCAAGTCAATCTTGGAAAAGTACTGAGCTCCCTAGAGCTGATCAAACAAGTCATCAATATGAGGAAAAAGATACTTGTTTTTAATAGTGATGTTATTCAAAGCTCTATAATCAATGCAAAGTATCATGGAACCATCTTTCTTTTTAACAAAAAAAACAGGGGCTCCCCATGGCAAAGTTCTAGGATGAATGAAGCCTTTGTCAGGAAAATCCTACAACTGATTTTTCAATTCAAGGAGTTCTATTGGATCTATACGATATGGGGGTTTTGAAATTTTCTTAGCATCAGGTACTAAGTCAATTGTGAATTCAACTTCTCGATCAGGTATGACATCGGGTAACTCATCAGGAAAAACATCAAGGTATTCATTTAACACTAACACATCATTAATTTGAATAGTTCCCTTGTTTTCAACAATATGAGCAAGATAACTTTCATTTCCATCTTTCAATAGTTTTTCAGCTTCCTGATATGTTATCAATTGTATGGGTTCATTCTTGTATACAAACAGAAACTCTTTCTGAAAAACAACTTCTTTAGCTCTACAGTCAATACTAGCATGATAATCAGAAAGCTAGTCCATCCCTAGAATAAAATCAAACTTGACTAAGGTAAAAACAACAAGTTTTGCAGGTAAAGTCTTTCCACAGACCATAATATAAAGATTCTTATAATTACTCTTTGCTATAACATTTCCCCCTAGTGTTTTAACAACAAGTTCGGGTCTCGTTTGTTGAGGTAATATTTCCAATTTACCAGAAAATTTCTCAGAGATGAAGGAATGTGTAGACCCCGTATCAAACAAAAATTTAGAAAAATCTGAGTGAACAAACAAAATACATGATACAACTTCATTGGATGTCCCAATATCTGCTGACGTAGTCGCAAAGGATATCACTACACCTTTCTGCTTGTAGTATGGCTTCTTTGCATCATTCAAATCTCTCTTTGGACAGACATTTGCATAATGACCCATTTCACCACATTTAAAACACTTTACAGTTTTCTTATCAGGATTATTCTTAAGATCATTTTCATTGCAATCTCGGGCCATGTGTCCAAACTTACCACATTTAAAACACTTCCCAGTTTTTCTAAGAAATTCCCCAGGGTGTTTCTTTCCACACTTTTCACAAACTGGAAATTGGATTTTCTTACCATCAGATTTCATTGGGTGATTCTTACCCATTTCTTGCCAACTGGACCTATTCTTCTCTTTGTTTCCAAAATTCACATGATCATCGGCAAACTTCATCTCTACCCTCTCAGCACATCGGACAAGTTTCTCATAACTTTTGAATTCACAGGAGGCCAACGCCCTTCGATACCTTGGCTTCAGTCCTGAGTAAAAGCGGTTGATTTTTCTATCAAGATCTAGAATAAGATTTGGTGCATACCTTGCCAGTCGGGTGAAGTTTGCTTCATACACAGCCACTGAATCTTCCTCCTTCTATTTCAATTCAAGGAATTGCTTCTCCATTCTAAGTCGCACAACCTTAGGAAAATATTTTTCAAGGAAAATACTTTTAAATTCATCCCACTCTAAGGCATCAAAATCCCCTCTACCCCTGATATTCCTTACCATTGACCACCACTGATCATCTTCCCCTTCAAAACGATAAATGGAAAGACTTACCTTTTGATTGTCTAAAAATCCCATAACATTGAATATCTTTTCAAGGGATTTGATCCATCCTTCAGCTGCTACTGGGTCAAAAGATCCATTGAATGCAGGAGGATGTTGTCTCATAAAATGTTCCAATACTATCATGTTCCGTTGTGTCACCTCTATTGGTTCTCTTGCATGGATTCCACCACAATTTATTGCATGTGTTAGCTGATCCATTACTATCACAAACTACTCAATTCCAATCCCTACCATTCCGGGCTGTAGTTCCGGAAGGATGTCATTCTGTTGGTGCCTCTCCTCTTCAGTATCCATGTTCCTTCTACGGACAACCATTCTGAACAAACATGTCTTAGATAATGCAACATGGTAATCTTTAAATGCTATAACATTTCAAATTAAACATAGAGTGAAAATAATTTATGTTATTCTATTAACATCACCCTAACCCTTAAATTTATCTAAACCATCCTCTGATACCAACTATAAGGACCCAACCTTATTGCATACATAATCTTGAATTTATTCAATAAAAAACTTCCTTTTACATTGAGGATATTTTCAAGTTTAGAGCTTTAGATAATTAGGACAATACATTATTATAGAGTGGATACCATAAAAACAGTTTCCATTTTTTTTTAATATAAAACATTAAAACATAAAACAAGACTCCTTGACAATTCTTCAACATTTAACATGTCTTCATTACTTGTATTACACATCCATTAACCTATGAAAATTCATTTAAAAACTTGGGATGGGCACAAAATCTCAGTAAGGGATGGAAAAGAAGGAAAGATCACATTAGTCCATGAATACTCATAACGTATGAAAGCATTTTCAAAAGACATTCTTGTCACCCATATATACTTACTTTGTGTAACATGATATTTACACAGGATCCACACAAAACATGAGAAGATAAATATAATCATAAATGTATCATGGGGAATTACTTACATAATCTTGTAACCATTCTTGGCTACCTTATAATTTGTAACCCTCAAGGCTACCTTACTTTTTGTAACCATCGTAGTCACACTTGGAGTAACCATACGGCCGACCTCCAACTTACTCATACCCAATGAATTGGAGGGAAATATAGGTCCCACCCTTCATCATAAATAATTTCAAAGAATCAAAACATAATCATACAACATCAATAATTCTATAAAAACATTACTTTGGAATTTCGTAAAACCAAATTTTAAAAGATGATTTTTAAAGAAAAGCCCATTATAAATATCATAAAATTGAAGAGAGACTTAATAGAGTGGATGGATTATGTACATATACTTTAAATACACATAATTAAACATAATATAAATATAAACCATCACACAAAAAATTTAAAAATCACATAAATAAAGAAGTAGAAGGTTAACCCAAAGAATGGAAATCGGGTTAAGATTTCCCTTACCTCGGGTTTGTCTTACTTAAAACTTGTTTAAACCTCATGTATAATGTTTAAAAGAGTGTTATTAATATTTTATAGAAACATTTTCATGTTTATAACATCTTATATGATCATTTCATAACATCATTTCACCCTTAATTGTTAGTATTTTTTCCTTTGCACTGTTTTTGGGTGAGTTCTTAACATGATTTCCATGATTGGATCCTGATGGACATTCTTGTCGATAGGAAGTGAAACACCATAATTGGAATGGATTATTATTTACATATATCCATTAACATAAATTATTCCATTCATAATTTTTAATTCTTACATGAGGATGATTCATAAGTTAGAACATTAATGATGTTTGTTTAGATCATTTTAGTGTTTATTTGATAATAACAACCCCATTTTGTCTTAAAAATTATAATGATGAGTACAAAAGAATTCCAGAACCAAGGGTGTGTCATTAAACATATATTATAACTTATTTAGACTATATAAATGGTTTCATGACCAGACTTTAAATAATTAATGGAAATTGAAATCACACCGTCCACGATGTCGATAATTCGACACAAACGGACAATGTCTTTATTCTTTAAAAAAGTTGGAGAAAAGAAGAATAATGATGAGTAATTTTTCATAAAAATGATAAAATCTAGATTATACATGATTTTTTGAGATTTCATGCCTCTTGGGTAAGGATATATGAAGAAATAATAAGGAAGGAACTCAAAATAAAAGAAAAAGTGAGAAATCTCTTACAAAACATTCAGCAGCCTAACGGCTACACAACATGGTTTTGGAAAATACTAAAAAGAGAGGGGACAAGGGTCAACCATCCAGAAATGAATCATAATATATATTAGATCAAGAATAAGAAGAAAATAAGAACATTTTATGGAAACTTGAAAGTTATACCACATAAAAGAGAACTTGAAAGGAAAAAGAAAGAAATTGAGAATTTTCTTACCTTCTAGAGTAACCCTTAGAACTTGAAGGTTGGTACCTTTGGGGCTTGAGGAAACCTTGGGAGGAATAATATGAAGGTAAGGAGGCCATATATTCATTGAGGGAGAATTGGGAATGAATTAAATGAAGGGAAGAGTTGGTATTTATAGGAAAAGTGAGGGATTATTTTAATAATTTTCAAGGGACACCTAATGAGTGGTATTTACAAAACCATGGGCTTGCCCATGGTATTTGCCCATGGTATAAGCCACTTGGGACACCTCACATATTATTTAACTATACACAAGTCGACCAGATTTATGATATCATTATTATATCATTAATGATTTCATTAACACACCGAAACTAAAAACTGTATTTTTTACTATTCACCGAAAAATCAACTGTTGCAGAAAAATTCCCAAAATTCACCCTAACCATTTATCAACGTTTAGATTTCAAAAATGAAGTCCATTTTTTGAAAATAATTTTCTAAATATTATTAATTTAATTTTTAAATAAAATCATACTTAATTCAAAAATTAACAATTCTAATTTTGTAACTACTTCTATATCACAATGAAAAATTAACCTAGATGCTATTATCTTAAATCCTTAATAAAATAAAATAATAATAAAATTTACTATTCATTAGGGTCATATCCCTATTCATATTAATATTCATAAGGGTATGTTACTATTTACTAAAAAAACAAGTTAGTTCCAATATACTCCAAATAACATACTGAACACAATTGTAGAAGACAGTTTCTTGAAATTCAAAACATAGAAGTGGAAAAATTATGTTAAAAGGCTAGTTATAAATATATACTTAAAAAAAGTTACATGCATTTCTATTTATTTTTAGAAAAACTTGGGGTGTTACAAATAGGCATAAACATTTAGGCTAATGTATAAGACTAAAACAAAAGCCTTTTAAACATAAACTTCAGTATAATATGGAAAAGATAAATCAAATAGTGTCATTTACTTATTCAGATGGATATTCTACTAGACGAATAATCACATGTAATGTCAATATCTAATCTCATAATGATGGAATGCATAATGTCGGACATCATAATCGCATAGTCAAGGCCTCGTGCCAAGACTAAAAATAAAAAAATATTGTCAAGGCCTTATGCCAAGACACTAGTTTGTCTCATGAGACCTGCCGATGCATCAGAAGCTATAGCAGGCCCCGCCCATCACTTACTACGTCCAATTAATTCCTCATATGAAAAGGTTCAAACATAACATAAACATTCATATTAAAACTAGCATAGAAAATATTAATACTTTAACTATAAACCATGAACGGTATAAAAATAGCACATCCACAGTCAAACATATCACAAAACCTCCACTACAATATGGAAGATTGTATCATGATAAATCAACTTCAAACAAGTGTAAAATCCAATAAAGGATGTTGACATAGATGAAATCAATCTAAAAACTATTTGAGTGAAATATCTCTTTCTAATTTGAAATAATTTAAAAGTCGTGTAATTATAAAAGAAAACATTTATTTTTAAAATATTCTTATAAGCTTGTAAAGGAAGCTTAAAAGGTGTTATAATGGCATAAAATAGCCACACCCTCTGTATAAGTTAAAAAACATTCTTTCCTTAATTTGTTGAAAAGGTCATAAAGTATCTTGTTTGGAAAACGACAGAAATATTCCCTTCAAAAAAAAATTTAAAAGTAAAACAAGGGTATAAATGAATTTAACCCATGGTCTAGGTAATAGTAAAAAAAAATTGAAAAACATTTTTAAGAAACACATATATGGATGATAAATAATTCCCAGTAGATGCTTATGTATAAACAACCTCGGATAATAAAGAGATTGTAAAATTAACCCTTACCTTGTAATTTTCCTTAGTCGAGGGTACGTTAACCACCTGTATAATAGTTAAATAATTGTTATTAAATTATACAAGAACTACATACATAAATATGATATCATATATGATCCTCTAATATTGATTTATTAATAATATTTCAGTAGTATCATTGTTTCGGGTGTTAACTAATTCATTTTCCTTTATATGATTTGTTACATAAGTCATGATTGTTATGGATAGGATGTATTTGATTAATGTCTATAATTATATTAAGTTCTTAAAAATTATTTTTTTAATCATCAAATAAAAATTATTCTTGAATGGTTACGATGGGGAATGAAATCTCATCGCGTCGTGGAGATGGTATGTCGTACGTACGCACGAGCGACAATATCATTCTATTGATGGTGAAATCGTATATAATTGGATGTTATATTATATATAAAGAATAATTAACATGTTATATTTATTATTTACATCAATTATACTTATTATTATACCCATCCAAATAATGAAGAGTTGAATAACAAACTACACCGCGACGTGGAGACGGTAAGCCGTACGTACGCACGTATGGAGACTTTGGCATTCATAGGATGGATAGAATAATGAATATGGTTGTACCATATTTATAATAACATCATAGTATGTAGAAGATACTAGAGTTATTATTTTTTTATGGAAACAAAAAATAAAGAGGAAGTGGAAGAAGAAAAGAACTTTGAAAGAGGTGATGAAATAATTACCTCTTCTTTGGGTGCTTCCTTTTGATTTGAACAAAAGGGGTTATTAGGTTGTCTTTATGATCAAAGTAAGGCCTATAGGATGAAGTGAAGGTATTTGGGAGGATATTTGGTCAGGTTTTGTCTGATACAAATGGATTTGGAGGTGTGAATTTAATATAATGGGAAGTACCTTTTTATAAGAGAGGTGAGGGGCACTTTAGGAAAAGCTTGAAATATTATTTTATTATAAAATTATTTTCAGTTTATAATAGCTCAAAATGGATTTATTTCAAGGATAATGTGGGTATGGGTAAAAATCCTCTCATACAATAGGTTTTAGAATTGTTTAGGTCACCATATTAATCTTATCTTTTAGATTTAACCCTTAGTTAAATAGTTTAACTTTTACCATGTCTTCTTGTATTTTTATACTAAATGGTCAATATAGTTACTATAAAATGACATGAAAATCTCAAATGGTTCATTAATGAAATATATAATATTATATAAGTTATTTTTCTGAATCTTAGATTTTTAGGACTATTATATCATTTAATAAAATAGTATTTGTTTTAAAACTCATTTATGTCAATTTTGACACTATTTAGTATTTGGTTTTTGTGAAAGTCATAACTTGATTACTTCAAAAAAATACATTGAATCAACCCTAAAATTTCATATTAACCTATAAAATTCATTTATGGCATCAAAAGTTTCAATTTACATTTATTTTAATATTTATAATATCAATTATTTTAATCATTCATTAATAAGATAATTACGGCATCATCATTTTGTCATAAATAAATTTAATTATTTAATGTCTAAAAATTATAAATAAAATACCATGATGTAGGAAATATTTTTATATTTATAATGAATATTTATAGTCGAATTTATATTATGCATAACCCTATATTAAAAATGGTTTAGTTATTAAAATTTGAATTTAACACTTTTAAATCTTCTTTAAATAAAATATGATAAATGTCTTAATCTAATCCAAGTGGATCAAAAAGGAACATGTTTTTTTTAAGGATGATTTTGGTCAAAATACACTTATCTAATAGAATTAGGACATGTGTTGGGGTAATTATAATATTATTTTTACCTTTAATTACCCTATTTATTTTAAACTGTGGTAAATAAAATTCAAAAGTTACTATTCACCAAAAATTATTTTCATCCCATTGAACCACATTTTACTTACTGATGACAACCGTTTCTATCAGATTTTTAAAATTCAATTAAAAGAAGTGGTAAAATTAAGTTTTATGCAAATTTGCAAATTTGCTTAGAGTGTGGGTAAAGGACGTTAAAAAGTTCAATAAAATTATATATATCTAATCTTATTATAAAATGACTCTAATGAATTACATTGGACTAATATAGGTATTATGTATCTATTTTTAATTTAAAATAAATTTAAATAATAATTATTATTATTTAAAAAAAATCGGTTTTAAACAATAGCGTAATTTTTTTCACTATTCATAAAAAATTGAAAGTTTTAAAAAAAATTCACCCTAAGATAATTTTGATATTCCAAATCCAAAAATGAATTCCATTTTGAAAAATAAAATTTATATAATTTTAAAATGTGGGTACTACTATTCATAACTACTTTTTAAACGGCTGGTTTTATTGGTCGTGGTGTGCTAGAACTCAGGGATGCGTACAGTGAAAGCTATTGTATTAATTAAAGAGAAGCGTATCGTGGAAGCTTGGGGTGTTAAAAAAGTTAATTTAGATTTGGATTCATCAATCTGCATATAAACAGAGGAACATAGTTATGGTGTTTTTTTATGTCACATAAAATTATTATAGTAGATTTAAAATACCACTACTGGAAATAATGACATTTGCGATGGGGCATTTGCGTTGGGATCCCGTCGCTAATAGGCTTTTGCGACGGGTATCAGTCGCAAATAGCCCATTGCAGAAAACGGCGTCGCAACAACAATTATTTGCGACGGGCCCGTCGCTAAAAGTATTAGTTGCGACGGCGATCCTTCCCGTCGCAAATATTAGCTCGTATATTTGTAAAAACTTTTTAAAATAGTAATTGAGACGGGTCCGTTGCAATTACTATTTTAAAAAAATCTAAAAAAAATATTAATAAATTATTTTAATTAATATAATAATAATACTATTTGCGACGGGCATAGTATCCCGTCGCAAATACTATAAAAAAATAAAAAAAATAAATTATTAATAAATTAATTTAATTAATATAATAATAATCCAATTATAATTCAAAAATAAAAAAATATTAATAAATGATTTTAATTAATATAATAATAGAATTATAATTCACAAATAAAAATAATAAATTATTAATAAATTATTTTAATTAATATAATAATAATAGAATTATAATTCATAAATAATAAATAATAAATTATTAATAAATTATTTTAATTAATATAATAATATTAGAATTATAATTCATAAATAAAAAAATATTAATAAGTTATTTTAATTAATATAAAAATAATAGAATTATTTTACATTCAAATATTAAAATAATTCAAATATTACAAAAAAATATAATTAAATTATAATATTATAAAATGTTAATATATATATATATATAATTTAATATTATAAAATATAAATAATATTATTATTTATATTAATATTGTTATTTCAAAATATAATATTATTAATATTTTATAATGAGATAGAAACTACGAATAGAAAAAAATTCATATTTTGATTTAACAAACTTTATAACATAAAAACAAACTCTAATTTGAAGGAGGGGGGAGGGGGGGATCTACAGATGCTGGTGGAAGAAACTTCATCCCTAAAGTATTAGTGAGTCGGCGCATGTACTCCATCTGCTCCTGCTGCTGCTGCTGCCACCGACTCATCTGCTCCTCGTACAGCTGCTGCTGGCGTCGACGCTCCTCCTCATGCTGCTGCTGCTGCTGACGCATCTGCTCCTTCTCCTGTCGGAGACACTCTATCAGTGCAGTCTGAGATCGCAACTGATCCTCATACTGTGTAGCAGAAGAAGATGCACGAGCTCCTCTCGAGCTGGATGCCGACATCGCAGCACTGCCATAATAATCTCCGGGAGTCAGTCGAGAGCTAATACCAACTACCCGGCCCTTCTCGAAGGCATACTTGGTGGCATGCATTCATGCCGCCTCATCAAACTGACGGCCAATGGTCTGATTTGATGACTCGGTCTGACTCTCAGGCCGGGTCTGTGACGCTGCGGCCTCATATGACTCCTATAGTTGCAATTTAAAATTAAAATTGTGAATATATTATATGCAGTTAATTTTTAAACTTGAAAACAAATAATACTGACCACGATGTGACGCTGACGATCACCTCTGAGCTCCCCAGTAGCAGGATCACTATACATCCTCAGATATACGTCGTACTCCGTAATATCGGGGTGCTCGACAGCCTATAAGAATAAAAAATAAACTGTTAATATTTATAGTTATATAAAATATTTATAAATAATGTACGTACCAGATGTTGTCTATGAGTACTGAAAATATGAATCCCAGCTCGATGAGTCACCTCCTGTCTCCCCCGATTCTGCCTCCCAACCGATGATATCTTCTGAAAGGCATCACTCAACCAGTGCGCACATAATCTATCCCATACGTGGGATGAAATGTACTCTGGTCGGTGTGCTCAACATGACTCGTCAAAATCTGACACTCCTGCTTTCTTCATGGCAGCTTTTCTTAAATTGTGCAAAAACTGACGAAAGCGATCACGCGTGGCCACCTCCCATGCCTCGTGGATGGCGTCACGCATGGTATCCTCGATCGGATACCATAAACCCTACAAATAAATCAAAATATCAAGTTAGAAATGAAATAATTTTCAAAATAAAAATTATTTATTTACGTACATACCAACCAATGGCCGAACATGGCCTGCTGCACATCAATGGGAATCTACTCCCATGTGGTCCAAGGCTGAGAGAAATAGTTGTGCAAAATAGCGATGCCCTGTTCGACTGCTATATGCGGAAAACTGTAAAAATAATAAACATTTATTATGTGAATAGATTAATGAAATCTTAGTCAAATCCACAGGTTATCACACAGGTTATCACACCTCTGTGTGTGTGGATCAAACCTAAGACGTGGACGTCGCTCGGGGATGGGGTCAGGAATCATCAATCATGCAAGACCGCGCCCCCTCCGCGTACTCTCTGAAGCGCCTACAGGCTGAGGGTCATCTGCCAGCAACTCATCCGCATCGAAAGGCAGGTCAGCATCCGCCAACTCATGAAATGCGTCGTCGTCCATCTGAAACAGAAAATGTTAATGTTGTTAGAAAATAATTGATAATTACTATTATATATACATATATATTAGTTATGATTGTATATAACTACCATGGAATTCTATCAGTGTTCATCTTCATCGTCATCTTTATATATTTCAATGTCATCTTCATATTCCTCCTCAATATCATTGATATCCATTCGAGTTCAAGTTGCTTCATCTCTTACCATTTCAAATTCATATGTGACATCATTAACATCATCGTCATCATTGACTCTTAAATGTGGGGTGTCTTCATCGATACTCATGTCTCTTTGTAAAAAAGATTGATTTTGAGTACTCTCTTGAAAAACTTCAATTATTTGCACATCAGTGAAAGCACATTCACTTTGACTAAACTGATTGTCTCGAATTTTGATTTTTATTATACTCTACCAATCAGTCAAGTCTCTTGATGTAGCACAGTACTTTGCGTAATAAACTTGATGTGCCTATTGAGCCAATAAGAACGGTTCATTTACTATGAGAACACTTTTATATTTAATATCGATGATTCCATGAGTCGGATGAACACGCACGCCTCTCTCTGTATCCAACCACCGACATTTGAATATGGTTATGTAATGTTGTCCAAGATAACAGAGTTCGATGATTTCATCAAGTATGCCATAAAAGTCAACTTCATTTTCTCGATGATGAGATCCTCTCAAGCTAACTCCACTGTTCATTGTTTTTTTTTTGATTCCCCATATGTATGTGTGTGAAATCTAAATCCATTCACCAGATATGCATTATAAGTTTTAACAAGTTTGGAAGGTGGGTTACTCAATATACACAGCCGTTTGTCAATTTTATCAGCATGTCGAGACACCTGAAAATTTGTGAAATAATTATCAATATAGTAAACTATACATTGAATGAGTTGTTAAAAGATAAAGAATTTATGTTACCAGTTTTTGAAACCACTGAGAGAAATTTTTCTGTCGGCGTTCTTCGAGAGCAGCTGCTGTAATTTGTGTAATTTGTTTCTTGATATGATTATCATACAACCTATAAAAAAAAAGTTATTTACTGTAACATAAATGATAGAATAAGTGATATAAACACTTACAGTACAACTGATGTCATCTCTTCATAGTTGAGCAGAACATATGTATGAGCTCTGTGATTTTCATAATCTGAAATCCAGCGTTCATAAACTCCACCAAAACCAAGCTCTGGCTGGTTGAAAACAGATAATTTATTGTCGATTTCATCAATATTCCTCTCGTTCTATCCCATTCGGTTGTGTTTTGAAGGATACTCAGATTCAAAATAATGGGAGCAGAAAAAAGATATTTCCTCTTGCAAATAAGCTTCTGTAATAGATCCTTCAACAGATGCTTTGTTACGTACTTTTCTTTTCAATTTTTGCATGCATCTTTCAAATGGGTACATCCATCGAAACTGTACTAGACCTCCACATTTGGCTTCATATTGCAAATGTAACATCAAATGTTCCATTGATTCGAAGAAAGACGGCGGAAATATTTTTTCCAGTTTACATATAATTACAACAACATCTTCTTCAAGTTTTCATAGAGCATCATAATCTGTTGTAGCCGCACAAATGTCCCGAAAAAAATGATACATGTCTGTTATGGAATCCCAAATTACAGAATTCAACAGACCTCTTTATCCAATGGGTAGAAGTCTTTCCATTATAACATGACAATCATGACTTTTTAATCCAGTAATATGACCATTCTTTACACATCTACCCAAATTGGAAGCACAGCCATCTGTAAGTCTCAAATTTGCAATCCACTGACAAAATAATAAACGATTTTCTTTAGACAATGTATAAGCTGCTTTTGGTTTCAGTAACCTTTCTGTTCTGACATTCTCAAACAGTTCCAGTTCTGGACGCCTGCAAATTTGGGCAAGATCTAAACGTTCATTTACATTGTCTTTATTCTTTCATGGCGTATCCAAAACTGTATGAAACAAATTATCAAAATAGTTCTTCTCAATATGCATGACATCCAATATGTGACAGACCAACAAATCAGACCAATATGGCAAATCCCAAAATATACTACGTTTAATCCAATTGTGTTCTTTCCCAAAACCAGAAATTTTCTGTTGGTTTATTGTGGGACCAAAAGTGATGGGAGGTAATGAAAATACAACTGATTTTAACTCCGAACCTGATAGAATTTTTGGAGGTCCATCCCTTTCAACTGTTCCTTTTCTGAAATGAGATCTGTTTCTGTGAAAAGGATGATCAGCTGGAAGAAATTTGCGATGACAGTCAAAATAACAAGGTTTCTTTCCATGAATGAGCATAAATGATTTGTTCTCTCCCATATAGTAAGGACATGATTTATGACCATGTGTACTCCAGCCAGATAACATCCCATAAGCCGGGAAGTCACTAATTGTCCACATCAATGCTGCTCTCAGTATGAAATTCTGTTTCATAGCAACATCATATATACTGACACCAGTACTCCACAATAAACTTAATTCATCAATCAATGGTTTCAAATAAACATCAATATTCTTCTTCGGATATCCTGGAATTAGTAAAGTAAAAAAGATATATGGCTCCTTCATAAACATCCATGGAGGTAAATTGTACGGAGTTAAAAAAACAGGCCAACATGAATACTGACTACCATAAGATCCGAACGGACAGAAACCATCAGTGGAAAGGCCCAGTCGAACATTTATAGCTTCTAAAGCAAAGGATGGATGCACTCTATCAAAATGTTTCCATGAATCACCATCGGCTGGATGATTCAAGCTTTTATCGGTTGAAATATTTTCTTTATGCCATGACATCATTGTCTCTGTATTCTTAGACATGAATAAACGCAGAAGTCTGGATGTAAGCGGAAAATATCTCAACTGTTTTACAGGAATCAAACCAGACTTCCCATGTTGCCCTTCTTTATATCTCAGTTGCCCACATGTGGGAAAACTATCCAATGACTCATTTTCCCCAGAATATAAAATGCAGTCATTTGAACATGCATGAATCTTCTGACAAGTAAGTCTCAAATTTCGAACCAGCCTCTTACTCTCATAGTAATTTGCAGGCAAAACATTTTTTTCGGGTAACAGTGTTTTAAGCAAAGAAAATATCTGGTCAAAACAGGTGTTTGACATTCTGTTATCTGATTTGATAGCCATAAATTTTTCAACTGCTTCTAATTTGCTCATCTTGTAGCCAGGATATAATGCATCCTCAGCAGACCTCAACAACTCATAAAATTCAGACGGTGCCAACTCAGGATTTGAAGCTATATCAGCCAGAGTTTCTGTATGTTGAACAGATGAACCTGCAACATCATGTACTAAATCTTGAAACCGGGATGGATCCGGAATCAAGTTGGTATCACCTACTCTGGAACAGCGTTCACCGTGTTGACACCAAGAAACATAATCTAGTTGAAAACCAAAACTCAAGAGATGTCCCCCCACTTTGTCAAACGTGTCAAAAGTTCTCAATGCACATTTTCTACAAGGGCATTTTATTTTTCCTTCTGAAACAAATTCTGTATTTGATGCCGCAAATGATAAAAAAGTCTCCACACCCTCTATATATACTGGATTTAAACCAGAACCGTTTGGATTTCTATTTTGATTTATCCATATGCGGTCATCTAATAATGACTATTGACGACCTCGTTGTTCCATATTTTTCTATAAAATATTAAAGCATTACTGGTTTTGAATAATTTGTTAGAAAAAACACTCAAGCAAGGATAATTATAGAGTTTACATCAGACACGACTGACGCAAACTTTTTATTGAGATAGACCTAAAAATTGACCCTTTAAGAATTGAATATGTTGAGAATAAAGCAAAACCTATTACAAATATTGATAATTTTAATATTATATAAATTTTTTATTATTTTAATAATACTAATATTATTTTTTCATAAATATTAATTATATAATAATAACATTATTACATTATTAGTATATTTTATTATTAATATTAAAATAATATAATTTTCTATATTATATACAATTCTTCTTTCATCTGTGTGTTTAACATTTTGTCTCCACATGTAATATTTGCATTCACTTTCACCTCTCCATTGGTGAGTAGGTTGATAATTTTGAAAAAGAATGCAAATATTACATGTGGAGACAGAAAACACACAGATGAAAGGAGAATTTTATATAATATAGAAAATTATATTATTTTAATATTAATAATAATATATACCAATAATGTAATAATGTTATTATTCCTAATTATTGGTAATTATTACTAATTATTGGTAATTATTGGTAATTATTGGTAATTATTGGTAATTATTGGTAATTATTGGTAATTATTGGTAATTATTGGTAATTATTACTAATTATTGGTAATTATTGGTAATTATTAGTAATTATTGCTAATTATTCCTAATTATTGATAATTATTCCTAATTATTGGTAATTATTCCTAATTATTCCTAATTATTAGTAATTATTCCTAATTATTGGTAAATATTCCTAATTATTGGTAAATATTGACAAGTATTGGGAATTATTGGTAAATATTGACACTATTGGCAATTATTGGTAATTATTACTAATTATTGGTAATTATTACTAATTATTGGTAATTATTACTAATTATTGGTAATTATTGGTAATTATTGGTAATTATTGGTAATTATTGGTAATTATTGGTAATTATTGGTAATTAATGGTAATTATTGGTAATTATTGGTAATTATTGGTAATTATTACTAATTATTACTATTTATTACTAATTATTACGAATTATTCCTAATTATTGATAATTATTCCTAATTATTACGAATTATTGGTAATTATTGGTAATTATTGATAATTATTGGTAATTATTGGTAATTATTGGTAATTATTACTAATTATTGGTAATTATTACTAATTGTTACTAATTCTTACTAATTATTACTAATTTTTATTAATTATTTGAAATTATTTGTAATTATTGGTAATTATTACTAATTATTGGTAATTATTACTAATTATTACTAATTATTACAAATTAATACTAATTATTACTAATTATTACTAATTATTAATAATTATTGGTAATTACTGGTAATTATTGGTAATTATTACTAATTACTGGTAATTATTACTAATTACTGGTAATTATTACTAATTACTGGTAATTATTACTAATTACTGGTAATTATTGGTAATTATTTCTAATTATTACTAATTATTGGTAATTATTACTAATTATTGGTAATTATTACTAATTATTGGTAATTATTGGTAATTATTACTAATTATTAGTAATTATTGGTAATTATTGGTAATTATTACTAATTATTCCTAATTATTGGTAATTATTCCTAATTATTACGAATTATTACTAATTATTGGTAATTATTACTAATTATTGGTAATTATTACTAATTATTGGTAATTATTGGTAATTATTGGTAATTATTGGTAATTATTTGTAATTATTACTAATTATTACTAATTATTACTAATTATTACTAATTATTACAAATTATTCCTAATTATTGATAATTATTCCTAATTATTACGAATTATTGGTAATTATTGGTAATTATTGGTAATTATTGGTAATTATTACTAATTATTGGTAATTATTTCTAATTATTACTAATTATTGGTAATTATTACTAATTATTACTAATTATTGGTAATTAGTGATAATTATTACTAATTATTACTAATTATTGGTAATTAGTGATAATTATTACTAATTATTACTAATTATTGGTAATTATTGGTAATTATTACTAATTATTGGTAATTGTTGGTAATTATTACTAATCATTGGTAATTATTGGTAATTATTACTAATTATTACTAATTATTACTAATTATTACTAATTATTACTAATTATTGCTAATTATTGCTAATTATTACTAATTATTGGTAATTATTACGAATTATTGGTAATTATTACTAATTATTGATAATTATTACTAATTATTACTAATTATTGGTAATTATTACTAATTATTGGTAATTATTGGTAATTATTGGTAATTATTGGTAATTATTACTAATTATTACTAATTATTGGTAATTATTACTAATTATTACTAATTATTATTAATTATTATTAATTATTACTAATTATTGGTAATTATTGGTAATTATTTCTAATTATTACTAATTATTGGTAATTAGTGATAATTATTACTAATTATTGATAATTATTGGTAATTATTACTAATTATGGGTAATTATTGTTAATTATTACTAATTATTGTTAATTATTGGTAATTATTACGAATTATTGGTAATTATTACTAATTATTGGTAATTATTACTAATTATTGGTAATTATTACTAATTATTACTAATTATTGGTAATTATTACTAATTATTGGTAATTATTACTAATTATTGGTAATTATTGGTAATTATTGTTAATTTTTCCTAATTACTGGTAATCATTACGAATTATTACTAATTATTGGTAATCATTGTTAATTACTGGTAATTATTTGTAATTATTCCTAATTATTGGTAATTATTTCTAATTATTGGTAATTATTCCTAATTATTGGTAATTATTCCTAATTATTGGTAATTATTATTAATTATTGGTAATTATTCCTAATTATTGGTAATTATTCCTAATTATTAGTAATTATTCATAATTATTGGTAAATATTGACAATTATTTGCAATTCTTGGTAAATATTGGTAATTATTGGAAAAAAATATTGACAAATATTGAAAAATATTGGCAATTATTGAATATTGGGAATTATTAGTAATTATTACTAATTATTAGTAATTATTACTAATTATTTGTAATTATTATAAATTATTAATAATTAATGTTAATTATTTTTAATTATTATTAATTAATTGAAATTAATTTTAATTTTTCATAATTACTGCTAATTAATTGTAATTACAACTAACTATTTTAAATTAATTAGTGTTTAATTGTCTCTAATTACTGTTAATTATTAATACTTATTCATAATTATTTCTAATGAGAAATCAGAATAAAAAAATATAAAAATTTAAACTAAATAAATATAATAAATATTAATTTAAAATTCAGATAAAAACCTTAAACTTGATGTCAATATCGAGCCGCTGTAATTGTAGAACACCACCAACTGAATCCTCGAAGTCGGAAAAAAAAAATTACAACTAAAAGTCGTAAAAGATTCAGAGTGAAAAAATTGAAACGGTTGAGAGTTGAGAGTGGGGAAATTTTAATGGTTGGCAGTATTTATAGGTTGGATTAATGGCGACGAGCTTTTTTGCGACGGAAAACCCGTCGCAAATATCCTTATTTGCGACGGGTCCCGTCGCAAATAACCCTGACCGCATTTAATTATGGGCGGCATTAAAATGGTTATTTGCGACGGGACCCGTCGCAAATAACCCCTGCCGCCAGGGTATTTGCGACGGGACTGCAGTCCCGTCGCAAATAGGCTTTAACCGCCGCCAGTTATTTGCGACGGGGATAGAACCCCGTCGCAAATAACCCTGACCGCATTTAATTATGGGCGGCATTAAAAACGGTTATTTGCGACGAGTCCCGTCGCTAATAACCCCTGCCGCCTGGGTAGTTGCGACGGGGATAGAACCCCGTCGCAAATAACCTTCGCGCGGTTTGGCGCGCATTTCGCGTCAAACTATTTGCGACGGGTAAAAAAACCCGTCACAAATAACAAATTATTTGCGACGGGAATAGTTGCCCGTCGCAAATACTCCTTTGCGAAAGGTAGTTGCGATGAGAATTATTCCCGTCGCAAATACCCCGTCGTTATTAACCATTTTTCCCGTAGTGTACGTACCAATGTTTTTTCAAGTGAAGCGTTCCCCATCCTTGATTTATGGTAGGGGTACATTGGTTTTGCTGCTCGTTCCTTATTTTCAGCACTCATTTGTTGTTTCATAAATAAAAAGTGTCAATCAAAGTGATGAGTACACATATCATCAAACAACATATTACTAAACACAATATACCTGAAAAGACTGCTTCACACGAGTGCTTGTAAACACATCCCATGCTCCTTGGGTTATTAGGTGTGCATAAAGAAGAGGTAGGTGCAGTTTTATTTTCCATTCATCATCTTTAAGATGATATCTCGTTAAAATTGTGTGAACCCCTCTGTGAATCCTTCCAGCGACCCTTAATACCTTGTGCGAGTCATCTACTATAAATGCACTCTACAAGGGATGATTAAGAGTAAGCCAATGTTTCATTATTTTATTTTTTAATAAATTAAATAAATCATATCATAATGTTACCATAATATCTCCCCACATTAGTGTCTTAAACTCGGTGAAAACATGGTTCCACGACAGTACATCAGTCGACACGTGTTGTCGAGTGACGATTCCAATGTAACTACTGAACATGGCCTTGTTAGGGTTAACATGTTGGTCCCGCTTATTTCATCTGACCTCATATTTAATGTCTTTCACTTTTTCCTTAAGGATTTTTACTAACACCATCAAACTATGGAACTTCTGTTTTTTCTATGCCGCCAGTGTTTTGATGTCTACCATTTCCCCAATTTCAACATCTTCAATATGTTCCTCCTGAGCGCTAGCATCAGCATGTGTAGATGGTGGTTGTACCTCTGCACTGGGAGTAGCAGTAGGTTGAGAACCCTATTATTCCTCTACACTACAAGTAGCAGTAGGTTGAGAGACCTGTTGTGCCTCGGGATTGGGAGCATCATCATGTGCAGAAGTCATTATTTGCAGAAGTGGTTTAACATTTAATTTATATTACATAAAAGCAGTAGAGAACATATAATAACATAAGGTCACATGATGTATATTATAATAAAAATATAACCTGATTATTTAACTTACTTTTTTTAAAGTCTGGAGGGATTTGACCCCTCTATCGACTATCCAAATCCCTTCATTGTGGTATCCTCTGACATATAAAACACTATCTACATTGGGATCACTACGAAATGATTGTGACGGTCCAATGAAAGGGTCATCCTCCGTTGAATTTTTATCTGACCCTTTAGTGGTTTTGGTCGATAATAGAACAATTTTCCAATTTCAGTTTGTGGGATTTGGAACATAAAATACTTGTATTTCATGTGATTCTATTATAAACGATTCTTCTTTGTACCCTTCCTTATTGAAATCAACTTTCAAAAATCCTAATTCATCTATTTTAACATCACTCTTGGTATCAACCCACTTGCATTGAAAAATTAACACTTAGAATTTTTTATAATCCAACTCCCATGTTTGTTTAATGATTCCAAAGTATGACATGTTCGCATAAATTGGATTTCTATCCTTAGCACCAGAAACATGCATTTATTTAGACACAGGTGTAACTCCACTATTCTGCAGGGTACTGTCTTCATCATGTTCATTAGTATATAATGTATAACCATTAATTACATAAGCATTGTAAGATAATACATACACACTTGGTCCTCCGGCTAGTCATCAAAGTCGTTCTAAAATTGAGTCTGAATTTTCATCTGAATACTTAAGTATATGGTTCTGAAACCATCCTATAAACTTTTTATTATGTGTATTTGATATCTATTTTTCAGCCCTTGATGGATTCAAATGCCTAAGAATTTATTTGTGGGTTTTAACATATGGGTCAACGTTGAAACTATTATGAAAAATGTAAAGGTGATAATTCTCTTAATCTATAATATTGATTTCGACAACCTCTATTCAAAAAATTCCTTCACCCGTAAGCTGCCCAGTGTGTCTAGGTTTCGATAGACCAATGCTTTCCGCACCAGACTGGTATTCGGTACAGAATTCAATGGCTTCCTCGACAATATATCGCTATGTAATACAACCCTCTAGCCAAATTTGATTTTTTGATATACCCTTTCAAAATCTTCATATATTTTTCAATGGGGTACATCCATCTATGGTGTACAGGACCATATAGTCAAATCTCTCTCACCAATTGAACCATCATATCAAAGAATTTTGGCAGGAATGGAATTTCCAATTCACATAATATAATGTCAATTTCTCTTTCTATAGTAGGAAATTTTTTTGGGTCTATAACATTGATTCATATAGCTTTGAAGAATAAATAGAGCTTCCTTAATTTATGACATACATTCTTGGTAAAAATGAAATGTAAATCTATAGGAATTAGATCTTGCATAAAGACATGACAGTCATGTGATTTCAAACCCTTTAACTTTAAATCTCTTATTGAAATGATGTTCTTGATATTTGATAAATACCCCTTTGGAACCTTTACATCATTCAAGAAGTTGAAAAACTGATATCTCTCCTGCCTGGAAAGAGTGCAAGCAGTGGGAGAAAGAAATGTTCGTTTTTCACTCTTCATTGGTGCTAACTCTTCTCGTATTCTCATGTCAACCATGTCCAACCTATCCTTAATACCATCCTTTGTTTTGTTGGGTGAATTTAGCAATGTGTCGATGAAACTATCATATATATATTTTTCAACATGCATAACATCAAGAAAATGTATGATGTATAGAGAATTACAGTATGGTAATTCAAAAAAAACTGATCTCGTTTTCCAACTGGTTTTCATAAGGTTTTTCGAAAATGGTTTACCAAAAGTAGTGTCCACATATTTTACTTTATTAAACAATTGATCACCTGTTAGTGGAGATGGTGTTGTACATTATTTTTAACTTCCATCGGATGATGTTGTCCAAGATCGATACTTATGTCATCGAGGTAGAAATATGTGATGCCCTAGAAACACGGTTTTCGATGAATGTTTCAACCTAATTGACTGTGAACCTTGTTCGTAAATGGGACACCCTTGAGTTTCTTTAATGTTATATCCTGAAAATTTTCCATAAGCAAGAAAGTCATTTATCATCCCATACAATATATCTCTCAAATTGAAATCTTCATTTCTATAAGCATCATACAACATAACACCTAAATCCCACAATAATTTCAAATCCTCAATTAATGGAGAAAAATATACATCAATATCATTACCTGGTTGTTTTGGTCATGATATAAGCATAGATAACATGATGTATTTTCATTTCAATCATAATCATGGTGGTAAGTTATAATTTACCAACATAACCAGCCATGTACTATGAGTGCTACTTTGAAAACCAAAAGGATTAACTCCATTTGTAGATAATGCAAGATGAAGGTTTCTCCGCTCATTTACAAATTTAGGATACTTGTGATCAATTCTCTTCCACTGAGGAGATTCAGTTGGGTGATATAGTTTTCCATCTTTATTTCTTGTATTTATGTGCCACATCAATTGCTCTGCAGTCTCCTCACTTCCATATAAGAGCATAAACCTTGGAATGATTTGAAAGTACCATACAACTTTCGTAGGACCAGATTCATATTTCTTGTATCAAAAAGCACCACACTTTAGGAATTATATAAGTGATTTTTGGTCTTTGAGAAATAGTATAAAGTCATCCAGGCATGCATGTATTCTTTCATAGATCATACCCATCTATCATAGCATTCGTTTGGCATTGTATATTCAGATCAGGAGCTCATTATCTTCTAGGATCATGTCATTCAGAAGAGAAAGTAGTTATTTAAAACTGGCGTCACTCCATTCGTTGCCTTCTTTCAAATTATATAGCTTCAATACGGCTGACAATGCTGTATATTTAGTGCAACCAGCATATAATGGCGTATGTCTTTACACAACTCTTTAACTTCTCAAACAATTTTGGTAAATCACGAATGTAACGACCCAAACCTTTGTTAATGAAAATACCTCTTGATCTAATTAAATGTCTTAATATGTGAAATGGTTATACAACACATGCACTTCTTTTTTTTGGATTTTAAAATACAGTTAAGAATTGTGATCATTGCTTTTGTAGCCGTTGAATATTGATCACATTATTAGTATAAATATGGTCTTTAACAAATCCAATTTACTCAGACAAAGGAAGTGATGACCTCATCCAGTAGACGTGCCTCATACGAAGCCCATTTTTCAGAGCTCGAAAAAGAGTTGGCATCATTGGGCTTCGCTCTTGACCAAGCCCAAGTCGAGCATTAACAGGTTAAGCTCGAGCGGGACCACCTATGAGAGAAGTGGAAGTTAATAGAGATCACCACGCGAGCAATGTTATCTGAGCCACCCCAAGAGTTTGTCACCATTGAACACCTCACCCTTCGGTCTTATGCAGGTGTTATAAGGGGTTATGTAACAAGACCCTAGTACTATGGTTATGTACTTTATTTTGGTATATAATAATGAATATACTTTCATTTTATTATTTTTACCTTGTAAATAGTTTTTAAATCACAAATATTATTTTTAGTTAATATTCAACTAAGAAATAAATTTTGATGAATTAACGGATTTTTGTATTAAATAACATTTTAATAAAATATTATTATTATTATTATTAAATTAATTTTTATTAAATATAAATTATCGTATAATTTTATGAATGCAATTGTAATTTTTATTAAGGTTCGAAAGCCATTTTTGTCAAAACCCGTGAATTTTCGATAAATGTTGATTTTTATTTTAAAAGTGAAAATTAACATATTTAGAAAATTATTTATATAAAATAAATATTATTTCTGGAATCAAGACTTCGAAATTATCCAATGGTGAATTTTTCATAATTTTCTGAGAAATTTAAATTTTTGGGTAAAAATTAAATACTGTTTAAATATATAATGTGTTTTATGACATCATAATGACCCAATAGTGATGTAATAAAATACTATAACCTTTATGTTCGGCCAATATATGTTTTACCAATAAAATAATGTGATTTTGGGTTTGTTTGACTCATTTTACAAAGCATTAATGGACCCTTCAAGACTTATTAAACATCTTGTCTTTTTAAATTGTTTTCCTTGGGAGTGTGACTCACCTCCACATAATCAACCCCATTATTTTAATAATTTCAGACTTTGACCTTATAAAATATTTTTTTACACTTCCCTTTTACAAAAACTATGGGTAAAAACTATGGGATGGTTTGTGGTTTGGATTAGTTTAATGTGAGGTGTCCCAAACCTAAATAATAAATAATTCTATCACCTTTCCTATATAAACTCACCCAAGATCTCACTTCCTCCTCACTCAAAGCCTTCATATTTCATCCAACCTCTTCCATAATCTCTCTAGAATCCTCCCAAGGTGACCCAAGCTCCCAAGAAGCCTCTCTCAAGCCTCTCTCAAGCCTTTGGAAGCACACTTCCAAGTAAGGGTTTTTTCTTCCTTTCTCATTTTTTCTAATATTCTTTAAATTGTTATGCCCTTTTAATTTAAATTATAAATGTTGGGTTATGGTTTCTCACCTCCCCCGTACTTCCCTCTTTATGTTTGAATGATGGGAGACCCCTTTCTCTCTCATTAAATTCCTCACATGTACACCCGTTACTATGCTGAAATTCTGAAAGGAATTTCTCTCTCCTCTTTTACATTCAAGAAATTATTTTGTATCATGAATCTAAATTACATTAAATTTGTTAGTACATGTATCTATATGACCCCCTTACTGTACATGTCATGTAAATATGATGAGACACCCCTTTCACTCTCATCAATCATCATTATGAGTTCTTATGTCACGTCGTTATGTTGCCGAAATTGCACCGCGTTTTTCCAAGCCAAAGTCATTGTGTAGTGAATACCATGCTCATTTCTCTATCAAGGGTATTCACATTTATGAAAATTTAATTATTGTTTAAATAGTTTCATGTATATATTCCACATTCATTAATCGTGGAATAAATGATTATGTTGAATGATTCAATAATTTATGATCTATATGGCACACTTATACATGAAATGAAATGTCTAAGAAGGGTGCGCCCTGATAGCGCTCCAATGAATTGGGTAAAGTATAGTATCATGATACTTTATGTGAACTTGGTGTTGACTCATGCTAATTCAATTGCAATGAGGGTTTACTTGTGCTCCATGTGCAATGAGGGTTTACTCATGCTCTATGTGCAATGAGCCTTGGCTCATGCTAATTCCATGTTAAAAGTTGTTGCCACATTTCCATGTTATGATTATCATGCTTTATCATGACTTTATGTTTATGCTTCTCTTATTCTCTATTTATATTCCTGTTTTCTAACATGTATTGTATTCCTCATGTTATTCCATTTTTATTCCCTTACTGGGCTTTGTAGCTCACCCTTTTCTTATGCATGTCCTCAGGTTATCCCATGCAATGATAAGTACGAGGGAATGTAGTGGTCATGTAAAGGAATTTTTAAATAAAGATGTTGCATGTTTCATGTTTTAATTTGTTATGTAATAATCCTAAGCCCCAAAGACACTAAACCTCTCAATCTTCTATGTTGTATCAAGTGAAGTTCATGTAATAAATTATGTTTAATTATGTAATAAAAAGTTGGGTTGTCATAACAAATTTCATCTTCAACTATCTTTATAATTTCCTCAATATGATATTCATCATAATTCACATCTGTAATCACATCATCGATACGGTCTTCTTTATTTTTTACACTTGTAATCATATCAGATGATCCATAAAATGCATTGTTATCTCAGTCACTACCTACATTTTCTTTTTCCCGTGTTTATTCCAACATTTATAACTTAGATCTATTCTGTGATAGATCATGTGTTCTTCCAACTCCTCTAGACTAATATTTATTAAATAAAAACAATGTAAACACAGACAAAGGATTTGAGAAGGGTTATATGCGTGATCTTTTGCAAACTTGATGAACTCTTCCACGCCATCTTCATACTCTTTTTTCAAACGATTGGCATCCATCCATCCTTTGAAAACTATTTATAAAATCACACTTGATATCCCATTAAAAAACCATCTACTTACACAAATTCCTCTTTAAAATAATACACCTTTTTTAAAATAAATCAATCAGTTCCAAACACTCTTTCACAAAACCACAATTCCATTTTTAAAGTAGTCAAGGCAACTTCATGACCCAACAATCTTAATCATTTAAAATGAGCGACAACCCTATAAGAAAAATTTCAAAACACTAGAATCATTTTAAAAAATCCACTTAGGTATTTTCACGAAGACATAAATCCCAAGAAAGACACTTTATAAAAGATACATATAAAACACCTTGACTCATCCCAAATCAATCTATCTTGTATGATTCCATCATATTATTCCAAAGGTTGGTGTAATAATAATAATTTTCATAATCATTTGATATTTTACTCTTCGCCATTGGATATCCCTTATCCATGCTTCCATTGTCCATTTATATCAATTATCTTTCACCACAACACCAGAGTCCCAATGAATATGTTTCATATTCAATGACCACACTCACAACCATGAAACACTCGTGTTCCAGATTACTATAAACACTGCATTATCCTAATGATCCTTGGATCACACCAAATCAATTGGTTGTACACCCCAAGAGCAATGTATATGTATCTCACATGAAGTACTATTGGTTACTTCCTTTATAAATACACCTAAGAAAATCTATAAGCATGAACCCATTACATAATCAAAAAAAATTCAATTGTCATTCCTTTCACACAAAGAATTTCCCTATGCCACTCATTACTAGAAGAAACTATGTTGCTTTCCCGATCCTTTTAAGTAGATCACGTCTCAAGTCAAAATAAGAAAAGAACTATGGTACTAAACTAATAGATGGTATGATTTTTCATAGTCTATTTTCTAAAATCTTCAAAAATAATTTATAAATGACATTACAAAGACTAGTCATTCTAAAATCCTTAACTGAACTCATATCAGTAACCTCTAGAATCAAAGTGATGAGAGTATCATTATAAGTCTCAAGAGAATTATTACCTCTCCAAAACTCATTCATGAGGTTAACAACATCAAGTCCTAAAATAGTCTAGAACCTTTTAAAGAAATTTTCATAAAGAAAATCTAGGTTTGGTACCTTTTATGGATGCATCAACCTAAATGTGACGAACACTTCATAATATTGAATATCAATAGTTAATAATTCATTCATATAATTTTTTAAAGTTGTAATAAAATAATAATTTAGATATTTAGATATAAAAGTATGACGAGAATAAAATATAATTTGATAATCACTTGAATTATCATTCGTCCCTTTATGGGGATTCACCATAGAGTGCTTGTGGGTGAAAGGATTCATTACATGTGTTGTTATGGTTATTTGAAAAGGGTGTCTAGAAAGTGTCTCGTGTAGATTTGGATAGGTAGGTCTAAAAAAAGATATGTTTCCCTTTTAACTCAATTTATCCCCTTATAAAAATATCAATGTATTCCCCTATGAAGTAGGATTGTCATCTAAACAACATAAATTACATGTGGTGTGTAATGTCTCAAAGTTTCATTAATGGAAATCCCTCTTGATCTAATTAAATGTCTCTTTATGTTTATATAAAATGTCAACTTCTTTGGTTTTATGTTAAGAATTTTGACCATTGCTAATATAGTCATTGAACAGTGATCACATGATTAGTATAAATATAGGGCTTTAACAAATCCAATTTACTCAGACAAAAGAAGCAATGGCCTCGTCCAGTAGAATTGCTCCTTACGAAGCCCATTTGTCGGAGCTCATAAAAGAGGTGGCATCTTTGGGCTTCACTCTTGACCAAGCCCAAGCTGAGCTTCATCATGTCAAGCTCTAACGGGACCATCTACGAGAGAAGTTGAAGTTGATAGAAATCACCACTCGAGCGATGTTATCCGAGCCACCCCAAGAGTCTGTCACCATCGCACACCTTACCCTAAGGTCTTATGCGGCTGTTTTAAGGGGTTATGTAACTAATCTATAGTACTATGTTCATGTACATTATTATTGTATATAATAATGAATATAATTTCTTGTCATTATTGATACATTGTAAATAGTTTTTAAAGTACAAATGGTGTTTTTTAGTTATTATTTAATTAAGAAATTTATTTTATTAAATTAAGGGATTTTCGAATTAAATAATATTTTAATAAAATATTATTATTATTATTAGATTAATTTTATTATATATAAATGATCATGTAATTGTATGAATTCAATTATAATTTTTATTAAGGGTTGAAATCCATTTTTGTCAAAACCCATGATTTTTTTATAAATGTCGGTTTTTATTTTAAAAGTGAAAATTAAAGTTTTTAGAAAAAAAATTAGATAAAATAAATGTTATTTCTGGAATTAGGACTTCGAAATTATCCAACGGTGAATTTTTCATAATTTTCTGAGACAGTCAAATTTTTGAGTAAAAATTAAATATCGTTTAAATATATAATGTGTTTTATGACATCATAATGACCCAATAGTGATGTAATAAAATACTATAATCTTTATGTTCATCCAATATATGTTTTACCATTAAAATAATGTGATTTTGGGTTTTTTTGACTTACTTTTCAAAGCATTAATGGACCCCTCAAGACTTATTAAACACCTTGTATTTTTAAATTAATTTCCATGGGAGTGTGACTCACCTCCACATAAGCAACCTTATTATTTTAAGAAGTTCGGACTTTGGCCTTATAAAATATTGTTTTCCTATTCCCTTTTCCAAAAACCATGGTCAAAAACCATGGGATGGTTTGTGGTTTGGATTAATTTAATATAAGGGGTCCCAAACCTAAATAATAAAGAATTCTCTCACCTTTACTATATAAACCCACCCAAGATCTCACTTCCTCCTCACTCAAAACCTTTGGAGTTCGTCCAACCTCTGCCCAACTCTCTCTAGAATCCTCCCAAGGTGCCCCAAGCTCCCAAGAAGCCTCTCACAAGCCTCTCTCTGGCCTTTGGAAGCACACCTCCAAGTAAGGGTTTTTTCTTCCTTTCTCATTTTTGTCCAATATTCTTTAAGTTGTGTTGCCCTTTTAATTTCAATTATTAATGATGGGGTATGGTTTCGCACCTCCCTCATACTGCCCTCTTTATGTTTTAATGATGGAAGACTCTTTCTCTCTCATTAAATGCATCCCATGTACACCCGTTACTATGCCGAAATTCCGAAAGGAACTTCTCTCTCCTCTTTTACATTCAAGCAATACTTTTGTATCATGAATCTAAATTCCATTAAAATTATTGGTACATGTATCTATATGACCTCCTTACTTTCCATTAAATTTAGATATTATGAGGAACCCCTTTCTCTCTCATCAACCTTTTTTTATGAATTCTTATGTCACGCCGTTACGCTGCCAAAATCGCACCGATTTTCTAAGCCAATGCCATTGTGTAGTGAATACCATGCTCATTTCTCCATCAAGGGTATTCACCTTTATGCACATTTACTTGTTGATTATAAAGTTTCATGTATGAATTCCACATTCCTTCATTGTGGAATAAATTATTATGTTTTATGAATCCATGTTTTATGATCCATGTGGCACACTTATGCATGAAATAAAATGTTTAAGAAGGGTGCACCCTTATAGCACTCCAATGCATTGGGTAAAGTATAGTATCATGATACATCATGTGAAATGAGTGTTGACTCATGCTAATTCCAGTGCAACTAGGGTTTACTCGTGCTTTATGTGCAATGAGGATTTACTCATGCTCCATGTGCAATGAGCCTTGGCTCATGCTAATTCCATGATAAGTGTTGTTGCCACATTTCCATGTTATGATTATCATGATTTATCATGCCTTTATGTTCATGTTTTTCTTATGCTCTATTGATATAACTATTGTCTAACATGTATTGTACTCCTCATGTAATTCCATGTGTACTCCCTTACTGGTCTTTATAGCTCACCCTTTTCTTATGCATGTCCTCAGGTTATCCCATGCAATGCTAAGTACGAAGGAATGTAGTGGTCATGTAAAGGAAGTTTTCGATAAAGATGTTGTATTGCATGTTTTAAGTTTTTATGTAATGATCCTAAGCCCCAAAGACACTAAACCTCTCGATCTTCTTTGTTGTATCAAGTGAAGTTTTATGTAAATAAATCGTGTTTAAGTTTGTAATAAAAACAGGGTTGTCATAGTTGGTATTAGAGGATAGGTTTAGTAATTTTTGGGATTAGGATTAGAAAACCCTAGTAAAGACTTAGAGACAAGACTAAGTATAATAAAAAGCATCCCTAAGTTTTGGTAAGTATTGAGTAAGTGGATTATCAAGCAAATACATCCCTGTCTGGATACGAGCAGGTAGAGGCGGCTCTGGCACAGATGTATCCTAGGGGTAAAACCCGAAAACACCGCTTTGAGCTAGACTCAAACGGGAACTGGTGAACAACAACGGGCCTTGCTGCACTCTTGGTTACAATGCTCCCGGGGGATATGCTTTGGTAAATTCACAAGCTTAGTATGAACCCTTATTAAGGGAATAAAAAAATGCCCCTAAGAATATATGTTAGAAAGTAGATCATGGAAAGCCTAGATTGAAGCCTATAGACTCATGAGTTAAGGAAATAAAAGTTTATTTATAAGTCATCAACTTTTGTCTTTGGATTACCCATTATGTGTTACCCCTAACTTTCCTTTTATTCCAGCCAATAGCCGGTAATAGGAGGACTCGGGCTAACAACCATTGTGAAGATCAATGTGATGATTGTACTAATGAGATGCCCAATCCAATGGGAGCGGGAATCACGAACTTTTATACGCTTCTCTCTCAGCTAACTCAAGTTTTGAATAGAAACACGGGTCAAGAGGAACATCCAAACCCCCCTAAGAAGGAACAAGTCTCTATCGAGAGCTTCATGAGGCAAAGGCCTCCTACTTTTAGTGGATCATCTGATCCCACGATCGCTGAACAATGGATCAACTCCATTGAAAAGATCTTCTCCATCCTTCAATGTTCTGAATAAGAGAAGGTTCTCCTGGCTGTTTATCGTATGGAGGGTGAAGATGATCAATGGTGGACGTTGATCAAAAATACGAAGCATGAGGAGGAGATCGAGGCATTGGAATGGAAGGATTTCTGGAAGATGTTTTTCGATAAATATTTTTCACGCACCCTCCGACTTAAGATAGAAAGGGACTTCCCTTCCCTCAAGCAAAAAGATGAAGAATCTGTTGGAGCGTATGAGGTAAACTTCACAAGGCTTGCACAATACGCTTCTGGCTTTGTCGTTACCCCCGAATGCAAGGTTGACAGCTTCTTTGGTGGGCCGAAGCCTAGCTTGCGGAAAGCATTAGTGATCCGTCACTTCGACAGCTATGAGGAAATTGTCTGATGTGCCCTCAAGGTCGAAATGGATATCGGTGAATCACAGGGGTATCATGGGGACAAGAAGCGTAAGGTGGACTTTAATGTTGGTGGTCCGATGGATAAATCCAACAGTGTTAAGAAGATCCAGCACCCCACTTTCCAAAAGTGCGGAAAGAAGCACCCTGGAAATTGCCTTAAGGGGACGAGAAAATGCTTCAGGTGTGGAAGAGAAGGGAACCTAGCTGTTAATTGTCGGCAAGAAAGACCTGCGGCTGAGACAGAGGAGAGGAACACTCCATTTGAACCTCAACGCGTTGTTCAATGCTACAAATGCAAAGAACCGGGTCATTTTTCAAATTAGTGCCCTAATACAAGGGTTTTTTGAGGCAACCAACAACCTCCAAGGTAGCAAGGAAGAGCCTTTGCCATCACTTCTGCTGAAGTGAACCCCGACAACGAAGTGGTGACAGGTACGCTAGTTATTCATTCAATAATAGCGAACTTACTTTTCGATTCAAGTTCTACGCATTCTTTTATATCTAGAAAGTTTAGTAGAACAATCCCAACACCACCACAAATCATGGAAGTAAAGATGTCGGTGAGTATGGAAAATGGGGCAATCATTGAATCCCATGAATATAAGTCCTCCCCTGTTATAATCTGTGGATTGAATTTCCTGGCGAACCTCGTCATACTCCCTCTGGTGGAATTTTATGCAATTCTTGGCATGGATTGGCTTTCCTTATATAGAGCCCACATAAATTGTCAGGAGAGGGAAATAACACTCCATATGGAGAATCGACCCCTGATTCTTTACAAGTGTCAGGAGGAAGATGAATCTTCTTTAGCTCCATCATCTCAAGCATGGATATTACTGCCCTATGAGCACGCATATCTGGCTCAGATGATTGAGTCCAAAGAAGAAACCATCCTTGAAGAAATGCCTATTGTGAGGGAATTCGCTGAAGTGTTTCCCGAGGAAATGCCTAGTCTCCCTCCTAGAAGGGATGTTGAATTCTCAATTGAACTTATACCTAGGGATTTACCAATATCCAAGACTCCATATAGAATGGCTGTTGTAGAGCTTGAAGAGATGAAGAAACGACTACAGGAGAATATGAATAAAGGGTTTATACGCCCAAGTGCTTCACCATGGGGTGCACCAGTCCTCTTCGTTAAGAAGAGGGATGGTTCAATGCGGCTTTGCATCGATTATCGTGAACTTAACCAAATCAGGATAAAGAACAAGTATCCTCTCCCAAGAATTGATGACTTGTTCGATCATCTGCGTGGAGCACAATACTTCTCCAAGGTGGAATTGCGGTCGGGATATTATCAAGTAAGGGTGATGAAGGAAGATGTCCCCAAGACTTCTTTTCGTACAAGATACGGGCACTATGAATTCATAGTAATGCCTTTCGGACTCACCAATGCTCCAGCAATATTCATGGACTTGATGAATAGAGTCTTTAGAGATTACCTTGACAAATTTGTGGTAGTATTTATAGATGACATTCTAATATACTCCAAAACCAAGGAGGATCATGAGGAGCATTTAAGAACTGTACTAGAGACTTTGCGCAAGGAGAAGCTCTATGAAAAGTACAACAAGTGTGAGTTCTGGTTGAAGGAGGTCTCATTCTTGGGTCATATCATCACAAGCAATGGGATATCTGTGGACCCCTCCAAAACAGATGCAATTGAGGGATGGCCAAGGCCAACATCGGTAATAGATATCCGTAGCTTCTTGGGGTTAGCTGGATATTATCGACGATTTGTGAGAAATTTCTCATGATTTTCCAACCCTCTTACCAAGCTAACTCGAAAGGGAATAAAGTTTTCTTGGAGTGATGAATGCGAAGAAAGCTTCAAGGAGTTGAAAAGAAGGCTTATCATTGCGCTCGTGCTCACTTTACCCACAAGTGGGGAACTTTTTGTGGTATTTAGTGATGCTTCAAAGAAGGGCTTAGGTTGTGTGCTGATGCAGAATGATAAAGTGATATCCTATGCCTCAAGGCAGTTGAAAATCCATGAGCGAAACTTTCCAACACATGATCTAGAGTTGGCGGCTGTGATCTTTGCCTTGAAAATCTGGCGGTATTATCTCTATGGAGAGAAATGTGAGATATATACTGACCACAAGAGTCTTAAATATATATTCACATAGAAAGAGCTTAATATGCACCAGAGAAGATGGATAGAGCTCATCAAGGATTGTGATTGTTCAATACATTACCACCCTGGGAAAGCGAACAAGGTGGCAGATGCCCTAAGTAGAAAAGGATCCAATGATTCTATCAATGATGAGAATTGAGAAGGATCCAATCTTCTTAGACTTGATGAAGATGGACATGGGAATCATAGAGAAGGGAACATCATCAATCCTTTCACAAATGATTACTCAGCCGTCTCTTTTGGAAAGGTTAAAGGATGCTCAAAAGGATGATGTGGGAATTCAAGAAAAAGTGGGAGCTATCGAAAAAGGGAAATCCTCAGATTTTAATGTTAATGAAGAAGGAATTGTGCGGTTTGGGAAAAGACTATGTGTTCCATAAAGTCTGGAGCTGAAGAAGGAACTTTTGGTTGACGCACATAGTTCAAATTTCTCTATTCACCCAGGGAGCACAAAGATGTATCGAGATCTCCGAGAAAACTTTTGGTGGGATAATATGAAGAAGGAGATCGCTAAATATACATCAAAGTGCCTGGTCTGTCAGCAAGTGAAGGCAGAGAGGTAGAAGTCTAAGGGGATGATGCAACTATTGCCCATACTAGAATGGAAATGGGAAAAAATCACCATGGACTTTGTCACTGGACTTCCAAGGACATCAAAAGGCAACAATTCAATATGGGTTGTTGTGGATCATCTTACAAAGACTGCACACTTCATTGCTATTCGTGATAATTTTTCATTGGATCAACTGGCACGGATATATATCAGGGAAGTGGTAAGGTTGCATGGAGTACCATTATCTATTGTGTCTGACCGAGATCCAAGATTCACCTCTAAGTTTTGGAAGATTCTTCAACATGCTCTGAATACTGAACTGAACTTCAGTACGGCCTATCATCCTCAAACTGATGGCCAATCCGAGCGGACTATTCAAACACTTGAGGACATGTTGAGAGCATGCTCAATGGACTTTAAAGGAGGATGGGATCAACATCTTCCTCTGGTTGAGTTCTCTTATAATAACAGTTTCTACTCAAGCATCCAAATGGTACCATATAAAGCCCTGTATGGGAAAAGGTGCAGAACACCGGCATGTTGGGATGAGGTCGGTGAACGTAAGCTGCTTGGACCAAAAATGGTCGAGGAAATGGTGGAGAATGTGAAAACCATTCAGCAGCATATCAAGGCAGCTCAGAGTCGACAGAAGAGTTATGCAGATAATCATCGATGAGACCTTGAGTTTAAAGTTGGAGACATGGTTTTTCTATGCATATCTCTGTGGAAGAAGGTCATGAGGTTTGGAAAGAAAGGGAAGTTAAGTCCAAGGTACATCGGCCCCTTCGAGATTCTTGATCGTGTCGGGGTTGTGGCCTATCGACTAGCACTTCCACCTACTATGGCCAAAGTACATGATGTCTTTCATGTATCCCTCTTAATAAAGTACATACCAGACCCTTCACATGTACTCTCTTCTGAGGTGGTATAATTGGAAGATGATCTTTCTTATGAGGAGCAACCAGTGGAGATCTTAGATCGTAGAGAAAAAGTTCTATGAAATAAGATAATACCCCTCGTCAAGGTGTTGTGGAGAAACCACAAGTTTGAAGAAGCGACTTGGGAATCGGAGGAAATGATGAAGCTGAGTTACCCACATCTATTTTAGTGTGGGAAAAGGAAAATTTCGAGGGTGAAATTTCTTAAGGGGGGAATATTGTAACAACCCAAAGTTTCATTAATGGAAATCCCTCTTGATCTAATTAAATGTCTCTTTATGTTTATATAAAATTTCAACTTCTTTGGTTTTATGTTAAGAATTTTGACCATTGCTAATATAGACATTGAACAGTGATCACATGATTAGTATAAATATAGGGATTTAACAAATCCAATTTACTCAGACAAAAGAAGCGATGGCCTCGTCCAGTAAAATTGCTCCTTACGAAGCCCATTTGTCGGAGCTCGGAAAAGAGGTGACATCTTTGGGCTTCACTCTTGACCAAACCCAAGCTGAGCTTCATCACATCAAGCTCGAACGGGACCGTCTATGGGAGAAGTGGAAATTGATAAAAATTACCACTCGAGTGATGTTATCCAAGTCACCCCAAGAGTCTGTCACCATCGCACACCTTACCCTTAGGTCTTATGCGGCTGTTTTAAGGGGTTATGTAACTAATCGATATTACTATGTTCATGTACATTATTTTTTTATATAATAATGAATATAATTTCTTGTCATTATTGATACATTGTAAATAGTTTTTAAAGTACAAATGGTGTTTTTTAGTTATTATTTAATTAAGAAATCTATTTTATTAAATTAAGGGATTTTCGAATTAAATAATATTTTAATAAAATATTATTATTATTATTATTAGATTAATTTTATTATATATAAATGATCATGTAATTGTATGAATGCAATTATAATTTTTATTAAGGTTTGAAAGCCATTTTTGTCAAAACACGTGAATTTTTTATAAATGTCAGTTTTTATTTTAAAAGTGAAAATTAAAATATTTAGAAAATTTTTTAGATAAAATAAATGTTATTTCTGGAATCAGGACTTCGAAATTATCCAATGGTTAATTTTTCATAATTTTCTGAGATAGTCAAATTTTTGAGTAAAAATTAAATACCGTTTAAATATATATTGTGTTTTATGACATCATAATGACCCAATAGTGATGTAATAAAATACTATAATCTTTATGTTCAGCCAATATATGTTTTACCATTAAAATAATGTGATTTTGGGTTTTTTGACTTACTTTTCAAAGCATTAATGGACCCCTCAAGACTTATTAAACACCTTGTCTTTTTAAATTAATTTTCATGGGAGTGTGACTCACCTCCACATAAGCAACCTTATTATTTTAAGAATTTCGGACTTTGTCCTTATAAAATATTTTTTTCCTCTTCCCTTTTCCAAAAACCATGGGCAAAAACCATGGGATGGTTTGTGGTTTGGATTAATTTAATATAAGGCGTCCCAAACCTAAATAATAAAGAATTCCCTTATCTTTCCTATATAAACTCACCCAATCTCCCACTTCCTCCTCACTCAAAACCTTTGGAGTTCGTCCAACCTCTGCCCAACTCTCTCTAGAATCCTCCCAAGGTTCCCCAAGCTCCCAAGAAGCCTCTCACAAGCCTCTCTCTAGCCTTTGGAAGCACACCTCCAATTAAGGGTTTTTTCTTCCTTTCTCATTTTTGTCCAATATTCTTTAAGTTGTTTTTCCCTTTTAATTTCAATTATTAATGTTGGGGTATGGTTTAGAACCTCCCTCATACTTCCCTATTTATGTTTGAATGATGGAAGACCCTTTCTCTCTCATTAAATTCATCCCATGTACACCCGTTACTATGCCGAAATTTCGAAAGTAACTTCTCTCTCCTCTTTTACATTCAAGCAGTACTTTTGTATCATGAATCTAAATTCCATTAAAATTGTTGGGACATGTATCTATATGACCTCATTACTGTCCATTACATTTAGATATGATGAGGAACCCCTTTCTCTCTCATCAACCTTTTTTTATGAATTCTTATGTCATGCTGTTACGCTGCCAAAATCGCACCGATTTTCTAAGCCAATGTCATTGTGTAGTGAATACCATGCTCATTTCTCCATCAAGGGTATTCACCTTTATGCACATTTACTTGTTGATTATAAAGTTTCATGTATGAATTCCACATTCCTTCACCGTGGAATAAATGATTATGTTTTATGAATCCATGTTTTATGATCCATGTGGCACACTTATGCATGAAATGAAATGTTTAAGAAGGGTGTGCCCTTATAGCGCTCCAATGCATTGGGTAAAGTATAGTATCATGATACATCATGTGCAATGAGTGTTAACTCATGATAATTCAAGTGCAACGGGGGTTTACTCGTGCTTTATGTGCAATGAGGATTTACTCATGCTCCATGTGCAATGAGCCTTGGCTCATGCTAATTCCATGATAAGTGTTGTTGCCACATTTCCATGTTATGATTATCATGCTTTATCATGCCTTTATGTTCATGTTTTTCTTATGCTCTATTGATATGCCTATTGTCTAACATGTATTGTACTCCTCATGTAATTCCATGTGTACTCCCTTACTGGGCTTTATAGCTCACCATTTTCTTATGCATGTCCTCAGGTTATCCCATGCAATGCTAAGTACGAAGGAATGTAGTGGTCATGTAAAGGAAGTTTTCAATAAAGATGTTGTATTGCATGATTTAAGTTTTTATGTAATGATCCTAAGCCCCAAAGACACTAAACCTCTCGATCTTCTTTGTTGTATCAAGTGAAGTTTTATTTAAATAAATCATGTTTAAGTTTGTAATAAAAGCAGGGTTGTCATATGGTGTGATTATTCCATTTATGTCATGTGTTTATTCTTTATTTCTCATTTTCCTCTGGGGGATGTATTTTCAAAACCATGAGGTTATTGGAACTAAAAGGTAGAGATCTGATGTAGTGACTTAGCTGTAGCTTTACTTCTATGTTATGGTATATCATGTTTGGGGATTTGTTTCTAAATAATAATACATATACCCCTAAACAATATTACTAAAGGTTATCACAGTTCCTATAACTATAAAACATTGCTTTTAATCCAATGTGGTGGGAGGATCAATACCCAATTCCAATTTTTATTTAGTCAAAAACCCTAGAACTTCGTTGATCAAAAATAATAAAAGCTCAAGTCCTATCCTTGATCATTTTCAAAAATGGTAGGAAGAAAAAATATCTTACACTAGAGATTATCTTAGATCATATTATTAAAATAACCCAATTCCTTATCCCTAAGAGTTATTTGAATATGATGTTTGAATGAAACTATTCCTATATCCAGTACTCTTTGATTACAATCCAATTAGAAAAAAATATTATAGTAGTGAATTTAGGTCTATTATAATGAAACATGACATGAATAGAATCTCTACGATCACAAAGGAAAAATAAAGTGAAAATCTATCAAGTCAATAAGGCAGTGAACAAATCATGAAAGTCAATACATTAGCCTAATCCAATGTCTAGTCCTTGAATCCTCGGTCTCTAAAATGATTCAAGCATACAGGCAAATCCCCTTTTTAAAATCATGCTCACATAAAAACTATTTCATAACATGTTTCACATTAATTTCACAATTCAAAGACGCATTTAAGGTACACAACAAGGAAGTCAACCAACATGCAATTCATTTAGTGCGCAAATAAGGACCACCAACGACCATGATTTTCAGCGGAGCGTTTAGCCTGTACAATTCACAACATCGTCATCAATATCAAACTGTAATAACATGCGAACAAACTTACCATGGAGATGTGGTTCAGCGTGCCGTGGAGGTGCGTTCACGGCAGATGAGAGGTGTGCGGCGAAGGAGTCCTCTAGAAGAGGATAGGCGTGCGGCGAAGGAGTCCTCCGGTGGAGGAGAGGTGCGCGACGGAGGAGTCCTCTGGGGGAGGAGAGGCGCACGACGGAGGAGAGACACGCAGTGGAGGAGTCCTTCGGTGAAGGAGAGGCGCGAGGCAGAGGAGAGGCACGCGACGAAGGTGGGTTCGCGGCGGCAGAGGAGGAGGCGGGAGAGGAGGAGGAGGACGAGGAGGCGGCGGCGGCAGTAAGGATTGACTTCTGCGAGAGTTTGAGGGGTGCGAGGAAGGAGAAGAAAGTTTGAGTTTCTTTATAAAACCCGGTGAAACTTTTATCAACGCTAGATAAAAAACATTGATAAAGGTATGTTTTATCAGCGCTAAAATATAAAGCGCTGATAAAACATACCTTTATCATCGCTAAAAAAGCACTGATAAAAATATAATTTTAATAATTTATTTATATTAATATATATATTTATAAAATTATATATATGATAAATATATATTTATTATTTATAATTTTTTAATTATTTAAATATATCTACATTTATTTAGAAATATATTTATAACTATCTGTATTTATTTATAAATATTTGTATATAAATATATATAATTAATATATTTATTATAATTTTTTAATTATTTAAATATATCTATATTTATTTAGGAATTATAATTATAAATATTTGTATTTATTTATAAATATTTGTATATATTTATAAATATATTTATTTAATTATATTATAACTTTATAAGTAGTATAATAAATATATTTATTATAATTTTATAATTGTTTACATATATATTTATTTATAGTTATAATTATAACTATAAATAAATATATTTATAAATTTTTGTATATAATTTTAAATATATATATAGAGAGAGAGAGTTAATTATAATTACAAATAAATATATTTATAAACTATTTATATATAATTAAAATTTAATAATTATATATATAATAAATATATTTATTATTTAAATATATTTAATGTAATTTTATAAGTATTTTTGAGAACATAATATAGTAAATATGGATAACATGAATTAATCATATACGTATATACATAATAAAAAATGAGCAATCAATGGAAAACATGAATAATAAGAAGGGTGTAATGTATAAATGAACATTCAGAATGATACATAACATATATACATGCATTATCAATATATTTATTGACCAAATTCATTGGAAACACACACATATTTAATAATTATAATATAAATATTTAAATTTAAAAGGTATTTATATATATTAATTATAAATAAAATAAATATATTAAATATAAAAAATATAAAAAATATAATGAATATAATGAATCTAATAAATATAATCGATTAATCTAATAAATCTAAAAAATATAAATCTAATGAATCTAATAAATATATTTATTATTTAATGAAATTTATTATAATCTTATAATTATATATATATAATCTTAGAAATCCTTTTTTTTAAACATGATATTTATATATATTTGAATTATTAAAAAATATATATTAATTATAAACATGTGTTTTTTATTTAATGTATACAAATAAATATTTTTTTTGAATATAAATATAATAATTTTATATAAATTATTATTAAGAACTTTTATCAGCGCTAAACATAGCGCTGATAAATGTATCCTTTATCAGTGTTTTCTGCTTAGCGCTAATAAAACGAGGTGATTCTCTTGCCCTGTTTTGTGGTAGTGAATCAATCCTTAAGATCGTTTGATTTTTCAAAATCCGCTCTACAACTTGATATCCCTAATTTTCATATTCTTGAACCAGCATCGTTTTTTCTTACCCTTACAGAATATGAAGAACCTGAGGTAGCTACCTTAGAACAGAAACTGGAGTTGCTAGAATTGAGGAAGAGGCTTCCCATAATAAAGAAGATATGGATGAAGAGTACTTTGAAAAACCTGCTCAAATCTACTCTAGAAGAAGTTAAAGAAGACACATCAGTGGCTAGAAATACTGGAACATGGAGAATTCCCAAAGGCTGCTCATTAGGACATAGAAGTATGAGTTGAAACATATGAAGGGGAAGATTGTGGCCTAAACTCAATCCATTTTAACTCGATTCAATTTAAAATATTTATTGATTCACCCTTATTTGAACATCCACTGGAAGTAGAAGCTACTAATTTGACTGCGGTAGAATATGAAGACTCATTCGTCATCCTTCCAGCCCCATATGTCAAGGTATTTTACACTGTTAAGGGGATGGACCCAATGTACTTAGATGTTCGAGGGGACCTCCAAAGGAAGAAACAAGACAATAAGAGTTGCGGGGAAAAAATAATATGGGGGTTTACTGCACAAGTCCAACCCACCAACGAACTAGGGATAACTTTCAAGCTGTCCGACTACGGATAGTACAAACTGTAGCACCTCTTGGGGGGTACCTAAGAATTTGTTGGGAAAGATGGCAAGCGATGAACGTGCAAACAACAAAAAACACGAACGCGCAGTGGAGAAATCTTTCCCTCAAACAGCGGATGCGTAGCGACAAAAACAGGTGCAGAAAAATAAAATTGACACCAGAATTTTTTACGTGGAAAACCCAAAAAGGGAAAAACCACGGGACCTAGTCCAGAAAGAGGGATCCACTAAAAATAGATAAGTACACGATAGAGACTCCCCAAAATTAAAAGGGATCTCAAAAGCAATACTTAGAAAAAAGTGGATCAAAGTCGGAGAATAGATGCAGTCTTGATGAAGCCTGAAAAGAAGAAAGCATCCTGCTAAAGAAACCCAAATAGATCTGACCGTGAAAGCAGAAGATTGATGTCCGAACAAAAGTGCAGATGAAAAACACCGGGATCGGATCAAAAAACCACCGCAGATGAAAGCCGATCAAATCAGAGTAGTTCCACCAGTTGCAGATCTGAAAACCGCTCCTTGAAAACGCAACTGCACTGCCTCCAACCACTACCAAGAGAGAAGCCGCACACCTCATATAAATAGAAGATGAAATCTCATATATCTCCTAAAAGATATCTCATATCTGATTAAAGATATTAAATATATATCATCAAAGATATAAAATATATCTTTTCAAAGATATCAAATATATCTTGTCAAATATATCAGATATATCTTTTCAAAGATATCAAAATATCTTTCTTCTTTTTTTTTAAAGATATCAGATATAAAAATATTTATTGGGGCCAGATGAGGAGGCGCCCCAACAAACCCCCCCTCCGACTCAACTGGGGATCATCGCCAACCCTGCAATCAGTCGGCAAGTCTCAAATTTTCCTCTGGGTAAACTCTTGGTCAACATGTTTGACCCATTGTCATCAGTGTGGATCTTCTCAAGCTCTAACTGTCTCGAATCAAGGACATTGCGGATCCAATGATACCGAACATCGATATGTTTCGACCTTCCATGAAAAGTGGGATTCTTTCCCAAACAAATAGCACTCTGACTATCACAAAATAAAATATATCTGTCTTGATTAAAATTGAGCTCTCGAATAAAATTTTTCATCCAAAACAATTCTTTGCAAGCCTCTGTAGCTGCAATAAACTCTGACTCTGTGGTAGATAAAGCAACACATCTCTGCAACCTAGACTGCCAAGATACAGCTCCCCCTGCAAAAGTGATCAAATAGCCTGAAGTAGACTTCCTCGAATCGATATCTCCTGCCATATCTGAATCTGTAAAGCCACAAATCATAGGTTCCCCTTTGCCAAAACACAATCTCATATTAGAAGTGCCACGAAGATAACGAAAAATGTACTTCACTGCCCTCCAATGCTCTCTGCCTGGATTCGATAGAAAACGACTGACCACACCAACTGCATGAGCTATATCAGGTCTAGTACATACCATAGCATACATCAAACAACCAACGGCAGATGAATAGGGTATGTGTTGCATCTCCTCTCTCTCTTCATCAGTAGAAGGTGACTGACTGGTGCTGAGCTTAAAATGTAAAGCAAGAGGAGTACTAACCACTTTAGCTCTATCCATAGAAAATCTTTGAAGAACCTTCTCAATGTATCTCTCCTGAGATAACCACAATTTCTTGGCCTTCCTGTCACGGGAGATCGTCATGCCAAGAATCTGCCGTGCTGGCCCCAAGTCTTTCATCACAAAAGACTGACAAAGATCCTTCTTCAATCTGTCAATTCTAGAAGCATCATGGCCAACAATGAGCATATCATCAACATAAAGCAGCAGTATAATAAAATCATCATCAGTAAATCTCTGAACAAACACACAATGATCAGAAGATGTCTTCCTGAAACCCTGATGAGAAATGACAGATTCAAACTTTTTATACCACTGTCTCGGAGCTTGCTTCAAACCATACAAACTCTTCTTCAATCTGCAGACATGATTCTCTTTACCAGTTTCAACAAAACCCTCTGGTTGCTCCATATAAATCTCCTCCTCTAAATCTCCATGGAGGAAAGTTGTCTTCACATCCATCTGCTCAATCTGCAGATCCAAACTAGCAGCCAAACCAAGAACAACCCGAATAGAAGACATTTTGACAACAGGTGAAAAAATCTCATCAAAATCAATACCTTTCTTCTGACGGAAGCCTTTAACAACTAACCTTGCCTTGTATCGGGGAACAGAACTGGATTCTTCATTCTTAATCCGATAAATCCACCGATTTTGCAAAGCTCTCTTACCTGTCGGTAACTTCACCAGCTCAAAAGTGTGGTTGTCGTGCAATGATGTCATCTCTTCATCCATTGCCGCAACCCATTTTTCCTTCTGTTCACTTTCTATCGCCTCATCAAAAGATTCTGGTTCTCCCCCTTCAGCGAGGAGCACATACTCATCAGGTGAATACCGAGTAGAAATGGTACGATGCCGAGATGACCTCCGGAGTGGAACTGCGAGTTCATTGATAACCCCAGGAACCGGATCATCAGAAACAAAAGGTGCATCAGAAATATCAACTCCAACCTGTTCACCCTGAGCATCATTCTGCACATCAATGTGATCATCCGAATCAACAATATGAGGTAAATGTGAATCAGAACCTGGCTCAAGACTAACAAAACCATCAGAAGATGGAGAAGTGGACTTTTCTCCCTTATCAATATCTGCAATAGTCTGGTCCTCTTTAAACACTGCATCTCGGCTTCTGACAAGTTTCTTTAAAGCAGGATCATAAAACCTGTACCCAAACTCATCATGTCCATACCCAATAAAAATACACTGCCGTGACTTATCATCTAACTTGGATCTCTCATCTCTAGGCACATGAACAAAAGCCTTGCAACCAAAAACTTTCAAGTGATCGTACCTGATCCTTTTTCCATACCAAAACTTATCGGGAGTGTCTGTCTGCAAAGCAACTGAAGGTGATAAATTGATAATATAAGCAGCAGTAAGTAAAGCCTCACCCCAAAAGTGTCCAGGCAACTTTGCTTCCGAAAGCAAACAACGAACTCTTTCCAACAAAGTCCTGTTCATCCGCTCAGCTATACCATTTAGCTGAGGTGTCTTGGGAGGTGTCTTCTGATGCCGAATACCTTCCTGCCTGCAATATTGATCAAATGGACCACAATACTCTCCCCCATTGTCAGTGCGAATACATTTCAATTTCTTTCCTGATTCCCTCTCAACAGAAACATGAAATTGCTTAAAAACACTGAGCACCTGACTTTTGGCATTCAAAACATAAACCCAGAGCTTTCGTGAGTAGTCATCAATAAAAGTCACAAAATAAAGACCGCCACTAAAGGTCTTAGATTTCAAAGGACCACAAACGTCTGAATGTACTAATTCAAGTACCTGTGACTTCCTGTGTGTAGGATGACTGCTGAAACTCACTCTGCTCTGTTTCCCAGCCATGCAATGATCACATGTGTCCAATTTGACACTCTTCAAATCTGGAAGAAGATTTCTCTTGGCCAAACAACCAAGCCCTTTCTCACTGATGTGACTGAGCCTCTTATGCCACAACTTGGACGAAACACTGCACTCAACAACACAAGCAGTATCACATGAAATAGATGCTCTAGTCCAGTACAAACCTGATTGCTTCTTCCCTCGAGCCATAATCAAAGAGCCCTTGGAAAGTTTCCATTGGCAATCACCAAATGTGTTGATAAACCCTTCATCATCAAGAACGCTGGTAGAAATAAGATTCAAACGAACCTCAGGTGCATGTCGAACATTCTTCAAAATCAACTTACTTCCAGTACTGGTCACTAAACAAACAGTCCCGATACCTACGACATTAACATGACCATCATTACCCATCTTCAAAATCCCAAAATTACCTGGGTTATAAGATGTAAAGAACTCCTTCTTTGATGTCACGTGAAAACAGGCACCACTGTCAACAACCCAGCAAGAATGATCAGAAGCAATATTAATGGAATCATAAACAATAACAAGATCACCCCCTGTAGCGGCAGCGACATGATCATCTCCATCGATATTCTTCTTTGGCTGATTTTCCTTCATTCTGTTTTCTCTTTTCAGCTGATAACAAAACTTCTTAACATGCCCCTTCTTACCACAATGATGACATTCAAAATCTCTCTGCTTTGATCTAGATTTGCTTCTGCTTTTACTCTTTCCTCGACTGCTCTGTCCCTGATTCTTTTCCTGGCTTCTCCCCCTGTTCTCTGTGACTAAAAGCTCTGAAGATTTCTCTTGAGTACGTCTCCTGACTTCTTCATTCAAAATAGCAGACTTAACAAAACTGAATGTCACAGCACCATTAGGAGCAGAACCGGTTACAGTAACACGTAAATTCTCCCAAGAATCAGGTAACGTGTTAAGCAATAAAAGTGCCAAAACCTCATCTTCAAAATTAATACCCATGCCAGACAACTGATCAAAATATCCCTGATATTCACTTAAATAATCAGAAATAGACGTACCTTCTCTGTACCTCAAATTCATCATTTGTTTGAGAAGAAACAATTTATTGTTTCCAGTCTTAGAAGCATAGGTAGTCTCGAGCTTCTCCCACAATGTTCTGGCGTGAGAGATGTTGACAATGTGGTTCATCACGTTGTCTTCAACCCATTGGCGAATGAAGCCACAAACCATCTCATGCTCAAACGCCCATTCTTCATCTGACATCCTTTCTGGCTTCTGGGTACTAAACACTGGAAGATGCATTCGCTTGACAAAAATCAGATCCTTCATTTTAAGTCGCCACATATGATAATTGGCACCATTCAATAAAATCATCCGACTGTAATTAGCTTCCATAATGAATATGAAATAAAAACCAAACCCTCTGATACCAGATGTTGGGAAAGATGGCAAGCGATGAACGCGCAAACAACAAAAAACACGAACGCGCAGCGGAGAAATCTTTCCCTCAAACAGCGGATGCGTAGCGACAAAAACAGGTGCAGAAAAATAAAATTGACACCAGAATTTTTTACGTGGAAAACCCAAAAAGGGAAAAACCACGGGACCTAGTCCAGAAAGAGGGATCCACTAAAAATAGATAAGTACACGGTAGAGACTCCCCAAAATTAAAAGGGATCTCAAAAGCAATACTTAGAAAAAAGTGGATCAAAGTCGGAGAATAGATGCAGTCTTGATGAAGCCTGAAAAGAAGAAAACAGCCTGCTAAAGAAACCCAAATAGATCTGACCGTGAAAGCAGAAGATTGATGTCCGAACAAAAGTGCAGATGAAAAACACCGGGATCGGATCAAAAAACCACCGCAGATGAAAGCCGATAAAATCAGAGTAGTTCCACCGGTTGCAGATCTGAAAACCGCTCCTTGAAAACGCAACTGCACTGCCTCCAACCACTACCAAGAGAGAAGCCGCACACCTCATATAAATAGAAGATGAAATCTCATATATCTCCTAAAAGATATCTCATATCTGATTAAAGATATTAAATATATCTCATCAAAGATATAAAATATATCTTCTCAAAGATATCAAATATATCTTGTCAAAGATATCAGATATATCTTTTCAAAGATATCAAAATATCTTTCTTTTTTTTTTTAAAGATATCAGATATAAAAATATTTATTGGGGTCAGATGAGGAGGCGCCCCAACAGAATTATCCTCCCTTTTTCTCTATTTTTCATTTATTTTTTGTTATGACTCTTAATTCTCAATAAACGTTCAATTAATGCTTATTTTTTTACATAAGAAACAGGTGGACAACACCTCTTCAATCCTCTTTGGAGGCCATTCAAAACCAAAATAATAGCGGGGAGCACACCTTCCTTTGGTGAACTCCTTCCATCACACTAGGTTTTTCTTTTTTTATTTAAAATTTGCCTAAAAACTACATGATTTTTATTAAAGTTCATTGATGTGATTGTTGAAAAAGTGTGGGGAAATAGCTTCAATCTTGTTTAGAACTAGAGTTGAGAGCTTTTTAGGAACTATTTCATAATCTATAAATAAAAGGTTGTTTACATTTTTTAGTGAATTTGTTCCGCAAAAAAAGCATAAAAAAGGAAGAAGAATACTGTACATAGCATTTGTATAGTTTTTTATTCTTTCAAATTCCTCTGAGTCAAATGTTTCCCCACCTATTTTGAGTTTCATTCAAGAGTTAAGGAAGCCTACTGGTTCTGAAATTGTAGGAGTCAGATGATTGCTAAGTGAATTTGTCACTACTTGGATAATTCAATTTTTGAACTACAAAATGGAGTGTAAGTGAAAAGATTTTTATGGAATCAGAATTATAACTTGAGGTAAAAAAGTTTTTTTGAATAAAATTCAAGATAACTTAGCTCCTGTGAAAAAAACACCGTAGGGATCCAACTCAATAAAAATTGAAACCCAAAGTAAAATGGGCAATTGTGATCTCACAGTAAATCTCTGTGACAATGGTACCAAGTGTGTTGGTCTCTATAAACATTTCAATAAGCGTTTGTGCACTGTGTTTCTCACATACATTGCTGGAAAATTAAAAAAAAACGGAATTAAGTGCCCATATGTCAAAAACAAATTCATTCATGTAAGGATAAGATTGAACCCAGATGAAGAAAGGGGAAATTAACTTATAACGAATTCATTTGTGTTATATTAATAAAATGGAAAATCCAACTTTGCTTTATGAAACTCAGGAAAATTGGATTAATAGAAGTCTCTTGTTAAATTTTCAAAATTTTAAGTGTGTAGTTATGCGAGCTGAAATTTTCAAATTTTTTGTTTGTTATTTATTGAAATTACTTCCTAATTTAATTAAAATCCCGATAAATCGGTCATTTTTATGTTTTTTGAGATTTTTGGACTTCACTCTAAATTGTCTCAATTTATGAATTTTATATTATATATTCATTTTTTTTGGAATTAACGGTGAAATCGTACATTTTTCGGAATATGAAATAAAATTGTTTGATTTGGATTGAATATTTGGAAATTTATTCAATTTTGAACTTGAATTGATTTATTCATTAAATAAAATCCGTAAATTGATTTTGAAAAAGTTGAAATTAAAATTGATTTTGGTTTTGAATTATGATTTTTAAAACTGTGAAGATGAAATTTTTTTACTATGATTTTAAAATGATGAAATCGAATTTCTTTTATCATTTGGAATTAATTAAGATTTAAAGAAGAATATGTTTTTAAACGAGTCAGTGAAAATTAATTGGGTTTTTCAAAATCTAGTATTAAATTGGATAATTAAAAAATGAATTGGAATATATTTGTTTTCCAATTTTTATTCAATTTGAAATTTAACGTGGAAAAATTCTACACTACAAAAATGTTTGGATTGGGGATTGCAGAAGTATGGAAAGAAAATCTTGTCCGTCAATGGAGATTTATATTACCGTTCTCCTACCACCATGTGCTACCAGTCCTCCTACTGTCAGGCCTCTGGCACCGCCCAGCACCGCCTCGCTCCATCCCGTCACCGCCAAGCTTGCCATAACCAGATCTACCTCTGCACCACTCCCATGTTCTACCTCTGCACCATGCTACCGCTCCTTGCTCCTGCTAATTAAAAATTGAAGGTAGCTCTGATCGACACGAACCAGAGAAACCGAGCTCTCTGCCGCAAAAGAGGAAGCCGACCGAGCCTCTGCGCTAAATCTAGGTTGAATGAAATTGAAGCTCTTACGGAGAATATGTTCGAACCAGCCCCCGAGCTCGTCGAGTATGGAGATCGAGCCGCGCGCCCAATTCAAAACCCGATCCTCGTCGGCGCAGCGCCTGTTTGTCTGATCGAAGGAGAGGAAGCCGCGTCGAGCATAGAAGCTGAATCTCAAAGTCAAGTGAAGCTCCGCCAGTGATTTAGAGAAGACGAGACCCGCGCCGTCCTGAGATAAACCACCGAAGCAAGCTGCGCCTCCGCACGATTGAAGCTCGTCAAAAGATGATTCCATCGACCTGCGTCGCCTGGATCTACAGATGAATCGAAAGCTCGACGCTCACCGGTGCCGCAATGGTTGTACGATAAAGACCGGCACCACTGTGGATGCTTGATGATGACCAATGCCTCTTCTCGAACTGGATCTGAAGTCGGCCGAAGATCAAGCGATGGAGAAACAGTCGCGCCACCAGTTCTAGCCAACGAAGAAGCTTGCACACGAAGCCGCTATTGATGTTCTATTTCTCTTGATGTTTTTATTGGCGGATCGAAGACGGTGAGGCCTTGTTCTATCCCTACGCGCCGGTTGTGCAGTCTAATGCCCACTCACACCAGGTGCTCGTTGAAATTCCCCAATGAATGCAGCATGTTCAAGCACCCAATCCAAGCACTGCACCTCACACTTGCCTCCACTCACCTTGATTCTATTCCTGTTTTGTGTTTGTGATTAGACCGATCTGGCATTCCAGGCTCAATTCTGAAGCCAAAAGTGATGACCAAATGCGAGGAAGAAGGTGGATGTATATAATTATGTTTCTTCTCCTGCTTAAAAAGAGAGCCGCTCCTGGCGATTGTAGTGTAGGAACCTTTGTAGTTCTGCATTTTAATTCAATTTATATCCTGTTTTCTTCATGTGTGTGTTGTTCTCTTCTCTCTCAGTTCTTTGTGTTTTCTTCCACCTCTGTGCAGTGATCGTGATCGTGGTCTCTTAGATTCCATGAACATGGAGTACTGGGTTGAGGGTGAATTCTCGAGGGAGGTTCACTATTTGTCGAATACTCGTTCCAGTTTCTGATGTTTTTATTTAATCATGATGATGCTGTTGGTAGGAGATGGCTTTACAAAGCCGAGACAAATAATTCACGGGAGAAAAAAAGAAGCGGAGGAGAAAAACTTCACACAAAGAAGCAACCTTTTTGTATTGCACACAACTCTTTCAACGGATTACATATGCACCCATATTTATAGGGTATGAAAAATACACTAAAAATGGACAGCCCATGCATTTAATAAAAGGAACAAAAAACAAGGCAATAATTAATGCTTTCTTGGAATTAAACAAATGCATGGATAAATGAAGAGGCACATAGAAAATAGGGGTTGCATGGGGAAGATCCGGAACTCAACGGACAGCTTTTAATTTTGGTTTGCAATTTCCAACACTCCCCTTCAAACCAAAACTGACTTCATTCCGAGCATCATTCTAAGCCGTTTGAATACATCTGTTGGTAGTGCCTTTGTGAAAATATCTGCCACCTGTTCCGTAGTATGGCAATATTCCAATTTAATAGTTTTTTGTTTCACATGATCCCTGAGGAAATGAAAACGAGTATCAATGTGTTTGCTTCTCCCATGCTGCACCGGATTTTTGGCTAGTTCAATAGCCGACTTGTTATCCACATATATCACCGTAGATCCATCCTGTGGATGCTTCATTTCCTTCAAAAAATTTCTCAGCCATATTCCCTCACAAACAGTAGAGGATGCTGCCACATACTCTGCTTCACATGTGGATAAAGCAACCACACTTTGCTTTCTTGAATTCCATGTAAAAGCAGTCGATCCAAGAAAAAATACGTACCCAGTAGTGCTTTTTCTTTCATCTTGGTCACCTCCCCAATCACTGTCTGAGTATCCATACAGCTCTGCTTCTTCGTTGTATGGATAAAAGAGACCAAAATCTATTGTTCCTTTAATGTACCTGAGGATACGTTTTGCAGCTAGCCAGTGTGACTCCTTCGGTGTCTCCATATACCTGCTTAGAAGTCCAACACAATAGACAATATCTGGCCTTGTGATTGTGAGATATCTCAGGCTTCCAATCAGACTCTTGAACAGAGTCGAGTCAACGCTTCTTCCTTCTCCATCTTTTGTCAGTTTCAAGCTCGTTGCAACCGGTGTGTTTACAGCATTACAATCGGCCATCTTGAATTTTTCAAGCAACTCCTTGGCATATCTCTTCTGAGATATATAAATGCCGCCATGTTGTTGCTTCACTTCTATGCCCAGAAAGAAGGACATGAGACCCCCATCGGTCATCTCGAACTCTTTGAACATGGCCTCCTTGAAATCATCGAACATTGGTCGACAATTCCCTGTAAACAACAAATCATCAACATACAAGCATGCAATAAGAATATCGCCACGATCATTCTGCTTGATGTAAACCGCATGCTCATATGGACATTGGGCGAAGCCATTCTCTCGGAGATAACTGTCAATGCGTGCATTCCATGCGCGAGGAGCCTGCTTCAACCCATAAAGTGCTTTATTTAATCGATACACTTTGTCTTCCTCCCCTTGCATGACAAAGCCTTCAGGCTGGTCAACATAGACCTCTTCTTCCAAAAATCCATTTAAGAACGCAGACTTCACATCCAGTTGGTAGATCATCCAACTGTGATGGACAGCAAGGGATATAATCATTCTTACAGTGTCAAGATACCATACATCGGGGTGTTCAGATGCTTTTTCTTGTGCGAGGAGGAGTGTCGTACCTTCTTCTTCATGGCGTGACGCTTCGGCATAGTTGGATCGTTCATCATGATTCACCTTGCTCCAACAATCAGAGGCATAGTGGCCGAATTTTTTACAGTTATGGCATTGAATATTTTTTGCATTTCCACGACCACGCGTGAATCGGCCTCCACCGTATCCTCTTCCACGGAAGCTACTGAAGTTTTGTTGCTTTTGCGGATAGATTGGATGGTATCCACGTCCTCTACCTCTTGCACGATAACCGCCTCGTTGTGCTTGGCCATTCTTGGGTTCTTGCAGAGTCAGCTTGGACTCTAAGGCATGCTCTATTGTTGAACCCGCATTTTTCTGCATTCGCTGCTCATGTACTTGCAACGACCCCATCAACTCTTCAATAGATAATTTTTCCAAATCTTTCGATTCTTCGATTGCCACAACCACATGCTCGAACTTGGTTGTGAGCGATCGAAGTGCTTTCTCAATAACTCGAATATCCTCTATTTTTTCACCATTTCTTTTCAAATTGTTAATAATGAGAATTAAGCGTGAGAAGTAATCCGAGATACTCTCACCTTCCTTCATTCGTGTCGCTTCGAACTCCGCTCGTAATGTTTGAAGACGGACCCGCTTCACACGATCAACTCCTTTGAAAATGGTGGCAAGTGTATCCCAAGCTTGCTTGCTCGATGTTGCTTCGGCAATTTTTTCGAATGTCGATTCATCCAACCCTTGATAGAGAAGGAACAACGCCTTGTTGTCTTTCTTCCTTTGATTTTTGACGGTCGTCTTTTCTTCATTCGTGAAGGTCGCTTCTTCCTCCGCAGTGGGTACTACATACCCGTCGGTGATGATCTCCCATAATTCTTGTGACCCGAACAATGCCTTCATTTGAATGCACCACCTCTCATAGTTGTCCTTAGACAAGGTCGGAACTTGCGGCTGGATCGCGGTGGCCATCTTTGGAATTTGGAGGATGCCTTCGAACCGCCTCTGATACCAGTTTGTTGGTAGGAGATGGCTTTACAAAGCCGAGACAAATAATTCACGGGAGAAAAAAAGAAGCGGAGGAGAAAAACTTCACACAAAGAAGCAACCTTTTTGTATTGCACACAACTCTTTCAACGGATTACATATGCACCCATATTTATAGGGTATGAAAAATACACTAAAAATGGACAGCCCATGCATTTAATAAAAGGAACAAAAAACAAGGCAATAATTAATGCTTTCTTGGAATTAAACAAATGCATGGATAAATGAAGAGGCACATAGAAAATAGGGGTTGCATGGGGAAGATCCGGAACTCAACGGACAGCTTTTAATTTTGGTTTGCAATTTCCAACAGATGCAATGGGGTGTGCCGATCGTCCACCCTCCCTAAGCATTCTTAATGTTTCATTCCATTCTTTGTTGATTATCCCCCCCTCGTCCCGATTATCTTCTTTTGCGATGAAATGGAGGGAGTCATGGCATGAACAATATACAATGATGTTGGGTGGAGTTTGATGGCTTGTGTGCGACAAGGATGTGTTTATCAAACAAAATCATGGGGGAAATGTAATTCTATGTGCCTATAAGATTTTTGAAAGTGCACAGGATCTCACAATTTCAATAGAGGATATTGATACATGAATGATATTAAGTGCATTATCAATTGGATGATGACATCATAAACATATAATGAAATTAATTCGTAGCCTAATCTTGGGGTGACACTCCCCCCACTGTCAATTACCTTAATTTTCTGCCACTCTTTTATTTTGCATTCACACAATGAAAAACTAAAAAACAGTTTCTAGGTGCTTTCAAAATTTGGAAAACAAAATACTTGAGTAATTTAGAAGAGTGAAGACCTAACCATGCAGAGTCCTTGGGAAACGATCTTGGTCAACCCTGTGCTACATTTCAAGTTTTCAATAAAATAAAAAATCTATTTGAACACAGCCCACAACAACCGTGTGATCGCATATGTTTCATATTTGTTTATTTATTCCATTGTGTTATTATTTATGCCCATCTTTATTGATACTGAGGGTATAGTCTTCTCATTGATGGTACTTGGACCCGCACTACTAGTCGAGAATCCCTTACAAATGGGGAGACACACATGTGGAAAATGGGGCACTCCAGGTCGAACCAAGTGATTCAGGTCGGGGCGTTACATAGTGGCTTCAAAGGAGGTTTTCACTATGTCTTTCTAATTGACTATGCTTTGGGAAAGGTAGAAATGGTTAGGCTATGTGGAACTTAGGTAGGGGAGTTGTAGGCGTGCTTAGCCAGTACATGTGTAGCGGACTTATGAGTTACCATTGTTGGGTTACTGTTATAGTTATGGTTTTACAATTTCATGTTGATCCTGAGTAAGTTGTGTTAACTATTTTTTTGGGATTTGGGTTCATTCATACATCATGACAAGACACTTAGGATCACATGTCACACACACACACACATATTCATGTTGAGTACTACATGGTAGTTCTTTAATTAAATGTCTTGATATGTGCTTCATGTTTAGTAATATATCTATGCTGATATTAATTAGTTGAACTTCAGAATGATATTATGCTATTATGAAATATATGTATGTATGTATGTGTGTGTGTATATATATATGATTGTGAGTGACATGTAGGTATGGAGGGCTTGGCTTCGGCTAGTGTAGTACCATGGGGGTTGTATTTTCTTATTGCCAATAGCCTTATGGGATATGTTTTCCGTAGAAATCCCTTGTGTGATCCTTTGAACTTCTTAGATCGTTATTTAAGCAAGCTGCTACAGTTGTTCTAAGCATATGTTATCATTTTAGACAATACCACCCGGATGCCATCTTATAGGACCACATAGAGAATCGGGTTATGACACTCATACAAAGGATGATCTCTCGGTCTTCACACCTGCTCCAGTGGTTTTGGCAGAAGGCCCACTTAAAGGAAGGAGTCTTCCATCTAATGCTTATACAATGTGGATGAGTTTCCAAGACTATGGTCGACTACGCTCGAGACGTTGGGCTCCAACACCCTCCATCCTTTCAGGGCATTAGAGACCCTCAAGATGCAGATGATAGGATAAGGATCTTCGACTTGGTGGAGAACCTGGAGGATCAAAAGGTAAGGCCTACAAATTTTATGCTCCAGGGCACTATTGGATAGTTGTGGGGCGTTATGCTTTAGGCTGGTAGGGATGATGTGGGAAACCTTAAAGTGCCTTTTCTTTGAGGAGTTTTTTCCTAGTACATTGAAGTTGGATCGTGCTCAAGAGTTCATAGAGCTTCCTCAGGGCTCGATGATGGTGTCATCTTACGCTACATGTTTCATGGAATTTCTAAGATTTACTCTCTTTGTTGGGAACAAGGTGCAAAATGCCATTAAGTTCGAGATCAACATCTAACCAGAGTTGAAATGCCAATTTAGGAACTTGACTTGACAACATATGTGGAGGTGCTTTGCAAGTCTCAGACGATTGAGAAGGGTCTGGAAGAGGATAAAGCTTTGGGTCCTTTTTCAACCTTCAGTGGACTTCCTAGTGATACTGCTGGTAGTTTGAATAGGAAGGAAGAGGATTCACGCTTGTGTGGCGGCAGATAGCCATAGAATAGAATAGGTTCTTCGACTCTATCTATGGGAGATGACTTTACTAGGTGCTATAACTATGGGTGGAAATGACACTAACTCAAGGAATGTCCTATTTCTATCATGAATTATCACGAGTGTGGAAAGATTGGGCATCTCAAGTGATTCTGTCTGAAGGCATTATGGATGTGGTCTCACATGAGTTTGAGTCAGACGTAGGCATTGAGCCATGGGACTGGTTGGGGTCCTCAACATCAGGTTCAGACCTTCGGATGATGATGAATTGGGAAAGTTATGTCTATCAGGGACAATGCAATAGAGCAGAGGTATGCCATGTGTATGAAATGGACTATGTTCTGATTGACTATAGAGAGGGACCATCAACCGTTCAAGCTACAGTTTTGATCACCTCTACACTTTCTACTGGTATTTTTGATACTAATGCTTCCCATTCATTTATATCTATGAAAATTGTTGATGGGATTGACTTACCGATCAAGTTATCTTTTGAGTTGTTGTCTCTTGATACATCCTTGGAGAAAAAAGTGGTTTATCTTCAGAGATGTCCAGGATGTCCTGTAGTAGTTGCAGGATATGGAGATCTATGAGATTTCACGATCCTTGAGATGACTAACTTTGATGTGATCTTTAGCATGGATAGGATGACTAGTTATCGAGCGCACATCGACTGCTATCAGAGACACATATTCCTTACCCACCCAAGTGGATAAGGTCCTTTTGACTAAGGAATGGGATGTTGGTGCAACTAGAATGGGAGTAGACCTAAGCCAAATTAGAGGTATTACAACACAAGTAGTTGGCATTGTTCTTAAGATGGAGCCAACAATAGCCTCTTTCATTCTTCAAATAGTGGACCTGTATCATGATGTCTTTCCAAATGACTTTTTAGGACTCCCACTGGAGAGGGGAATTGACTTTGAGATTGAACTCATGCCTATAGCAAAACCTATATCGATCTCCCCATATTTTACGGAACTGGTTGAGTTAAAGGAACTCAATGTATAACTTGAGGATTTGGATGCAAATGGATTTATCAGACCGAGCACATCTCCCAGGGGTTATCCAATGTTATTTAATAAAAAGGTAGATGGTAGTCTTCGGTTGCGTACAGACTAAATGATTTTTAACTAAGTGACCATGAAGAATGTACGCCTATTATCGAGGAACAATGATTTTTTAAACTAGTTGTGGGGAGCCTGATGGTTCTCCGAGACTGACTTATGGCCAGGCTACCACCGGTTTTAGGTTAAAAAGGAAGATATTTATAAGATGGTGCTCAAGAGTAGATATAGTTTGTATGAGTACCTTATCATGCCCTTCAGGTTGATAAACACGCTAGCAGTGTTCATGGATCTCATGAATATGATTTTCCATCCGTATCTCGGCTTCTTCATTATGGTGTTTGTGGACGATATCCTCATATACTCATGAACTTTAGAGATACATGCAAGGCACCTTAAGGTTGTACCGAGAATGCTTCAAGCACATCATCTTTATGCAAAACTATCCAAATGTCACTTTTGGATTCATGAGGTGTGGTTCTTTAGGCTTGTAATCTTAGAGGTGGGAATTTCTGTAGACCTGGAGAAGGTCAAGGTTGTGATGTCTTGGCAACAACCTAGGAATGTGTTTGAGATTGGGATATTTCTTAGTTTATTTGGGTAAAACAGACGATTCATACATGAATGGGATTAGATATAAAGTTTACTGTGATGCCTCAGGTGTTATTGTGGATGTTGCGGTGATACAAAGTGACCAGGTAGTAGCTTATGGATCACACCAGCTATGACCCCATGAGTGGAAATACCCAAAGTATAACTTGGAGTTGGAAGATGTGGTCCACGCTCTAAAGTGTCGTTGAAATTATCTCTTTGGTTAGAGTTTTTTTTATTTAAATAGACTTTCAGAGCAATGATATAACTTCTCTTAGTGAGTTCTTGTCACACCCCAACCTCTGATACTCATTCATTTTATTTATTTCTCGATGTTAGATATTTTGGTTGAGGTTCGAGTTGGGTGTCCAACAAAAGTCCTTGTGTTTTGGTGGTATTTGTTTTCTTATAATCCGATTCATGGTTATTGTGAAGGTTGTGGGAAGAAAGTGTCACGTTGGAGAGTTTGAGATGCCCTCAGCGTCTACATATTGTGTTTAAAACATTCAAGGATCATTGGGTGGGCTTCCCAAGTGTTTGGGGTGTCATTTTTGAGTTTTTAGCCAATTTTTCAGGTCACACGGTTTGAGCATGGTTTTCCCAAACTGCACAACCTAACCTTGCAAGGTTGCAGGAGTTTTCCCAGCACTGTCCGCACGGTTTTCCAAACCGTTCAGCAAAACCGTGCATCCCATTACAGGCTTAATAACTTTTGACGTGAAGCTCCGATTTGGGTGATTCCCCCTCCAAAATGAATCCCTATCAGTTGGGCATCGACCAGAGGAGCCTCCCCCTTTATCCTTTATCATTTTTGGTCATTTTTTGGTCGATTTCTCACCAAAGGTCAGTGGTTCTTCATCAAATCTTCCCCTTTCCTCTTCTCCTCTCCACCCTCTCTCATTTCTTCACTCTTTCTTGGATTAGAACCCTTTTTATCCAAACCCTATGGTTAGGGTTGTCTGATTTTGGGTCATTTTCTTGTGGCTAGGGTGTACGGATTGTTCACAGTGGGGCTTAGATCTCCCTCTCCTTGAAGTTTTATTCCACTCGCACAAGGCTAAGGTAGGCGAATATGTGATTTTTCTTTCCATTGATTGTCCATTGATGCTTGATGTTTTTAATTAATTTATTATCTTGCTACTCACCTCCATGGTACCTCTTTATAGCTTTTTTGGCGTTTTAAAGTTGTTTGGTGTTGTTAAAAATGGGTTTTTACATGAATCTTGGTCTATGCCCTTGTGTATTTGATCGTACCACGATTCATTGTGTCATTTTCACCCTTACACCATTGTATTAAACTGAATTTGTATTGTAAATTCCAAATATAATAACAAAATGAACTTCATGTTTTATTCAATTGTTTTGTGTTTATCACTTTTAAAAATTCGAATGTTACATGTTTTGACAATTTCATTGAAGGTGAAAGTGATTTGGAGGACACATGATGAAGTCTAAGAAAAATGGGCCAAACTACGTAGGATCCAAGGACACCAGTGGATTAATCCGCACACTGCTACTAGACCGTGCATCCAATTGGGCTGATATTTTGTGCTATGGTCCAAACTTTATTAGGATACATTTCTTATGAAGGAACCCAAGACTCATTCGGCCATCTAGTGGACCAAACGACCTGATCTGTTCAGTGCACCGAATCTGAACGAAGTCAAAGTGGTGTGCTGTGATCTGTCCATATCTCGGGCTATAGGTGTCCAAATTATGCCAAAATTTTGGTGGAGACATCCAAGATGTGGGGCTACAACTTTATTATTTTCTATAAATCTAGATAAGGCTGTCTAGAGGTCGAAACACATGTGACAATTGGTTTTAAGAATTATGTGTGCTCAAAACCACCTTCCCATTTTCCTATAAAATGGAACCTTGGTCTCCCCATTTGCGAGTTCGAACCAGGAGCCAAGATCTGACATTTTGGAGTCCTAGAATAGTCTCTTCATCATCCTAGTAGTTCTGGAGGACCCTATACTCATAGGGGGATCAAGGACGAAGAAGGAGTTCCACCCGAGCCTCCTCCTCCTCCTCCGCCCAACCAGGGCTCGAAGACGCCACTGTCAATTGCCTCTTCTCTGACCAGGGCCCAGGGTGGTGTGTGGAAAGGATACATGAATGGTTTAATGAAAGAGACCAAAGAATTATCCTGAGCATCCCCTGGGTCCCAGATACAGGCCCCAACCATCTTTTCTGGACCAATGATATTTCAGGCGATTACATGGTGAGATCTGGGTACATACTGGCTCTTGGAACCCACTCTATCGATCGTGATGAGGGACTATGGAAAGCGCTTTGGAAGCTCAACGTCCCCCAAAAAATTCGCCATTTTGGTGGCAGGTGTGCACGGGCACCCTCCCTACCATGAGCCTTCTTGCTTACCGACATATGGCCAGTGCCGAGTCCTGCCCTTTCTGCCCAAATATTCCTGAAACCCATTGGCATACCATCATCCACTGCCCGGGAGCTAAGGAAATTTGGAATAAATGGGGCCCGAATTCATATGCTTCATTGGACATTGCATCCGACCTCCCCGATCTTCTGATCCGTTGGTGTTCCCCTCCTTCATCTTCTAATGCAGGTTCTCTTTGCACCCTGGCCTGGATCATTTGGGTTCGGCGTAACAATGCAGTTTTTCACCACGTTCATAAACCTCCCGATTTTTGGATTGAACGAGCCATTTTATGGATTGAGGGCTGGAAGGACCACAAAGGACACGTTATACCAGGTGTAACCCCCTCTTATCCCCCTCATGGAACCCCTCCAGTGGAAGGAAGTCTTAAGCTGAATGTGGACGCATCTCTCCCCAAGGATGGGCTTGTTGGTATCGGTCTCCTGGAACGCAATCATCTGGGGCAAATCATTGCAGCAAAATATGAATCACACCATGCCTTCTGGGAACCTGTAGTTGCTGAGGCCTTTTCCATCCTTGCAGGTATGATGCTTGCTGTAGAACGTGGATGGGTTGATATCATCATTGAGTCTGACTGCCTTACCGTGATCGATGCTATTAACCACAACGATGCCGGACTACAGTCTTTTGGCTTCATCATCAGGAGAATTCGCTCGCTTCTCCAAGGCTTCTCTCGCTGCACCTTCTCCTTTACCAAAAGGGAAGGAAACAATGCGGCCCATCAACTGGAAGCCTCGGGCCCCTTCGATAACAACCAGCTCTGGCTGGACAATTTCCCTTCATGGCTCTGCTTATGTACGGCTGCTGATCTTCGACATTAATGTTATCTTTCCTACTTTTCAAAAAAAGTGGGAATCATGGGTTGTTCTAATTAGACAACACAATAATCCTATTTATCTCACACATACATATGATTTAAGTATTATTTGGTATACCTTTTATTCTATGTTTGACAACCAAATCTTGGCAACATGATTGTTGTGTCAAGGGGTGGTTTTTTAAGCATCATTTGAAGAGGCAAGAGAAGATTCAAGATCTTAACAACCTTCAACCAAAGAATTAAACAAAACCAAGTTAAATTTTCAGAACAATGAACTATCCAAGATGTGCAGTGAATTTGAAATGATCTTCTCATCTCATAATTTTTAATACACCACCTTTATTTATCAACTATTTAACTCTTTAATTTAGTAATTTACTTAAAATCTGTTTTCAAAACCACCCCCTCTTTTAGTAATTATTATTAAAAATACATACTCAAAACCTATCAACGCTCCTTGAGAGACGACCTAGGGTCTGCCCTAGACTATAAATTAACCTTAAAAACATAATCAATTTGATGTGTCATGACAACATGGTCAAATTTTGGCACTGTTGCTGGGAAGTGCTTTGGTTTTAGTGCGTGTTTTTGATAAGTTTTTTTTTTGTAATTTTTATGAATATTTATTTGTTTTATCTTATACCACTACCTATATTTTTTTATTCTGATCTATTTGTTGTGTAGGTTTGGTGTATGATGCATTATACTCCGGGAGACTTACAACCTTTCGAACCCGAACTGGAGAGGATCCTATATCAGTGACCCCGAGATACACAAGAGGAACCTTTGAAGGAGGACGCACAAAACATCAACACTCATCTTGATCATTCTTCTTCTTCTTCGGGAACCCACAATAAAACTGAAATTAACATGAATAAAATGGCTGAAAATAATCGAACACTAAAAGAACTAACCTTGCCTGATGTTGTTATCCAACCCACCTATATTCAATTATAAGGCAAGACACCCAATCTTGAACAAAAATCTGGTTTAATTCATCTATTACCAAGATTCCATGGACTTCCTGGAGAGGATCCACACAAGAATTTAAAATAATTTCACACTGTGTGTTCTACATTAAAACATGTAAATGTGGATGAAGAACAAGTAAAGTTAAGGTTATTCCATTTTTCTTTAAAAGATACAACAAAAGATTGGTTATATTATGTTAATTCCCCAATAAGAGGTTGGACGGACACAAAACACCTTTTTCTTGAAAAATATTTCCCAGCCTCTCGAACTGAAACAATAAGGAAAAAAATTTGTGGGATAAGACAATCTCAAGGGGAAACATTACATGAATATTGGGAATGCTTTAAAAGGTTATGTTCAAGTTTCCCACACCACCAAATAAGTGACCAACTTTTAATTCAATATTTTTATGAAGGTTTAATCCCTATTGATCGAAATATGATCGATGTTGCTGTAGGTGGTGCGCTAGTTTATAAGACACCAATTACTGCAAGAACCCTGATTGAGAACATGACACAAAACACACAAAAATTTGTTTCAAGGTCTAATGTACCGATTTGAGGTGTCCATGAGGTGAAAAGTACTGAATTCGAGAAGAAGGTGGACAAAAATTTCGAAGAGGTAAGTACCCTTCTTCGACAACTTTCTCTTTCCCAAGGGAAATCCCAATCTCCTCCTCCCATCCATTGTGGTATATGTTATTCTAACACCCACTACTCTGACCAATGTCCTCAATTGAGGGAAACATCTGAGAGTTGTGAGGCAATATTTCTAGGTAACCCCTATAACCAACCTTTTAGGCAAGAACCTTACTATCCATCCAACCCTAGTTGGAAGAAGAACCAAGCCTATAGGCAAGGGGGGGTATTCAAACCAACCTCAAAAACAATGGAACCAATTGGGGTAGAGTAGTCATCCACCACCACCACCCAGAAATCATCAACCACCCCAAAGGCCTTTCCAACAAACCCCTCCAAAACCCGAGCCTAGCCTAGAAGATATGATGAAACAAATGGCTGCCAACAATATCCAATTCCAACAAACCACTCAGGCAGCCATACAAGACCTAAAAACCCAATTAGGCTAACTAGCTAACTCAGTGGGTGAAATTCAAAGTCTTGGGTCAGGTAAACTTCCCTCTCAACTAGTAGTTAACCCTAGGGATAAAGAAAATGTTAGCGGCATCACCCTTAGGAGTGGAAAACAACTATAAAGTAAAATGAATCCTTCATTAGAGTCATCCCATCCTGAGGAAACCTCCATCCCAACCATTAAAAATGTTCCAAATGTTGAAGAAACTTGTCATGAGAGAATCCCTTACAAAGGAAAGACTGTGTACATTGATGAGTCACCTAGCTCAACCATTCCTCTTCCATTTCCTAAAAGGGCCACCCAACCAAGAAAACAAAAGGAAACTGAACTTGATAAGGAAATATTGGAAATTTTCAAGAAAGTTCAGGTTAACATCCCATTGATTGATGCTGTGAAACAAATTCCACGATACGCCAATTTTCTAAAGGAGATGTGTACACACCGAAGGCGACTTCAAGGTGATGAGAAAGTGAGCTTGGGGAGAAATGTTTCAGCATTGATAGAACCATCACTTCCCACCAAGTGCAATGATCCTGGAACATTCTCAATTCCGTGCACCATAGGGGAGTATTCTTTTTCTAATGCTATGCTTGATTTAGGTGCTTCTATAAATGTGATGCCTCACTCCATTTACTCAAATTTGTAGGTTGTGGAATTGAAGCCCACTAGAATTATTATTTCAACTAGATAATTGGAGTATCGCACACCCCTATGGTGTGTTAGAGGATGTTCTTGTGAGGGTTCAAAATTTAATTTTTTCTGCTAACTTTTATGTGCTTAAAATGGAAGATGATATGATGAATGGACATACCCCAATTATATTGGAGGACCCTTCTTGAAAACCACCAAAACCATAATTAATGTCCAAAATGGTACATTATCTATGGAGTTTAGTGGTGACATTGTCCACTTCAATATCCTTTATTCCATGAAGCACCCCTTAGAAGAACATTCCTCTCTCTCTATTAATTCAATTGATGTACTCCCTACCCCTGAAAAAAAAACTTTTCTTTCCCCCGATCCCCTTTCTGAGTTTTCTTCATTGATTGTAAAAGATTATTCCTCTATTAAGGATGATACCATTGAGCAGTTATATGAGATCATTTACCTCTCACTTTCACACACACTCCCATCAATCCAAAATCCATCTGAATTGGAACTGAAACAACTGCTCAAGATTTAAAATATTCATATCTTGAGAATAGAAACAAGTTGCCCATCATCATTTCTAGTTCACTCCCTCATGATCATGAATTGCGACTGCTTGAACTTTTGAGGGAGTATAAACAAGCTTTGGTATAGACACTTACTGACATTCCAAGTATTAGCCCATCAATTTGTACAAATCATATTTTATTAAATGATGAGGCTAACCCAGTGAGGCAGCCACAATGTCGACTGAACCCAAGCCTCCTAGAAGTTGTGAAAAATGAGGTAACAAAATTATTGGCTGCTGGAATCATTTACCCCATCTCTGACAACCAATGGGTCAGTCCCGTTCAAGTAGTTCCTAAAAGTATTGGACTTACAGTAATAAAAAATGAAAACAATGAATTCGTTCTAACTCGTGTGTAGAATAGTTGGTGTATCTGTATAGACTATCACTGAATAAACCAACACACTAGGAAGGACTATTTCCCTTTGCCATTAATTGACCAAATGCTAGAGAGGCTAGCGGGTAAGTCCCTCTACTGTTTCCTTGATGGGTATTCTGGATACTTTCAGATCCATATTTCCCCCGAGGATCAGGAAAAGACAACCTTCACTTACCCCTTTGGCACATTTTCCTATAGAAGGATGCCATTTGGTCTATGCAATGCTCTGGGTACTTTCCAACGATGCATGGTTAGTATTTTTTCAGATCACCTAGAGAATTTCATGGAATTATTCATGGATGATTTCACTGTTTATGACTCTTCTTTTGATGAATGTTTGAGTAGTCTTGGTTCAGTCCTACGTCGCTGTATTGAAAAGAATCTTGTATTAAATTATGAGATATTTTGTTTCATGGTGTGACAAGGTATAGTTTTGGGACATGTCATTTATGGGGATGGTATCCAAGTAGATAAATCCAAAGTGGATGTCATTTCTTCCCTACCATTCCCCAAAAATGTACGGGATGTGCGGTCTTTCCTAGGTCATGCTGAATTTTACCGTCGTTTCATTCGTGACTTTAGTAAAATTGCACTCCCCCTCTCCTGATTACTCCAAAAAGAAAAGGAATTTGTTTTTGATAAAGAATGTGAGGAAGCTTTAATAAGTTAAAATGGAGTATCACATCACCCCTAGTAATACAACCACCTTAGTGGGATTTACCGTTTGAGATCATGTGTGATGCATCTAAATATGCAGTTGGGGCAGTGTTTTCACAAAGGGTCGATCGAGCTCCACATGTCATTGCATATGCCTCACATACTTTGGACCCTGCCCAAGAAAACTACACCACAACTGAAAAATAATTCCTTGCCATTGTATTTTCCTTGGAAAAATTCAGGTCATACCTTTTGGGGTCCAAAGTCATTGTGTTCTTATACCATGCAGCCCTCCAATATCTCCTTAAGAAACTAGAAGCCAAGCCACATATCATTCACTGGATGATCCTCCCTCAAGAATTTAATCTAGAAATTAGAGATAAAAAAGGAGCAGAGAATGTGGTGGCTGACCATATCAGTAGGATCCTCCCATACTAGGAAATTGACTCATTCCCCTATATTCCTATTAATGACATGTTTCCTGATGAGCAATTATACCGAGTGCAAGATATTATTCCTTGGTATGCTGAAGTTGTAAATTATTTGGTAGCATCTTTCATTCCTATCGATTTCAATAAAAAACAAACCAAACATCTAAAACATGAGTCTCATTGGTACATTTGGGATGACCCCTACCTCTGGCGCACATGTAGTGATCGAATCCTTAGGTATTGTGTTCCCGATAGTGAGTTTAAGTCTGTCCTTAGATTCTGTCACACTCTTGCTTGTGGGGTCCACTTTGGTTTCCAATGGACTGCTCGCAAGGTCCTTGATTCTGGTCTCTTTTGGCCAACACTTTTTCAGGATGCCCGTGATTTTTTCATATCTTGTCCTCATTGTCAAAGAATGGGGAATGCATCTAAAAGAAATGAAATGCCACAAAAATCGTTGCTCTTTTATGACATTTTTGATGTTTGGGTCATTGACTTTATGGGTCCATTTCCTAACTCCTTTGGCAACTTGTATATTCTTTTAGTAGTTTATTACATATCAAAATTGGTAGAGGCTCGAGACACAAGGACAAATGATTCCAAAATAGTTGTGGAATTTTTGAGAAGTCAGATCTTTTGTAGGTTTGGATTACCTAGGTTCATCATTAGTGGCCAAGGTTCTCATTTCTGCAACCGAACAATGCAATCACTTTTGCGTCGGTATGGGGTTAGTCATAGAGTGTCTACTACATATCACCCACAGACCAATGGTCAAGCCGAGGTGTCAAATAGAGAGGTAAAACAGATTCTTGAAAAAATGGTTCAACCCAATAGAAAAGATTGGAGTCATCGACTTGATGATTCATTATGGGCCTAACATACTGATTTCAAAACTCCCATTGGAAAGTCATCATATCATCTTGTGAGTGGAAAGAGTTGTCACCTTCCTATTGAGATTGAGCACCGGGCCTACTGGGACATCAAACAATGCAATTATAATCTTTATGGTGCAAGTTATCAAAGGAATTTCTAAATTCAAGAGTTGGAGGAAATGAGAAGAGATGCATATGAAAACTCCAAGATTTATAAGGAGTGAACCAAGGCTACCAACGACCATCTTATACTTCATCTTCAGTTCCACATTGGGCAGAAGGTCCTCCTTTATAATTCAAGGATTAAGTTTCATCTAGGTAAGCTTTATTCCCACCAGTTTGGCCCATACACTGTTATTAATGTATCTCCATTTGGTGTTGTTCAGGTTTAAAATGAAGAAACCAAGCAAACCTTCACTGTCAATGGGCAGCGGCTAAAGCACTTCCACGAAGCCCTTCTAGAGTTCTAGATGGAGGAACTCTATGTTCAAGAAGCAACATAACAGTGAAACACCCCATGTTTTATCCTTATCACATTCTCAATTATTACAGTGAGGACACTGCACATTCTAGGTGTGGGGGGATGGGTACATTCCTGGGTTAGTTAGGAATTTTCATCATCTTTTCTCCTTTCTTCTCTTTTTTGCCTTCTTTATGGTATTTTCACTTTTCCCCATCTTTCTGGGTTCATTAGGATTTCCATTGTCTTTCTACTTTCTTCTCTTTTTTGCCTTCTTTATGTTATTTTCATTTTCCCCATCAAAAATTTCAAAGTTCCATGATTTGGTGACCATAAAGGGGGGAAAGTAAAAACACCATAACAAAGGTGAAAAAGAATATCTGTACAAATTTAACATCAGGGAGTTATTTTTAGTAAATTGGTTTTCTTTAAATGATATAAATGGTTGTATCACTGTGAAACATTTGAGATGATTGATGCCCCTTGTGTGAGTAGTTTTTGGGAAAACTGTGTCACTAATATCTCCACACATTTTTGCACCAAACCATAAAGTTTGAATATTTCTGACTTAATATAAGGTAAATAAATGTTAGGTTAATATTTTTCAGATTTAAATGATATTTCCATATGTTTGTTCCTTATCTGATCTATTTCATTACTATACCAGATTGACCTATGTGTGTATACCTATTATCCGACTATTGTATGCCCTAAAAAAATCAAAAAAATGGATTGTATATTGGGAAGGTCAAAAACCGCCCTTCCTCGACCTTTGATCTTGTTATAAATGTTACAATTAGTGTCATGAGGAGATCAAACATGGGTTGAGATAAGAGTGTGATATTTGTTCCAAGTGAAAATTTTGAAAAAAATATAATAAATGAAGGGAGTGATGAAATGTGCAACATATGGGGATATCTAGGTTGGGAGCTTATGGTTTGACTTATGGGAATACTTAAGTGATTGGGTCTTGAAATATGATTGCAAAGGATGTAGGACAGGTTTGGTGAAAAAAAAATCATTTAAAGCTGAATAATGTTAAAATAACCTATATTTATTAGATAAAAAGTGGAAAGAATAGCATGAAATGGTTTTCACACACACACATGGAGAGTTAGTGTAATGGTTTAATTTTGAATTCCTTTCTCATGTTGGTGTCATGAATCTCTTTGAATTTCATTGTAATATGATTTATGAGACATCTTTTTCCATTTTCACTAGGAAGAACTCCTTGGTGTGGTTTGTGCATTGATCACATTACTTTAATGAATTAAAATTTCATCAAATGTTAAATCTTCATGATGTTGGGAATATATACATGAATAATTTTTGGAAATATTACTTTTCCCAGGAGTGAAAATGTTTAGGTGTGGGGGTTTTATAGTACCACGATTCACTGTGTCATTTTCACCCTTACACTATTGTATTAAACTGATTTTTTAGTGTAAATTACAAATATAATAACAAAATTCACTTCATTTTTGATTCAATTATTTTTTTTATCACTTTTAAAAATTCCAATGTTACTTGTTTTGATAATTTCATTGAAGGTGAAAGTGATTTGGAGGACACATGATGAAGTCCAAGAAAAATGGGCCAAACTGCGCAGGATCCAAGCACACCAGTGGATTAGTCCGCACACTGCTACTAGACCGTGCATCCAATTGGGATGATATTTTGTGTGATGGTATAAATTTTATTAGGATACATTTATTATGAAGGAATCCAAGACTAATTCTGCCATCTAGTTTCCCTACCGACCTAATCTATTCAACACACAGAATCTGCACAAAGTCAAAAGTGGTGTGCTGTGATCTGTCCATATCTCGGGATATAGGTGTCCAAATTATGCCAAAATTTCTGTGGAGACATCCAAGATGTGGGTATACAACTTTATTATTTTCTTTAAATCTAGATAAAGCTGTCTAGAGGTTGAAATACATGTGAAAATTGGTTTTAAGAATTCTGTGTGATCAAAACCACCTTCCCATTTTCCTATAAAATGGAACCTTGGGCTCCCCATTTGCGAGTTCGAACCAGGAGCCAAGATCTGAAATTTTGGAGTCCTAGAATAGTCTCTTCATCATCCTATAAGTTCTGGAGGCCCCTATTCTCATATGGGGTGCAAGGACGAAGAAGGAGTTCCACCCGAGCCTCCTCCTCCTCTCAATGACGAGCTAAACAGTGGATAATCATTTCGAGAGAGCTACACAAACTTGGGAGGGAGTTCCAACACATTTTCTTCTACTGGTTTTGTATAATTTTTGTGTTTAATATTTCACTTATTTTGTATCTTGACATGCTTATCCCCTGATTACATTTCATTTGATATAATTAAGTGGAATGCTTTTTATTTCAACACCGATTGGGTTGAGATTTCAAGTGGGAATCTTGGGTTGTTCCAATTGGACAACACAATAATCCTATTTATCTCACACATACATAAGATTTAAGTATTATTTGGTATACCTTTTATTCTATTTTTGACAACCAAATCTTGGCAACACGATTGTTGTGTCAAGGGGTGATTCTTTAAGCATCATTTAAAGTGGCAAGAGGGGAGTCAAGATCTTGACAACCTTGAACCAAAGAATTAAACAAAACCATGTCAAATTTTAAGAGCAATGAACTATCCAAGATGTTTAGTGAACTTGAAATGAACTTCTTCTCTCATAATTATTAATACACCACCTTTATTTATTAATTATTTAACTCTTTAATCAAGTAATTTACTTAAAATCTATTTTCAAAACCACCCCCTCTTTTAGTAATTCTTATTAAAAATACATACTAAAAACCTATAAATTCTCCTTGAGAGACGAACTAGGGTCTTCCATAGACTATAAATCAACCTTAAAAACATAATCAATTTGACGTGTCAGTATTATGCCCTAGGTGTTTGTTAAAATGAAATTTGTGCTCTTTTGGTGAAATTGGATGGTTGATTGGGGTTATTTCCCATTAAAATGTTTTGTTAAATTGGTTTGGATCATGTTTTAGATTCTATGTGTGAAACGTGGTGATTTTTCTTGGTATGGTTTGAAGCATGTTTTAAAGAGGTCATTTTGGTTTATAAACTTGTGTTGTATTTTATAAATGAGTGAATGGATGGTTTTGGGTTGAAAGTAAATGGTGTATTTATGAAATTGTATTTCAAATGATTTTATTGGTTTTATAGTGTCCCATTGGATGAAGTCACAACCATGGGTTCACTAGGTGCACACATGGTTGTGCAACCAAGTGAAGATGGCACTCTAGAGCTAGTCTACCTCAAGGGTACCTCTTCTACCCTTCTTTCTATTTCCCCTAAAATATTCCCATGTTTTCCAAAATTGGGGAAGTGGTACTCCTTGTGTTTCAAAAGTAACTTCAAATTTGTTCCCTGTGGTTTGTCCTGGTTGGACATGAAACATGCTTGGGTGAGTGGTTAGAAACTATGGTCGTTTAGAATTTTGAGAAAAAGTGTTGGCTTGTGAGTGTTGTGAAAGACTATTTGGAACTTCTGTGAGTTTGGTGTGTTTTAACTTGGTTTTAAAAAGGAATTTGGGCACCTTTTGGTTAATTCTTGGTCTAAGGGCCTGTTTGGCCACTTTTTTTTTTTATTTTTAAATTTGGTGTTTGGGATTTTTTTACAAATGGTTTATTAATGTTTTTAATAAATGGTTGAATGTATTAAAGCTAAAGGCCCGATTGGCATTTGAAAATGGATAATTATAAAGGGTTGATGTGTGAGATTTGTATAAGGTCTGTTTGGCATCTTTGAAGCGGTATGTTTGGAAAACCCCTCTTTGGGTAGGTCTCTTTCCTCGTTTGATGATCATGAGATGGGAGGGACCCCAGTATAGGTCCTCCTTTGAATTATATTTATTTTAAGGCAAGGGAATAACTTTGAGGCAGCTAGGGTGGTGCTGGATTGTGTAGTGTGCTTAGTTATATACGAGGCTTGTTGTTTGAATGTGTGGACCACCCCTTTGTGAACATACAATAGAAACCTAGCATAATAAGGAGGTTTACTAAGAATGATTGCTGCATTGGAAGTTCATGTACTGTCCAGTGGCCCATAGTAGGTGGATATGTGGGTTTTTTTCTATGGGATTGGGCCCCTCGGTTTGACCTGAGAAAGGGTGACCGGGAATTAGGGAATTTGATTATATCGTGTGTGGCATGATACCAGGGATAGAGTCATAGGTATTAGTATGTTCTACTTTTCCTCTGAGTTTCTATGTTTTCTGTTATCCTTTGATACGAGCACCGTTGGTACCATTCACTATTTTTTGAATACTTATTCCAGTTTCTGATGTTTTTATTTAATCATGATGATGCAATGGGGGTGTTTTGGGATTCTTGTTCTGATCGTCCACCCTCCCTAAGCATTCTTACTGTTTCATTCCATTCTTTTTTGATTACTCCTCCCTTTTCCCGATTATCTTATTTTTCTAGTCCCGATTATCTTCTTTTGCGATGAAATGGAGGGAGTCATAGCATAAGAAATATACGATGATGTTGGGTGGAGTTTTATGGCTTGTGTGTGACAAGGATGTGTTTACCAAACAAAACCATGGGGGAAGTGTAATTCTATGTGCCTAGAATATTTTTGAAAGTGCATAGGATCTCACAATTTCAATAGAGGATATTGATACATGAATGATATTAAGTGAATTATAAATTGGATGATGACATCATAAACATATAATGAAAGTAATTAGTAGCCTAATCTTGGATTGACACTTTCCCCACTGTCAATTACCTTAATTTTATTCCACTCTTTTATTTTGCATTCACACAATCAAAAACTAAAAAACACTTTCTAGGTGCTTTAAAAATTAGGAAAACAAAATATTTAGTATTTTAGAATAGTGAAGACCTAACCATGTAGAGTACTTTTCCTTGGGAAATGATCTTGGTCAACCCTGTTCTACATTCCAAGTTTTCAATAAAATAAAAAATCTATTTGAACACAGCCCACGACAACCATGTGATCGCATATGTTTCATATTTGTTTATTTATTACATTGTGTTATTATTTATGTCTATCTTTATTGATACAGAGGGTATAGTCTCCCCATAGATGGTACTCGGACCCCCACTACTAGTCAAAAATCTCTTGCTTATCGGGATATACACATGAGGGAATGAGGCACTCCAGGTCAAACCTAGTGATTCTAGTCAGGGCGTTACGCAGTGGCTTCAAATGAGGTTTTTACTATGTATTTCTAATTGACTGTGATTTGGGAATACTAGAAATGGTTAGGCTATGTGGAAGGTAGGGGAGTTTTAGGCATGATTATCCAGTACATGTGTAGCGGACTTATGAGTTACCATTGTTGGGCTGCTGTTATAGTTATGGTTTTGCGATTTCATATTGATCCTGAGTAAGTTGTATTAACTATTTTTTGGGATTTGGGTTCATTAATAATTCATGATAAGACACTTATGATCACATTCCATATATATATATATATATATTCATATTGAGTACTACATGGTAGTTCTTTAATTAAATGTCTTGATATGTGCTTCTTATTTAGTAATATATCTATGCTGACATTAATTAGTTGAAATTGAGAATGCTATTATGCTATTATGAAATATATGTATGTATGTATGTGTGTGTGTGTGTGTATATATATGATTGTGACTGACATGCAGGTATGGAGGGCTTGGATTCGGCTAGTGTAGTACTATGGGGGTTGTATTTTCTTATTGCCAATAGCCCCATGGGATATGTTTTCTGTAGAAATCCCTTATGTGATCCTTTGAACTTCTTAGATTGTTATTTAAGCAAGCTGCTATAGTTGTTCTAAGCATATATTATCATTTTAGACAATACCACCTAGATGCCATATTATAGGACCACCTAGAGAAGCAGGTTATACAATGTGGATGAGTTTCTAAGACCACGGTCGACTAAAAGGAGGATCTCTCTGTCTCCGCACCTACTCCAATGGTTTTGGAAGAAGGCCCACTTAAGGAAGGAGTCTTCCATCTAATACTTATACATTGTGGATGAGTTTCTAAGACCATGGTCGACTACACATGAGGCGTTCATCTCTAACACCTTCCATCCTTTCAGGTCACTAGAGACCCTTAAGATGCAGATGATAGGATAAGGATCTTCAACCTTGTGGAGAACCTGAAGGATCAAAAGGTAAGGCTTATACCTTTATGCTCTGGGGAACTATTGGATAGTGGTGGGGTTTTATGCTTTAGGATGGTAGGGATGATGGATAAACTATAAAGTGCCTTTTCTTTGAGGAGTTTTTCCTAGTACATTGAAGTTGGATCGTGCTCAGGAGTTCATAGATCTTCCTCATGGCTCGATGATGGTGTCTTCTTACTTTACATGTTTCATGGAATTTCTAATATTTACTCCTCTCTTGGTTGGGAACAAGGCAGAAAAATTCCATTAAGTTCGAGATCAACATCCGACCACAGTTGAGATTCCAATTTAGAAACTTGACTTGATGACATATGTGGTGGTGCTTTGCAAGGCTTTGATAATTGAGAAGGGTATGGAGGAGGACTGAGATTTGGGTCTTTTTCAGCCTTTAGTGGAATTCCTAGTGATACTGCTGGTAGTTTGAATATGAAGGAAGAGGATTCACACTTGTGTGGCGGAAGATAACCAGAGAATATAATAGGTTCTTCAACTCTATCTATGGGAGCTGACTTTGCCAGCTGCTATAACTATGGGTGGAAAAGACACTAACTCAAGGAATATCCTATTTCTATGATGAATTGTCACTAGTGTGGAAAGATTGGGCATCTCAAGTGATTCTGTCTGAAGGCATTATGGATGTGGTCTCACAGGAGTTTAAGCTAGACGTAGACATTGAGCCATGGGACTGGTCAGGGTCCTCAACATCAGGTTCAGACCTTCAGATAATGATGATTTGTTAAAGTTATGCCTATCAGGAACAATGCTATAGAGCTGAGTTAGGCCATGTGTATGCAATAGACTATGTTCTGATTGACTATAGAGAGGTACCATCAACCGTTCAAGATACAGTTTTGATCACCTATACACTTTCTACTGGTCTTTTTGATACTAATACTTCACATTTATTTATATCTATGAAAATTGTTGATGGGATTTGATTAGACAATAAATGAGGCTAATATTCATTGTTAATATATATAATATTCATGTGATTTATTATTCATAAACACCATTTTTAGTGCATTTTACACTTTGAACATCATTTCACATTATGATTGTAATTCCTTCTTAAAACGCACTATTATGTGGTACATTTTTTAACACCATTTAAAGTACCCAATGATCTTGATTTTACTTTCATATTTAATTTTCAGGTTTATAATTATATTGGGAACAATTCATACTTGTGGAGTGTTGGAAGATCCACATTGTAAGACCACCAAAATGGGATTTCATGCAAACAATTCTGGAGAAGGCAGATTGGACACCAGCCCATTGATGAGAATGTGGGGCCCAACATAAAAGCCCAATGAATCCCAAATTTTGTGGGATGCTAGAAGACATTTAGAGAAACAAATAATTCACCAGGAGCCAGTGCTAGTTCTGTAAATACCGAGAAATTCTGTGGAATTTTTTTCTTAAATTCATGGAAATTTTACGAGTTCACAGTTTTTGACGGTGCTTGATTCTGAGACTCAGCGTGCCCGGAATCAATTTCTGAAGTTTTAGGGGGTTTTTAATTAAATTGAATAAAAATAAAGTGTTAACTTTATTTTTATTTTGGTGGTTGAAACCTCCAAGGGGAGGTTATATGTGGGGGCCACCACACCCTAACCTCCCATGGGAGGTTATGGTGGTGGGGCCCACCCAAGAAAAACCTCCCTTGGGAGGATATTATTAAGGTGGGGACCACACGGGCTTTAAAACTCCGTTAACCCCCTTGGAACCCCCAATTAAGTGGGGAGCCTCTTCACGTTCCCCCTCTATTTAATGAGCCAACTCCACCTATTTAATTAAGTGAAGTAACTTAATTAATTTGAATCCTTTGAATTCTTGCCAACCATTTAAAATAATAGATAGTCTATTATTTTTGGGGTTGGAAATATTCTTTTGGTGGAAATTTGAGAGAGGAGCCTTGGAAGAACTTGGAGAACTTTATTCTCCCAAATAAGAACACCCCTCTCCAATGAAGAATTATAGACATCTCTCTCTTCCTCTTCAACTGGGGCAAGAAGAGGAAACACCGTCGTCCTTGAAGAACACCGACGAAGTCAACTTCTTCGTCTTCTTTCGACGTCAATGAAACGACGTCCGCCTTACCGCGAATTCTTCAATGAATATCGATATACAAGGTATGTGGATTTGAGTTATTTTATATATGAGTATAAACCTCCATTCACCGTCATTCAAATTTCTGGATTATGGTATACCAAATGTTATCGTCATGGCGAGGAGGGATCAGACCGCACGAACACAGCCCGAACCTCCCCCTTTGGTTTTTCTTATTTGTTGACGACGGAGGCGGACTGTGAAGAAGCCGACAGCGCAAGGCCGCCGGGTCGCCACAAGGGCGCGACACCGTCGTGCCGCGTAGAGAACCGAGCCATGGCTAGGCGGGCTACGGTGGTGCCAGAGGAGCGCAGTGTCGTCACACCGCATTGGAAGGAAGAGCCGCGACCAGGAGGGCCACGACGGTTGGATGATGAGCGTGGTGCCGTTGCGCCATGCAGAGGAGCTGGAGGCCGCGGCCAGGCTGGGCCGCAACGGAGGGGGCGCGACGCTGTCGCGCCGCGGTGGAGGAGCCAGGGGTGGCCGACAGAGCCAACCACCGGTGCGCGCTGCAGGCGGGACCCTTTGGGCCCTGCAGTTACCAGGCTGACGTCATGCGCCAGCCGTTTTGGAAGACAGAGGGGGTGTAACCCCCCCCCCCCCCCATGCGTGGCCAGCCCAGCCATGTGGGCCAGCTATCCGGCCACGCGAGCCAGCCAGCCGCCTTCGGCCGGGCCGCCCTCGGGCCGGACCACTCAGGTCGGGCCTCCCCTTCGGGCCAAGACACTCCCTAAGACCGGGTCAGACCTGTGAACTGGGTCAAACCCTAGTCCGGACCGGGTCAGGCCGGGTCGGTCTGATTGGGTCGGACCAGACCCGGACCCGTTTGGCCAGTTTACACCTTTCCGCCCCTATCTTGGGCTATGGGTGTCCGATTGACGAACTGCCTGTGACGATTGAAGGCTTAGAGAGAGACAGTTATTTTGGCATACCCACTTGAGGTTTGGACACAGTTGGAGTATGGTCAGGTTGGTTTGAACCTAAAAACCAATCGGGCCCCTGGAACATAAATGCCAATAACTCACAGACCGGGCATCCGATTGACGCACCGTCTGTCGCATTGGAACCCTTACGACATGGAAGTCCTTTGGGTTACTCCTTTGTGAAGTTTAGTTGTGGTTGAGGTACGACCGATATCTCGAGGGCAGATTCTACGGAACTCGAGCACACTGGGTGCGAGGAATCTAGTGGCAGATAGTGAGGCGGAGATTGGAGACAGATCATACGGGGGTCACCACTCAACGATCCTGTGTGGGTCAGTGCATACCGATCCTGTGTGGGTCAGATCCTATGTGGGTTAGCACTCAGAGATACCATGTGGGTCAGTGCATACCGATCCTGTGTGGGTCAGATCCTGTGTGGGTCATTGCGGGGGTTAGTATCTATCGATCCTGTGTGGGTCAAACTCCGTATGGTCAGAAGCAGTGCCTCTTGACAGAATAAGATGATCTAGCTTCGTGACTAATCATCTATACTTATATACTTCACTAAAATCTTGGTTTGAGCTGAGTCAATGACTTTCATGTTTTCCTCATGATTGAGATGGGTTACTAAATAACTTAGGTATATGTATGGGCATATACCTAAATAAGGGTTATCTGTTGATTATGTACTTTTTGGTTATCCTTGTTGTATTTTGTGAGACCTTGAGGGTCTCAGGGTACCTACTGAGTATCGTTATACTCACCCCTGCACATTTTATGCCCGCACCTCATTATGTTGATTATAGACGTCGGACAACACTGATCGGGGAAGAGAATAGCAGAACTGGATGGTACCCAGAGGTGGACCACTCGGCGAGACGTACACGGAGCGGACAGATGGACTTGGGGTGTTGAGGAGGCCATCTGTACCCACCCTTCAAGTGGGAATGCTTGAGGAAGACCCAGTAGCCACTTTAATAGATTTTCAGTTGTTTTGTACTTTACTGTTGGGATTGTATTTTCGTCCCCTTTACTTTCAGCACAATCTTTTGTATTCTGTTTTACTTAGTGTTTTACTTCCATTTGCATACTCTGTTGTGTTTGTTTACTGTTATAAAGGAAACGCCTTCCCAGTTTAGGGTTTTATGCCTTTGGTGCTAGTCGCTAGCCCCTATCCTATGGAAGGCGGGCTTGGGGTAGTCACGATACGGGCCTCAGGTGACAGGTCGTGACAATTTCGGCCTCCATTGTGGTTATTCAGGCGGCCCAAGTTGAATATCAAAATATGGGCTAGAATCTGCAGCCCAGAATATTATCCCAATACATCGGACATAACTCCCAATTCACAACACCAAATGGGCCCAAATTTTACAGGCGGTTAGGATACATCTGGGGCTCCATTTTCTGATACTATGTCCTACTCTAATTCGGCCATCTAGAAGGTCATTTCGACACATCTATTTGGTGGTTGCAAGCTGGATGCCACCTCAGGTCAAGAGTGGAAAAGTCCAAGTTCCACAAGATTTCCACCACCCTAGGCCCACCATAATCATGTGGGATGCTTTGTACTATTGGAGGATCTACCCAAGGCTCCCAAAATTCCTATTTAAGGTAGTGGTGGTGGATGAGTTTATCATATTTTGATCTTTCTTTCATTGTAATGTTATGCTGCAATTTTGTTGTCTCAAGTTTGGATTCCACATGTAAGTTGTTTTAATTCACCCTTGTTTCTTAATAAAAGTTCTTCTTATCTTATTATTATTTTCTTCTCCATCTCACTTTGATACTGTTTCCCCAAGGTGTGAATTTATTCACACCAAACCTTGTGAAAATATTCACACAACGGTGGAGTGATCATTTTATTTTTATTGTTTTCTTTACTTCTTCAATTCCTCCCTCACGAGTCTACTTCCCGATTCCATTGAAACCATAGAATCAATGGAGGGATAAACCACTTATGGGTTGATCCAAGGGAGTAGAAAGGGGCTGGATTGGATGTTATTTATCACCCCATTAATGTCTAATCACTTCTTTAATTGAGATTTTTATTTTATGATTTTTAAACTCCATCGTCTTTGTTGAATTTAAGGCCACACACTTCAAGTACTAATACGAATCTTTACCTTGAAGTGCTAAAAACTTTGATCCTTCAAGTATATAGGTCATTAGTATTAAAGGGTGTATGTATTAAACTAGTAAGTAATGATGTTGTTTGATATTATTAAATGAACCCATCTTAAATATAAGAAATTGAAATCATTAAAAAAGGAATTCTTCCAATCCACCCAAAGCGATAACCTAGGATCAACTCATTATCCTAATTTGAATTAACTTAAATATGTTAGTGATCCTTTAAAACCATATTAAATCAACATAATTTGGCCACTTCATATCCAAAAACAATCCATAGAATGTATGTGTCTGTAGGTACTTCTTAGGTCTATGAGGATTCGACAACCCAGGCTAGACTATAAGGACCGTCCTAACTTATTCTTTTGGGTAAATTTGGTCTTGAATCAGGATTGACTTACAGATCAAGTTATCTTTTGAATTGTTTTCTCTTGACACAACCTTGGAGAAAAAAGTGGTTTATCTTCAGAGATGTTCAGGATGCCCTATTGTAGTTGCAGGATATGGATATCTATGAGATTTTATGATCCTTGAGATGACTAAATTTGATGTGATCTTTAGCATGGATAGGATGACTAGTTATTGAGCGCACATTGACTGCTATGAGAGACATATATTCTTTACCACACCCAAGGGGATAAGGTTGTTTTGAATAGGGAATGGGATGTTGGTGCAACTAGAATGGGAGTATACCTGAGTTAGATTAAAGGTATTACAACACAAGTAGCTGGCATTGTTTTTACATAGAGCCAACAGTAGCCTCTTCCATTCTTCTAGTAGTAGACCCATATCATGATGTATTTCCAAATTAATTTTTTGGACTCCCTCTAAAGAGGGGAATTGAATTTTATATTGAACTCATGCCTGGAGCACAACCTATATAGATCTACCTATATCATATGGAACTGGATGAGTTAAAGGGAGTCAATGTATAACTCAAGGATTTAGATGAAAATGGATTTATCAGACCGAGCACATATCCCAGGGGTTGTAAAATGTTATTTAATAAAAATGTAGATGGTAGTATTCAGTTTCATACATACTAAATTATTTTTAACCAAGTGAACATGAAGAATGTATGCCTATTATCGAGGAAAAATGATTTTTTTAAACTAGTTGTGGGGAGCCTGATGGTTCTCCAAGATTGACTTATGTCCAGGATACCACCAGTTTTAGGTTAGAGAGGAGTATATTCCTAAGATGGTGTTCAAGAGTAGATATAGTTTGTATGAGTACCTTATCATGCCCTTCAGGTTGATAAACATGCTAAAAGTGTTCATGGCTCTCATGAATAGAATTTTCCATCTGTATCTCAGCTTCTTCATTATGGTATTTGTGGATGATATCCTTATATACTCATGAACTTTATAGATACATGAAAGGAACCTCAAGGTTGTACTAATAATGCTTCAATCACATCATCTTTATAAAAATCTATCCAAATGTCACTTTTGGATTCATGAGGTGTGGTTCTTTAGGCTTGTAATCTCAAAGGTGGGAATTTCTGTGGACCTGGAGAAGGTCGAGGTTGTGATGTCTTGGAAATGACCAAATAATGTGTTTGAGATCTCAAGATTTCATAGTTTATTTGGGTAAAACAGACGGTTCATACATGAATGTTATTAGATATAAAGTTTACTATGATGCCTCAGGTGTTATTATGGATGTTGTGGTGATACAAAGTGACCAGGTAGTAGCTTATAGATCACACCAAATGTGACCCCAGGAGTGGAAATACCCAAAGTATAACTTGGAGGTGGAAGATTTGGTCTATTCTTTGAAGTGTCGTTGAAATTATCTATTTAGTTAGAGGTTTTTTATTTAAATAGAATTATAGATCCTATGATACAACTTCCCTTAGTGAGTTCTTGTCACACCCCGACCTTGGATACTCATTTATTTTATTTATTTCTCGATGTTAGATATTTTGGTTGAGGTTCGGGTTGGGCGTCCAATAAAAGTCCTTGTGTTTTGGCAGTATTTGTTTTCTTATAACCCGATTCATGGTTATTGTCTAGGTTGTGGGAAGAGAGTGGCATGTTGGAGAGTTTGAGATGCTCTCAGTGTCTCCATATTGTGTTTAAAACATTCAAGTATCATTGGGTGGGATTCCCAAGTGTTTGGGGTGTCATTTTTGAGTTTTTAGCCAATATTTCAGGTCACATGGTTTGAGCATGGTTTTCCCAAACCGCGCAACCTAACCTTGCAAGGTTGCATGAGTTTTCCCTGCACTATCTGCACGGTTTTCCAAATTGCTTAGCAAAACTGTACATCCCATTATGGGCTTAATAAATTTTGATGTGAAGCTCTGATTTGGGTGATTCTCCCTCTAAAATGAATCCCTATCAGTTGGTTATCGACCAGAGGAGCCTCCCCCTTCATCCTTTATCATTTTTGGTCTATTTTGGTCGATTTCTCACTAAAGGTCAGTGGTTCTTCATCAAATCTTCCCCTTTCCTCTTCTCCTTTCCACCCTCTCTCATTTATTCACTCTCTCTTATCTTAGAACCCCTTTTCTCCAAACCCTATGGTTAGGGTTGGCTGATTTTTGGTCATTTTCTCGTGGCTAGGATGTACAAATTGTTCATGGTGGGACTTATATCTCCCTCTCCTTGAAGTTTTATTCCACTCGCATAAGGCTAAGGTAGAAGAATATATGATTTTCCTTTACATTACTTGTCCATTGATGCTTGATGTTTTTAATTATTTTATTATATTTCTACTCACCTCCATGGTACCTCTTTAGGATTTTTTGGCATTTTAAAGTTGTTTGGTGTTGTTAAAAATGGGGTTTTACATGAATCTTGGTTTATTCCCTTATGTATTATGCCCTAGGCGTTTGTTAAAATGAAATTTGTTCTATTTGGGTGAAATTGGATGGTTGAGTGGGGGTTTTCCCATTGAAATGTTTTGTTAAATTGGTTTGGATCTTGTTTTGGATTCTATGTGTGAAATGTGGTTATTTTTCTTGGTATAATTTAAAGCATGTTTTAAAGGGAGATTTTTGGTTTATGAACTTGTGTTGTAATTTATAAATAAGTGAAATGGATGGTTTTTGGTTAATGCTTGATCTAGGGGCCCGTTTGGCCATTTTGTTTAAAGTTGGTGTTTGGGATTGTTTTAAAAATGGTTTATTAATGTTTTTAATAAATTGTTGAATGTGGTAAATCTAAAGGCCCAGTTGGCATTTGAAAATGGATAATTATAAAGGGTTTGATGTGTGGGATTTGTATAAGGCCTATTTGGAATCTTTGAAGCGATATGTTTGGAATACCCCTCTTTGGTTAGGTATCTTGCCTCGTTTGATGATCATGGGATGAGAGGGACCTCAGTATGGGTCCTCCTTTGAATTATATTTATTTTAAGGCAAGGGAATAACTTTGAGGTAGCCGGGGTGGTGCTGGATTGTGTAGTGTGGTTGGTTATATATGAGGATTTTTGTTTGAATGTTTGGCCACCCCTTTGTGAACATATCATAAAAACCTAGCATAAGAAGGAGGTTTACTGAGAACGATTGATGCACTGGAAGTTTACGTACTGTCCAGTGGCCCATAGTAGGTGGATATGTTGGTTTATTACTATGGGATTGGGCCCATCAGTATGATTTGAGAAAGGGTGGCTAGACATTAGGGCATTTGATTCTTTTATGTGTGGCATGATACCAGGGATGGAGTCGCATGTATTAGTATATTATACTTTTCCTCTAAGTTCCTATGTTTTTTTTGATCCTTCAATACAAGAACTGTTGGTACCATTTCCCTTATTGTGTGTACAGAATAATACCCTTGATCTTGGTTTTGGTGTTTTCTTGGAAAAACCATGAATGTATTTTTGGTTTTAAAAAGGATTTCAAAGTAGCTGTTTTGGAAAAGTTTGTGTGCACCCATTTTCCCTTAATTTATTTCTATTTGAATTATAAGGGTGATGGAATTGTGATTATTAGTTTTTAAAATGAATTGTATATGTGAAATCCTTATTTTTATAACTGTAGTTCAAACTAGTATTATTGGACTATTTTTGAAAAGGAAGATGAATGGATTATGTGGGTTACTTTTGGCATTCCTACTGAGCATTTTGGTGCTCACGCCTATCTATATCTTTACTGTCGTAAGTTCTTTTCTAGTTTAGGTTTCCTGGTTTGAGATGGCTCTTCGAGTGGTGTGGTCTTATGGCTGGAGGTGGCCAAGAGGTCACATGGAGATCTGGTTGGTGTGGTTCGATTTCAGTTTTGGTTTTTGTTTCAGTTTAGTTTAGTTTAATCTATTTATCCTTTGTAACTAAATTCTATTTATTTTTGTTGTATGATATTCAGTTGGTCTATTTATTTATTTTGTCCTAGTTTTTTTATTGGGCTAAATTGTTCCCACTTGGTTTATTTTGACGCCCTTCACTAGTTTCCATCCCAGGGGGATCAAGAACACCCCTCAGGACATGCTGTGGACCGGCTCAGGTGACCATTTCAGGATCGAATCATGTTGTTTCGCGATAGTTATGAACTTGAGGTAGAGTTGTTGGATGAGTTACTTTCATATGTTTGGCTTTGATATGACTTGTACTCTAGGTAAGGGTAACATTGTTGCACATGCTCTAAGTAGGAAAACATAGGATGCGAAAGAGCTTGGTGTGTGGCCTTAATGAGATGAATGGAATTTGATGATTTTGATGGAATAATGGATAGTGGATGCATCAAAGTATCATGGTGTGGTGACATGTACACCTTCAGTTATCATGTCTTATTTGGTGTAATGTTTGAAAGTGATCCAAGAGTCATAACCCAAGTGCATAGTGATATGGGAACACTTGGTGGAAGATGATTTTATTATAGGTCTATCCTTAAATGATAAAAATGCGATCTATATCCATGAGAGAGTGTTTATGCTAGTTTCATTAAGTGAGGAATTGATGAAATACTCTCATGCTTCAAAATTGGCAGTGTATCAAGGGTCAATGAAGATGTACCATGACATTCAATGTCAGTTTTTCTAGCTAGGTATGAATAGTGACATCATCAGTTTTGTTTCATGATTCCTCACCTATTATAAGTTAAAGGTAAAAAATCAATGTATCAGTGTTCTGTTACATCCACTTTCAGTAGCAATATGGAGGTGGGATGAATTGAAAATGGACTTCATGATGGGGTTTCCCAGGACCTCGAGGGGTCATGATTCCATTTGGGCGATAGTTGATTGATTGATGAAAGTAGCACACCTCTCAACGATATGAGAGACTCAATCATTAGTTGAGTGGGGAAAGATATATGTCCAAGATATTTTATAACTTGATGGAATTCCTTCTAGTATCAGATTGAATAGGGATGCTTTTTTTACATTGCAGTTTTGAAAAGTATTGGATAAGGATTTGGGAACTCAGTAGAAGATGAGTACGACGTATAATCTATAAACTAATGGGAAATTAGATATGATGATTCATATCCTTGAGGATATCCCTCAAGAATGAATCCTAGACTTTGATGGAGCATAGGATGAGAAAATAGACTTGGTGGAGTTTTTTTATCATAAAGTTTTCTTGGATTTTATTTAGATGGAACCTTTTGAGGCTCTTTATGGATGGTTATTCCACTCATTACGGTATTGGCACAAGCCAGGAGATGAAGCGGTTTTTTGGACAAGTTTGGTGCAGGAGACCTCATAGAGAGTTCAATTGACCAAGAATCAAATGGTTATTACTTAGTGTAGATAGTGATTGTATGCTTACCAGAGGAGTTGAACTTTGGAGTTTGCTGTTGGCGACTAGGTTTTCTTGTGGGTGTCACCTCGGTTGGTGCATCATCAATTTTAGAAGCAAGTTAAGCTGACACTATGCTTTATGAGACTATTAGAGATCACCAAATGTATCGGAGTAGTGGATTACTGACTAGACCTTCTTCTATGTTACCAAGGTATGCATGATGTGTTCCATGTTTCTCATCTTCAAAGGTACATTACCAATCTTGCATGTAATCGGCTATGAGGATGTTGAGTTATAACTAGATGCATATGTTTTAGATCACCTGAGGCTAATTGTGGATTGGAGTGATAAGATGTTTAGGGGAAGATAATTCCACTTGTTTAAGTCAGATGGAAGCATAGATGGATCTAGGTGGAAATATGGGATTGAGAGTCTGATGTTCAAACTTAGTGGCTCGAGTTATTCGAGAATGATAGATATAGATGCTTCTTAAGGATGATATGTTCTTAGAGGGCACATGAGCCTCAGCCCAGTTGGTGAGGACTCCTTAAGTGCATCCAAGAGACCCGGGATAAAATCCAGGCGGGGGATAATTTCCGAGTACTGTAGCAGGCACTGTAGCAGGAACTGTGTAGAACTGTAGCAGGTACTATAGCAGGAACTATAGCAGGCACTGTTTGGCACTGTAGCAGTCGGGAATATGCCCCTGTTTAGGCCTTCGGGCCACTGATTTGGTCCCCGAGTCCTTTAAGGCCTTCAGGCCACCCAAGCCTTCGGGTCAGTAAGGCCTTCGGGCCACCTCAAGGCCTTCGGGCCACCTTAAGTGCACATGCAAACTAGATAACCTACAAGGAATAAGATTTAGAAGGAGGAGGAGCAAGGAGCTTTCACTATAGCAGAAGCTAAACAGATTGCAAGAATGAGAGGGTATGAAACCTACCATCGGGACAAGCCTGTGCATACATGGGAAATCCTAGAAGAACAACCATGAAAAGGTGGAGATTTGATTTCACGATGAAGATGCTGGGGAGGAGCAGTTCTAAGTAGTTAGTCTGGGTTGTATGTAATGTTTGAAGCCTACGGGAAATGAATTCCTCTAAGGCCTACAATCCATGTAATACTTATGCCTACGGGCCTTGTAAGGGTTCCACCTCACCCCTTGAAAGGTGTATTATCAAAAATCAATAAAAAAATGAAGGCCTTCGGGCTATTGGAGGAGGATATGTTCTTAGAGGGGGAGATTTTAAAGCATTGTAATTTTCTTGTTCCTATTATGTTAATCCCTATATCTATCTTTTACTTATGAGTATCCAGGATGGTCCATGCTTGGGTGAATCTTAGTGGGATTTGAGTAGTATTTAGAAGCTTAAAAAGTGGTTTTTGGAGATTTATGGTCCAAAACAATAAATACCATGGCTGTGGTATGGAATATGGTGGTACTTGGTGAACCCTGTGTAAAATGGGAATGGGGGAAACGACTAGTGTGTGCATGGTCATGGTCATAGAGCACTGGGTCTAGACCTTTGGGACATGGATTGGGAAACCTCACCATGCATGTTTTGGAGATCATGGTGAGGAAAAATGGCATGGGCTTGGGTATCATGTTATAGGGATATTTGTTTCAGTATGTGTGTTCAAGAACACAATGTCCATGTATAGGTTGTGGTTATGGTTGGTTGGATTTTAAATGGCTAAAATTAGCACCTTCTTCCTCAAATAATGGATGATTTAAAGGGGAAACATTTTTTAACCAAATGTGTGTTCTTTAAAGTGACTATAATCGATTATCTACCCTTATTAATCAATTCATCCCTCTCCTTGTTAATTATTTCAATCTAGTGATTTACAGACAAATTCTAAATGAACTTGGGGTGTTTGTTTAATATTATTCATCTAAACCTCTTTTCTTGGTCATGATAGAAATTAAAGCTTATAAGGTAGAGGTTTCACTTGTGGAACCGGATTTATGAGACCCTAGAATATTTTTTATTATCATTGTCCAAGAGTGAAGAATACATTCCTTCTTCCTCAAACAGACTTGAAGACTACCCTTGATGATATTTTTTTTTGAGAAAGTATTGTTCTACCTCATGGATTGGTTCTTTCTTAAATCTTGTTCTAGATATATATCATGTTGGATTGAAATTGGTTCTAGAAACTCTTGGCATGAAATATTGTTTTGGTTTTTTTGAGTGTGGTTCAAGTGATGAAACTCTTGGAAAATTATGGTGTTGATGTTGAAAACCTTGAGTTTGGAAGTTCCTTACCATATAGAGGTCATCTATATGACTTTTATCATGATATGACATCATGTGCTTATGTTCTTAGACCATGTTCAATGTTTGATCACATGTGTGTGCGTGTGTATCCTATAAAACACATGCTTGATGTTTGATCACATGTGTGTGTGTGTATCCCGATAGATCTATTCTTGATGCTTGATCTCTTATGGTGTGTGTATAACCCCATAAAACCTATGATTAATGTTTTCTTTAATTTGGATTTGTGATGGTTATGACTTGTTCTAGAAATGATGTAATGTTTGATCTATCATCCTATACCTTAGTATTGTATGTGTTATTCCTCTATCTTATATAGTTGGGCATGCAATTTTATCCATATAGACTATCCCTCTCGAGGGGGATGTGTCTAACATTTAGTCAATATGTACATGGATCATACATTTAAGGGGGATGTGCTAGACATGTTTCTGGGTTATCCCATTGAGGGGGAGGGATGTTTCAGATGGTGGGTTGGCCACACTTCAGTTTTTTGGTCAATATGTACATGGGATATTCCTTCAAGGGGGATGTGCTAGACATGTTTTTGGATTATTCCATCAAGGGGCATGTGTTAAATGATAAATTCACTATGTTTCCATAAAGGATCCAAATCAGGTATGGTTGAGGTTTTGTGGAATCTTAGTTAGCACATGACCACTCCATCTATTTTTTGTATGTTTGTTTCTTACATATTTATTTATTTTTGTGACATACATTATTATTCATGTGCACTCGTGTTAAGGATGCATTGATGGTTTTTATTGGGTTTATTCTCACACCCTACATGGGAATCTCTATGCACATGTAGATTTCATGGTCAGGGATACAGGAAAGGGCAAGGCCCTAGTGACAGGGAGTTAGGAGATGAAGCATGGTTATTATAGGTGGTTCCAAGATGGACTCTAGAGTGTTGTTGTAGTGTTTTATTTATTCATTTACCCATCTTCCTCACACTGTTGTTGACCCACCACATTGGGTTTCCATGTTTATTATTTTTATATGACTTGAGATACATGACATGCCATATGTTTTATCTTTGTTTATTTATTTCACTATGTTATTATTTATAATTTTATTTGTTGATATTGAGGGTATAGTCTCCCCACTTATTGTACTCAGACCCTTTCTGTTAGTCAGAAACCTCTTGCGTACAGAGAGACGCACATGAGGATATGCATAACTCCAGCTTGAACCCAATGATTCCGACCAGGGTGTTATAGCCTCAGTTTGGTACGCATTTGTCCAGCACACCTCTATCCAGTGATGCTCCATATAATACACCTCTATCGGATGAACCACTATATAATTCACCCAAGTTTGGTACATATCAGTCAAGTGCTTTTTCCAACCCAATTCATTCAGAACTCTCAAAATTTCCTCAGAACATATTGTTTTGGTATTCTCAACCTTCTTCCTTCCAAGGGGCTCTTTCAAATATCTGAAATCTATATATCAACAAAAATAATTCACATTCACCCTAATATCCTTTATATACTCATACTTTCTCCACAAAATAAGGAAGAAGTGCATAATCTAAATTGGAATTTTCTACTCAACTCAAATTTCATTTGACCACCTTTAAAATATTAGAATAAATAATAGTAAATATTGTGTCAACATAGGTAATAGTAAATAAATTACATACCTTATCTATATTCATGAATTATATTTTATAGAGTTATATTAATTATAATAATATTAAGTAATCTTTCAGTCAAAAAAGAAATAGTTCTATTCTAACTAAATTAATTTTCATGTATTAAATGGTTTTATTTAAAATATTGATTTCTAGATTTTAGAATTATAATTTTAAAAAAATGAACTTAATTTTTAAAATCATCAAGTCAAAATTGTATTATAATGAATTTATGATATTTTTTGGAAAATATTTATTTTTAAGTGAATAGTAAAAGATACTCATTTTTGTAAAACATTAATTTATTTTCATTAAATAATATATTTAAAAAAACCAATATGTTTTTAATATGAACATAAAGTAACATAATACTCATTCAATTATAATTAATCTAATTATATAAGAATCAATATTATACATGATTTTTCTATATGTTCATTTTGGGAATTAAAAATAAATTTTTATATAAGCTATTTTTCCTTGCATATTACAAATTTATAATAAAATTGATTTCTTACACTTATAGAAATTAAATATTGAAAAATGTATTTCATATTTTTGAATCAAGATGTTAATTTTTTTTAAAGAGGCCCCTTTTATTTTTGATCATTATGAATAGTAATCTTGATAAAAATGTTGTTACCATGGTAAGGGTATATCAGGTAAAAAAGATTAAAACTATGGGATATAACCATAAAATAACCTAAAAACTTTCCTATATTTCATTTTATAAGTTTTTTTCAACCATATCCATTCAAGGTTCTAAAATGTGGAAATTTCTTTCTACTTTCATTCATAGTGACCTTAATATGATTTTAAGAAAAGAATAAAAACTAAATGTCACTCTGTTTTAGAATCTATAATATTTTGTTTTAGGGATAAAATGAGTTTATGTTATATTATTAATAATTTTTTGAAATATGAATGAATTTTTTCTATCATGGTAATTTATTTTAATTTTTTAGTTATGAAATAATTACCTTAAGTTCTTATGCAATGTTAACATAGTGTTTTTTCAAGTAATAGAAAAATCAAGTAAATTATTTTAAAAAAATTAAAAGTAATAAAATTTGGAAGAATTATTGTATTAAAAAGTTTTAAATATAAATTTAACATATTATACATGTGTTAAATGTTTATATTCTATTTTTATTACTATATTGAAGTTTTAAAGTTAAAAAAAAGTGAATAATCTTGAAAACGACTTTAATGGAGTCTTATGTTAAATAATATTTTATTTAATGATTTAAAATTCATAAAATTATTATTTTTATCCATGTTAATGGGATATGGTTGATCATATAAACCATTGTCCACTTATGGGTCACTTATTCTTTTATATTAACTTTCTTGACCCCTAAAAAGTAAAAAACTTTGATATTACAGTAATCATCAAAAGGGTTAATATGGGTTAAAACTAAGAGATAAGGGTTAAAACATCACCTAAACTTGTATAAATTTTATTATAAGGGATAATTTAAACTTATAATTGTATTAATTTGTAAATATATCAATTTTGTGATACATTAAAAAGAAGATTAGTTTATGCTAATTTAATAATTTAAGTAATTCCACAGGTTCCTCTCCCTTCACTTATAAAAGAGAACCTCTTCTCCACTATTACTCACACCTTTTGAACACTCTATTTAAGTAAATACCTAAATAAATATATCCCCCAAATCCCTCCATCACATCCTATAGGTCATTTTATCACCAAAATACCTAACCTAGAATCTTATTGTGTAATCCAATGAGGTTATCTGAGGAGAATGCATAAGTCCTAATCGACTTATTTCAATTTAATTTCTTGTCTAACTCCTTAAAATATTATTTAACCATGATTAAATAATAAATTAATTATATTAATACAATAAAATTTTATTATTATTATTTTATAACCATTTTTTTATCTCCTTTTCCATGATATGGGAAATACAATCATCGTTCGTGTGTACATGTGGATTACCACATCCATGCAGTGATATGTTTCATTTTCCATCACCACCTCTCATGTATGTTTAAAATGATGGATTTAATGTATATATATATATATATGATATTCATGAAATAATTATATTTTTTAAATATAACATATCATCTATTTTCTTACCTTTTATCCATTGAAAAATGATAATATTGTTCATGTGTACGTGTGGATTACCACCTCCACAAAGTGATGTGATTCACTTGAAATTACAACCTAAGATGTTTAGCCATAAGTATGGAACTAAAGAATTAATATTACATTAATAACATAATTAATATTATAGAAAAGTAAAATATTATCTACTTTATTTCTTTTCCACCTAGTAGAAAAGTGGAAATGTCGCCCATGTGTACAAGCATACTACCACCTCCATGACACGACATATTTCATTTTTCATGTTTGGATTTCATGAATTGTTATAAAATTGTATTTATTTTATACAAATGATAACATGTAATGATTAAGATTCTATTGATGATGGAACAATTAACCCTTTGACCATATTCAACCCACTAAAGTTATTTTTGAATTATGAACCAAACGTCCTCAAAACATTGATGCAAATTTACTAATTAAGTAACTAAATAAAACATGGTTATAAATAACATAAAAGGGATAATAATGATTTAATAGAGATGAAAATTTTCTTAAGAAAGAAAATAACTAATATGATTTTATTATTTATGATTCAAATATCATATGATGTTAGAAGATATTTAAGGTAAGGGATTTTTATTTAAAATCTTATTTTAAAAGTTTTAATTTTTTTTTCTATTTTTCATACACATACATGTTCATTAAAATGTTTCAAGAATATTATTTTTTATATTTAAATAACTATAAAAATTAATTTTTAACTACTTTTCCCTTTCTTTACAAGGTTTAAGAAGAAATGTTCTTGTCATTTTCTAAATGAGGTACTTTTACCAAAGGTGTGAAAGGAATTATTATTTTAACTTTTACATCATGAACTGAATTTCATACCATCATGGATTTGAATTGTTTTAAATATTCCTTTATAATTCACCATTCTTATTTTCAAATAAAATTATTTCCAAAATATTTTGGGATTGTTTTATTTTAAAGAGTTATCAAAAGAAAGATATATTTATCCCTATTTTTATATAAAAATGGAAAAGTATTTGATTATGTGTTAAAAATATTTTTTCAATGTATTTATGATGAAAATGGGAAATATTTAAAAAAAATTCATGATATGGTACTTGATAATTATAGATGATGATGGGTGAACTCGATATTGCTTATAAGATAGGTGACCCTGATATATCCCTCTAATGCATTATGTAATGTTCCATGTCTTCATAAGAAAGAAGGGGAGAGTTAAATGGGGATGTTTCTTATATGGATTAAACTAGTCTCCAGTTATTTCTAACACAAGTGATCACATGTTATGAATATAATTCTCTAATATAACTGTAAGGGGATATATTTTATTACTATGGGTTTTAATGGTTTTCTTTGATAAAAAAGAGTGCTTTCCATGTGGATATGATTTATTTTATATGATCAAAGAATTATGTGGAAAATGTATTTTTTTGGGTTTTCATGTTTTTCACTAGACTAACATATTTCTTTCCTGTAATACCTTACTGATATTTTTGTGATAATCCAATGTTTTTAAATGTTTATGAAAGGGTTTAATGACGAGTAGGAACAAAGAATAAGTCCGTATGAAAGTCGTGAATATTTTTTATAAAGAGAAAACATTTTTCATCTTAAAATATTTATATTATGGAAAAAATATACACTAATTGGATGTTTACACATTATAATATGGTGATTTTTTATGTAATTATGATGATACAATTATCTAAAAATAAAAATCTAAAAGTTCTTCAAGAATGAAGTAAATTGAATTCTTTTCTAAAAAGTCAATATTATGTAATGTTTTAAGTTTTAGTCCTTATAAACATTATTTATCAATGTTTCCCCAAATATAAACATAAAAATATCTTCAAATATTGTTCAAATATTAGATAGAATCAGGATCTTTCCTTTTTCAATGTTGATTCATTGATCATCCATCTAAGCATCATCACAATTTTTAGAGTGTATATACATGAAACCAACTCTTTATGTAAATATTGAATTTTATCTATTTGGTGATCTTTGTAAGAACTACTCCATTTGGTAATTCTCATTTTGGTGATAATTTGTTCAAATCCTCTCCATCTTAAATCCTTTATCTAATGAACTCAAAAAATACCTTTTATTTGGTACCATTCATCCAATGAACTCAATCTTAGATATCATAAATACAATGTTTTCTTCATCCAATGACTTCTCATTCATTCGTTTGGTGATATCACATTTCTCTACTTAATGGATTTGAAAACTTTATCTGATGAACACATAATACTTCCTCTATCCAATTCTCATTTGTATGATTATATCCCTAATGTTTATCTTATAATTGTTATATTACTATATTTGGTATAGCTTCATCCATTCAACTCGGTCCACTAAACTTTTTCTGGCGAATTCCTCTATATGATTCAACTTTTTACAGCTACAACTTCATGAATTCATATCTTAGACATTGTAAAAACTTTATCTATCTATAAAATTCATGAATAAACTTATCTTGAATTAATAAACCTTTTAGTAATGATGTTTTTAGAAAAAATTACGATCATCAATGCATTTTCTGACTTAAAAAAGAGTAACTCAATATTATTTTGATAATGCAATAACTCATTATTGTGAAACAAAAAATATTAAAAAAAAATATATTAATAAGAAATAAAAAAAATTCAAAATTAAACTAAATGATCTTAAATATCATCCTTTGTATTTATTGTCATCATTACCAACAAGTTTCTCAATTTTTATCAAACCATAACCTTTCTCATAGAGAGGTGTCTTAACACAACACTTCTAGTTTAAGAAATGTTTTTGAAGGAATTACATAACTTAGTTATAATAAATTATGTATCCATGATATTAATAAACCCCCTACCTAACCTCACACATCTTCATAAAACCCACACACCCTCTTCTTTGATATCACTAGATTTAGATTTATAAATAAAAACTAAAAAAGTTATACTTTTTTATCCCCCTTTTTCAAAAAAATCTAAAGGAAATATGGGTAGCGTCTTAAGAACTTTCTTAAGGAAGTGGTGGAGGATAAACATATAATTTTAGCCTTAATTACTCAAATAATTACCTTGTCATATCTTTAGTGAAAACATTAAAAAATTTATCTTTGGTTGAAATATTCTCAAGCTTTACATCTCCCCTAGAAAATAATTCCTTGATAAATAATATTTAATATTTATATGTTTAGATCTAGAGTATTGCTCTATTTTTTAGAGAGATCAATGGAACTCTAATTATAACAAATAATCTTCAATGGTTTTTCAACATTCACCCTAAAATAATCTAGATGAACTTTCATCCACATCATTTGTGTAAATTCCTAGGTGGAGGCAATAGATTATGCTTCCTCTATACTCGAAGTAATATAAATTTATGTTTTATTATACCATCTCACACAACTTTATCCCAAGAAGAAAGTTCCTCTTGATGTTTTTTTATCATTTCAATCTCTGGACCAATCAGAATCAGTGAAATCAAGTAAGATTAACTTATTACTCTATATATACATCAAGACATAACTTTAGGTTCACCTGAGTATTCTATTTGTAGCCATCACATTTGATTACTTCAGATTGATATTATATCCTTCAAACAAGGTTTAAACATATACAATGTTTGGAATTGATGTATTAAGATAGATTAAACTTCCAATCAACTTCTATATGTCCTTATGATTTACACATGGCCTAACTTCATCTTTACTCATTTTCATTCAAATAATAATAGGTGTAGAAACTTCCTTTGAATATTTCATGCTAAACTTTTATAATAACTATTTGGAATATTTTTATTGTTAGAGGAACATGTATCTTAATTTATATTTAACTTTTAATTCTAAAAATAAATTCAACTCATTGAGCAGTGACATATCAATGTTCCTCTTCACATGTTTAGGGAATTATTTAAAAATTTTATCCCTATCATTAGAAAAAATTATATCATCAACATAAACAATAAATATTAGGGTATCTATACTCGTTTATTTTATATATATGTTTCTATCAACTTTTCCTTTATAAAAGTTAAACTAATTTAGGAAACTATCATGTTTTTAATATGAGGCATGATAAGTCTATTTAAAACCATAAAAAATATTCCTTTAGTTTTCACACCATGGTTGTATCATTATCAAGTATGAATGCATTGGGGTTCTCAATAAAAACTTATTCTTTAATTTATTCCTTCAAGAATTTTAACTTAACATCTATCTAATATAAATTTTAATTTCTATGAGAATTAATAGAAAAAAATTGATACTTTAAAGTCTTGAAATAGAGGAAAAATTTTCTTCAAAATCAACACCTAATACTTGTGAATATACTTTTCAAAATCACCATGATTTATTCCTAAAAAATTATCCTTTTTTATTGAGTTTACTTCTGAACACCCATTTTTTACTATAAGATTCTTTCCTTATGGTTGAGGAACAATATCCTAGGTTCATTTTTCTAAATTTAATCTGAATCTTTATTCATTGCATTTAAAGATTCATTATGTTCAACTACTTTCAAAACAGAATTTTGTTCCACCTGTAAGATAAGTGAAGTTTGATTTTCGAATTTCTGTTTCCATATGGTCTGAACTAAATATTATTTATTTCTAGTAATATTATTAGTTTAAATTATTTTTTGTAAAGTCTATATTTTTTTCTTTCAGTCTTACTTTCCTCATCACTGGACAAATCAGGATCAACCTATACAATATTGGAATCTCAATCATCTTCCTTATTATTAAATTCTCTAAAATTCTTCATTTTATCTTTTATCACCCCATCCACATCATCTTAAACATGTTTCATTAATGTTTATAGGTTTTTAATGACATTAACATTAGATTAATCAACCAAATTATGAAAAAAATTATTCCAGTACTTGTAGCTTCTTCTGTTGGATGAAAATCCCATAAAAAAAAAATTCTTCTACCTTTTCATCAAACTTTATTGAATCAAGTTTTTTTATTTCTATTAAGTAAGGGATGCAAAAGAACTTAAAATATATCATAGTGTGAATCTTATTATATACAATATCATAGGGATTAATTTTTTTCTAGTTAAAGAGAATATCAATTTGGACATGTACAATTATACACACAGATTCTCTCTAGAATAATTTTGAAAGTATTTATTTAATGAGAACACTACTTCCTATGCCTACTAGAATTATATTTTTCCTTTCTGCTACTCCATTTTTTAAGGAGTATAAGGTGCACTATATTCATGTTTAATTATTGGTTTTATCAAGTAGGACTTAAAATAGTTACTTGTGCACTCCATTCCATTATTCATTCTCAACTTCAAAATATATACACTAAGATCCTTATCAAATTCCATTCTGAAACTTTTAAAAAAACTCAAAAACATCTTATTTAAGTTTATTGAATATTATGTTGGTCATATGAGTGAGATAATAAATTAACGTAATAAATTAAAAATCACCCTTTATTGAATGACATCTCATCATCCCATATAGGTCAGAATATAAGATCTCAAGAGTTCTGGTGTATTTTATTTTAACTTTATTATATATTCCTTTAACAATACTTCCATTATGGAAAGTTGTGAAAATAAAATCATAATTACTCTTTAATTGTAGTAAATCTCTTACAAAATATTCTATTTAAGTTGTACTCAGAATTTTCTATTAAATATTCCCAAGTCTTTGGTGTCATAACTTATTTTCATCCTTATTACATAAATATCAAGAATTTCTAGGATCACCAATATGAAATATGTTGACATTGGTTCTTTCTCCATTGATGATAACTCTTCCATCTTTAAAACATTAGATAATTCATGAATATTTTTTGAAGATAACTTCCTTACCATTATCATAAAGTTAGATAATACCCAGTAAGTTGTTTTTATGTAAATAAAAAAATAGAACTTACTTTGAATTTAACTTATGATCTCTAATATCATATATACCAATTCCACTTATTTTCAAAGAACCATAATTTCCAAATGTGAATACTACTCCCTCAAATTCTTCAATTGTTTTTAAGATTTTTACATAACTGATCATATGTGAGAAACACCCACTATCATGAATCCATGGTTTATTATTTTTTCTATATTTTAGAGTAATATCAACAAAAAAATCAGTATCTTAAATATTCCTTTTCTTTTTTGGCACACAAAATTTTCACCAAAAGTGATTTCATGAAATCTTCAGCATAGTGACATGATTGGTCAAACCTTATAAAAATTTCTTCCAAGAATAAAAATAAGTTTTTCCTAAGGATATTTTTAACTTATGGTTAATTTTTTTTCTTCCTTTAGCTTTAGAGAGTTACCGACTTTTCTTCCACATTTTCTCCCCCTAAATTCTTTCATTACCAGTGAGAGACATATTGGGATAGAATTTATATTATTTTTGTATAAATATCATAAAAATCCAATAATATCGGTTGAAACTAGATCTTCTATTGAAGTATGGTCTTTACCAAAGATGAGTTTCATGAGATTCATTATACTTTAAAACATCTTATTTCCCTTAGCATGGGGAATCAATATTCCAGAAATCATTTTTAACGTCTATCGATATGATCTATTTTTCACATCCTTTCTTAAAAAAATATATCCTACTATTTATTCATAAACCTACATAGTTAATACAATCATACAAACTTTTTTTAGTGGATTTAGATTTCACCAGATTTGTTTGATGAGTTCTTCCAGAATCTAGGGATGTTTCATCCTTTACCTTTGAAGCTTTGTGGAAATTACCATTCATTTTTATTAGGGTATTTTTAACCTGAATACATATTTATTGTGTCTAAAATAGATCTTCTTACTTAGTAATAAGTTTTTCATTGAGATATTACACCATTTTCTCTTGTTATGTAACATTCAACTTGACATTTTTAATTTATTATATGTACGCATCTTATTTTTTGTGAAGCTCTTATTTTCCATCATTCCTATATTAAATTTAATTATTCAATACTCTAGATTCTAAATTGAGTTTTTTATTTTTATCAAGACATTCCATAGGTTTTTATCTCATTAGATGTTCCATACAGGTTTCTTCACCTTCTTATTCTTTACTATTTGAAGTATCTTCATTTCTTTCAACATGAGACATGAAGGTTCTTAAATTCTCCTAAACTTCATCTTCTGATGAACTATTGTTAATAAATTTATAATATTCCCTTGTTCTCAAAATACTCTAGATTCTTTATTGAGTTTTGTATTTTTATCAAGACATTACATAGGTTTTTATCTCATTAGATGTTCCATACAAGTTTCTTCACCTTCAATACTCTAGATTATTTATTGAGTTTTGTATTTTTATCAAGAAATTCCATAGGTTTTTATCTCATTAAATGTTCCATATGGGTATATTCACCTTCTTATTCTTTACTATTTGAAGTATCTTTATTTCTTTCAACACGAGACATGAATGTTCTTAAATTCTCCTAAACTTCATCTTCTAATGAACTATTGTTCATAAATTTATAATCTTCCCTTGTACTCAAAATACTTATTTTTTATTTTCGGTGAAGTTTTTATTACTTATGGTGGAATTCTTAACTTCCTTAGAAGTATTACCCCACTTCTTCCTCTGATTTTTTTCTTCAGAATCATCATTATCATATTCTCCATCTTTCATCACCAATAGTTTATTGAAAAATTTCTGATCTGCCCATACTCAAAAAATTTAATTGTAACATTGCCTATGTGATTGCCTCTATTCTTTTGATAAATATTATAGATAAGTGATATAATCCTCTTATTTTCATAAACATATTCTTCCTCATATTCTGATTCACTATATCCCATTTCCACATGTTTTGGTTCATGGATTTTCATCTTCCACATAGCTTCAAAGGATATATCCTCTTTAATATTCTATTTGAATAATATAACTTTCCTTATTTCATATAAAACAATCATATTATGATGTTTTTCAAGGGATATATTATATCTATCTTCTAATGTAGGTAATTTAGGATCAAAATTTTCCTTTTAAGTGAATAATTGTTGAATCTTACAAGATATATTTGAATTCTTTGATGTTGCTAAAATTTTAATTTACTTAGGATAAGTAATCATTAAAAGTCCTACCCACCATCCCAATATCTTAAAACTTAATTCTATAGATTTGAATCTTTTATTCCTTTTCTTTTACATTTCACTTGAAGATGATTTCACGTTTGTCCCAAGTTTCCTTTTCTATTTTGAGATCCATCATTTTCATATAAACATTTTCAGATTAGGACATAAGAATATAATTTTGATCTCTTCCATCAACCTCAAGATTGAATTTTTCAATAAATGACACAGGAGAATATTTCTCCATGGGATAAAATCCTATAATAATTATATAAATCACCTTAAAGACAAGATACAGAAGATAAGGTATGATTCTATTTTTCCAACCATGATAATTTTTTTCTTTGAATGTAGAAATATCTCTTTTATTGATAGTGTTGGGCACAAGAGCCTCAACCCAGTTGGTGAGGAATCGTCAAGTGAATCCAAGAGACCTAAGATAAAATATGGGTGGAGACATATTTCTAGGTTATTGTAGCAGTTCTATAGTAGGTACTATAGTAGGTACTATTTGGTGTTGTATTAATTGGAACTATTCATCTCGTTTGGGCTTTTGGGCCACTGATTTGGTTCTTGGGTCCTTCAAGGCCTTCGGTCCACCAAGGAATTCAGACCAATAAGGATTGTGGGCCACCTAAAGGCCTTAGGGACACCTCAAGGCCCTCAGGACACCTTAAGGCCTTCGGGCCACATGAAATTGTGCTTAATAGACCAGAAAAACTCTACAAGGAGTATAATTCAGATGATGATCTAGATTAGGTGCATTCACCAGAGCAGTGATAACGAATTTAGAAGAATGAGAGGCTATGGAACTTTCCATCGGGACCTAACTCTGTTTTCATGGGAAGACTATTCGAATAGCCATGCGAAGGTGGAGAGATGACATCAATATATAGACGTTGGGGAGGAGCAGTTCCAAGTAGGTATAGTCTGGATGAATTCCTATAAATACCTCCGGGTCATGTAATGTCACAAAGCCCACGATCCATGTATGGGTTCCCATTCAACCCTTAAAAGGGGTATTATAAAAAAATAAATAAAAATAGAATGCCTTTGGGCCATTTGAAGTATTGATAGTGTTGTGATTATCCATGATATATAATATAGGGTTCTTATAGAGGGAACTTATCACTTTGATACCATTAAAAGTTCACAAGAATGTGTAGATCACTGAGATGGGGGGGGGGTGGCCAGGTTAACTTAGTAGTGATATTTTAAAATATCCTTTCTCTTTAAATTAAACTATGAAACTTGTTAAAGTTTCAATCCTATAAAAATTATAAATCAGCATCACTTATATGAAAAATAAGTAAATAATGTAAGGAATATTAGTGTATGAAAGGTTTGGTCTCAATGTGGACACCTAGACCTTGTCGTGTTGACTCCCATCGATCCATGAATATACACAATATAATGAAAGTGAATAAAATGATCCAACTCTAGTCAATATCCTTTTGTCTCACAATAATAAATATTACCGGTCCCTAGAAATTACACAATTTTCTTATTATTTAGAGACAATTCAATATTATAACTTTGAACACTACTCACTACAAACTCTGTCTGGATTTTTTATTCCTGGTACCTCTTTATCTAGTACTCATTAATTCAGTTTTCTACATCTATAATTCATCTTTCCATTATACAGTTGTCTGGTAAACCTCATTCAAGTACACATTTTTCTGGTACACCTATATCTGATGATTCTTGATCTAATGCACCTCTATCCAATTAAACTCCATCTGATGGACTGGTTCTTAGAACACTCTATCTGATTCTTCTTTATCTAACCCACTTTTTAAAGAAAACTCAATCTTTCCTTGGAAAATATTGTTATGATATTCTCAATCATCTTCCTTCTAATGGGATATCTCAAATGATCAGTAATATTTATCTCAATAGAAGTAATTCACAATGACCCTACTCCACTTTATATACTCATAATTCCTATTAAAGACAAGTAAGAAGCTCATTATCCAAATTTTAATTTACCAATAAACTCAAATTTCATTTGACCACCTTCAACGTCTCTGAATAAATCATAGTAAACATTCTTCATCAAAGTTTCCTCAAATATCATCATCAAAAAAATCTTCAAATCTTATTCAAATATTTTCTAGAATCACAAATTTTCCTTTATGAATATTGAGTCATTGATCATCCATGTAACATCATTAAAATGTATATATTTTATATACATGAAAGAAAATAAATATATTAATCTTGACTTTTCTCAATTTAGAGATATTATTAAGAATTAATATATCTGATAATTCTCAGTCCAATGTTGCTTTGTCGAGAACCTATACATTTGGAAGACTTTGTCCAATGAACTCATAAAATCCATTCTCTTTAGAACCCCTTATCTTATGAAATCAACTTAGAGATTATATACACAAAGGAAATTTCACTTGAAGAATTTACATTCCTTCATCCAGTGATATCTTGTTTCTCCATCTGATGGAATTACACAACTTCATTTGGTGAACTCATAATATTTCCTCCACCATGTTCTCATATTTTTAAGGATTTTACCAATTTATATCATATAAATTTCATATTACTCCATAAAATATATATTTATCTAATTACCTCATCCTGCTAAATTTTTTTTGGTGAATTCCTCTGTTTGATTCAACTTTAAACAGTCTCAACTCCATGACTTCATATCTTACCAAAATTATATTCCCATAGACTTAATGAACAAAATCAGGATGAAACATGAAAACCTTTTAGTAATCATGATGTTATAAACATTGAGGATTATAAAATAATCATATAAATTTATAAAGAGTAACTCAATCATCTTTTGATAATGCAACTATTTATCCTAAAACATTCCCAGAAAAGATAGTGACAACAAATAAAATAACATTATAAAATAAAAAAAAGTATCTTCATGATATTCTTGCCATTGATCATTTTAAAAAATAATTTCATTTAAGAGCATTAAATAGATCCCATTGAAATGTGTATCCAAAAAATTTAAACTAGGAATTATTCAAGGTATCCATCCAAAAAGTGTGATATATAATTACCATTTTTTGGTTTCCCATGAATCTCTATATGGTTCCCAATAAAGTAACCCACATGAAGTCACTTTTCAGGATTGTATAACATAAATGAAAAAAATTATATTACATATAAAAATCTATCTCAATAGCTTATTCTTCCTACTAATGATATAAAAAAATAGCCAACAAACTTATCTTCTTTAGTTGTTTCTTATTTGAATCAAATAGACCATAACTAATATTATATTTTCTTCAAACAGTTTTTGGAATAATAGAGATATCATAGAATTATTTTAAACACATATAAATAAATTATCTTGCATCATTACCAGGTTATGAAGTGATTTATGATCTTAATAAAAACACAACATAATTTAAATAATATTCTAGATTTAATATATGGATATTTTTCTTCAACAGGATCATATTAATTATAGTTTATCTTTATTTGGTTGATCACATAATTAATATTTCTTTTCATCATGTGAGTATCAGGTATTATTTATATTTCTTCAATCAGAAATGATTTGTGATGTTTTGATAACTAGAGAAGATATCTTGAATAATCTAATTATTTTTCTTATGAATATTTAATTTCTAAACACTCAATTTTTCACCTAGTAGAAACAAAAAATAATTCTAATTATTGAATACTTATTCATAGAAACTAAAGTTTTCTACTTAGTAAAGTCTTACAATGAAAGGATTATGATAACTCAAAGATTTTCATTTGATGTTTCAAAGTTCTGTGGTCACAGACCTGAATTCTTATGATCTATGAAGGCTTACACATGGAAAATTATTACAATGAAAGTTCAAAGGCATATTATAACTCTAAAATCATTACGCTAGAGTAAAAAAGTATTACACTCTAGCCGAAGACATATGATGATAAATTTATACACCCAATACATTTTCCATTTTTCATACCAAATCCTAAAGTCATATGATTTAATAATTTATTAAAATGGTATTTATAAATTAAAGATGAATTTAAACCCTCACATAGCTTCTTTAAAACAATTCTATCCCTTTTAAACCACTTCAAAAACATTTTATTCAATTCAAAAATTGTCTAAAAAACCTATGATAATTGTCAACCATGGTTGGAAACAAATTTTAACCTTAAATAACTTCATCAAAAAATCTAAGTCCATAACAACCTCCATTTTTTTTTATTTTTTTTAGAAAAAACACTATAATCTTTCACATAATATCATGAGAATCATTAATTCATATAATTTATCATATGAAAATTTTCTTTTACCATAAAACCATAAAATATAATGTTTTGAGAGAATTTCAACCCCGTGTTACAAGAAAGTGTCCACAAGGGAATTAAATGAAATTACCCTTAATTCACACACCATTTTTACTCAATAATTCTTGCTCTATTTAATCAATATTTGTGTCACTATGTCTTCCACTTTATTAGAATAATATAAATTCGGGTGGGGAGGTTTCTATGAAATACCCATAGGTGAGCAGGAAAGGAAGAATACAAATTTTTAGTCTCACATCATGAAATTTATCCTTTGTTAATGACTTAGTAAAAATTTCTACAACTTTTTCCTTGATACCAATAAAATCTAGTGTTATATCAATATTTTCCACATTTTATTTAATAAAGTGATACTTGAGATCAATGTTTTTCTATCTTTATTTCTAAACTAGATTCAATGAAAGATCTATAAAACTTTTATTTTCATAGGAAACACATAATTATAACATTCCGGTTCCAGAAACTACCCAGAGGAACCCCGTACCTGGTTGGTCACATGGCCTTAAGCGCATTTCCCCAAATACCAAAGGCTACCGACTAGAAGGGAGGGCCTTGGGTGTGATGGTGGGGAAACTATTCCCTCATTGGTAGAGTAACACAGTGGAAGTAAAACAGATAGTAATAGCAGAAGCAGTAAAACATTCAATAAGTAAACAACGAGAGTAATAAACAACTAGATCACATATATATAATGATTAATGATACCTATGTCTAGAAAAGCTTCCAAACAAGTCACAATGCTAAAATACAGTAGTAAACCAAAGTACAAAAGAAAAAAGATAAACTCCAGTAGCATCGAAAGCCTCAACTTGCTCCCATGCTCTCTAACTCCACAACAATCAAGTACCTGAAGTAGAAGGGCGCTTGCCCTTATATATACCTGCAACAATATAATCTGTTTGGGCCCAAAATCATGACCCAAATAGGGTGTGAGACTATTCCCTATAGGCAACGGCCCAAAGATATGTTCCTAAAAGTCAGTGAATATATATGGCAGGTGATAAGAAAAAGGAATTGGTAAATAAGGAAGTACTTAAAAGTAAACAGTCCTACAATTCCATTTACAAACATTAATTTTAATCAATTAATCAACTAAAACAAAACAATCAACCCTCTGGGTGGTTCTCATAGCCTAACCCCTCTGGTTTACCATACAAGGAAATATATACAAAATAATCTCTAAGTAAGCACTCACCGTCAATTACCCCTATAGTCAAGTGTGATTAAAGACTCTCTGAGGAAGAATTCACCGTCAATTCCCCCTATAGTCTTTTAACGGTAAACTATAGACACTCTGAGGAAGAACTCGACATCAATTAATCCTGTGCTCTCATAATGTAACTATAGACACTCTGAGGGAGCACTCAATGTCAATCCCCACTATGGTCTCACAACATGATGATTATAACATACACTCTAGGAAATCCCTCAACGTCAATTTACCCTATGGTCTCACTACACCAGGTTCCCGCAACCCCGTGTAAAGCAATCATGCACAAACGATAATCAACAGCCAAAGTAAACCTCTAGAACTACTTGGATAAACAATCTACAACACATCATAGCATGCCAGATATAAATAATTACTATATCCTACAATACTAGGCATGGGAAAGGAACAAAGCAGCCTAACCGACAAAGCTAGACCCAACAGTCAAAACAAGAAAACATGGGCAAAATATTCACAGCTTAGAAAATATAACCCTAATATCAACAATTAACCTCTATCCAATCAAACTAGGCATAGAAGGAAACAAAATGGGTTAACACTATAAACACGCAATACCCCATTCAAGGGTATTGGGAACTTTTGCACATATAAATCAAAGAATATCTACAAAAAGACACAAACCACCTACCTCAGCGTTGTAGGATTATTATATGTGAACCTCAAGCCTCAAATCACCTAAGAACACCATAAATCTATAAAAATGCTAAAAATGCTCAACCGAGGATAACTCTTGAAAGAGGAGGAAACATGAAACGAAGCTCTAGAAGAAGAAAGAGCTTACCGTGGAGATCCCAATGCAATTGACGGTGGTCGATCTGGAGAACGGACTCTCGATTGGGGGCTTGGTGAATATTCGTGTCGTATGGATGCTCTCGGATGAAGGTGGTGAAGAAGAAGAGATTTCTGCCAATTAGACGTGACCCCAGTCAGTTTAATGAAAAAAATAAAGTACACGACATGTATTTTAAAAGTACACGGCGTGTACTTGCCTTTTCCGGCCCCCGCATTAGGCAGTCTCCAGGTCACCACACACGGCCGTGTGAACGACCATTACAAGACCAACACTCGGCTACCCGTGGTAACCGAGTAAACAACGTCTACTTATAAAGTACATGACGTGTACTTAAGAAATTTCCAGAAACTCCTCTTTTTCTAAAAAACACCAGAAAAAGGGAAACATACCTAAAAAGAAGATCTGGGTTCTTACAATAATGGCCTATAATGTTAATCTCTCAAGTCATCCAGTTGAACCTACATCCTAGTCATATTTTTATAGGAATGTGTGTAAATATTGTACTCATATTTAGTTGTGATTAATTACACTAAAATTTTCTCCATGATATGACATGCCGCACAACTATCCCTAAGAAAAAAATGTTCCACATAAATTGGATTTTCTCTCCACACAATTACCATCCCAACCAGTATAAGTAAAACCTTATCATGTCATTTATGAACTAGATCAATATAGTGGGTTAAAACTCAATGTTCTTATGATGTATCTGGGTTTTCAATTGGATGAATATAGGTGAGACACTTTAGGTTCATTAGGAAATCTACCAAAAAATGTCATAGAAAACACAATGTCAGGTTTGGATGTTGTAATGTAGAGAAGGATACCAAATATTTTTCTATAGTCTCTTTGATTTACAATTATGAAAAACTAATTATAAGTTAGTTTGGTTCCAAAAACCATAAGAGTAGAGATATATTTACATTCTTCCATTCCAAAATGCTTTAACAATTCCTTTGAGTAATTTTATTGAGATAGAAATATATATTCATTTATTTATATGACTCATAGCCCCAGAAAGTGAGACACCTAACCCAATATAGACATTTTAAAATGTATTTTCATCTTATTATAAAATACCTCATAGATATACCATTATTCTCATATAAAAATGATAACATCAATATATACAATGATAATAAGGGTCACAAACCATCCCAGATACCTTGGTACATCGATACTCGAGCTGGTCCTAACATAGACCGAAGGACATTCCCAATCCCCACAGGTTGATAATAATAACCTTACATCACAAGCAATGTCAAAGGGAATGATTTTTCCACAATAACAACCATCAATATATAATAGAGAAAGATAAATCAATAAATAATCTGTATGCCAAACACTCCTCAAGAAGAAAAGTACCATGAGCAGATAGATCAATAACCCAAGTTAAAACATAAGCTAAAGGGAAACACAACATCCATAAGGAAAATTCTCACAATACTTGTTCAAAAAGTGGAACATAGCTCCAATAGTCACCACCATCACTCCAGAATCCCCTGGGTCAAGCACACCCACCACCTATAAGTCGCACTTTACCATTACATAGACTTGGCATAACATAATCTATAAAAACCCATAGGTAAAGGTAAGGTGTGATATAGACAACCCAGTAGGATCTTACCAAGTGTTCCATATAAAATTTCAAAACAAATAAACCATTTAATATTTTATTTTAAATAAATAATTCATGGAAAAACATTATCAAATTCTTTGTTCACGTCAAATTTATAGTCAAATAGATGGAATTTATATCAGAATAGTCTTAAATGAACATTTTTATAAAATGGAAAGGACATGAATAAAAAAGTTCTATCAATGGCATGTAATTATAAAATCAAAACATTTCATATAACCATTCCATAATCCATGTGTTAAATTAGTTTTTGGTTCAAGGATCATTAAACTTCTTAATTGGTGATCACAGCTCAAATCTACACACATCCCTTAGCTCATGCCAATGGGAAAAACAACACATCAGGGGAAAATCACACTAAATAAATTTTTGTAAAAGTTTTCATCATCAATCCATTTCCATGGGTAAAAGTCCTACTGTTCTTGTAATATTCATCACTTATCACCCAGACTCACATGTGATTCAATCAATCAAAAAATAATAGGAAAAATCATACATTTCAAAACAATAAATCATTCAAAATTAAATTTCCTAGTATTCAAGGTTCAACATTCACTTTTCAATTTCAAAACTTAATCATGGTTTTCAATAATTTAATGCCTTTAAAAATCATATATATTTTTAATCAATTTTCTAAAAGACCAATCATAAAATAATTTCAGCATATCATTTCTCAATTCAATCCATTTTTCATTAAAATCCATAAAGTTCATCAAATCCTTTGAAAAAGGGTTTTCATTCATAAAACCATTCCTTTCTAAAACAATCAAATAAAGGTTCATAAATAAATTAAAAAATCTTTTCAATCAATCAAGTAGTCAAGGTTTCATATGAATTGAAAATACTTATAGAACCACATTCCTTTATTTATAAGATAAAACAATCAAACACCAGAAATGGGAATTAGAATAGAGATCTGAAGTGAATATGATCAAGAAGGAATCCCTAGAAAAAACTCCATTAGAATTGGGTTATAATCTATCAATAACACGATGATTCATTAATCTCAATGGATATAAGAGAATAAAATAAGATTATAGAAAATATGAAGGTTCAATTACCATATAGTTATTAAATGAATCCATCATTAATTCAATATGATAATAAAATATATAGGAGTCAAAAATCCTATTGTTAGCCTTCAAAATCCCAAAATTAGAATGAGGTTCCAATGGGAGAAGTTGGTATTAAAACAAGTGGAATTTTAAAACTGAAAAAACAAAGGCCGTGATGCAACCCCAATGGCCATGATGCAGGAATGATGAAAACAACCAGTACATAGCACAAGCACCCCAAACCATAACATAGACCCTCCTGGCCAATAAATTTCCAAAAAACACACTTTATACCTCTACAATATCTGATTCACCTAGGGTATGGACATGATATAGTTCAATCACCATGAATCATAGTCCCTTGAAAAGGAAGTGGATCTAAAGATCACCACACCATAGCCGACTGCCCCTACACCTCAGAGATAATGCACTAGAAAAGTGATACATCATAGACCCATCTCCATGGATTATCTATGATGAAATTGGTAGTATCCCTAAAAATTAGTCACCAAGGATACACGGTGTATCTAAAAACCTATGTTTCAGCTTGATGGTCCATGGAACAATCCCTCATTTTCACACCACCGTATTACTACCATGACACAACCTATTGAAAACCTACATTTTTTTCCAAAAAAACCAAATATTTACGAAATAATTAGAATGATCCCAAAAAAATGGAAACAAAACAAGGAAATTAAGTAGTTCCAAAAAGTTGTAAAAAGATATTACAACCTCACCACTATAAACTCTTTGTATCCCCAATAATCTACTCAAGAAGACTCTACATCAAAGAGATGAGGCCTCTTCACTCTCATCAGTGTATCATACTCCTAAATATCTTGTAAATTATAGCTATGATACCATAGAACCCAATCAAAAGGTATATAATTTACACAAAGAAATTTTTTCTTATAATAGATTATCCAAATTAGTTACTTAATCAAAGATAAATGTGGTTCCACATCAAGGTCCTTACAGAAAAAATCATGAGATGGGTTTGAGATATAATTTAGAAGTTGTGAAATATAAAACATGTTATGAATCAATGTCAACTAAGGAGGAAATTATAATCATTAATCCACCTTTCAAATATTATCAACAAATTAAAATGGTCCCATATATCTTAGAGAAATATTTCCATATTTTTCTATTCATCAGTGAACCAACCTAGGTTAAACTCTTAAAAACACCTAATCACAAACCAAAAAATCTAAATGAAATCTACGATGACCAAAATATGATTTATAATGTCTTTGTGCTATTACCATCCTATTATGAATAAACTGGATCATTTTTTTCAACTCGTAGACCAAACTAGGTCCAACCAAGGAAACTTCACCAACCTTTGACCAATAAAATAGAGATTTACAAGGTCAACTATATAAGACCATAAAGGGTATAATATGGATGGATGATTGGTAACTATTTTTGTATAAAAACTATACCAGTCCCAAGTATCTATCCTAAGCTCCACCAATTCTAAGAATCATAGAACAAATCATGTCTTCTAGGATCAATATATCTTGTACTATCTAGAAATATATCTATGGATGATAAGTCATGCTCAAACTTTTCTGGGATCCCAACTCATCTTAGAGGCCTCTCCAAAAATGAGAAGAAAACTAGGGATCCCTATAAGAAACTATGACATATGGAACTCCGTGAAACCTAAAAATCTCCATCACACATGGATCTCTCAAGACCTCAACTTTTGTTGTGTCATGTATGGTTATAAAGTGAGATAATTTGGTTATATGATTAATCACTAACAATTTCACATTTTTCATTTGGAGGGAACACAACAACCCAACCATGAAATCCATAAAAATATAATCCCACTTCCAAGTCTACATAGGAAGGGGTTGAAGCAAACCTAAAGTTTTATAGTGCTTATCCATGACTTGTTGGCATGTATAACAATGAGAGACAAATTTAGCAATGTATCGCCTCATACCTGGCCACTAGAATCATTATTTCATATCATAGAACATCTTAACAGTACCTACATGCAACTACCATTGGAAAATATGTAAATACCCCATCAAATCCTTCCTCAAAAGAAAAAAGCATAATGAACCAGTTTTAAAAACAAAGGAAACCAACAGAAGAGAACAACCACTCACTGATGGTATCCCCACCATAAAGAGAGTCCCTAATGCCTCAAAATAAATCATCAAGCTACAGATCCTAAAGAATCATCTCAATAAGATAGAAGTTAAATTAAACATTTTTTAGAAAAATCTTGGTCACATACTCCCTGACTCCCAAATGTAATTGAGTAAAGATATCCATCATATTCCATTATTATAATGATTTATTCATGGAATGGGTTAAAATTTTTATGATAAAATAATCAAAAATAACATTCCATTTACCATGGGTGTAGGAAATATTGAAATAAAAAGACTACAAGTACTCCACCTAATGCATCTATAATAGATTTAAATATTTTTTAGAGAAGATATAACTCAGAATTTTATGGTCGGAATAAATGATAAACCTTTCTCTAAAAAGGCAATACCACCAAATATTGATAGCATGCATCATAACTAACATTTTAAGATAATATGTTGGATAATTATTATCATGTGGAATTAGTTATTAGGAACCATATATCACCACATGAGAACCATTCAAGAGTATGCAGCCCAAACCTGAACCTGATGCATCAAAAAGACCGCACAACTATGTCTAGCCTTTGGAATAGTAAAAAATAGTTCAAAATTCAAAATAAATTTTAATTCAAAAAAAGAAATATGAAATTATTCATCTCACAAAAACTTCACACATTTTCTTGTAAGGGAATTAATTTGAGAATACAACTTCAATAAATCTTTAACAAACTGATGGTAATACCCTGCTAAACCCAAGAAGCTCTAAATCTTGAAAACATTACATCATTGCTCCTATTTTATAAAAACCTTCACCTTCTCAGGGTAGACTAAAATACCATGTTTTGAGACCTCATTTCCCAATAAATTCACTTCGCAAATCCAAAAAATACATTTTGATAGCTTTGAATAAAGTCAATGATCTCTCAAAATTTCTAGAACTACCCTCAGATGACACACATGGTCTTCCTCATTCTTAGAGTAGACTAAAGTTTCATCCATAAAGACTACCATGAATGAGTCGAGGTACTTTTGAAATATCTTATCCATCAGTTCCATAAAAACTACAAGATAATTTATTAGACCAAAAGGCATAAAAACATACTCATAAAGTCCATACATACTCTTGAAGGTGTTTTTCAGGATATAAAACTATTTAATTCTCAACTGGTGATTACCAGATCGAAGATCAATCTTCAAGAACCACTTCACCCCATTTTAATGGTCAAAAAAATCATCAATATGATACAATAGATACTTGTTCTTTATCATAAATTTATTGAGTTTTTGGTAATTAACAAAAATGAGAAGTTTTACATTATCATTCATTGTAAAACGAAGAGGTACCACCCAAGGTGACACACTCAATCATATAAATCATTTATCAAAATAAACATCCATCTAGGTATTCAACTACTTCAATTCATCTGGTTCCATATGGTAAAAAGGAGTATAGATATGATGCATACTTGGTACCATGAAAATGGAGAACTCTACTTCCATTACCAGTGGTAAACCATAAAATTCAGAATGAAACAAATCGGGAAACTTGACATCTGGTGGAGGAAGATCCCCACTCAAAGATTCTTACTCTAGATCAAAATAAAACTCAGATATAACTCTTCCTAACTTTGGAAAAGGTGGTCCAACTTGAATCATTATCAAGTCCCAATCTATATAGAAAAAATGGAACACCCCATCAGGCATAGTAAAGGAGACCCACCAAAGATAATAGTTAATTAGGGCCTTATGAGTAATCAACTAATCCATACTAAGAATGATTTTAAGAGGTTTCATGTATAGAACCAAAAAATCCCAATCAAAATCAATCTTTGATAGAGAGAAAATGAAATAGGGACATTAGAGACCATAATCTCTCTTAATTTTGAGGGGTTTAGCAATATCCATCACATAATACATGATCTCCATAGAAATATTTTAAAAATTCAAAAAACGAGTTGATATGAACAAATGAGATGCTCTAGTATCAAACAAAGAAGACTCTAAAGTTGAAGTGATAGTGATGGTACCTCTCACTATCCCTGGAACTACATCAAAATCCCTTAGATACTCTTCATCTATACGAAGAAGCTTCATTCTGGATTCTTATAGCTAAAACCCCTCATTTCTTGAAGCATATGATTGAACTACAATACTTTTAGTATATGATGAGCCCATACCACTTTGCAGGGAAAAAAGAAATGATATAAATTCTGTGGGTGTTCTAAATGACCACAATAACTACATCAAATCCCACTATTTACTACTAGCTCCTCCAAGTTTATGTTTGTAGCACCCCAAACACTTCATGGTATGTTTCTCTTAAATACATTATAGTTATAGCCTATATATCATGAATCAATGAGCCTCTATGGAAAAAAACATGGTTACTTATAGAATATATCCATAACCTAGCCATTAAACTTAAATTTTCTAGCTCTGTGATTTGAATTTAAAAAACTGACATACACGGTTATGTTCAAGATGATATTTAGAGTCTGATAGAATTAACTTAATTTTTACTGAATAGTAACATACCCTTATGAATAGTAACCTACCCTTATGTATAGAAACTTACCCTTATGAATAGTAATACGACTCTTATGAATGGTATCCACACCCATGAATGTATAAATACATTTAGGCACCTTAAAAGTGAAGATGAATATTTAAAGCGTTTATATTTTTCAATTAAATAATGATTTTAATTAAATATTTAATTAATAATATTTAGGAAATTATTTTTGAAAAATGGAATTCATTTTTGGGTTCTACATGTCGAAAAATGGTTAGGGTGATTTTTTGGGATTTTTCTGAAATACTTGAATTTTTTATGAATAGTCAAATGCGATAATTTATGATAAATGCTAAATAAGGGATTGATTGAGTCATTGATGACGATCTGTTGATGTAAGCTCAATTGGTTCAAATTCACATTCATTTATTACTGTTCTTGGTCATGGAATACTTACCATTTCTTGTCTTTTGAAGAAATAATAAACTAATGATTAAAAAAATATGAAAACCTTCCTCTCCTCCACTATAAACCCCCCCTCACTCCCTCTTATCTTCACTCCTCTCAAGACTTTTTCCTTGCCAATATTATACCCAAATATCTTCCCAAGCCCTATACCCACGTCCAAGACCATCTGGTCTCACCAAAAGGCCAAAAACAAAGGTCTTAAGGAGATTCTCAAGGAGGAGTACTCAAGAGGTGAGCCTATGTTCTATTTTCTTTCAATTTCTTTTACAAAGTTCCATTATTTTGTTCTCTCTTCTCACCTCCCCTCATCCAAATTCCATGATAATACTTACTATTCCTTGTCTTGTGAAGAAATAATAAACTAATGATTAAAAAATTATGAAAACCCTCCTCTCCTCCACTATAAAACCCCCTCACTCCCTCTTATCTTCACTCCTCTCAGGCCTTGTTCCTTGACAATATTCTACCCAAATCTCTTCCCAAGCCATATCCCCATGTCCAAGACCTTCTGGTCTTACCAAAAGGCAAAAAAAAAGTTCTTAAGGAGATTCTCAAGGAGGAGTACTCAAGAGGTGAACCTCTCTTCTCTTTTCTTTTAATTTATTTTACAAAGTTCCATTATTTTGTTCTCTATTATCACCTCCCATCATCCAAATGCCATGATAATTCCAGTTCCTTACATGTACTGTATTTTCATTATTCTAATGGAATATTTCATCATAATCTCTCTTTTTTTCCTTCATTTTATACAATAAATGAAAACACCGTCCGAGATGTGTTAATTTATCACACTCAAGGAAGACAGGTTTTCAATTTTCATTACTATCTTCAATACTGGTCATGAAACATTTTCAATGGTTTAACCAGATCATAATATATATATTTTATCTTTTTTAATGTTCTGTAATCCTTACACATTCATAATATGTAATAATAATACAAAACAAGTTTATTGTGCACAAAACCGCCAAGCCAAATCCAAGCGTTATTTTTAACTCATCAAATGAGTCATCCTCATGGTATATAACCAGAATAATTATAAGATAGTTTATATATCTTTAATCTAACTAATATTGTATATTAACAATTCTTTATGTCTAACCACAATTCAAACAAACATCCATTCATGAATACAAGTATACAGATCATGAAAACCAAAGAAGAAAATGCTACCAAAACAATAAAATTGAATCTCTTAAACCCATAAAAAGGCCATTAATGAACATAATAAGGTTATAAAATATCAATTAAATGTATATGAGGTTCTTGAATTATTAATTAATGAAGATAAGATTGATTATTTAGGTCGTTAAGAACAATCAAGAACACTTTTGAGCATAAGGTAAGGGATCCTCTCTGTCACTTTTGTTCAAGAATTTCCCCTATGTTGTGCTCTTTTATTTTTAATGCCTAATGATGGGGTATGTTTTAAAAATTACCCCATACTTCCCTTATGACATATAAATAATGGTATACCCCTTTACCTCTCATTAATCCCTTGCAAGAATACTCGTTACCATGCCAAAATGTTTGTAAGGGGTTTTCTCATCTCACTTTCAATTCTGTGGGATTTCCATTATTTGCCTCTTATTTCTTATATATGGTATTTTTGTATTGAAATTTGATATATATTATCATGATTATATTTATATTAATGGTATTATGTGATTAATTTGGTGGTTATTAACTTTTGGTCATACGAATCAATTGATTACAACGTGGTAACGAGCTTTGTCTCAATTTTCACTTCATTGTGACTTGCTTAGTATTGTGCTCCTACTCTTTATTATGTGATGTACCTAATTCCCATTTGAGATCAATTTTAAATTGAAATTATATTCCATTTAAATATCCATATTCTCATATCATGGATATTATTATTGTCTAATCCGTATACCATTTTACCTATGGTATTTATTTTTAATGTTGTTTTGACTGTGGGAATATTGATGAATCTGTATCCTCTATTATATATGGATAATTTAAAGTCATGTTTCTCTTGTGTTGAATCTATGTATAAATAATGCTTTGGATGCAAAGGTAGGTGGGTCCCGCTACAACCCCTCTATGCATCGGTAGGTCTCATGAGACAAATCAATTGGCGACAAACCCTTCGAGTTTGTTTCCAAAAACCAGATGAGTTTCTACCCACAGAACTAAACTGTTTTTATGGTATTATGGTATCATGTGCCAGATACATGACATCCAATTAATAAGTATTCTATTTATTCATTATCAGTTATTACTATCCATGAGGTTTTCACTATGATAAAATCTATGGATGCAGTTTCATTCTCAGTTATTAATGGTGTGGGTTTTTCATTTATTCACTATACCATATTGATTGTGTTAAATTCTTTACAATTTAGTTATTATTGATTCATGATTCCAATATTTTTAACCCTTACTGAGCATTTGAGATCTCCCCTTTCATTGACTAACTTCAATAGGTGATGAAGAGGAGATCATTTATTGAGTTCCTGTGGATGCAGTTTTTAGTTTTTGTAATGTATTGTATTTTGTAACCTTTTACAATGTAATTTGAGTTAGATTTATGTATCTAGTTTCTTCAAGACTACTAAAATGATTGTTCCTTTGGGATTTTCATTCCTTATAACCATGCCAATATAATAAGTAATGCATCGACTCTTGTCTAGAGGGGTCGGGGTGTTACAATGTTGGAGTTGGTTTCCTAGGACCAACTATTTGTAATTTTATTACATTTATATTTTATGTATAGAATATTAATAAAACTTATTATTACATATTTTTTCATTTTTATTCACGACTCTATTTTAATAATGACCTATAGTATACACCACATTAATAAGGCCATAAAAGTTCCCCACTATGATGAGAACCTTGAAGTGCTATGAAGATATCCTTAAAATATAGTTTTGTGGTCAGATAATGTAATATGATTGTATATATAGTATATATATTTTCTGGTGTGGGTACTCGTAAGAATATGAGGCTTCTTCTCATGACGTTCGTAGTTAGTAGTCCCTAATATGGGAGATTATGAGAATATATCTGCTAGTAGGAATTCTTCATGTTTTAGTTCCATATAACATTTATTTTTAGGAGCATGTTCAATGATCCTTAGACATTAATATTATCATTAATGAATGTAATTACTCTCACATTTATATTTTTTTATGGAAACTATAATGCCATATATTTGCAATGATGTAGGACATATTGGGTACGTCATGATTAACATGTCATTAATGGATAAATCAAGGAAGTATTTGTCCCTTCCTTATTTATGAAATTTGATATATCAAACCTTTTATTGTAATAGAACCATCACATTAAATTCCACGACCATGGTGAAATGACACATTTATTTTAGATAGTCTAATAAATAAGTATCGAGCATATAAGTTGGTCACATAGATCTACAACCTTCTTGATGATATATTGTAACAAATGGATTATATTACACAATGAACATTCATATGTGGTTGTTGCTATTGTGACATTAAGTTATTTATCTTGGGTTACTTAACCTATTGATATATAGTAATCTTGTACTTTAGGCAAGCCCACCTAATTCCAATGAGAAAAAATCCTAGAGGGTCACACACTAAGTGTTTATGATGGCCTAGATTAAATTCTATTAAAATTTAATTAATTGAATAAATATTATTCTCAAGAACAAGTGACAATTTTATTCATGTTTTATCAATAATTTTTTTTATTTATGAATGAAATATTAAAATCAAATATTTATTCAGGAGTTCAATAAATGCTAGAGGAGTTAGAACTGACCAAGACTGAGACTGGTGAAAAATATTAATTAACAAGTTTGTTAAATAATATTTGTTATTACATAAGTTGAGATGAACTAAATAATAATAATAATATTATTATTATATGGAATGGGGTTTATTAATGATGATTATATTATTTAAGGGCATACATGCAATTAAATAATTATTTTAACATAAAACTTAACTCTATAAATAGACCATTATGTCTATTTTATGTGACATCTAAAATTGAAAATTGAGAATCATTATGTACAATGAAACTATCTATCAACTCCTCTTTTCTATATTCCTATCAATAATGAGAAACTAAAGAGAGATCCCTTTAATATCAATGGACAAGAGATCAACGCGAATAACACAAGACAATCGAATCTCTGTGCTAGCACCCGGATATTGATAGACATTGCTCAGAGATCAAAGAAGCATGTGTAGATCACTACAAGAGGGATTATATCATTGGATACTCATAGTGTAATGAAGGAAATATGAAAGGGTCTTTTTAGACGATCTACATATATATCAAAGAAAGAATTATCAGATCAGGTATCCATTTCTTCCGATATTAAATAAATTAATTATAAACTTAACATGAAAGATCCTCTTTGGGGTTTTAGAAAACTCAATATTAAAATAAATTTTAATGTATCACCCTTCATGACATGTTTACGTTGTGATTGAAACATTCAAGTGGTATCAAAGGGATCATGTTTTAAATTTATAATTATTTATTTTATTATTGATCCATACACAATCATGGTTGAATTTTCATTTCATATTATTTTTTATTTAATCTATTTTAAATTTACTTGTTATTAACATATTAATCATGTTAATTAAATTTTTAATTTTATTAAAGTTCTAATAGTAGATGAATAATGACTAGATATTCCATCAGTAACTGTGAAAAAATCGGTAAGATAAGGCTACACAGGGTGTAGCCAGAGTGCACACTATGTATCCTAGTACGCTGCACCTGGCCATGTTGTGCGATAAACAACATACCACACAATTATTAGACATGGTATATTCAATGTGTTGACTGAACAACCTGGATTAGAGTATGTCAGATTATATAAAAATATATATGGATTACAAGTTGTGTAGTCTACATGGGTCAATAATGTGAATTGCACAATCTTCGTAGTCATTGTACATAGTCATATCTTGTGAGACTGAAAACCTAGAGAATTTATGATATACATGATGTGTATATGGTGTAAAAAATGTGTAGTTAATCAATTATTATTTCTGAGATACATGCTGAGTCCCTATCCTTGTTATCTGGATACATGAAATTAGAGATATACAACGTATAGTTGGAGACACATGTAATGTAGTCCCTCATCTAAGAACACACCATGTATTTCGATTGGTTTCATGGGAACATGACATTTAGACCACTTAGCATCTAGCCAGCCTTTACACACTATGTAATCCACCAAGATACATACCAAATACCCAGGCATGTATCTCAGGCACATGAAAAGTGGAACATACGGTGTCTAGATCATTAGTACATGTAGTGTAGTCTAGCCATGGTACATGTTGAAGCCCCAGGAATGTACCCTAGATACATGAAAATTGAGTTACACAATGTGTAATTGGATAGTAAACAGTGTATAGTCTCCTAATAAATTCATATAATTAAAATACATTAAAATTGAAAATTTCATCATTAAAAGTTATTTTATTGATTGACACAAGTTGTGTTTGACAGTTTAATAATGGTTTTAAATAATTTTAAATGCTAAATTAATTTATTGAAATAAATCTATATTTATTGGTTATGATTTTTATTTTCCAAAAATTCCTTAAATGATGGGTATCCCTAGATTGAATTCGGATGTCCATTAAGATGAAAGGGAATTAATTAATTAATTAATACAAGAACGTTTATCTTAATAATAAAGAACAAATAAAAATTAATGTTATCCGGTTTAATTCTACTTATACATTGCATGTATGACCATTCATCAGCTAGACCAAAACCATTTTATGTAATGACATTTATTTAATTTAATTTATTTCATGGGTTTGCAATTATTTATTATTAAATTAAATATGATGGCCTATGAGTCATCCCTCCCTCAATTATTACATAGGATATGTGTGTCCAAGGATATTTATATAATCCCCCTTTAAATAATACTTTTATTCCCCTCACTTGCATGTGAGTTATAAATACTTGTAATTGATGGAGTTTCCTAAGGCTCATAGAGGCAGTTCAAGATAGAACTGTAATTATTCCAACTAAGGTGTTACAGAGTTTGATAGATGGAATGTTGTAACTTATTCCAAGATCACAAACAAGAGTTATTTCCCCTAGGTTATAGGTTGAATTAACATGTGATCATTAAATCAACCATTAGATAAAGCTCATGAATGGGTCATTTTTTTAATTAATTATTTCTATCTATGCATTATTTAATTTTATTTATGTAATATTATAATCACACAAATGAATTAATTAATGTGAAAAGATAGAATTTAAATAAATGTATTATGCATAAATGTTTTATAAAACATGTTTAATTAATAAAGTAACATACACTTAATATTATAAAGACATGTAAAGGATAAAACAAGATAAAATTTATTCATAATAAATTAAAATCCCTCAAATATATATTAAGCCATACTTGGACTTCCATCACTTGATTAGGAATAAAATCCTTAGAACTAAGTGTTTGACCAACCCTAATTGGGGAAGTTTCTTTTAAAATGGAGTTATTATGAAGGTTATGGGTTGACTTAAACATCTTACATCAATATAAGTATCCCTTTCTAGACATTATGTAAATTGGAGGTAAGTGTTGAGAAAATCCAATTCATGATTTTAGGATAGGGGTGTCCAATCAATAGATCAGGGAGATGCAAGCCCATTGTTGGAAAAAACCTACCTACATAAATACCTTTGAGTAGATTCACCAACACTCATTGGGGTTATACAAAGGGTCATATGGATCCTTTCCAGTAGAATGTACTAGAAACTAGTAATTCCAAGTGCAATGGTGAGGGCTATTGGTAATTGATAAAATATTAGTAGATCTAAGACAATAAATTAGTTTATTATTTTTCACATATTTTGTAATCAATAAAAAAACCAATTTTAATTGTAGAATAAAATGACAAGTTCTTCATCCAAACCATCTCTTCTATCCATATTAGATAAAGAAAATCTACTCATTAGAAGTGACTTTTAGAAGTGGTTCAGACTCTTTTTAGGTTTTTTGTGCCATGAAAAAAAATATTACATTCTAGAATCCTCAATTCCCAATACACCATCATAAAAGGTCAGTGATGAAGAGTTCCTCATCTATGAAAAAAATTTAAGTGATTTGGTCTACATTCAATGTTTAATGCTTTCATCTATATCTATTGAATTCATGAAGTCTCATGAAAACATGGATGTATATATCATGCTTGAGAACCTCCTTGGTCTTTACCAAGAGAGATCTAGATAAGAAAAATTTGATATTTCCATGGAACTCTTTCAGAGTATTCTTGGAGAGTGTTCCCTAGCTGGGCCTCACATATTCAATATCATTAGATACATTGAGCGCCTATAGGTTCTAGTGTTTAAAATCCATAAGGAAATGGTCACCGATCTCATTATGGAATCACTCCCTCAAAAAATCTCCATCTTTGTTGTAAATTTTAATATAAACAACATTGATAAGTCTCTTTTGGACCTTCTCACTCTTATTTTCCAAGTAGATAAGGAGATGAAATGAAAAAAAATACTTTAGTCCTTATACTGAATAAACATAAAGGGAAAGGGAAGAGATCTAAGCTCAGAGCTTCTTCACAACCTTCCAAGAAGAGAAAGATCAAGGGGAAAGAAAAAGAAAAATATGATATTTGTTTCTCATGTTTCAAAAAGGTCCATTGGAAGAAAAAATTCACCCAATCAAAGAAGAAAGGGGAATCTTTAGGTGTGTTTATTATTAAGTGAAATTTATCTGTTTATAAAAATTAGGTATTAGTTCAACATAATATAAATATACATCTTGAAATAATTTATTTAAGAACTTTTAATTTACATGTCCTAGACACTGATACCTAATGTCATCCCTCTGAGGTTCCACTACTGGAGCCTGAACAAGAATGAGTGAAACTACTTCTCCCAGAGCTTGGATAACATACACTACTATCTCCACAATATTTTGGTCAACTAGAGGTTCTCTTATCATAGTTATTCACAGTGACACCATCATCTAAATTTTCATTGAAACCACTAATGTTGCTCAAAATTTCTCTAAATATATTGAATTAATCATCAATGGATTCCACCACAACCATATTTATATCATCAAAATTTCTTCATCATATTTTTATCTTTAACTATTTAACTTTGGAATTCACTTAATCGTCACTTTCTAACTTGTATCATACTTCCTTGGTGGTTTGTAGATCTATCACCTTGATGAAAACATTTTTATAAAAAGAAATAAGAATATAATTTCTTTATTTTCTATAAACTTCAATATTTCTATTTTAAATTATGGTAATATGAGAACCACTTTTAATAGGTGAAAAAATTACTGTATCTTCATCAAGAAGTTCAAGATGAAGTGATTACAAATAAGGCTTTATCCTATTTTTTATCCATGGAGATTTCTTCCATAAAATGTTGTAACTCCTATAATATTCAAAGAGTTGATGTTATCCATAATTAAATTAATTGAAGGATTATGATAGAGGGAACCTCAATTTGATACCAATTGATATTTTCAATGGATCATATGACTACACAGAGAGGGGGTGAATCAGTGTTGACTTTATTTTTCAATTTTTTCTTGCAAAACCCCCCTAAAATCAATTAAAATTTGAATATCTCAATAAAATACTTAATTATCAATCTTTAAGGAAGATATATAAATTAATGAGAACATGAAACATAATGATTTTCATAAGTTTAAACCATAGTGTATGAGTCTACTCCTTACTGCAGCTAGTTACAATCCTGTTTATAGATTCTCCAATATAAGTTAATCAGCAACTTACAATAGGCAGAGAGGATTAAACATTTATAGGACAATTGTAAAATATCCCACCAGTTATACATAACATCTCAATAGTTATAATAAATAATAAAAAATGAGAAGGATCGCTTGAAGCTCTGGGTTTCTAGGAAAATTATTAAATATCTTCTTCACGAGCCTTCAAAATATTCAAGATAACATTATAACTTGTTAAAGTATCCAATATAGATATGATTCTCTATTCTCAAACTATAATATCATTCATTGATGATTGAGGTTAATAATATTTAGATGATATGTTCAAAAAACTATACACTAGGGACTCTTCTTCTTTGTAATATTTTTCTAATACATTATATCTGATCATAAGGAATCATTCCTTATTTCCACTCACTTGATATTCCCTGAATCTATATTTAAAAAAATTCATTTAAATGAATTAAATGGTTCCCAAAAAAATCAGTTTATATGAAAGTAATATTAGGAATACTTTAAGGTTTCCAATAAAAGTATTTTTTATATAGTTCCTATTATTTTGGTTTTTTATGAATCTCTTTAAACTAATCAATAAAGCAACCCACGTTAATCTCTTTTCAAGATGATTTAACTCAGATTATTGAAATTACCTTGTATTAAGACATCTAGAGTGGAATATTATTCTTCATTCTTGAGATATAAGAAAAACTATCTAACAAATTCACATTCTTTAGTTGTTACTTATTTGATTCAATTAGATTAGATTGGTTATGCAATTTTCTTCAAATAGTTTGTGGCATGGTAAATATATCACTGAATTATTTTAAACTCATATGAACAACTCAACATGAATTAATGTTTGATTAGTAAGTGATTTAGGATCCTAATAATATTACAACATCATCCCAATAATATTTTTAAATTAATATTTGGAGATTTTTATTCAATGAATCATATTCATCATGGTTTATTTTCATTCAGTTGATCTCATAACCAATCATGTTCTTCATCATACAAGTATCATGGATTCTTCATATTTTTTTAATAAAAAATTATTTTTGATGTCTTGAAAACTAGAGAATATATCATTAATTGTATGATTATTTTTCTTTAGATATTTAATTTTTAGATACTCAATTTCTCACCCTACATAAACTCAAAATCCTTTCATGGTTTGAAGACTTACGCTAGGAAATCAAAGATTTATGCTCAGTGAAGGCTTATGATAAAAATATTACACTAGATCAAAGACTTATTTTTTATGCTTCAAAGTATTAGGTTCACAAACTTGAAGTCTTATGATCATCAATGGATTAAATTTAGTGAAGTTTTATGGTGACAACAAAATGGGTTACGTTGAAGCTCAGAGCCTTACATTTTATTAGAAAGGTATTATTCCATAACCAAAGACATAAAATGAAAAAGTCATATTCATAAGGACTTTCCCATTTTTATTGCCTAAAACTAAATTAACATGAATTGAAGTCTTATAGTGGTCTTCATAAATTCCATAAGACTTTGAACACTCACAAAACTTATTCAAAATAACTCCATCCCTTTTAACCATCTCAAAAAAATTATAACAAAATTAAAAATTATCTCAAAAACTACTAAAGATTCTCAATAATTGTTGGGAATGAATTCATTTCGAAACAAACATCATAAAAAATCCAAGTCCATAATATTTTCATAGAATCAAAAAATTATTTATAATTCAATGATTTAATAACACTTATCGGTTTGAATTGAGAAAAAAATGATGTATATGTTGTTGTTACCATTATTATCCATGTTTTTAACAACTTTTTCATAATCACCAATTATATTCTGAACTTACAATTACTTTCCCAACCATTCATGAACAAAATTAATTTTTTCTTCATCACATGATAAGGTTGAATCATCACCTTCCTTGTGGATATCACTTGAATCTTCTGCATTTATATAATTTTTATTATGTTGTCTAAAAAAATATTCTTTATATACATGACATTATGAACTAATTCTTTACTATCCAAAATTATTTGAGTCTTGTTATAGAACCTTAACATTATAAATATCAAAAATATTTTCTATTTACTTGTTATAACAATGATATCCCCTTCTATTTATAGTTAACCAAATGAAAATTCCATGAAAACATCTTTACTCAAAATTTATTATATTTTATATTTTCACGTTGATAATATAGGTTCTTCCAAATACCCATGGTAATTTAAGTTGGGATTATTATTGTAATAAATTTAAAAAGAATTAATGTTTGAATTTGGATTATATAAGAATTTTTTTTGGATATTCACCACTATCATAATTTCATTACTCTAAAATAATTGAGAAGTATTATACTCTAATAAAATCACTCAGGCCATCTCAATTAAACATTATTCACCCATTCATAAAACACCATTTTTTGGGTTTTATGGTGAACTAAACACATGTTACATACTATGAATTTATAATAAATCTTCAAAAAAATTATCTTTTACTTAGATTTATTATCTGTTCTAATTATCTTCAAAGAGAATCCATAATCCTTTTTTTAATTTCTACCAAAAATCCTAATAATTGTAAAAGAATCTTATTTATGTTTCATAAATATAACACAAGAAATATGAGTAAATTAATTAATAACAGAAAATTTTCTTAACTCTATGTTTTAATTTCTTCCTCATAGGCCCAAAAATAAATGAATGAATAAGTTCCAATGTATAATGATTTTAAATATCTAATTTCTTGTATAAAGAGTTGAGAATATTCCACTTTTGAAATGTGGAAAAAATACATTATATTTTTATATTCATAATAAAAACATCACATATATTATCACCACAATTAATATTATTCATGAAATTTTGGATAATGTGGCCAAGTCTTTTATTCTATAACTCATTATCTACCTTCATGCAAAGAAACAATTCATTTTTAGAATATCCCAAGGGAAAAGAGTTACCTATAATTCATTATACTCTAGTAAAAACATAATAATCCTTCAAAAACTTTATCAAATATCCATCCTTTTTAAAAATAACACCATTTAATTCAACATAAAATCAAGAAACAATAATAATATTGGGATTTAATCCATGGATATAAAGTGTATTATCCGATTATAGTAGGTTCCCTTCAATCTCCATTGAGTAAAATACTTTATTTTTTAGTGGATCATTATCCTCAAAGAAATTGAACCTTATTTACATCATTTAAAATCTTTGAGAATATTTATATCACCTATCACGTGTGATGAACATATGCTATCTAGAATCCATATATTTTCCATTTTTTAATCTCTCAAAGAAACTTATACAACAAGGAATTCCTCATTTAATTTTTGGTTTTTTATCTAAACCTTTTAATTATAAAAATTCATACTTAATTGATCTAGAAATAGTGTAATAAAAAATTTATTTTTATAACCCACTTGTTCACACTATCCACAATATTCTTTAAAATTTTTAAATTGATTATTGATCTTAACATTAAAAAATTTCCAATTTCCACTAAATTTTCCTTCTGTAATATTCCTAAAATCATAATTCTAAGTTTATATAAATACCACAAATTAAATGATAATATTCTTGAAACATATTTGAATCTACCATATTATAAATAATAGTCATAAAATGAAAATTTTATTTCATAAATAACTTATTATTTGGAATATTCCATATATTTTTCATCTATCTTTAGGATTATTATTTGAACTAATTTTCACATTCCAAAATTATTGGATATAATTAACATATTACTATATTAATCATAATTATTCCATAAATTTTTCAACCTTAAATTTGAAGCATATTTTTCATTCAAGATTGCATTTAAAGAATTTCAATATTTCTAGAATTTCTTTTTTCCCTTAATCTTTAAATCAAACTTTTAATTAACACATCCATGACCTTGTAATCTTATTAAGTGAGGAAATTACTAATTAATACAATCATATCACTTATTTGGGTCTTTATTACCTTTGAAAATTTACTTTGAGTATTTTCCTAATTCTTGTATATATTTTTCTAAGTTACCTATGAACTTTTTAACTAGAATTTAGCATCAAAATATTTTAATTAATACTTTAAAGTTACCTTTATTTTTCCTTAAAATATTCTTCCATAGTCTTCTTTATCTTCTTCTCTTCAATTATTAATAACTTCAAATCTTAAACACCTTTTAAAAAAATTTGATTATTTTTCAACATGGGAAAAATAAATATAATTAGGATTTTAAGAGACTTTACTTAAATATTTATTATATTTCTTCATATTTAATACATTTAAAGGACACTCCTTTAAATAAAATTTCAATATAAAATACATCTCAATTTATACCTACTTTTCATTTCCATCACCTGCATTAGTAGTGAACTCATCATTACTAACTTTAGTATCAATAACTTATCCTCTTCTTCATTTAATTCAAAACATTAAATTTTTAACTACCAATTTATTCATTATCCAACTTAGGTAAGAAATTTATCTTTTTGTATTTTGAGAAATTGTTACCTTTTCCATTAGAGGGAAACTTTTTATTATTTAATTTTTTTGATTTAATCATTAAATAACTTCATAAAGACTCAAATTAATTGTAAAATTCCATTTTTTCCTTTAGTTTTGAACAATTAGATATAAAATTTCAAATAGGTTTACATTTTAAATATTTCAACAGATACTTTCCTTGATATTTTATTTTTTATTTTTTGAATTATTTTTGAGATGAATGAAACAAAATTTTCATATGTTATATTATTATGTTCTATTTTTATTAATTTATAACTCTTATATAATTTAAATTATTAAAACTATATTTCATTTCTAACCATAATATTCTTATTAAGAGTATTTCCTTACCTAATTTCAAATGGAAAAATGTTATCCAAATCATATAGTAGAAGTGTGTTAGAATCTCAGTCTTCAAGTGATGATACATTGAATCACATTTTTTTGGAAATATATGAACTATAATTTTAAATACCATACAATCTTAAAGATTATTACTAAAAATATAATAGTTCTCATAAATTCATTAAATATTATAAAGAATACATAAATAGATCCATCATCATTCATTTGAATTTATTAATAATACAAACACCAAATATTTAAATTTTCTTATTTCATTTTCACATTCCCTTCATAATTTTTTCCAACTCATATAATATATATTTTTCTTTGTTAATACCCATGAATTTAATGAATTCAATCTCTAAAATTCATGAAATAATTTCATTAAAATTATGATCATCATTCTCAATATTATTTTTATCAACCACTATCATTAAAACATAATTTACATGAAGAGTATACCCATTTTTAGTAACTTTAGGTATATCCAATCTTATAGATAATAGTTATGAAACATTAATTTCTTTGAAATATGATATTTATTTAAATAAAATATTATAACCCTCTAGTTATTCACTAAATTAATATTATTCATTATATTCATAAAATTAAAAAGCAACACTACTTAAATAATAAAAAACACACATCAACTCCAATCATCAAACAACTTGTTTTATTTAAATAAAAACTATACATCCCTCTAATATTAATTATTGGATACCTATATGTAAATAGGTATTAGGATCCACATAAATTTACTTATTATGGGATCAATTAGTGAGTCAATTTCTTTTAAATTTTACCAATGAACAACTTATTTCACCTGTTAATGTGAATGAAAAGTTTGTTGTTTTTGAATTTCCTACCACTTTCATGAACACAAACATATTTGGAATAATGATTTTACATGGTTCAAAATTAAAAATTGATGACTGCATTATTATTATGATCTAGAAGACCCAAGATCACACAAACCACAAATCATCATGGATAAAAATAACCATGGATTATTCTTAAACTCTTTTTACATGAAAATATATCTCAATTTATGAAATTATATCCTACACAAACAACCCAATAATATTCAGGAGATAAGATAAATTAATCCTTTAATATCTAAATGTGGCATAAACTTATTTTATATGAATTCTAACATCACTCCTCTTCTTTAAAAAATTAATTTTCATAAAAAATAATGTGAAAACATTATTTGAATACCTAATGAAATATCCACTTATTTACTAATCAATATTAATGAAAAAAAAGTCACTAAATTTTAATCAATAAGAAAATTCTCATAACATCACTACACATACCATATTAGTCTTTGTATTCTTAAAAAGTATCACCTATCTCTACAAAAAACTATTTCAACTTGAAAAAATGTCTTGATAATGATCTTATATACTTCATATATTCCTTGGGTGTCTTATTCATCATCATATTCATCTATTACACTCTACCAAAATCGTGATATTCTATTATACACACTCTTTTTTCATAGTGGATATCCTCTGTATTTTATTAAAAAAATTAATTTCAAAGTCAAATTCAAAATACCATCTTTTATTAACTTATGAATCTTAAATTTGAGTCTTTATAAGAATAAATTATTTATATTCCTCATTATTATGATTTAGGAACTAAAATAATCAATTTTGATTTTCACTTGAGTTATTTTCTAAGTTACATCCGAAAAAGTATTCAAAAGTGGAAATTTATACTAATCATAGTGAGTTGAGGTCATCACCATGGAATATATATATTGTAACTATTGTGGAATTTTTTGAGAACCACTAAATACCATGGTTTACTCAAATGGGACCACAATATAAGGTTTCACATTTTAGTTCCTAGAAAAGAACCATGAACAACATTTCATTTCACACATCAGTTAAATCATTCAGAAGCAACCCTTGAATTTCTCAAAATTTAAACAACGGTATTGCCCAATAGACCATGGTATAAGGGATATGGTTTTTTCTTATTATTAGGTATTATGACCATATTTTCATTAATATCCCTATTTCCATCATCCCAGAGCAATCCTTGACCATTATATTCTTCATACCATAGCCAAAACACATTAATCATGATATATTCAATATCTAATTTTTCTACACCTTTTAATGATCATAATAAAATCACTCTAACATAGATATCCTTCTTATAGTGAACATAAATATTTGTAAACACCATGACTTATAAAATGATTATTTCATGCTCCAGAATCCATTTTTTCTTCTATAACATGCATTAATGCATGTTCAAAACATCGTTGTATCATAATTTTTTCTTTTTTACTTAGTAACCAAAATATAAACAATGGTTATTTTTTGGTTCTATCAATAAATTTTCGTTTGATTCAAATGATATGACATTATGAGAATATAACCATATAATTATGTTTCCTACCTTCACTTTAAACATCTTCAAACACTAATATTCAACTATAAATATATTCAACATAATTCCAAACTTACAAATGATATTCACCTCAACTAAAACACTAATATTCATATATTTTTTAATTTTATTTATATATTAAAAAATGTGTTAAAAATATAAGACAATACATAATTAATAAATCACACCCACTTAACTTTTATTAAATCGATATTTTTTGTGAAACAACTATTAGGATCATTTTATTCAATTTAAAATATCTTCTTGTTATTAAGGAAATTTTACCTATAGGTCAACATATTTTGAAAAAATGTATAAAAGTTATATATGTGATTAATAAAATAGTAAATTAAGAAAGGATTAAAGGTAGTGATTTAGATTTAGAATTATAAGGGTATAATATTCTATAATTTTGAGGATAAATTTTTCATTAAGATACAGATTAATAATTGGATATAATCAAATTAATTTTATAGTTTTTTAAAAATTACTGAGACATTTAAGGTGGGATTTTTTTCACCAATAATATAAGGACTAACATGGAAATGGTGAGATTCTATGATGAAATATAAAATCTATAAGGAACATTCATGAAATGGTTTTTAAAATAGTTTAAATTATTAATTTATTCCTAACATGTTAAATCTAACTAAGGAATGATAATTTTTGGACATAGAGAATATGGGTTTTTCCATAAGAGAGTATGTTGATCATTTTTTAGAGATAATTAATTTTAGATTATAGTTTGTGATGATTTTTTTTCAAGGATATTAGGTTAAATTCCACTAGATATTGTTTTGAGGATTATTTTGTACACTTAATCAACTTATGTGATGGTTATATATAAGAAAATAATTGAAATGAATGACATAGATTATATATAGAGTGAACCAACACTTTTTACACAACCTAATTAGATAAAGAGTTTATTTTTGGGTAAAAAGAGGAAGCATAAGTTCATTAAGAACAAATATTTACAGGAATTATAAAATTTTTTATAAATAAGAAATTTTATTTCATGTTTTTAGTGTAATGGAATAGACAATATAAAAACTAATTACACTATTACAACTTAACTATATCATCAATGTGGTAAGATATGGCACTAAAATAAGTTCAATTAATTTTTCTATTGAGGAAATAGTGAATGATCATATAATTTGTGGTAGGATTAATTCATTGGGTTTGGTATTTATGTTAATTTTTTATTTTTAGTAAATATTAAATGTAAAATTGATATTTAAAGGGTAAACCTTATTTTTTGAATTAAATTTTTTAAATAGAGATTCATATGATTTCCAAATTAAATTTTAATTAAAATGGATCAATAATTGAGTGTTTACCATGAATTTCATGTTTCATGTGAATTTGGATTGTTGATGAGACTTATAAGAGTTTTTATAAAGAAAATATGACCAGGTTCATAATTAGGGTTAGCATAAAAACTGAAAAAGAATTTTTATTTTAGAGATAGTTGGTTTTGATTAGAAATTTATACAGGAAAGGTAGACCATACATTTTTCCTATGCATTATAGTTTATGGGGTAAAAAATCTTAAAAGTCAGTTTTAAGAGTAGGGAGACCATGCAACTAGATCATGCAGGTGATATTAAGTTATATAATTTCAAATTAAACTTCTTAAAATTTCTATGAATCAAACATTTATTCTCTTGAAATATATTAAGAGATTTTATATAATTCCTAAGTAAATTTTAATTTTTTATCTTCCTAATTTAAATGGATTATTATTCTATATTAAAGATTTTAAATTAGATCTTAGGTAAGATCTAGATCTATATTGTAACCTAAGAATTTTTACACATATTATTACATGATTTTTAACATAAATATCCATTAAATACAATAAATGGATTGAAAATACATGTTTCTTTAGAAGGATAATCTCGTAAAAAACAATATGAAAATAAAATAAAACATCTTTATTTTAATCTCGATAATGAGATTCAAAATACCTTTGATATCATAAAACTATATAGGATAACATAGGAAATACATAAAATAAATGGGTGAACAAAAATACTAGTATGTGAATAAACATGACAAAAATTCATAACATGTGATTCAAATGACATAACATGATACACTATTACAAAACATGCCTTTAACAATGCTAAAAATAGCCTTTATTTCTGCTAGAGAAGCACTAAATACCAAAGAATGATTAAAATACCTAGGATTTTATCAATACTAGAAAAACACTAATAAAGGGGTCCTTCATTAGTGCTAAATAAATCACTGATAAATGAACCTTCTATAAGCGCATTTAATAGTGCTAATAAAGGGGCATACTACAATGTGCTATAACAGCACACCATCATCATAATTGTAAATTTTATTTAAAAAAGAGAGAAAGAAATACACTCAGGGCCTGAGAATAGAGAAAAAAAGAAAGAACACAACTACGGGGGTCTAAAATAGTGAAGACCAAGAGCATCCCCTTTAATGATATTAATCCCGGTTGGCTTCAAAGTCTCAAGATTATGGGAAACCATGCTCTCTAAGCCTGGATTATCAAAAGAGGCCAGGTAATCCGCAACCACATTCCCCTCACGCCACGTATGAGACACTTTGATGTTATTACCCATGAAACGACGACATTTGTGAATAATGTATTCTATGGACCACAGCATGACACACATCCCTTGAATCATGTTGTAAACTAGCTTTGAGTCTATTTCCACTTCCATGAGTTCCAATCTCCTCTGTCTACAAGCATTAAGACCCGCCAAAATAGACTACGCCTCCACCAACAGCGACATGCCCTTTCCCAGCCGGATAGAAAAATCGATGAAGACTGAGCCATGGATGTCATGCACGATTCCCCCTCCTCACATGACACCATTAGCACACGAACCATATGTATTCAATTTAAGGCCCTAGGAAGGTGGCTGCCAACAGACCCAGTTACCAACCGAGGAGTGAAATCCTGATGAGGTACCTTGTATAGCCTGACTAATCCATTGCAAAGTGGGGGCGTCCCACCATAAAGAGAGGGACCTAACCATATCGATCAGCAAAGTTCGTTCTCTAAGAATAATAGCGCAACTGGATGAGTTACGGTTGATTCTTGCACGTCACACCATTTCTTGTTCTTCTTCAAGAATTATCTCTATGAAAATTAACTAAATAAGTATAAGATAAAAATGATATAGAAATTAATTAAGTAATAGAAGATAGAATTATGAGAAAATAATATACACTCATTTTCTCGGTTTTGGTGATGTGATGCACGTTTTAAACTAAAATGACACTTATATATTGAAAAGACACTCCTAGAGTCATACCGGTCACACTCTGATTTAGATTGAGGTGTGGATTATTTCTACATGTCCCAAATGAAATATTTATCATTTTACTAAAATATTAAAACAATAAAAATGTGTTTTCTCAGTTTTGAGTGTGTCACTTCTATTTTTTTCTAAAATGTCATTTTAAACTAGAAACACACACTTTGAGTCATACCAATCGTATTGTGTATTGGCTTTACATGAGAATAATTCCTACTCATAAAAATTACTTATGATTTTTTTTTCTATATTATAAATACAATCTGTGTGTGTTTTCTTGGTTTTCAGTGAGTGACACTTTTTGAACTAAAATGTTAAATTTAAACTCATAATAGAAAATTTGAGTTAAAACATTCACATTGTGTATCAGATTGATGTGAGGCTGATTAATACTCATCAAAAATGAATTATGGATATTTTTACCAAAGTATCAAAATAATTCAAATTTGTTTGATTGGTTTTGATTATGTCAGTTGTGTTTTTTACTAAAATTAATGTCAATTTTAAATAAAAAGACATACTTGGAGTCATACTAGTCACACTATGTGTTGGATTGAGGTTATTATGATTTATACACATCTCAAATGAATTATTTATCATTTTACTAATGTATCCAAATAATTTGAATGTTATTTATTTATTTTGAGTACGCCACTTGTCTTTGTTACTAAAATATTATTTTAAACTAGAAACACGCACTTTGAGTCACAATGGTCAAATCATACGTTGTTTTGACATGAGATTGATTCCTAAATGTAAAAAATTACTTATAAATAATTTTACTTACTTATCAAGACAATCTGAGCATGTTTTCTCTATTTTCATAGAGTGACACTTTTTAAACTATAATGTCAATTTTAAATTGATAATGGAAACTTTGATTCATAACAGGAACATAGTGTATCATATTAAGGTAAGGATGATTCATCAATTTCAAAAATGACTGATGGGATATTTTCTTAGAGTCTAAAAGCAATCTGAAACTATTTTCTTAGTTTTGAGTATGAAATTTGTCTTTTTTACTAAAATTAATGTCAATTTTAAATAAAAAGACGGACTTGGAGTCATATCAGCCACACTATGTGCTGGATTGAGTAAAAGATAACTTTGAAACATCCCAAATGACTTATGAATAATTTTAATAAAGAATAAAAACAATCTGAATGTGTTTTATTGGTTTGGATTACGTCACTTGTCTTTTTTACTAAAATGTCATTTAAAAATGGAAACACGCACTTTGAGTCATACCGGTCACATCATGCATTGGTTTGATATGAGAGTAATTACTACATGTCAAAAATGAATTATGAATACTTTTCCTAAATTATTAAGATAATACAATTGAGTTTTCTAGTTTTTCAGTGAGTGAAACTTTTTGAACTAAAATGCCAATTTTAAACTAATAACGGACACTTTGAGTCATATTGGCCACATCATGTGTCATATTAAGGTATGGCAGATTCATACAAATCAAAAATGAATTAGGGGTCATTTTTTTAAAGTATAAAAACAATATGATTTTATTTCTCTTAGTTTTGAGTATGTCAATTGATTTTTTTTAATAAAATTAATTTCAATTTTAAATAAAAAGACGCACTTGGAGTCATATCGGTCACACCGTGCATCATTTTGAGGTGAAGTTTATTCCAACATATCCCAAATGACTTATGGATAATTTTTATAATGTATCAAAATAATACAAATGTATTTTCTCAGTTTTGAGTATGATACTTGTCTTTTTTACTAAAATGTAATTTTAAGAAAGAAACACACACTTTGAGTCATACCGGTCACATCATGTGTCAGTTTTATGTGAGATTTATTCCTACATATCATAATTGAATTTTGAATCATTTTAATAAATTATATATACAATCTAAGTGTGTTTTATCAGTTTTTAGTGAGTGACACTTTTTGAACTAAAATATCTATTTTAAACTAATAACGAACACTTTGAGACATATCGGGCACATCATGTATCAGATTGAGGTGAAGCTGATTCCTACATGTTAAAAATTACTTATGGATCATTTTAATAAAGTATAAAAAAATCTTAATGTGTTTTCTCAGTTTTGATTATGTTAGTTTTCTTTTTTACTAAAATTAATATCAATTTTAAATAAATAGACGCACTTTGATTCAAACCGGTCACAATGTGTGTCATATTGAGGTAAGGTTGATTCCCAAACATCCCAAATTACTTATTTATCGTTGTTCTAAAGTATCAAAATAATCCTAAATTTCAATGTTTCTATGCTTTTCATTACATTTCATTATCAAAATACCAACATTGCATATTGTGGTAAAGTTTTGTGATATAACAGGCACAAGAGCTTCTTCCACTCTACTGGTTTTCAATAAAGAGAAAGGTTTTTCAGCTAATAACATCAACTGAATATGTAGTGCTACATGTTCTAAAAATAAAGGAAATGGAAATTATGGTTCCATTAGAATAAATAGACATGTTACCTATTTTTTTTCTTATTAAAGATAGTGGAAAGAAAAATATGACTTCCGAGAAGATCTTTGTAAAAAATAAGTATTAGATAAAAATTATAAGGAAATTAGATTTTAAAAAGTATATAAAAGGATGTAAAAATTAATTAAATTAACAGGAATTTCCCTTTTCATGATGGTTTCATACATTATTATCCCATTTCCTTATTGTCATTACTTAGTTGCATCCTCAAAGTCCAATCTATCACGAACATGAGCATATTTGAACAAACAACCCTAACTCGAACAAAAGAATCCACCTATAAAAGAAAAAAATTCTTATGTGAGTAATACTAAAAAGAAATAAATTAAACATAAATATAAAACAATTAATTAATTTTATGGACAATTATTTTACTATGAAAACATCAAGATTTCTAATGTGATTGTGTAGAGGTGGTGTTGTTTCTCTTCCTAAAAAGGTAGTGGAGGGAACTTGAAGGAAAGTGATAAATGATAACACTTTGGGGGGGGGGGAGTTTTGAGGGAGAAGAATTATATAGAAGTTTTATTTTATAATGGTATGAAAGATAGACAGAAATATTCTAAAATAAATAAAATCTATAAAGAATAATGAAAATTAAACCAATGTTTCATTATATAATTTTTTGGTAAAATAGATAAAGTATATCATAACATTACCTTTACATCATCCCAAAGTGTTTCCTTCATTATAGTATATTCTTACATAGTATTGGTAACATCATAATGTGTAGAAGATATTGTCCATGTGAGTAGTCAAACATTTAATTTTGATTATGTTAATGTTATAGATAATATATAATATTATGAGAAAAAACATAGTATATTAAAAAACACTTTTACATTCTCATTGAACTATATTTATTTTTTAAAAGGTTTTAGGGATTTGAATCATCTACCAAGAATCCAAATCCCTTATTTTTGGTCTCCTCTAACGTACAAGACATTATCTATATTAAGACCATCATGAACTGATTATTATCTCATAATGGAAGGGTTATTCTCGATTGAATTTTCATTTGACAGATGAGTTATTTTAGTCACGAGTAGGAAAATTGAACAATTCTTGTTTGTTGGATCTGAGACATAAAATACTTGCAATTCTTGTGTTTCCATTATGAATGGATCTTCATTTTCCCATTTCACACTAAAATTCACCTTTAAAAATCTTATTTCATCAATTTTTACTGCACTCCTATATTCAACCCATTTTCAATTGAAAATCATCACTTGAAATGTTGTACAATCAAACTCATATACCTATTCGATAATTCCAAAATATGAAATATTTTCATAAATTGTATTTATATCCTTAGAAACAAATATGTTTATCGCTTCCACCACAAGAAAAACTCTACTTTTTTTAATTTTACTACAATCATCATACTCTCTTTTATAGAATATATAACCATTGATTAAAAAACTAGTGTAAGATATAACATTTTCATTTAGTTCCTTGGATAGCCATAAAAGTCATTAGAAAATTGAGTTTGGATTTTCAGATAACTCCTTATAAATTTGATCTCATAACCATTATATAAACTATTTATTATGTGTATTTGATATCCATCATTCAGCCTTGATGAATTAAAATCTCTAAGAATTTATTTGTGGGATTCAATGTATGGATCAACATATTTACTATTATGTAAAATTTAAAGGTGATATTTCTCATGATTTATGAAGGTAATTTTAATAACATATATTCTATAAATCCCTTCATCCATAAGGAGTCTTTTGTGATGAGACTTTGGGAGACTGATGCTTCTAATAGGTGATAGGTGATTCGTACAAAATTCCACAACTTCTTCAATAATATATCATTATGAAAAAAACCTTATGGATGAATTTGATTTTTGACATACCCTTTCAAAATATTCATATCCCATTCAATGGGGTACATCCATCTATAATGGACATGACCACATAATTGAACCTCTCTAACCCAAGTGAATTATTAGGTAGATCATTATATAAAAGAATAATGGTGTGAATAACATCTCCAATTCACATAATAGGACTAAAACCTCCTTATTAATGATTTGAAACTTTTTCAGGTCTATAAATTTATTGTATATAGATTTGAAAAAGAAGTATAGTCTAGTTAATGAATGCCATATATTTTTTGTCCGAATGCAATGGGAAGAAACAACCATAAAATCTCACATCAAAACATGAAATCCATGCGATTTTAGTCCCTATAACTTCAAATTATTCATTAACATGATATTATTGAAATTTTATGAATTTTAATTTGGAACTTCTACACTATTAAGGAAAAGTAAAAAATTTAAATTTTTCCCATTTGGATAGTGTGAAAGATAATAGAGAAAGAAAATTTTACCCTTTACCCTTTATCCTCATGTAAATAATGTCCAACCTAGCCTTGATTTCATATTTCATTTTTACAAGAACATTTAACAACATGCCAATAACATTATCAAATACATATTTTTCTATATGCACAACATCAAGAAAATTTCTAACGTACAAATAATTATAATATATAAATTCAAAGAAAATTGATCTCTTATTCCAACCTAATTTCATTAGGTTTATCGAAAATGGTTTACCAAAAACAGTTTCAATATCTTTTACTTTATCAAACATTTGATCACCCATTAGTGGAGATGGTTTTTTACCTTGTTTTATATTCACATATAATGATGTTTTCCAGGATTGATATTTATTTTTTCGAGGTAAAAATTTCTGATGTCCTAAAAACATAGTCTTCTGGGAACATTTCAACTGAATTGAGTGTGTGAATTATTCACAAATGGGACACCCTAACATTTTGTTAATTCTATAGCCTAATAAATTTCAATAAGTAGAAGATTCATTTATCTCCCCATAAAAAATATCCCTCAATGTGAATTCTTCACTTCTATGAGCTTCATATGTTGTAACAAAAGTATCCCACATAAATTTCAAATCTTTGACCAATGGGGCCAAATAGAAATCAATATCATTATCAGGTTTCTTTGGTCCAAACATAATAAGATACAATATAATGTATTTTTACTTCATTCGTAACCATGGAGGTATGTTATAATTTACCAGCATGACGGGCCATGTACTGTGAGTATTACTCTATACACCAAAAGGATTTTTTCCATATATAGATAATATAAGATGAAAGTTTCTCATCTCATTTCAAAATTCAAGATTATCATAATCAATTTTCCTCTAGTGAGTAGAATCTACTAGATGATTTAGGAATATATCTTTAATTATTGTATCTATATTATATTTTAATTTTATCACGGTTTCCTAACATTCATATAGCCTTCTAAACCTTATAATGATAGTAAAGTACTAGACAATTTTCAAAGGACTTGATTAATTTCTCTTGTATAGATCTGTGACACACTTAAGGAATTTTATGAGTGATCCATGGTCCTTACGAAACAATATGAAATCATTTGTACACGAATATATTTTTTAGTGATCATTCCCATTGAAGGAAGCATTCTTTTAGCATCATATTTTTGACATGTAAGTTCATTTTCTTCTGAAATCATATCATTCAAGAGACCAAGTAGTTCTGTAAATCTTATTTCTCTCTATCCGCTGCTATCTTTCAAATTATATAGCTTCAATATAGCTAACAATGTTATGTATTTAGTAAAATCAATATACAATGGCCTCTTAACACAAATATTTAACTTCTCAAACAACTTTAAACAATCACAAAGGTTATCTTCAATTTTTATTTTCATTTATTCCATGTGATATCCATCATCATTTACACTTTAATTCATATCAAATGATCCATAAAACAAATTATCATCCCGATCGGTGTGCATGTTCCTTCTTCCCCATGTTTAGTCCAACATTTATATCTTTGATCTATTCCATGACAAATAAATTGTTCTCCCAACACTTCCTAACTAATTTTTCTTGAATAACAACAATGTAAACACATACAAAGGACTTGATAAGGGTTGTATGAATGATCTATTAAAAACTTGATGAACTCTTTAACTCTATATTCATAATTTTTTTTCAAACGTTTAGAAAGAATAAATTTTTTATTCATATCCATATTATTAGGTTTATAAAATATTCATTTTTTAAAATAAATAAATACACATTAAATATCCATTATCAAAGGTGAAAGTTTTTTATAATTATTATAAGGATAACCCAACATTTGATTGTTTTAAATAATTTTAGTATGCTTTGAAGGAAATGGTTAATTGAATTTAATAAATTAATTACTCCACTATGGTGGGTTTTTTCCTCTAAATTCATAAAAAAGTAAAAGTTATATAAATCTATCATCCTCATCAGTGTCATCTCTCAAACAATTATTATTATATTTTGTACTCAAACCCCATATCTTGGGGACATCCAACTATGTTGTTTAAAATACTCTAAGTAGTAGTCATACCATACTGGGTACTAGTGAACATTTTGGATGACTACTACTCAGAGTAGTTCAAGAAACAAAGAATAGATAGGGGATGAGTCTCAAGCAGAAAAATGCAATAATAACTGTTCGGGAGATGAAATTGATGAGGATAAAACCAAACATTTCATACCTAAAATAATGGGGGTTCTTGGAATTTTTCAGTGTTTCTATTCCACAAATAATTAAAATTAAAACTAAAACAATTAAATAAGTTTTTCTTCCTATGTAAAATAATAATAAATCAATTATAATAACGAACATAGAAGCTAATGTCATTTTTTGAATCTAGAGTTTTATACTTTTTAAAGAATAATTTTTTAAGGATAATTAAAATAAAATTATTCCTCATAGCCATAGATCTAATGTTTCATCTAGTTAAGATATAATGTTAGAGAATAAAGATGATTCTTGAGTTAAACCTAAATGGATTACAATACATACAAAGTGAAAACATCCATATCACGAATTCATATATTTCAAATCCTTTATTTTTCTTATTAATAGAGATAAACATAATAATATTCTAAAAAAATATCCTATGGTGAAAACCATAGATGTTGATCTCAAGTTTTAGAAAGAATCATTATATTCAAAATATTTTGTGTTCTATAAAGAATCATTTAATGATAAAATAGATTCTATTATGAGAAATAATACTTGCATCTTTACAAATTTTCTAAAATATTCAAATTATATTGGTTGTAAATGTATACTTAAAAGCATGTATGAATCCAATGATAACATTAATGTTTTTAAAGCTACATTTGTAATCAAAGGTTTCAAAAAATTGGAATGGATTGATTATTTTTATACTTATACTCATTCAGTTCAAATTACAAAAATAAGGATATTATTTTACTTTAAATTTGATAAATCATTTGTGTGTTCATTAAGAAAATGTTTAAACTGTATTTTAAAAAAAAAAATTAAATAAATAAATTTACATGGAATAATATGAAGTTTTTCAATATAATATATTTAAAATAAATTATGTAAATTAGTTAAATATACTTATGGTCTTAAAAAAACACCTAAAAAACATGAAAAGTATGATTGTATTATTTTATCTAATGGATTATTACATAATAACATTGATAAGTGTAATTTGTTATTATTTATAAAATAATAATAAGTTATTATATGTATCTATATCGATGAAATATTAATTTTAAAAACAACATAAATGATATTAATGAGATTAATAAATATTTATCATCCATGATTAAAATGAATAAAATTAGGATAATAGATACTATACTAATTATTAAAGTAAGAATATATAGTGGGGGTTATTATTTGTGTTAGACTCATTATATTTTGAATATGTTTAATATATTTTATCTTATTGGTTTCGAAGATGAAAATACTCCATTTGACTCTAGTGTTAATTTTTTTATTAATACAGACATAGTGGTATCATAACATGGACATTATAGTGAAATTTGTTCTTTAATGTATGTGATATAATATAATAAACCCAATATAACTTTTATGGTTTGTCAAATTAATTGATATTATATTAATGACACTGTGGATCATTTAAAATGTATAATTAGAATATTTTTACACTTAAAGAAGGATAAAAAGTTTGAGTTTATTTTATAATGATTACTTAACTACATTAAGTATATAATAATAAAATTTGAAATACCATAATGGGAGATTATCAATCCTAATTGGGATGGATATTTACTGTTAGAGATTATTTTATTTCTAGGGTGGGAAATAAACAGACATTTCACATTCAACATTAGAGTCAAAATTTCATACTTTAACAACTTGTAGAACAGAAAAAAATGAATCATAAACTTATTAATGGAATTTAAGTTATTTAATATTACAATGCCTCTTATTTCCATTAATTATGTTAGTAAATAAATAATTTCAAAATATTATAGTTTCATGTAGAATGTAAAGTTGAAATATATTACTTTTAGACATAGTATGTGATACAATTATTATAAAATGGAACCATAATAATTGTTTATGTAAAATCATGTAAGAACCTCTCAGATCTGTTTATAAAATATATATCAAGGGATTTTTTTTGAAAAAATTAATATATAAAATGGGATAAAACCCTTAAAATGAACTATTTAGTGCAAAACATGATCATACACTAGTGAAATACTCATCCCTAGATCTTTCACTAAGCTACCCAAGGTTTCTCATGACATGTAAGTGGAGGCGAACAATACAATATAACACATCTCAATATAATAAAAATAATTATTAAAATAGTTATACAAATATAAACTCACATGAACCTTCTAACACCCTTTAATTAACAAACCCCTTTACAATAACATAAACAATATAATGATATCAATGACCCATGATCCATCTATATTACGATAACAAACAACTCATCACTTATGAATCAAAAATGGGATTAAATTCAAGGGTGTATATAATAAAACATATTAATATAATTGGGAAAATGTATCAAACATAGATTACTATCTTTGGAAATATAATAAAAGATATCAAAATTTCCATTTGAAACCCATCCAAGACATTTTAAACAATGAAATGAAACAAAACTTCCATGTTCTTTGCTAACGTAAAAAGAATCTTGAAAAATAATAAAAAACAGACTAATTCATAGAAATACTTGATCAAAACAAAATGGTAATTCATTATAATTAAAAATAAATCATTTCATGAAATCCAATTCTATTTATTCAATAAAAACCATCGGTGGAATTTTAATATACACTTTTTTGTGTGTTATTTCCATGAAAGGAAGTTCAAAACATTTAAATTTAAGAAAATCTCCTTTCATATTAATGAAAACTTAAGAAAAAACTTATAAATATATAACCCCATCATGTATAATTATAATAGAATTTACATTAAATAAAAACATGGATTTGAAAGATGTAAGCATTCATGGTTCTACGTTTAAATGAAAGTGAATAGATCCACCTGCCAAAATGGATGAAATCTATGCGTGGAAGTCTTAATTCACTATAAGGAAGAAAAAAATCCCTCAAAGGGTCAATAAAATCCCAAAATCATATAAAAACCCAATTAGATATTCATTATAGAAGGGAAAGCAATAATGGATGATGAATAACAAGAGATAATGAACAAAAAACATAAAAAGATATCTTAAAATAAGAAAAACGAGTGAGGAGGAGGATAAAAATTAATATACCTTGGATTGAAGATTTGATTCTTTGGAGAGAAATATAGATATTGCATGTGAAATCCTGGATTCATTAGAGCCTTGTATTCTTCGAGCCTTGATTTGTTCGATCCTTTGATTCAAGCCTTGGATTTGTTTGATCCTTAGATTTGAGCATTGGATTTGTTCAAGACTTGATTCGATCTTAGATTCATCAAGGAAGAGCATAGAAGGGAGGTGGATTCCATGGATAGCTTGATAAATCATGACTGATTCAATCGTGATTAGGGTTATTAAATAGATCGGTGAAACTTTTATCAGTACTGATAAATATCTCTTTTAATAGTGCTAAATTAATAAGTACTGATAAAAGATATCTTTATCAGTGCTAAATAAGCGTTGATAAAATGAATCTTTATTAGTGTTAAAACTTTAACACTAATAAATGATTTATAATTACAATTATGAATAAAAAAATTTGAAAATATATTTATATAATTATATATTTATTTATTATAATTTATAATTATTTAAATAATTTTTTTAAAAATTATATTTCTTATTTATAATTATAAATATATAATTTTATAAATATAGTAAATATACATTTATAAATTTATTTATATCATTATATATATTTATATATTTATATAATTATATATGTATTTAATAAATATATATACATATTAATATAGTAAATATATTCATTATTTAAAGATATTTATTATAATTTTGTAATTATAAATATATTTATATAATTATATATATATATATTAAATATATTCATTATTTAGATATATTTATTATAATTTTATAATTATTTAAATATATAATTATATAAATACTTTTTAAAAAAATAACATATATATATATATATTTATATCATTGTATATATTTATATAATAAATATATATATATATTAAATAAATAAATAAATATATAAATATAGATATACTAAATTTATTCATTATTTAAATAAATTTATTATACTTTTATAATTATATAAATATATATAATTATTTACTTATAATTATAGAAATACTTTTTATAATTATAGATATAAAAATTTATAAATATAGTAAATATACATTTATAAATATATTTATTTATACATATTTACAAATATAATTTTAAAATTATTAATGAATATGTAATCTTAAATGCATGCATATTAAAAATGAGTGAAATTGAATAATTAAAAATGAGTACACTTTAAAAAAATTGAAAAAATAGATAAGTTTTATTAATTAAATATAAATTATTAAAAAAATATAGATATATATTGAAATAAAGATGAATACATATTAAAAGTATTAAAACATAGAAAATAAATAAATATAAAGAAATAATTGAAAATTATTAAATTCCCAAAAAAAAATAAAAATAAAAATAAAATTTACTGATTAAAGACAAAATATATTAAAGGTATCATGTTATAATGAAAATCTAAAATTAATACTAAAATTTGAATAAATTACATAAATATTAGGTGTATGTGTTTCTATATAAGATTTCATTAATTAAAAAAATATTTGTGTGTGTGCATTGTATATAAAAATGCATTAATTACATATATGTATGTGAAATCAATATAACACACATTTGATTTATGTTAAATTTAAAAATCAAATGATATTCAATTATGTCCATTACTCGATGCAATTAGTTAGTGTTTTTAATTCATATTAATTTTTAATTATAAATAATTCTTCACTAAATATAAAACTTATTTAATGTAAAGCATAAATATTTTGTATTATATAAATTCATATATATATATATATTTAATATATACTATTTATTAATATTTATAATAAATATTTATGCATATTTTTTTTTCATTTTTATCAATAATTATTTAATTAATAAAATGTTTAATATTTTTATTAATTTACTCATTTTTAATTTTTATTTGTTTAATTATTTCATTTTATTCATTTTACATATCTATATAATTAATATATACTATTTATTATTATTTATAATTTATATATAGTATATTAAATTTTGTCATTTTTATCAATAATTATTTAATTAATAATTTTTTTTAATATTTTTTAAATTTACTCATTTTTAATTTTTATTTGTTTAATTATTTCATTTTATTCAGGACCTTTATCAGTGATAAAAAAGTGATGATAATGTATACCCTTTATCATCACTAAAAACAAAGCACTGATAAAGCCTACCCTTTATCAATGCTAAAAATGAAGCACGGATAAAGGGTATCTTTTATTAGAGTTAAAGAAAAGTGCTGATAAAGTTTACCCTTTATCAGTACTTTTTTCAAGCATTGACAAAGGCTAACACTATAAAAGGCCTATTTTTTAGTATTCATATCATAAAAGATAAGGATCATAAATAATCACAAGGGATCACGATGTAAAGATCATGGAATCATAATATCATGGCAACATAGGAATGTAGCAGCAATATAAAACATGACATAAGCATAAGTCAAGGCTAATAACCAAGACAACATCACATGGTGGACAGGGTCCCATAATGTATTAGGTTAACTCCATAATCCTTTACATAACTTATAATGAGACAAAAACATTACCAATGAATTGTATCACTATCTAGGTGAACCCATCATAACATATGCATGCTTATGTGTGTCATAAAAGAGAATCAATCATAATCCATAAACATATGGCATTTGAAAAATGAACTTATGACATGTATTACCCCATCAAAGAAAGGTTTAATAATCTTTGTGTATATGTAATAGACATATATACTGAATTTATAGGCATTATATAACATCAAAGAGAGGTATAAAGTGATTTTATGAGAGGAAGTTCATAACCCAAATAAAAAAGGTTGTTCGAAGAGATACCTTACCTTATGTCCAGATTTGTTTTGCACTTGAACTTAACATCCTGGATAATAAAATTATATTGATTAATTACTTAATTCAAAAACTTTTCCACATATATTTAATTTATTATAATTTTATTTTGTTCATTTATAATCATTTCAATGAGATATAATGATTAATTTTGTTGTTTCGGGAGCATTTATTTCATGGTTCCAAAGTCGGGTCACTTGTGGATAATTATTGATTTTCTTGTCAAATGGGACAAAAACAATAGAATTAAAATGAAATGGTATTCATGTACCACTAAAAATTGAAATTTTACAATACACCTTTATGTGTTTTGACATAGATATGATTCTTTTAGTAAAAACATTAGTGTTATACAGTTAGTTCATTTATGTGGTTTTACCGACCATCATGAACTTGTTTTGTTTTATTTAATTTTATGGCCTTATATTCACTCCAGAATGGGAAAAAATATATAATACACATAATAAGTTCATTTTAAAGTATTATAAGTGAATTTAAACCTTATATGAAGGTGGTGGTGAAAAACAAAAACTCATCATCCACAAAGGTGGTGAACCGACATAATATGGATAATGATTTCATTTTTCTAGAATAAGAGGAGATGAGAAAATTATTTATGGTATATATTCCATTATAAATATAAAAATTAATTATATATGTGATATTTTTGTTATTTTACCATGTTGTATGAGGGATTAAAAGAGAGGGTAGAAAAATAAATGAATTTAGTAGAGGTAAATTGAGAATATTAACTCTTAAATGCTTCCTCCTTGAAATAATCCATAAGGAACTTGTAATTGGTATTTTGGTGAGAAAAAAAAACACTAGGAGTAGGGTAATATGATTAGGCAACAACTTTTCAATATCCAAGTCTTATAAGTTTTGAGGAGAAGGTTTTGTGAGGGGTGGTATTTAAAAGGGGAGGATATGAGTGTTTTTGAATATTATGTTCATTAGTTTTTTATTTTGGCTCAAGACTATCAAAATTATTGATTATTGTGACTATATATAGAAAATGGTTCATTTGATTTATAAATATTGGGTTCTCACATCATACATGAACCAAAAAATCATGTATTTAGCTTATAATGTTAAGTGAATTATTTTACCGTATTATACTATTTACCAAACTTTCAATTATTTTAGAAAAAATCAAAAAATTCACCCTAAAAATTTATCAATTTTTAGACTAAAAAAATGAAATAAATTTTATGATTTTTTTTTCTAAATATGTGAAATATAATTTTTAAATAAAATTCTCATTTATTCAAAAAATACTAATTTTAATATTTTGATCGATTTTCCGACCCTTTGAAAAATTATTTATGGTATCATAAAATTATATTATTATTATTATAAAACAAAATATTAATTTATAAACCCATTTTATAAATATAAAATTTCTTTCAATTAATTATTTATATTATAAAAGTACAATTGACACATTTATGTTTTACAAAAAATACAAACACTTAATCTATCATTTTTAAAACATTTATTTACTTTTACAATGGATAAAATATATGATATTTTCATTTTATAGGAAACCTAAAAATTATTTTACATTTTGATAGGTGATGATACTATTCTAATGGTCATGATACTATTCTTGACAGTCATATTGCTATTCTAACAATCAAGTTACTATTTCAATGGTCGAATTAATATTTCAGTGGTCAGATTTGTAACTATCATATGGGTTCCCTAATTCATATAAATACCTCATATTTCATTCCTTATTCATTTAAATTTATTTCTATCAAAGTTCTACATTTCCATTTTCAAAATTCATATTGAAATACTAACATTCAACTTCATTTCTACAATTTTTTTCGTGAGTGAGATTATTCTGGGTGATCAAACAGATCAAAATTTTCCTATTATCATGATCTTATTTTATATTTTTTATCCCATTTTAATACTTTCAATTTATATTTTAATTTTTATTCTATAAATGTAATGTTTAAATTATATCAATATGTGGCCGGTTTTATAATGTGGTATGTGTTCATTATATAATATTATATTACTAAATATGACAAAAATATAAATTCAAAAGATAAATCCCATTGATAATTCTAGATCATTGCAATATAAATTTCCTTTCATAGATTAAAACATTCTTTATTTTAGGTCTATACCAAAGATTTTCAAATATATTAATATAGATAATTTGATATTGATTTTTTATTTATCATGATAAGTATTTTAGGATTAATTCCTTTATTAAGATCTTGGTCCATTGATTTAGGGATTATCTTCCATGAAATGTATATGTTAGTGGTTCCAATACATTATATGATATTTTTTAATCCATTTTTATTTATTCAACGATTTTTATTAAATAATGATTTAAATTATCTGATTTTTATATAGTCATGATTTTATATTAAAAAACTTATATTTACATGAAATGGGTTTTCTCAAGTTTTAGGTTTTTACACATTTCAATGATATAAATTGAAAATAATGATTTTTAAATGGAAATGAATTCATTGGTTGAATAATTAATAGTTATTTTTTTCTATTGGTTAGCAGTGACTTTTATGATAAATGATCTTTTATTAGAAAGTGGTTATTTTGTCAAATACCCTCAGTAAGTGTTGTATTTTAATAAATTATTTTGATATAATTGGTTTATAAATTCTTCCATGGTCTTTGTATAAATGGAAAATGGATTTCATTTATAATTTTTGAAACCACTATTCTTCATTTGTGGTAAATAGATAACATGGAGATCATAGCGACCCAAGATTTTCATATAAAAATACAACATCTATCTAGATGAATATTCATTACATAAAATAATAATCCATTCCAAAATCATATAGGTCTAGTTCATTTTAAAAACTTGGACACATAAAAAAACTAGCTCATAAATGAATTATATCATCTCACACTAAGTTCTTAATAACAAACACCCTTATTAGACATATAACTTCTAAAACCACTCTCCATAACTTCGGTAAGGAAACATAATAAAGGGTGACCATATATTCTCGGTAAGGGAAAGGATATATCAATGATCATACATGTATAACATGAGAATAAGGGTCTAAGAACATGATATTAACATTTTAAATCCACAACCTCCATATAATAGATCATAATCTTGATCCATGTAATAAATCATGGTAGTTAATAAGACATGAATCAAAAAAGAATCAAATAACATGATCCATGAGAGCATAAAATTGGCATAAGACATATAATTATGGCATACACATAAGATTATAACTTATTGAACATATATAAATAAAAATAGGTTCATTCATTAAGTTAAGAACATGAATAAAGGACCTCAAATAAACTTATGTACCTGATACCACGTCCATTCATAAAATTTTGGACATTAAATCCTTGTCCACACATAAAGTTATGGACATGAAAGACAAGTTAATGCATAAACTTATGGACATGGAAATCAGGTCCACACATAAAATTTTGAACAAGAAATAAGGTTAACATATAAAATATGAACCTCATGAGTTATCCATATTTACCTAATTCATTTAAGGGATATATATATCCCAACCAACACATAATGAAAATCAAACATATGTGTGTTACAAGATCAAAAACCATTCATCATATCAAAAACCATGAGAATAAATGTGTTTTATAAACATTTTTTCACTATAAACACAAACCATACAGAGAAATAATAAGGATACTATCCTTGTATCACATTCCCAAAAACTATTAAATAAATTCAATGGATTTAATCTTAACTAGAAAATTATTTTGAAATATCACTTGTAATAATTATTGAAGAAAATAAATTTTTCATTTTCAAATCACTTATTTTTCAAATGATACACAATTATATAAGAAAACATTTTTTTAAAATAACCTTGTAAATTTGTAAAGGAATATTAAAAAAAATTATTCATGATCTCAGATTTTTTTTATGTCTTATAAGTTAAAAAAACATTCCTTTTATACTTTAATTTTAAAATTCACAAAGTAACTCATTTTCAAAATGAAAAAAATTCCTTTCAAACCATTCGGTAAAAAGTAAAACATAGGTAAAAATGAATTAAAACAATCATAAGATAATATTAAAAATATTTTTTATTTTTTTAGAAATCATGGGTATGTAAGAGAAATATTACCTAGTAGAGACATAAACATAAACAATCTCAAGTATTGATGACATTATGAAATAAAACCCTTATTGTTTTGGTAACTTTTGAATTGTAAGCAAAATTATAGAAATAACCATATATGGATATGTACATACCATAATTTTTTATGATAATAATCATAAAATACATTCATGGGAGTTATATAAACCACTCAAAATAAACAAGTGGTAGATAAGGCATGTGTCCCACAAAAATAAAAGTGAGATGAAAATTGATTACCTCGAGTTCACCTTGCTTAGAAAGTAATCTAACCTCATGTATAATAAATTTAAATTTATTATAATTCAATAAAGGAGTCATTTTAATACTTATAATATCATATATTATACATTTATAACATTTAAGAACCCATTTTATTAATAAATTTTTATTTCCATGTGTTAACTATTTCATTCATTCATGAGTTATTCAGTTCATTAGTTTCAAACCATATAGATTTTTTTTACACCACCTAAAAAATATTAATCATGATAAAATTGAATATATTTTCATTATATACATATTTATAGTCATCCATGAAGTTAGATATTGAAAAATGAATTACATCATTCATGGAGATGGTAGGTCATAATTACACATTAACGTTGTTTTCATTTTTTGATAAATGAAATAAAAGAAAGGTAAATAATAATTTACCATTCCAAAATAATTATCTTATTATATATATAATACATATTAATCAAATCTATCCCTATTACCATCCAACTAAAATGTAAATGAAAAATGTATCACATCACTTCGTGGAGGTGGTAGTCTACATGCACACATGAATAACATTATCATTTTCCAATGGTTTGAAATGTAAGAGGCTTGATGTTATATTATAAATAAATAAGTGTAATTATTTCATAATTATCAGATATTAAAATTAAACCTATCATAATACTCATCCATAAAATATAGTGATGAAAAGTGAATTATATTGTTTTGTGGAGATGGTAAGTGGTACATATACACAAGCGATACTTTCTATTCTCATTTGATGAGATAGAGGGTGATAATAGATATTTAATAATAATAATAATATTCCAAAAAAATTGAGGATACTGAATTTATTATTTTTTGATAAATATCATATATTTATATGATATGAAGAAGAGTATAAGAGCAAGATACCAATTTAAGCGATTACCTCTTCTTAGAAACGACTCCCTTAGATCTCCTCTAAAAGGCTCTATGGTTGATATTTTGGGGAGCCCAGAACCTCTAGAATTTTACTAGTAAATTTTATAAGAGAAAGTTTTAGGTTTTTTTTTCAATATATAATCCTAAAGGTAGTTTAATGAAATGAGGGAGGAGGTTGCCTTTTATAATCGAGGCGAGGATCATTTTTTGAATTTCAAAAAAAATTAAAATATAATATGTATATTCTAGTTCCAAATTCTATAAAATGGTAATTAATTTTAATAAAATGTTTTAATGTTTGATAGGAAATCATCTAATTAAATTTAGACCAGTTTTGATATCATTTTAATCCTTATCTTTTTTATTAACCCCTTGGTTAATAATTTTTTACCTTAAACACGGTAACCATTATTTTAATCATAAAGGGATAATAATGTTACAATAAATGGAAAAGTGACTAACAAAATAGAACATTGATGATTTTTTCAACCATATTTTATTCAAGTGACTGAAGATAATATATTTTTTAATTTTAAATAATTTAATAAAATATTTTTTGATAAAATATTACTAATGTCAATTTATACACTATTGTTTTAGTTTGACATTAAATATATCAATACACAAAGGTAATTATAATATAATGATTTAAAACATATATAATATGTCATTTATATCTATAAAATTCGTGATATACGTTAAATAATTCAAATTATATCACTCTTAGTATTTTTAAAATCATTTATTTTATTTTTATATTAATTAAATAAATATTATATTGGCATTGTAGAAGCATTTAAAGAAATAATACAATTTATAAAATTAGAAATAAATATATACTTTTAAAATAATTTCATTAATATCAAAATAGAAATTTATTTTCATTTATATCATGCTTTTTCCCTATGTGTACACATAATAGATATTTAAAAACTAGAGAGTGACATTTTGTAACTTTCTTTGCTTTAAATATTATAAGGTTCATTTCCATGGAAAAGTATCCATTAAAAAAGTATATTTAGATCCTAATATGATACTTTTTGAATTACTTCCATACATTAAGAATTATAATGAATAACTATGACATTTTCACTTAGTTTTAACATAGATCAACTTTATTTATCCTTTACCGAGGCAATAAATTTTACTTCAGTTACTATTCATAATGATTAAAAATAAAGAGGCCTATTTAAAAAAATTGAGCCTAATGATTCCAAATATTGAATAAATTTTATCAAATTCAATCTCTATAAAGGGAACAAATTATTAAAATAAGTGCACAAAATGCGATGAAAACTACTTTTTAGGGAAAAACATTTTTTCTTAAAAATACCTTTTTATAAAAAATATTTCTATACCAAATTCAATTATAAAATTGATTAAAATGAACCTAATTTTTTTATTAGTAATATAGTATAACTAAAGTTACTTTAAAACAATTTTAAAATAAAATGGATCATTTGAAATATTTGAAACAAAAATACAGTTTTCAATAACAATCTGTATTTTTCAATACTCACTAAAAAATAAATCATTTCGAAAAAATCTAAAAATTTCACCCAAATATAATTTTGATATAATGTTTTCAAAAATAATATTTTTTTTATAAAATAAAAATTATATATGTTATATAAAATAATTATAATATTTTCTCCCAAAAAGGAATAAAATCATTTTTGAGGAAGATATATTTCTGAAGCATAAAATAACTTTGCTAAAAATTAAGTGATTATTTAATAAGAATTTATAAATAAATATACATGGAGTAGAAAATTTATATATATTTAATAATTTATTTAATTATATTTATACCCTCCAATTTAATGGCTAGGTTATAACTATCACAATAAATAATAATATTTTAACAACTTATCATAGTTTGTTTAAAATCGGTGTTGTGTGTAACACAATCTATGAAAGAAATAAAATTATTTCAAGAAAAATATTTTATAAAATATCATGGTGTTATATTCTACCACCTTTAATAAATTATATACTTTCAATTTGAACTTATGATTGGTAATCATGGGTTTTACATTTTAAAATACCATTGCGTAAAACCCACATCTTAAAGAGGGTTAACAAAACTTCTTCTTAAAAATAGAGAAAATGAAATAAAAACGTTATAAAAACTAGGTTTTTGAATAGGATAACATAGGTGGGAAGATAAAACATTGATATAAAAGAAAAACCTAACTCCTAAATATTTCTATAGAGTGATAGATAAGACGGTCAAGAGAAATTTAACCATAAAAATTGTAAATATGTGATGTGTTAATAAACTGCTAATTTCTCGATAAGAAAATAAAAGGATACATTTTTTATTTCAATATCCTTTTCCTAAATTCTTGATTACTTTACTACTTGGGTAAATCTCCCGAAGAATAATCTTACATGATTTATTTCCATGTCATAAGTACAATCTCATCCTTTGGTTTGGTTTTTATCAATTTTCACTTCATTTCTTATGTCAGGAGATAGATATTCAGGTTGATTTTTTTCATGCCCAAATCAATTTTAACTAATAATGATATCCATAAGTAATTCCTGTGTCCACTTAATATTTACCAAAACCAAAATGGTTTCTACAAGATATAATAAATTATTCTTTAACCTCAAACAATAATATCTAAATTTGACCTTAATCTATTCCATATGTAGTTAAACTTAAGACTCCTCCAAAATATTACCGACCATATTAAAAACTCAATTTTTTTATCTCATATCCTTACTTGATCAATAAAACAATAATCTTAATCACTCATAAAGTCTCATACCAAAATTTATATACCCTGAACATATATTTGTTGGTTCTGGGCATAGTCAAAGCATATAGTAGTGGGAGATATATTAAAATCTATTTGAATAATCATTTCCTAAAACCAAGAGCAAGGATCTTTCACATCAAGTTTAAAATTAATTTATTTAATATCTGAAGAAATAAATATCCGGGCTTAGGAAATTTCTTCATTGGTAAATTTTTATCATCCAAAAAGACCCTTTCAGATTACATTAATTGTGCTGTGAGGATCCAAGGATATAATCCCTATAGCGGTGATCCAAATGCACTCATATGATCTACAAGAAACACCACATGATCTCTAGCTGCTAGCATGGTGATTAGAATGTCTTGAATTGTTTATTCTTGACCTATCATTCTTCATTCTTAAAGAAATATCTCTTGCACTTCTTATTTTTGAGAGGGAGAGGGTTGTAGGAGTTGAGAGATAATTCATTGTGCATAATAATTCTCTATCCTCAACTTTTGGATGCTCTACACAATAGACACAGTCGCCTTTTTATAGTGTTGGGATTTAAGTTAAAATATTATTTAATTGTATACTATCCATTAAATAAAATTTATTATCTTAAATAAATACCATTCCACACAATAATAATTATATAGTTATTATTTTGTGGGGTGAGCTAACTTTCACAATAACAAATATTATATAGAGGTCTTGTTAACTAATATTTGTCAACAGACTCAGCCCTGGTCTATTCAAAATTCTTATCATTTATTGAACAACCAAATAAATATTTTATTCATAAATAATATTTTATTCACAATATAGCAAATAAATATTTATTAAAATATTCAATAAATAAAATAAATATTTTATTCACATGACAATGAATAAATATTTATTTATTTTATTAGATCAATATAACTTGAATAAAATTATTCCTCATACTTGAGAATAATATTTATTCCATTAATTAAACTCAAACAGAATTTAATCCAGATCAACATAAACACTTAGTGTGTGACCCTCTAGGATTCTTTCTTATTGGAATTTGACAAGCTTTTCTAAAGTCCAAGATTACTATCTCACAATGGGTAAAGGAACCCAATAGAAAGAACTTAATATTGCAAAGTCAACAACCACATAGGAACAATCACTATGTAATGTAATCCCTTTATCAAAATATCTCATCAAGTAGGTTTCACATCCATGTCACCAACCTATATGCTCAATATGTCTTTATTTGACTATATTAAATAAACACGTCATTACACCATGTATATAGAATTTATTGCAACAGTTATATTATAATTAAAGGGATAGGATATCAAATATTGTACATATAGAAGGGAAAATCTTTCCTCAACTTATTCATTAATGACATGTCACTCATGAAGCACCCAACGTATGCAACTTCACCATGAACTATTATCGGCATGGTTTACAAAATACATCTAAGTACATGAGTTGTAACATGAATTAATAATAATATTAAAGTCTAATGACCATCACACACACTTGTAGATAAAAATATCTAATGACACCAAAACATATGGAATTCCTACTGATGGGTCTATTCTCATAATCTCCCATCTTAGAGATTACCAAGTATGAACTTCATGAGAAGAATCCTCAGCTACTTACGAGTACTCACACCTCATAATCTATGTACTATGTGTCCCATTAGAGCATGTTATCCTACTATGGAACATTATTTAATAATATTGTCATAGAAAATCAAATTTCTCATCATAGGAGGGAACTACTATGACCTTATCAATGTGACGTATACTCTAGGACATTATTATAGAAGAGTTATGAAGAACAACAAACAATATGTAATAAGTAGTTTTGTTAATATTAAATGCATAGAATATTCATGTAATCAGAGTAAAAATAGTTGGTCTAATGACACCAAGACTAGATCCAACTGACTAAAACCTTTAGTCTACTGGACCTCACATGATAGTCATGTTTCTGCTGAGTCAAGGATTTATTTAAGGGGCATGCCACATTGTCTTCCATAGAAATACTGCTCACTAAAACTTCACCTCTATGAGAAAAATCCCTCAAGAGATGATACTTATGAAGTATGTGCTTCATCCACTAATGTGACCTTGTCACTTTTTAAAGATCTACCACTATGGTATTATCACAATAGAGTGTGATAGGATCTTTACTTCTATGTATCACATCGAGATCTTGGATGAATTTGTGCATCCATAATACTTCTTTAGCTACTTCAGAAGATTAAATACACTCAGAATCTACTATAGAATATAAAACGAGAGATTTCTATGAGATCTTGAAGCTCACATCACCACTATTCAAAGTGAAGATATATCTCATTTGTTACTTCATGTCATCTTGATCAGTTTGGAAACTACCATTTGCATATAATCTGATGACTAGTTCTTCATATCCTCTATAAACTAGTAACATATCCTTAGTGTGCCTCAAATACTAAACTATAATCTTGACTACCATCAAATGGTGGTCACCTGGATTATATTGATATATTATTACTGCACTTGATGTGTAAGTGATATCTTGCCTAGTATATATCATAACATACATGAATGACCCCATTACTGATGCGTATGAAATCCTTTCCATTTTGTTTCTTTCCTCATGTGTTTGAGGATACATTTTCTTGGAAATATAAATGTAATTTGATGCTGGTAACAATCCCTACTTGGATTGTTCCATACTGAATCTCTTCAGTATCTTGTCAATGTATGTACTTTGACTTAGGCTGAGAAATATCTTGTATTTATCTCAATGGATCTTGATACCAAGAATACATGTTGCCTTTCCCAAGTCCTTCATAAAGAAGAATGTATTCAACCATCCCTTAATAGACTATAAGACTGATATTTCATTTCCATTGAGTAATATTTCATCAATATATAATATTAAGAAAATGACTTCACTCCCACTAAACTGTTTATAGAGACACAACTCACATTCATTCTTTGTGAAACCAAATTCTGTTATGACCTCATCAAAATGAGTGTTCTATGACTTGGATGCTTGATTTAATCCTATAATGGATCTTTTCAACTTACATACCTTGTTTTTATCTTTTGGAGTCACAAAACCTTTAGGATGTGTTATATAGACTTCTTCACGAAGGTCCCTGTTAAGGAAGGTTGTTTTGACATCCATTTTCTAAATCTCATAACCATAGAAAGCCACAATGGCATGTAGAATTTTGATGGATTTCAGTATTTCAATTGGTGAAAAGGATTCATCATAGTCATTGCCTTGAATCTATTTAAAACCTTTTGAAACCAGTCATGCCTTATAGGTGCTAACTTATCCTTCTATATCTAGTTTCTTCTTGAATACCAATTTGCAACAAATGGGCCTTATATCTACTAGAGAGTATAAAAAAATATAGACTTGGTTTTGGTATGTGGAATCCATTTTAGAATTCATGTATTATTTCCACTTAGAAACATATGTGCCACTTACTTCTTCATTTTAGGTTAAAGGATCATTATTGTTAACTAATAATGATTCACCATCCTTGGTGACTAGAAAACCATACCATTCTATTTCTCTAACCTATTTAGTACTCTTACGCAATAATTGTGTCTCTAGAATAATTTATTCTTCCATGGTATTCTAACTCTTATGTATCTTGAGCCTGGAATTTATCAAATTCTATCTCTCTCCCACCATCTCTTTTAGAGATAAGATCCTCCTCAATAAATGTGGGATGTCTGTCAACCAAAAACTTTTTTTCTGAAGGATTGTATAGGTAGTATCCCTTTGTTTCTTTGGGATATCATATAAAGATACACTTTGTGCCTATAGGTACAATATTGTTACCTGAAGAGTCCTTAACTAATGCTTTACAACCCCATACATGTAAGTAAGACAACATAGGTTTATTTCTATTCCATACATGATATGTTATACCATCTGTTTCTTTAGTTGACACTCATTTTAGTACATATACTGCTATTTTTAACACATATACCCAAAAGTATAATGGAATACTCGCATGAATCATCAGTGATCTCTCCATTCCCAATAAGGTGTGGTTCCCCCTTTCGCTTACACCATTCCACTGAGGTGTGTAAGGAGGCATGAGTTGAGATAAAATCCCAAAGTCCCATAGATAAAAAATAAAGTATTAATTAATACATTCTCCACCATATTCTGAGTTAAGTTTCTTAATATCCTTACCAAGATGGTTCTCAAATTTATTATTTTATTCCTTGAATTTATTAAAATAATCCAACTTATACCTCATTAAATATAAATATCCATATCTACTAAAATCATCAATAAAAGTTATGAAGTATGAGTACCCTCCCCTTGATTCAAGAGGAAATGTTCCACACACATTTGTATGAACTAATTTGAGAATATATTTATCCCTTTTACCTTTCTCACTAAATGGGGATTTTTTCATTTTTCCTTGTAAACATGTGCAACACACACCAAGTGGTGTTAGTTAAAAATAATCTAAATATCCATGTTGATGTAATTTAGTCAAGAACTTTTCATTTACATGACCTAGCCGATGATTCCAAAGTTGGGTGTGGTATGATTCATGTTAATTTACTTCATTATTGATTTCCATTATTTGGTTTATGTAATTCAACACATAAAATCCATTATTTAAATGTTCCTTACCATAAAAAATGTTATCTTAATAAAATAAGCAACATTTATTCTAAAATTTGAAAATAAACTCATCTCCATCAAGTCTGGATATATAAATAATGTTTTTGGTAACTGAAGGAACATAATAAAAACCCTTTAAAACCAAGAACATTATATTTTTCAACATGATTTTGTAGTCCCTGATAGATACAACAATAGGTTTAGCTTTGTTGTATTCTCTAAGATTTACCTCTTCTCGGTCAATCTTTATAAATCTACTTGGTTCCTATATTTGAATACATATGTGAGCACCATAAGCAGTATCTAATACCCAATTTATAGAAATAGATAAATTTCACTCAATAACGAATTCACTTGAATCTTTCCCTTTCTTCTTTGTCTAGGTATAGTTTTTCTTCCACTGGCCCTTCTTCCCACATGAAAAAAAGACAATATCTTATTCCCTTGTTTTCCCCTTGATCTTCCTCTTCTTGGAAGGGCGTGAAGAAGCTTTGGGATTAAATATATTTTCTTTCTAGTTCCATTTTTTCACCATAAGGATTACTAGTTCTTCATAATTCATATCCTTATTTACTTGGAAAAGAATAGAAAGAAGATCTGATAGAGACTTCTTAATGTTCTTCATATTAAAATTCACAAAAAAAACTAGAGAATCTATAAGAAAGTGATACTAAAATGAGGTCAATGCCTAGTTCTTTGGGGATTTTAAACCCTAGAACCTCTAATCACTTAATATATCTAATGATATTGACTACATGAGGCCCAACTAGGGCTCCCTCTCCAAGCTTCATCTAAAATAGTGCCTTGGAAATCTCAAACTATTCTTGTCTAGATTTCTACTGGTAAAGACAATGGAGGTGCTCAAACAAGATTTACACATCCATGTTTTTGTAATACATATTTAGTTCACTAGACATCAATGAAATCATCAAACATTGAATGCCAATCATTTCACTCAAATGTATTTTATAGGTATGGAAATCTTTATCACTCGCCTCTTTAGCAGGTGGGTTAGTCATTGAGCATTCTATCATGTAATATTTTCATTCATGTCATAGCACAACTCGAAGGTTTCTAAACTTCTCCTAGAAGTTACTTCCATTTAATAATTTATCTCTCTCCAATATTGATCATATGGATAGTGTGGATGATGAATTTTTTTTATTCTACAATTTGAAAGAGAATATTATTAGTAATTTTATTTATTACAAAATAAGTGAGATATAATAAATTAAAAGTTTTTATTTTTTTATTTATTAAATCTCACACTATTTTATCAAGTCTCAACATCCCTCACCATTGAACTCATAATGTCTAGTTACTTTAACATTCTCGTGGTAAGGATTCCCATTACTTTTATTAATGATCCAAACTTTTGACATGAAAATCATAATAAAATAATTACATAGTCTGACTTAATATATGCTTTCATTCCCAATCAAGTAATGAGAGACTTAGTTTGACTTATATTTAATTAATGGATTTTAATTTATTATAAATAAATTTTATCTTGTTTTATCCTTTATACACATTGTTAATATTAAGTGGATGTCACTTAATTAATTAACTATGTTTGGATAAAACATTTATGTATAATTCATTTATTTAATTTTCATCTTTGCACATTAATTCATTTATTTATGTGATTGCAGCCTTGTATCCATAAAATAAATAATTTCATAGAAATAAATCAATAATTAATTAAATAAACCATTCATGAGCTTCATATAATGGTTGATTTTATGAGTGTATATTAAATTAACCTTTGACATAGGGGAAATAACTCCAATTTTCGGTCCTGATATGAGTTATTACATTCCACGTACTCCCCTTTGTATCACCTGAGTTGGTATCATTATGGTTTCATCTTGAACTGCCTCGATGCGCCTTGATATGGTCCATTAATTACAAATATTTATTACTCACATGCAAGTGAGGGGAACTAAATGATTGGTTAAAGGGTTTACCTAAATATCCTTAGACATGTAGGTCCTACATAATAATGGAGGGAGGAAAGACATACAATCCATCATTTAATTTAATATTTATTAAACTAAAACTCATACAATAAATTAAATTAAAGTATCCAACACATGCATATGTCTTTTTCAAGATCGTGAACAATCATACATGCAATGAATATGAAAAATTAAGTGGTTAGCATTCATTTATTTATTCATAATTTTATTATTTAATAGAAACACACTTGCATTAATTAATTAATTAATTAATTCCTTTTCATCCTAATGATCATACGATCTTCTTTCGAGACACCCATAATTAATGGAATTCATGGAAAATAAATATTAGAACCAATAATTACATATTAATAACAATAAATTAATTGATAATTTAAAATTATTTAAACCCATTATTAACTTTCCAAACACACAATGGTGTACTAATCAATAAAATAAGGTTTTAATGCTACAATTTTCAAATTTAATGTAATTTTAATTTTTTCCATTAATGGGAGACTACATGGTGTGAACATGGAGCTACACACCATGTACCTCGGTTTTCGTATATCCAAGTCATGCACCTGGGGCTTTGGCGTGTTAACTTGGCCAAACTACACAGTGTGTACATGCTAGCTACACACCCTGTAGCCACTTGCCATGTTCTAGGTCGGCCTGGTCAATACATAGTGTGAAATAAAAGCACTGCGTGTAATTAATTTCTCAGTGTATCTAGATACAATACGCATGGGTATACAACGTGTTCTTCAGCCGCACATGGTGTAACCTAGTTTTATCGGGAAATTATTTTCCACTTTACGATATCATCTTCGGTCATTCTTCAGTTTTTATTAAAACTTTAATTAAATGAAACACTTAACGAACATGATTATTATGTCAATATCATGTTAATTCAAATCTAATTAAATAAATAATAACATGAAATGAAAATATAACCACAATTGTGTATAGATCAAAAATAAAATAAATAATTATAAATTTAAATGTGAACAATTTGAAACCACTTGTTGGTTCTGGGTTCAGTAGAAGCGTACAGGGGTGGGTGATATATTAAAATTTCTTTTAATAGTCATTGCTTGCAACCAAGAGTGAGGATATTTCGCATCAAATTTAAAATTAATTTATTTAATATCTGAAGAAATAAATACCTGGGATTAGGAAATTTATTCATTGATGAATGTTGATCATCTGAAAAGACCCCTTTAGATTACTTTCATTGCACTGTGAGGATACAATGATAGAATCCCTCTAGTGGTGATCCACACATTCTCATATGATCTCCAATCAACACCACTCAATATTCGGGTGCTAACATGGAGAGTCGAATGTCTTTCATTGTTTTTTCTTGATCTATCATTATTTAGTCTTGAATAAATCTCTCTTACACGTCACCTTCTTGAGAGTGAGAGAGTAGTAGGAGTTGAGAGATAATTCGTAGTGCGGAACAATTCTTTATTATCAATTTTTTAATGATCTACATAATAGACATAACTTCCTATTTATAGAGTTGGGATTTAATTTAAAATATTAATTAAATGCATACCGTCAATTAAATAACATTTATTACTTCAATAACTATTATGACGTAAAATAATAATTATATAATTATTATTTTACGGCACGTGCCAACTTGCACAATAAAAAATATTACATAACAGTCTTCTTCAATTAATATTTGTCAACAGACTCGACATTGTTCTATTCAAACTCTATCATTTATTGAACAAATGAATAAATATATTATTTATAAATGAATATTTTATTCACAATCTAGTGAATAAATATTTATTAAAATATTCAATAAATAAAATAAATATTTTATTCACATGCTGGTGAATAAATATTTATTTAATTTATGTGATCAATATAAATTGAATAAAATTAATCCTCAAACTTGAGAATAATATGATTCCATTAATTAAACTCAAATATAATTTAATCATGATCAATGGAAACACTTAGTGTTTGGCCCTCTAGGATTATTTCTCATTGAAATTAGGTGAGCTTTCTTAAGGTCCGAGATTATTGTCTAGTAATTGGTCAAGGAACCCAAGCAAAAAAACTTCATGTCACAACATTGAAAACCACATACGAATTCTCGTTGTGTAATATAATACATTTTTTTGTTGGATTAGAGTACTTAAGAGGGGGGGGGGTGAATTGAGTATCTATAAAAATTTCTGTTAAAAAGTTCACTTAAAAAGATTCCCCAATACAAATGAATACATGCCAGTTAATCAAGGTAATACAATTATAATTGTTTGACTATTCAAATAACTTCTCAAAATATTGATTAATTATCAATAATATCAAAGTGAGTTATTAATATAACTTTTGAATCTATTATAAAAAGGAAAAATAGTTATAACTTCAATCCAAGACTAACTATCAAAGTAAAATCTAGTTGTCTGAAATATAAAGTAAAGAAGTGAAAAACTAAATTAAAAGACACAGTAGATAAAAAAATGGTTCATTCTCAAGTAGAGACTTAATCCACTCCACTTGGTGATCAAATACCACCAAGAAGTCTATATATATAAGAGAATTATCCACACCCTAGATCAAGGTAAAACAATGGTACACATACAGTCCAGGTCACACGACCTCTACCACTATTCTATGTGGGAAAAAATGGACAATCAGGTCACTCAAGACCTCTTCCACAGTTATGTGTGGGTGAATAAAAGAGTAGAACAATATTGGAGAGAGTATATCTTGTATCCTCCAGTTTAATGCAGGCGACAGTGTGTGTCTTAATACAGTTACAAACACTACTCAAAAAGTAGTAAATTCTATACACAAGAGAGAAAATTTGATGAGAAGGGGTTACTAGTGCTCTGAGTGTTATTCTATTCAGCTATGGACTTGTAGGATGTCACAAATGTGATTTCTGAGTTCTCTTGTGAAAACAGAGTATTGCAAGTCTGGTGCTCTGGTTTCTAGTTCGATGAAGTGATTCGTAAAGCTTGTGTTCTTCTTTAAGTTGGTACTGTGAAGTTGTTTGAGTATTTTTATCTATGGTAGTTCATCCTTCAGAGATTAGGAGTACTTTGTGTGTTCTTTATTAGTATATTATTGCATGCATGAGTTCGATTTTCCAATGCTTACTTCTACATTCTCTTGAGCCATGCTTATCTTCCTTTTTAATTAAAGGTGTACATGTTATAGCTGACAAGATGCATGAATTATTCACCTTGTACCTCGTACTGTTAGGTGACATGTCTATAAAGAGACATTAATAATGTTAGTTACATTAAATAACTTGAATATGACCATTAGAAATTAAATTGAAAACAAAAAAAAAGATTAAATAATGGTGTCACAGTTTGTCTTGAAACATTATCTCTTAGAAATGGTGTCTTCTCCTTTTCCTTTGATCGGTGACAAAATCACAGTGCCACAAATATGTTGACATCTAGAACTGGCAGTACAGATGTGGTGTTTGGATTACAGTGTCTCTGGTAGCGGTGTCTAGACCTTTGTCGAAACTTTGAATGGTGTTTGAGTCACGGTATCAGGAGTACGGTGTCTGGGTCACGGTGTCTAGGTCATGATGTCTCGGTTACGGTGTTAGGTTTACAGTGTCAGGTTTATAGTTTCAAGTTTATAATGTCAGGTTTATGGTGTCAGGGTCACGGTGTCTGGGATTTTGCTAAAATCCAGAACTGGTGGTAGACTTATGGTTTCTCATACTTAGCCAAATATCTATAAAAATTATTAGGGAGTAATATTCACAGAATGGATTAAACTTAGTTATTGATATAGTAAAACATAATAGAACAAGATTAATAATAATTTGTGAGATTTTTAATTAGAACTAGTAAGCATAGAATCATAAGGATACCAACAAACTTCAAACATGAGTTAAACATGATTAGCATAATTTTCATGATTGGCATGATTTGTGAGCATTAAAACATGATCAAACCAGAGGAGTCCAAAAATCTCCCCCTTTTTGATGATCACAAATCATGGAATGTATGAACCATATAAAATGTAAATAAAGCCTTTATTATTTCTCCCCCTTTTGGGGTTATCAAAAAGAAAATAAGAATTGAATAAGTGTAAGGATAAACTCAAACAGAAATAAGATACATTCCATTGAGAAATAAGATAGAATCTAGTACATACATAAGACAAAAAAATATTAAACATTCCAATCAAATATACATCCTTCACTTCTCTTTAGAGGTAATAGACTTCTCTTTTCCCTTGGAAGAATCAGTATGAGGAGACACAGGAGTAGAATAGGAGGTGGTAGCTAAGAGTGATCCAATGGTGAGAGAAGGAATAAGCACACCTTCAAAAATAGAAGTTGCGAGAGTGGGTTTGATAGAAGAATGAGGCAAGGATTTATTAATAATGAAAGGTATGATTTGGCTCAGATCTTGATAGACAGACATGGTAGTAGGAGAAAAGGCAGACGATGAAGAAGAGGTGGAACCAGGCCTCAAGGGAGCAGCTGCAGGAGCCACTATAACAGTGATTTTCACATGGAGATAGGGAGTTAAAAAATTGATAAAATCAATAATGACTTCACCTCTATATTTTATAGCCTTTTAAAAATCATCTTTATTCTCAATAAACTTCTCCAAATTAGGTGTGAACTCTTTCATTTTCTGCACTTGGTCCATAAACGCTTGAGTCACAGGAGGCATTTTCAAATTCTCTATAAGATACCTGAAATGAATTGTCAATTCATGATTTGTATAAACCTTTTTAAAGTATAAATCCACCTTATATTTAATCTCATCATAGGACATAGAATCTTACTTATAGTACAGTCAAACCATGTCATGGACATGTTCACTGTTTTGAACAATTTTAGAGAGGCTTTCCTAAATAGAGGGACTTTTCAAGGATTTAAGCTCTTCTTGAATAACCTTTCTTAGAACTTCACTTTCTGAGAATTGATATGATTGACCAGTCTTGGACGATGAGGAATGAGTCAAGATGGTTGTAGAGGGTGCATGAAGACATGTGAAAATAGTTTCAACATAGTCCTTGAAAATACCAGGTAACACATCAACTGAGGATGCCAATTTTCAATTTTTTTCTGCCAACTTGTCATTTTTTACTATTATTTTCTCAACAAAAGATACCAGATTTGGTCGGATCAGTGCTAAAACCTTTTTTTATATCTTGTCAACATCATCTATGCTGAATCGAACAATAGGGGGTTTAGCAGTTTCAAACTCTTTCTTCAGTTCCTCCACCAAAGACTTTTAAGATTTTACTTCCTCACTTAGCTGAATATTTTCAGTTATTACTTCTTCAATTTAATGAAACTTATGAGGTTGGGTTTTCCATATAAGTTTATCCAAAATCATACTAGCATCCTGTTCACTTAAAAGATTTACAATAAGAGTTTGATCTTTCAAAATCTTCTCAAATCCAGCCAACATATTTTCACCAAACACCTTTAAGTACCCATGGATTATAGAGCTTGGAGCTCCTTGTGAAATCTATGGTTCATAAATCACAATAACTTCATGATCCTTAGTAGGTATCACTCCTGGTAGAGACAAATATTTCAATTAAAAATCTATTGTAAGATTTATTCTTCTCATTGAATCCACTTCAGAGTCTAAGACATAAAAATATCTAGGGAATTTATACACATTGTCTATAGGACATGTCTCAATAGAAATTTGAACTTGCGTAGTTTCCAGAATGGGTTTTTTCTCCCCATAAATTTGTTCATCAACTCTAAGAGTGAGAGACTCAATCTATTTCTCTATTTCCAGACTTACATCAAGGACAACCTCACCCATCTTTATTCTAGCTTTCCGAAAGGCTTGATCCACTCTTTCTTCAGCTGACAGAATTAATTCTTGCTCAACCTTTTCTTCAGACCTTTCCACAACTGTAGGACCTTTCTCAACAACAGGTTCTCCTAGATGTTCCTCAGGAACATATTTCTCTTTTAGAACAACAGTAGGTCATTCTTTATCAACAAATCCTTCATCAATTATTTGTTCAAAAACTTGTTGTTCATTAACTTTTTGATCATCAACTTGTTGTCCAGGTAATCCACTATCCTCTTCTTATAAGGAATTTTTTTCCATAGATGCAACTTATACATCCTCTACTTCTTGACTTGACTCTTTTAAAAACTCATCAGACTCTAGGCCTTAGTCACGCTTGTCCTTGGGTCTTGAGGAATTTTCAATGGGATTGAGCTTTTCATATAGAATTTCATTGTCTTCCACCCAAGACTATTTCCAAGGATTCCTATTGATTTTCATTCTTATGACTATATATTTAGAACTATAGAACTCATAGTACTCAATAACTTCATCATTAGGCCCAACTAATCCTTTGGAAACCAGTATAGCAGAAATAATCTTTCATAAAATAGTGAGGTTGATTTTGAAGTAGTCTTGATCAAATCACTAATGTGCATAATGATGTACTTTCATAAGTTTATTTTGTGTCCATTATCCATTATATGTAATAGAAAACTATCTTGATTCTTCAAGGTTTCAAAATATCCCTTCCAAGGTCATACAAGGTTATGAATGAATTTGAACAGTATCCTTGTTTCTCCATCTAGCTCTGCTGAAATTGGCCTTCTTCTCTTCCTATTACCAATTAGACTTCCCAAAGCTTCTTCCAAGATGAAAATATGACTATCAGGAGGAGGTCCTCGTTGATGATCGTCACAGATTCTTTCATGTGGTATTCTAATATAGGACACCCATATCCTGGATGAAAAAGTGAACCTTTGTTCCTTTATCCAAGTTCTCACAACCAACTTATCTTCTAACTCAGTGGAGAACAAAAGATACTGATAAAATTGGGAGACAAACTAGGGATAGATGGGTCACTTTTCCGTAGTGAATCAATCTAACTAGCCTTGTTTAGTCAGAAATTTTAGGAGCAAAAACTTACGTGATAGGATCCACTTCGAACATACTTCCTTTGCAAGAACAAGTATTCTATTAACAAGATCAGGATTCAACGTTCCTTCAAGTTCTATTCCTGGTACCTTTTTTCTTTCTTGTGAGACCTTCACTTCTCAGGAGTCGACGAAGAGGGTCGCTTCATTCTGGACATAAAACTTCGGGGTCAATAAGGAGAAAGAGTTTAATGAGAGCAAGATATTTGGAAGGTAAGGGCTTTGGTTTTGATAGAAGAAAGATCAAGTGAAGGGAGAAGTGAAAAATATAGTGTTTTTATCATTTAGGAAGTCCAAAAGTTGTAAACAAAAATTAAAATATTGTAAAATATTGGATACAATGATTCCGGGAATAAATAAATAATAAAAACAGATAGGTATTTTCTGTGAGAATGGAACAGTTCATCACAGTGTCATTATTACGGTGTGACAGAAAACGGTGAGACCTTAATGTTGAGACAGCAAGTGTAAGACAATAACTTGTGAAACCGTGAAAGTGAAATAGTAATTACAAATCTGTAACGTGTGAGACTGTAAATGTGAAACAACAAGTGTGAGGCAGTAACTTGTGAAACTGTGAATCATGAAACTGTAAATTGTGAAACAGTAAGTGTGACAAAGTAACTTGTGAAACCGTAAAACATGAAATAGTAAGTTCAAGATCATAAGCCTTTCACTTAAAACTTATCTTCCCTAATTCATGTATGATGTAATTTATCCTTTCAGAATTCAATGGTTTAATGAATATATCAGCAAGATAATATTCAGTTCCAATGAATTCCAAAGTGATATCACCTTTTTGATAATGGTCTCTCAAAAAGTGATGCCTTACATCAATATGTTTTGTCCTGGAGTGTGAAACATGATTATTTGAAATTTTTATAGCACTTTTATTGTCACAATTTATAGGTACACATATGAATTGATATCCATAGTCTAGTAATGTGTGTTTTATCTAAAAAATTTGTGCACAACAACTACCAGCAGCTATGTATTCAGCTTCAGCAGTAGATAATGAAACAGATTTTTGTTTCTTACTACACCACGAAACTAGAGACTTTCCCAAACTGTGATATGCTATAGAGGTGTTTTTTCTATCTAACTTACAACCACCAAAATCAGCTTCAGAATAGCTAACTAGCTCAAATTATTTTCCTCTAGGACATAACAGTCCTATATTGGGTGTATGTTTGAGGTATTTGAAAATCCTGTTAACAACATTTAAATGAGACTCTTTAGGGTTTTCCTGAAAGTGATCATACATACATACACTAAACATAATATTAGGTCGGCTAGCAGTTAAGTAGAGTAAGCTTCCAATAATTCCTCTGTAAGTGGTTTGATCAATTGATTTTCCATCTTCATCAAGATCCAACTTACAAGTTATACTCATTGGAGTATCAGTACTTTTTGTGTTTTCCAAGACAAAATGTTTTAGAAGATATTTAGTATATTTTATTTGATTTAAAATAATACCATATTTATTTTGAAAGATTTGAAATCCAAGTAGTAATTTTAGTTCACCCATTAAACTCATTTCAAATTCGTTTTCCGTTATTTTAGAAAAATCAATACATAAAGAATTTTTTGAAGATCCAAAAATAATTTCTTCCACATAAATTTGAACTAATAAAATATCATTAGAAATTTATTTTATAAAAAGAGTAGGATCATCTATACCTTTTGTAAAACCTTTAGAAATAATAAAAGTACTTAATTTACCATACCAAGATCTTGGATCTTTTTTTAAACCATACAAAGCTTTTGATAATTTAAAAACATGATTTTGAAAGTGAGTATTTGTGAAACTAGGGAGTTGTTCAACAAAAACATCCTTAGCTATATGAACATTTATGAATTCACTCTTGACATACATTTGATATAGTTTGAAATTAATATGTTCTGCATAAGTAAGAAAGATTATAATGGATTAAAGTAGAGATATTGGTGGAAATATCTTCTCATAGTCAATTCCTTCTTCTTGACTATAGCCTTGTGCAACCAATCTAGCTTTGTTTCTAACTATGTTACCAGATTCATCTACTTTATTTCTCAACAACCACTTAGTGACTATGGTAAAAATGTCTTTGGTTATATCAAAAAGTTTCCAAACATTGTTCTTTTCAAACTGATTAAGTTCTTCTTGTATAGTAATCACCCAAAATTCATCATTAATAGCATCATTGATATGTTTAGGTTTAAGTTGTGACAAGAAAGCTTGATGTTCAACCTAATTTCCCAAAGAAGCTCGAGTTTTTGTTACTATATCTAAATCTCCAACTATAGCATCTAAAGGATGGTTCTTAAGGGTTTTAGTTTGTCTAGGAAAGGTAGGTATAGTTATTTCAGGTTCATCACTTGGTTTTGGTTCCTTATGACTTGAATCTGGAGAATTTCCAGAACTGAAAGTTTTTACAGATTCCTTTACAGTATGGTTAGACGGTTTAGAATTAATGTCTAGATTTGACATAACATCCTAAAGATTCTCTAGAGAGGTATTAGGCTCATGTGTATCTGTCTCATCAAACTTCACATGGAATTATGGAATACACATAAACTTATAACTTTATAAAGATGCATAAATAGAAATAGGATCACTCATTAATTTAAAGACATGAAAAAAGGCTCTCGCATAAACTTATAGACATGAAACTAGTTACATGCATAAAATTATCGACATGAAAGTTAGGTCCACACATAAACTTATGGATATGAAATTCATGTCAATGAATAAACTTAAGGACATAAAAATTAGCTACATGCATAAAATTGTGAACATAAAATTTGGTTGACGAATAAAATATTTACCTTATAATTTATCCATATTTACCCAATGTATTGTAGGTAGATTTTGGTCCCACCCATCACATAATGAAAATTATACATATGTGTGCCATATGATCATAAACCATTCATCATATCAAAACCCTTGAAAAGAAATGGGTTTCATAAAAAAATCATTATAAACATAAATCATCTAGAGAAAGAATAATGATGGTATCCTTGGATAATATTCCTAGTAAATATTGAATAATATCATAGGATTTCATCTTATATGGAAAAATATTTTTAAAGATCACTTGAAATAATTCTTTAGGTAAATAACATTTAAAGAATCTCTCTTGCATTTGTTCATCCACTGCTCCTTTGTTGTTCGGTTATGCAATTATGTCCAAAACACCTTTCAATGCTGCATTAGTTTCGATTCGACAGAATCACTGCTTACATCGGCCTTTTAAGAAGAATGCAATGAGAAAGTGAAATATTTGCTTATTACTGCCACTATTTCTGTTTTTTCTTTTATTTGGAAGGCTCAAAATAACATCATCTTCAACAAATGCAAGCCCTCATTTCATGAGGGTGTTCTGGATATTCATCGTGGTATTAATCTTTCTTCGGAGACTCAAACTGGTGTAATGAATAATGATGTTTTTGACTTTGTTCTTTTGAGGAATCTTGGTGTTAGTAGTAGGGAAAGAAAGACCAGAGTGATGAAGTACATTCGGTGGATCCCACCAATCTATTACTGGATGAAGGTGAATGTGGATGGGGCGGCCTCTGGTGCACCAGGTCCTGCTAGGTGCGGTGGAGTATTTCAAACCCATCGGGGCTTCTTTAAGGGATGTTTCTTCCACTACATTGGGATTGGTCATGCGATTGAAGCAGAACTATGGGCCATGATAAAGGCGATCAGGTATGCAGTCCGTTATGGTTGGCGAAAGGTATGGCTAGAGTCAGACTCGTCTGTTGCTGTGCAAATTCTGAAAGATCATTCAAGGAATGTTCCATGAAGGATGTTATCTGCTTGGATTACTTATCTTAGTCTTACTGAGTCAATATGCCTTGATGTTTCTCATGTCTACAGAGAAGAAAATAATGTTGTGGACATTCTTTCTAAAAGGGAAATTTTGGAGGTCAGTTCCAGTTGGTCTTTTATTATGCCTAGTTGTTGCACTAGTTTGGTCCATAGTGATAGTATTGGTGTTTTGCACACATGGATTTTTAAGGATCCCCTTTTCTAATTTGTTTTGTACTGTTTAAATTTTTTATATATTAATTTTTTGGGAGAAGGCTTTCTATCTGTATCTGGGACCTTTTGTCTATATAAGTTAAAAAAAATTCCTTTCATACTTTTTTTAGAAAAGTCACAAAGTACCTCGTTTCAAAAATGAAAAAAGGAGTTCTTTCAATCCATTTTTTGTAAAAATTAAAAATGGGTAAAAATGAATTTAAAAAATCATAGGAGAATTGTAAAAATATTTTTTAAATAATTTTTAGAAAACATGTATATGGAAGATAAATATTTCCTAGTGGGGTCATAAATATAAACAATATCTAGTATTAATGAGATTATGAAATAAAACCCTCACCACTTTGGTAACTTTTTAATTGTAAGACCCATAAAATAAATAACCACATATGGATATTTAAATACCATAATTTTAATAATCATAATCATAAAATAAATTCTTGGTCATTAAATACACCACACAAAAGAAATAAGTGTTATATAATGCATGTGTCCTGCAGAAATAAAAGTGAGACAAAAATCCCTTACCTTGAGTTCACCTTGCTTTGAAAGTAATATAAACACCTATATAATAAATTTAAAGTTATTATAATTCTATAATAGAGTAAATTTAATAATTATAATATTATATATGTTACCTTCATAAAATTCTAACACCACTTTTATCAATAAATCATTATTTTTAGGTCTTAACTATTTCGTTTATTCATGATTACTTCAGTTCAGTAGTTGTGATCCATGTAAGTTTATCTTGGTTAAATCATATACAAAATATTGATAATGATATAAATATAAAATATATTAATTATATACATATTTATATCTATCCATTAACTAATATATAGTAAAATGAATTACACTGTTCATAGAGATGGTAGGTCGTACATACGCATGAACGCTGTTTTAATTTTTCAAAGGATGGAATAAAATTAAGGTAAATAAAAATCCACCTTCCTAGAATAATTATATTGTTATATATATCATATATATTAATTAAATATATTATTTTTACCATCTATGTAAAATTTAAATGAAAATGAATCACATCTCTTCATGGAGGTGGTAATGCACATATACAAATGAACAACGTTATCATTTTCCAACGGTATGTAAGGTAAGGAGTTAGATGTTAAATTATAATTATAGAAGTTTAATTATGTTTTAAGTGTAATATATAAACATTAAACACATCATAATACCTATCCATAAAATATCTTTATGTGAAACTAATTTTATCTCTTTGTGGAGACGGTACGTCATACGTACACAAGAGCGATACTTTTACTTCTCATTTGATGGGAAAGAGAGCGTATAATGGTGTTTTCATAATCATAATAAAATTTCATAATATTTAGAATATTTAATTTATTATTTTATTATAAATAACATATATTTATACTATTTAAAGAGGAGTAGAATATAAAGAGATTGGTTTAAGAGATTACATCTTCTTGGAAGAGAATCTTTTAGATATCCTCCAAAGGGATATAGGGTTGTATTTTGGGATAAAAAACACATATAGAATGTGTATAGGAAAGTTTATAATTTAAAATTTTCAGGTTTTGGTCGATCTAGAAGGCCAATGGTTTTGTAAATAAGTGAGGTAGTAGGTTCTCTTTTTATAATTGTGGTGAGGGCACTTTTAGAATTTCATAAAAAAATAAAATACAATAAGACTATTCTAGAAATATTATTCCAAATGGTCATGAATTTGAAGAAAAATTTCATAGGTTTTAAATAACATAATACAATTAAATTTAGACAAGTTTTGATATCGTTTTAATCCTTATATTTTTTATTAACCCCATAGTTAATCATTTTTTACCTTAACCATGGTAACCACTATTTTAATCACCAGAGGGTTAATAATGTTACTATAAATATACAAGTGACTAATAAATAGATAATTTATTATTTAATAAACCATATTAAATTAACATGGATGGAGATAATATTTTTATGAATAATAAATAATTTAGTAAATATTATTTTTGATAAAATATTATTAATGTCAATTTTGACACTATTCATTTAATTTTACATTAAATATAACAAGAAAAAGTGTGAATTAGAATATAATGTTTTAAAAAATCTCTAATATTTTATATATATTACTTATGAGAAAAATTAAATCATTAAAATTATATCACATTAAGTATTTTTAAAATCACTTTATTTTATTTTTCTGTTAATTAAATAAATATTGTATTATTGTTGCATAAGAATTTAATGTAATTATGTAATTTATAAAAATTATAAATAATTTTTTTATCATTAAGATAATTTCATTAGGATAAAAATATACATTTATTTTCATTAATATATTTTTTTGTTCATATGTGGACACATAATAGATATTTAAAACCTAGAGAGTGACATTTTGTAACTTTCTTTGCTTTAAATATTATAAGGGTCATTTTCATAAAAAAGAGTGTATTAAAAAAGTATATTTATAGAATAATATGATAAAGGTCAAATTACCTTCATCAAATAATAATTATTATAAAAATATATGTCCTTATCATTTGGTTTTAACTAATATTAACCTTATTTACCCTTTATCGCGGTGATAAATTTTACCACGGTTACTATTTATAATGGTTAAAAATGAAAGGGACCTATTTACTAAATATTGTCCTCATAATTACAAATATATAATCCATTTTATCAATTTAAATCTTAATAATGGGAATAAATTAATAAAATAAGTGTGAAATAATGCGATAAAACCTTCTTTTTAGAAAAATATCGTTTTCCTTAAAAAATCCATTTTTTGTATAAAAATGTTTTTATAACAAATTAAATTATAAAATTTATTCTAATTAACCTAATTTTATTATTTATAATATATTCGAACTAATTTTACTTTTAAACCAGTTTAAAATTAAATGGAAATTTTAAAATGGTTTAAAAAATACAGTTTTTAATAACAATCGATATTTTATATTATTCACTAGAAAATAAATCTCTTTCAAAAAATCCAAAATTTTTACCCTATGATAATTTTTATATAATGATTTTAAATATTATATAAGTTATATAAATTAATTATATTTTTTGATCACAAAAATAAATAAAATCATTTTTGAGGATGATGTATTTTTTAAGCATAAAATAACTTTACTAAAAATTGAGTGATTATTTAATAAGAATTTATGAATATATTTAAATTGATTGGAAAATTTATATATATTTCATAATGTATGTAATCATATTCGTACCATATAATTTAATGTATAAGTTATAACTTTTACATTAAATAATAATATTTCAATAGTGTATCATGGTTTGTTTAAACTTGATGTTGCGTTAAATACAAGCTATCAAATAAAAAAAATTATTTAAAGAGAAATATTTTCTAAAATATCATTGTGTTACCGAGAGTAAGCAATAATATAACCAAAAATTGGGAAAATTGAGGTCATTTTTTCATGTTAAAATGTATATTTTCTGGTATTACATGTGAAAGGATGAAGTCTTGGTTTGCATACAGTTACTAAGAAAATGATGATATGATTTTAACTAAATGATTAATTAGTAATGATAGGTAGATATCTAGAATTGATGTTGTTGTATTATTCTTTAAAATTTCATTTAAAAAACATGATTCTTTTGGAATAGGTACTTTATGATGTTGTCTTTAAAAAATGGGGGTGTTTATAATGATGATTTAGAGAAATGGGGAGTTTCATATGAGACTTATAAAAATGTAGAGTTATTTAAAATGGTATTTTTATGATAAAATGTAATTTTAAAATTAATATGAAATCAAGGATTTTATTTTAGGTACTCTGGAAAATTTGGTTTTTAAAATGATTAAATGTTACCGAATTTTATATCTTTTTTTAAATAGATCTTGAAAAATCAATGTTTTTGGTTAAATATATAATTTATTTTTCATTGTTCATTAGAATTGTAATATTATACTTTCTCATCAATGGATAATTGGGGAAATCCTAGTAAGTTTATACTCACCCCCAATATGTGTACCTCGATAGACATGTATACATTATTGGCCATGATGATAATAATGTAAGATTTTATTCTTCATTAGTGGTGAGTCATAGATCCACACTAGATATATAGAAGAGATATTTAGCGGAATGTATCTTGAGTCACTTTTTTTAATTGGGTGAACTTATTTTATTAGTTGATTACCATTATTGATAAAATTTTAATGATAAAATCATTTTATTGTGTATTTATTTTCAAAATAATTTTCAGTAAAAATATTTTTACATAAGCATGCATTTATCCTTATTGGGTTTTTATATTTTGAGAAAAAAATCATTCCCAGAACAATTTATTTTTCCCATGGGCACTAGTTTCCAACATATGGTGATAAAAGGAGCATGACTGACTTCATGTAATGACCCAGATTAGGTCTCTAGATTCAGGTATCTTGGTACAACTGTTATTAAAAAACATTAGAAAATGTGTTTTAAATTGACTATTGGGATTTTTTAGTAGGTGTGAATGATAGGATGGTTAGAAATTAAAATGTATAAGTAAAAAGGCATAGCTAAAATATTTATGGTGAAATTAAAATTATAATAATTTCTAAGTAAAATTATTTATTGATTATGTCCTTTTTAAATGTTTTTATTTGTGAAAATTTAACCCATGATGGTTTATAACATACAAGAGTTTAGGAATTATGTTTTTCATAGTGAGGATTTCATCACATGATCATGTATTTACATAAAGGATTTTTTATATGAAAATTATTTATAATGAATTAGTGATTAATAGTTTTCAATAGATACTTTTTTAAAAATGATGTGAAAACTTATTTTAATTATTATGACAAAGTAGTGGTAAAGAGTATTAGCCAAAGAAAAAGTCTAAGAAACTACCTATATATAGTAGTAGTTATAATTTTTTATGACGATCAATTGGGAAAATATGTGATTTTAAATGGATTTAATTATGTGTTATAAAAATATATTTCTTAAAATAGTTCTAGATACATAGGGATAAAAATTAAAGGAATTTTATCTTGTATATAGTTGAATTTTGATTAGGATTCTATATGCCACCAATAAATTATCAATAATGAAAATAAGAATGGGAAGAGGGAGGAGGATCAGGCCTTAGAATTTATTAAATACAATTAACCATCATTTAGAGGTGATTTCAGGTTAGGGGAAGTGGAATATTGGTTAGAAAATATAAAAAATATATTCTAGTTTTTGTAAAAAAACTAAGACTTTAAAGGTCTAATTTAAATATTATTTGTTAAAATGAATTTCTAGTAAGTTGTGGGAGTTAATCACGAAATTAAGTTTCTATAAGGATGAACAAGAACTTAAAATCATCTAGGTTTGAACAAGAACATCAAATCATTGAGGTTTGAGATGTGGATGTGACTAGAGGTGCGACTGGGTATTTTTTTCTCTCTAAAATTACCTATGTATATGGAATTTTCCAATAGGGTGACCACTTAGGGAAAAACATAAAAAATACTTATATTTTAAGTACTTTTCATTTGATTTAGTTAATTAAGAAACTCTTTGTTTGGAAAAAATAAGAATCAAAAGGAATTTTGAAGGAAATTACTAGTGTCATATTATTACTTTTTCCAAGTAATAAGTCTAAAAGAATATTTCTAATAAAGTGAAGTGGGTGTCCAAAATCAAAGTGTAAAGTTCCATGTTTTTAAGCTTCTAGTATTGTAATGTGTGTAATTAGAAGAATTAATGTGAGAGATTGTGATAAATAATTAGTAGGGGTGAATCCAAACTATTATAGGGATCTAATATACTAGTGTATGGATGAAATTATATGGATTTATAAAATCATGGAATATTGGATAAGCCTCATCAATAAGATAGTTCAGTGCCTAAAAATATCTAAGGAATAAACTTGAAGGAGAGTTGGAATCAGTATCGAACAATATAGAGGAGGGACCTTCAACACTATGATGTACCTTTCAAATAGATTTTTTGAGAATTTATGATTTTTTTCATACTAAAGAATCTGATTTATTCATTTATAGATGAAATAATGATTTATCAATTTTGGTTATGATTTGATTTGATGTCGTATTCTAAGAAATTTGATACTACATTGGGAAAATTAATGATCATGTGTTTAAATGACCATACTAGATGAATATGATTGGAAATATATAAAATTAAATATACTTCCTAGTTATTGAGATGAAAACCTATGATCTAATTACTATTATGAATTATATGAGAAAATTAATGTAAAAAATTGACTATTTAAGTCAAATTTATTTCTTTTTAGTACTATATGGGACTATATATATTATTAATGTATAGTAGGATATTCTTAAATTAGGATGGGTCCACTAGCATGTGGTGTTGGATCCATATATTTTTATTTAGTGAAGGGTTTTGGAGGGATGTTTAACATCCTAATTTTTTTGTAAAAATAAATCCAAACACCATTAAGCCAAGAGTTTTTCTATAAATTTAGAATTAATATAAAGAAATAATGATAATAAAATTATAAATTACCCCATTCAAACTATATTGTTTAATCCTATCATAATAATTTTTTCACGATCACTGAGAAATATCTAAAATACTCCTTTATTTAGAGATATCCACGGTTCATAGGAATATCTTAAAGCTTGGGAAGTATTTTGTTTTCTATTTATGGTCCATTTTAACCTTTTGAATGAGGAATATATAGAAGATAGATATTGATTATTGTTTTATTTGGTGGATTTATAATAGGAGTATCAATACTATTAAATGCATCAACTTTTATGAGGAATGAAATGATTTATATCGGACTTACATAACATAAAACGGTCAACCTATATTGATGGATCATTCTATAAACTCACATAACATTTCAACTTTTGAAATATTTAACTCGAGGAATTTAACTATCAATTAAATATTAAATTATTATTTTAGAAGTTAAAACTCCAAAATCCATCATCATATGTAAATAACCAAGTATAATAATTTTTGGAATGGAAGACTGATGGAGAAATCCCATTATAATATGGAAAAATACTTCTATGAACATAAAACTTACTACGACATGGTGAAACTCACCATCCATAGTGTATCCCCATAAAAACCATGAATTCATCCAAACCACCATGCCATGGTGATGACTTTAGTGTGAAATTCCATCAATCTCCCACTTTTACCAAATCATTGTAAACTTAGTGATATTTCACCTTATGTGATAGTATATGAAATTACTTGTTACTCCATATCCAAAAATACTTTTATAATTTTCAAAAACTTCTTTTGGTAAATCTATCATTAGTTTTCACTATATGTTACATCATATATAACTAATTATGAAAATATATCAACAATATCTTCTGTATATCTTTTAAAAATCCTTTAGCATTTCTCTCAATGTTTCAAAAACATGATTCTCATTTACATGACCAAAAATTGAGGCCCAATGGGGATTTCTAAAACTGAAAACAAATATGAATTCTATAATTCATAAATATAAAAAATTTTGGTTTCTAGAAAATAATCAATGATAAAAAAGCTATAAATGAATTTTCCATGCTCTTTATCTAATACATGCATCTCCATACTTATGTCTATAAAATTCATAATATGAAAGTATGCGTAATATTAAAATCCCATTTTCATGTTATTGAGTGACTATGGTATATAAAGTGTTTCAATATAATATATATTACTCATACAGTCTTGATACTCAAAGTATAAATTAACCAAGCCAATGAATACATCACAAATCATTCATTTTAGTAGATAAACATGCTAGATTCCCCACCCAAATAGAGAATCATGTCATATATATCATCTAGGTATGAATATACACATCCCAGTCTATCACAATCAAGGGCCCAAATTTTATACTATTCATATGAAAGGTAAAACCCCAACTTGGGTAAGATCCAACTGATGAAATGATCCGAAAAATTCCCAGCCACCACCTAATTAGATAATCCTCAATTATTTCATAATAAATGTTTAAAAGTATAAAGTTTCACATTCTAGTTATCTCACCAATATCAGTTATGGGGATTCAATATGAATCATACACCCTAGTATACCAAACACATAGTGTATGACACTCTATGTGGTATATACTTTAGGGGTTATCCAGTGCACAAAACATGTTTTGTACCACATGAGTATATTTTATATCCCAATATAAAATCCAACTTATGATAATATTATCCTTTCTTCATATCTTATAATATTACATGATGAACATTTTTTTGGGATAAATCACCTTTTGAGAGGTTAATTATTATTTCACTTCATGAAATATATGCATCCAGTGTGAAAGAACAATAATATGGAGTATGCATTTTATATAAAAATTAAACATTTTTATATTACTAAACTCTTAAAATAATACTGAACAAAATGATACATAATAAAAAATATAATAATATCACATATGATAGACTTACCGATCATCCATATGTTTGTTTCAGATTTTAGAATTAGTAAACTCATTACATCTCTATGCAATTCCTACCACATCTCCACATGACCACCTATTAAAACCATCCCAATAATATCTTTTAATGATTAAAATCTATGATGGTTAAATTTTTGAATAATTGTTAGACATAGGGATGATATTTCTATTTTTTATCTCTCTGAACATGTATTCAAACCCCTTTACTTTGCAACATAAAATGTTACAATGTTAATAAATTTTGTTGTATACTTATAATTCCTTATAATATCATCATCATCATCATTATTGGAACCTTTCCATCAAAATTTTTCATTGAAGTCATTTTGGTAACTAATATAACTCTTTACCTTATTTCTTTACCAATAATTTCTATACTTATCTATGATATAAAGTGATATTCACCTAATAATTGTAACTAAATAAAACTATTTTTATTTATTTTCATTATCATACCCAAAACTCTTTTAGGATATTAAATTAAATTCAATTTTAATACTGATTGTAATAATAATTTATTTTTTAAATTTTAACTTCTCTAAGCCCAACAAATACCCCCACTATCCTCTAAGAAGATATATTATCTTCATAATATTATTATATGATATGGAAACTCATCTGTGTTCAGAAAAAAAACTTATTTACTTGAGTGTGAATTTTTAAAAATTAAACTATTATATCTATATCATATATGGAACTCAATTTCTTTAAAGGAATAATATAAAAATAATATTATTCTATAAAATATGCCACTATAAGGTGGTGGGATTATAGCCCTCATATTTTAACAATTTTTTTGGATAAACTCTAATATTGGATAAAACTCCTTTATCCTTATCTTCTTATTAAGAATGTTATATAATTAGATGAATCATAAACCATTTATATTAAATCTATCATCACATATTTTTTGTAGAAAAATTGTTTTAATCAAACAAATTCCCTTATTATATAAGAGAAATAATATGATAATACCTAGATTTTATTTAGATATATTTATAGGTTGATATATTCTTTTGCATTCAACTCCATGATTCAGCAACAATTTGGTTCATCATTTAAATGAAAATTATAGGATCTATCAATTATTACCATTATTTATAACTCCTTTACACTTAAATTATTAATAAAGTATGCATTTGGTATTATATAACCTTAAAAATAAAATAATTCAACTCTATAACACTAATACCTTACATTGAACTTCCATGGAGTTTCTCACACCCATTCAGATATACCAAACCATTAGAACTCATATATAACCAAGGTAGATCCTCCCTAAAATTACCTTTAGGTTTCAATGACCAGTGATGACTATTGGAAAAATACAATCTTCTTCTTCTAGATTAAAAATATATTCTTTAATATTTTCTACATAGTATCTGATCCTAGATATCACATGTCTGGGTATTCATTCCTCTACACTATGAGAAACATGGGTAAAAATTTCTTAAACTCATTCACATTGTTGAAACATTTCCAATGATGTTTATAAAAGGAATTATATAACATGATCAAACCTTTAATGTAACACCCCAGGTAAATGAAGAATAAGAAATATTTCATATTTATTAATATTTGTGAATTAAATATTAATTTTACTTTAAAGGGGTTTCTATGTTCGATAGCTTACCCGATACGCAACAGCGGGTTTCTTTGAAATATTACGTTGCACATTAGTAATATAATATTATTATTTTAAGTGGTAGTTAACTCCTAGCCGTTTTATTGGCGGGAATGAATGAAAATAACCTCAATATGATTATACATGATTGTTAAATGTATTTACATTATCCAATAAAAAGTTAGAGGCTTAAAATGTGAATGAATCTAATTTTAAGCATAATTTACATTAAAAGGCCGATTTACTGCCTTTTAATGGAGAACCATCTTTAAATATAGTTTTGGTTACTTTAATACATTCTAATTGACCAAATATAATATTTATCTATAATGGGAACATCAAATTTTACTTTGGGTAATTTTTTGGTATTTTTCTGATAAAGTTCATTTTTTAATGAATAATGAAAAATACTATATTTTAATTCAAAAGTGCCTTCTAATCTAATTTATTTATATAGTTAGATTATATTTTTAGTTGGTTTTAAAGTAAAATTGAAATATATTTTTACCATTTCATCCAATGTTGGTCATTGTAATTAATTTCACTTTGAAATTGGACATAAACAAGTATCAATCTTTTGATAGTTATTGTTTCTTAAAAACATGCTATTTGTTTTAACAACAAGAATTAATTTTTAAATTAATTAATTCCACTTCTATGTTTTGAATTTGGAAAAATAGACATCAATTTTGAATTCAGAATATCAAATAATTCTTAGGCTGAAGTTTTGGTATTTTTCTAAAAAACTTCAATTTTTAATGAATAGTGACACTACTTAGTGGTAGTTAAAAAACTGACTTTTTCATTTAAATAAATTTTTACCATTTCTGTGAATTGAATTTCAAAAATCCGACATACATGGCTGTTATCAAGAATTAAAATGTGGTTCATTAAGATGAAAATATTTTTTTGGTGAATAGTAACTTTTGACTTTTATTTACCACGATTAAAGATAAATAAAGTAATTCATGGTTAAAAGAATATTATAATAATTAAAATTTACCTTAACACTTGTCCAGACCTTATTGGTTGAGTCATTAACGACCATGGGCATCTTTGGATTGATTTTGGGACCACTTTGAGCCACTTGGGAGTGATAATGGCAATTTAGACTAATTAATTTAATGTAAAGGCAAAATAGACATAAACAAAAATCTTTTAGTAATTAATTTTTATATGGTGTTATATAAAGAATATTTTTGACTATAAATATTCATTGGAAATATAAAATTATTTCCTACATCATGGTATTTTTTTATAATTTTTAGACAACAAATAAATTAAATTATTTATGACATAATAATGATGCAGTGTTTACCTCATTAATAAATTATTTAAATACATAAGATTATAATTCTTAAAATATTATCCAAAACATGTCCGATTCTGATTGGATGATTTTATTTCGACCATGAATTGTCTTATCTTCGACTATAATGATTTTTGGACCATTATAAACTGAATATCATTATATAATAAAATAATACTTTCACACTTTCCTAAAGCGCCCCTCCTCTTCCTTATAAAAGGAGACCACTTCTAACCAATTCCTCACACCTCTCAAGCCATTTGGATCGTCCAACCTCTTTCCAATTAAGCTCCCAACATCCCTCTCATCACCCTAGAAGCCTTACTTTAGGTAGAAGGCACTTCAAGAAGTTCTTTAGTTCAAACCAAAGGGAGTTACCCAAATTAAAGGTAACGGTTTCTATTAAATTGGTTTCTTTTATTTTACTTCTCCAACCCCTAAACTCTTTTTATTTCTTTTCTTTTGTAACAATACCAGTATCCTCAATATACTAGTATGTTTTTATGATAATTTTTTTAACTACCCTTACACATACCTCCATCTAATGGGTGAAGAACATAATGTTTCTGTAGATGGAAAACTAACGCCTCACGAAACGATGATTGTTCAATTACATCTTACTGCCTCTCATGGTGGCCATTATGATGGAAATGTATTTATATATGATATATATTATTTTTATGATTTAATTATGCTTCTGTACTTTCCAATTATATCAAACCTTTATGGTTTCCATAGTGGGTAAATACGATAATCTCATTTGAGGAAGTGCGGACTATCTCCCCCTCAAAGTGATTTGATTCGTTAATGCCTTATGTGGGATGTATAAAGGATGGAGTTAACGATATTATATATTATATTATACTGGAATTATAATATACCTATGTATAATTATTTTTTTATTTCCATTAAAATAAGAAATAGAAATGAAAGTAGCGTTCATGCATACGTACGGCTTACTGTCTCCATGAACGGTGCATTTCATTTCTTACCTCTAAATGTTATGTACTATTATAAAAACATGTATATACTGGATACATATGATATATATGATATCTAAATCATGAATATAATTTTGGATATAATGCACTATTGACCACATGGACAACTTATAAATATAAGGTGTTCATTTTTTACTCAAGTACCAAATATCAACAAAATGGACGTTACTAACTTAAATGATTACATAATGTTTATAACATGGTAATAATTGATATAAAAGGAATAATAAACTTGAAAATGGTTCTTAATCAAGTATAAATTAACTTTAGTTTATTATTCAGGAGATTAAAGAACTAACGAGTCAAGTCAGACGCGAGGTAAGAGACTTCATCTCAATCTCCTTTCATTGAGGCATTTTTAGTTTTATACACGCCTTTTATTTTATATGGTGTATAAACCCCTTTGAATTTTCATTTTATTAAAAGGGAATCTTTTTATATGAATCATTTTACTAAATGACAAAAAGGAATGTTTTTTTAACGTACGCGGTGACAACGACCTTTCCGCCACCGCGAGTATTATTTGATCTTTGGCTTCCTCAACAAGCTGTACTATTTTTAAAAGAAAACAAATACCATATACTCTTTTATGTATTTTTGGTACTGAAAATGGTTGTGAAAATGTATTTGTTATGTAAATATATTTAAGTGATATATTGTGATTGAAATGTGGAAATGTTTTTTTCCTTTATATTTGTTGTATGTGTTATGATTTTATAATGGTACTTGGACATTTGATGGGTGGTTACGTGATAAACCAAATGACGGGTGGTACCGTGAATACTAGGATGGGTGGTTATGTTATAACCTCCAATGCATTGGGTATGGAAGTCGGCCGTATGGATATTCCATTTATTGATATGTGTGGAAGTCGATCGTATGGTTATTCCATTTATGTATGTTTATGTCCCAAGTTACCTTTATATGTTATGTGTTATTTATATGGGTTTTATGGTAATCTTTTGGTTACAAAAGGGTAAGTAATGATCCTTTATTCAGTGAATAGTATTTACTACTTCATAAAGGTGAAAAGTATTACTTATGTTAAAGTATTCATGCTTTACTTGTTGTTTTAAAAAACTAAAAGTTTTACTTCTTTGTGTATCCCTTGCTGAGCTTTTTGTGTTCATACCACGTTTTTGAAATGTTTTTCACCGGACATAATGTGAAATAGGGTAAAGGATGGGATCAAGTAGAAGTCATGCTATCTTAAACATGGAACTAGACATGACACTTTTTTCAAGAGTTCATGTTTTGTAAAAAAAATGGGAACTGTGTAGAAGTGTCTACTCTGTAATATTTTGAGATGTAATATTTATGGACTAACTCTCTAAACCTTTAAACCTGAAAAGATCCTCGATGTGAATTATTCATTTAATTCAAGATTATGTATGGTTTTTAGGTCGGGTCCTTATATTTAAGGATATATTTATCCGAACCAAGTAAAGTCGCACTCATCATATTGAGTTTTTGAATGGATATTGAAGTTCCTAAACCTCAAGTTAATTCTTTTTTGCTTCTCCTTAGAATATAAAACCACTTATTGAACTACTTTAATAAATGGTTGCTCATAAAGGTATTTATCATATCACATATAATTTTATTTTATCTACAAGAACCCTTCTTTAGTTTCATTTCATTCTAATAAGACTCTTACACCAAGTTCTTCATTTTGATTTCAAATTCAGGTTTGATGGAGTTGATGACATTTATCTACAAAAAAATATTTTATAAAAAAATTATCATATTTTTCATTTATTTAATAAAGAATTATATTAAATGATCTTCCATTAAAATGAAAACCCCTTTTATAATCAACATATCTAATAGTGTTCCAACATCGATATTTTACTAAGAAAATGAACTCTCTTTTCCACAACCATATCAACTTAGTTTTTTAGGTAGTCTATTATGCTAATCATATCGTATATAACTCTTTTATTTTTGATCAAATAATTAATCATTCAATCCATCATATAGAAAAAATTAATATCATTCTTTTGTTATCCTGAATCTTAGGTTTTCCCAGCTAAGTGTAACCAACATAAAACACTAATAATGAAGATAAAAACTCTTAGATTCATGTCATTATCTGTTTTCCTTAAAAAAATATAATCTATGGGAACCTTACTTAGGCATGATCCTACCCAATTTTAGGATCAAGAACTTGGTAATTGTTTACTTTTGAATGAATATAACACTCATTAATTTTAAAGGGGATTTTTTCTCACTGTCATATCTCATGTATTCCCTTTACATATATGAATGATTCTATGTTTTAGTTTGGAATCCTTATCCCTTACAAAAAATAAATATGTTCAAACTATATTAATGTAGAACTCTTTACATAGGTAATAGCTTATGTCACTAAACAAAATTAAAATCCAACTATATTCATACATATCCAAATTCATCCCATGTATAATATATTCGAAACATTTTTTATAAAGTCTTATAATCATATGAAATCAAAAATACCCAAAAGTGTAAGCCCAGAATGATGGGTAGCCACCCCCACTTTTCTAGACCAGTCATAAACCCTATATCCATTGATTAGTTCGACTCAAATTCATTATACTTGGGGATAATTTACTTAAGAGATATTTTAATTTCATTAATTAAATCTCATAACCTAGTAAAATACAAAGTTAAGGTAGAATAAATATCAATCCATTATCATACCCATCATGTAACAATTTACATGCATCAACGATAATACATAAAATTATTATAAAACTTTCAACTAAATAATAAATTCACAATTAATAATATAATAATTTTTATATATTAATAAAGTAGAGAGTAAATTAATTAATTAATGACTCGTATATTTGATCATGTAATAAACAATTTATGAACTATTCATAAATTCATTATAAGCAATTTATAATTTAGTCATAGATAAACTTTTACAATTTAATTTTATCAAATATGGTTATTTCATATTATTATTTACATGGTTTTAATATGAACTTCTTTATATTCAAATATGATAAATTTTATGAAATTTTTTATTATTAAATAATAAAGATTTCATATTTATTTAAAAAAATTACATAAATAGAATATATAATAATGAAATTTAATTAAAACATTGAGATTATCACCCAAAACTCCTATTGAAATGATTTAAATATATTTTTCCAAAATAAGTCCTTAACGTAAACATTTTATATTTACATTTATGAATAATTAAAAAATAAAAAAAAAGTATTTATATTTTAACTTACTTTAAATTATAAAAACATTATAAAAAATTTACCTTATACGTAAAATTTAAACCATAATTAAATCTATAAAAACAATTGGTATGCCTCAACCCCTCCCCCCCCCACCCGCAGATTCAGTGTATGCTTTCCAGGCCTATGCCAATGGAGGTTTTTGAGAATTTTAATGAAAAATATAATTTATAAAAAATTATTTCCAAACATTTTCCCCCATTATATGATAATTTAACTTTTAGTCCTCTATAAATTCCATGTGTTGCGACCATTTTCGGAGCCGTTTTTACCTACCATTATGAGGAGTATACTATTTCTATCCTAAAAAATTTCCATGTATTTCAACTAATTTGGTGGATATTTTTACTTACCATTATGAAAAGAATTGTATTTTGAGAAGGAATTTTTTAGTAAAAAACAAATTGAACAATTTCGTGTCTAGTACTTGTTTAGAGTCCACAATGGCACAAATGTCAATTCATCATGGCATTGGGTATTATACTACAATGAAATATTTTTCATGAATTTTCATAAAAGCCCAAAACATCCATTTTTCATCCTCCGTGTCACGAAATTAAAATATTTATAAGAATAATGACCACTTTATATAGTTTTTACACCACCTTGCTTCATTTTGAGGAATTAAAATGGATTTTTTACAGTGTCTATGCCATGAATCATAAAAAATAATATTTTATAGTTTCTTTTTTCCTTCCTAAATCCAAAAAAAAAAACATTTATATATATACTATAATATTACTAAAAGGTTTTGTAAGGATTTATAACATCCTAAAAGTAGTTTAAGAACAAATATTAAACACTATTAAACCTATAATCCATTTATATGTTAGAAATGAATTTAAATAAAGAATGATAACAAAAACATACCATACACTGGTCGACCTAGCCTATTGAATCTTTTAATAATAATTTGATCAAAATCACTAAGAAACATTTGAAATACTCCTTCTAGAGGAATCCATATATTTTATGAATCTTTTAATGCTTAGAAAGGATCTATATCTATTCATAATTTTCTAGAACCTTTACTCTAAAGAACATAGATAATAGATATCTCAAGGACTATCTAAATATTTGGAGTCATAATAGGATTCTAAACACTAATGAATGAAAAATATAATATGAGGAATAAAATAATGTATATAGTCCATACATAACATCAAATGGTCAACCTATATTTATGGGTCATTCTATAAATTCTCTTAAGGTTTCAACTCTAAAAACATTCAACACAAGTACATTAATAACCATTTAATACTTAAATTATTGTATGATATGTAAAAAAACTAAAAATACATCATCATATGATAAATAATGGAATATGACAGTTGTTATAATATAATATACAAGGTTATAGCTTATTATCACATAGAATGATAATTCTATGAACATGTAAATTACTACACAACATACTGATACTCACCCATCCATGGTGTATTCCAAGTCAAACCATTAAGTGGATCAAACCACCACACCATGGTAGTTTCCTTATTTTAAAATTCCATAAATTATTAGGGCTAGTACTTAGATAAATTGAAGGAAAATATTAACCCCCACTTTAAGTGATGTTTGATTAGTATCTAGATGTTTTAATATTGTATTTTTTAGATTATTATCAAAGGTGGAGGTTGAATTTTTAGTTTTTCTAGTATCTGGGATAATAACTATTTCTTTACCATTATATTTCATGAAACCAATAGAGCTATAATAGTTGAAGGCATGATTGGATGAGCTTGAGAAACAGGTGTTCACCTGACTAACTATTTATCTTTGAGTGGAACTAGTTTTATTTTCCAAGAAGGTTAATGGTACCTTGGGATTATATATCAACTATTAAAAGATAAAATAAGTAATGGTGTTTTTTTCTAACCCTGAATTAATGATTTGTTTGATTATAAAAATGGGTCTTATTGATTTTCTAAGAATAATATTTTATATTGGTGTCATCAATTATAGTAAATAGAAGAGTATATTTTGTAAATGGATTTTTGATTTTAATATATATATTAATAATTTATAGGCGTGCCTTTTAGGTTACCAAAAATCCTTTAGTGTTTGTATAATTAATGAATCAAGTCATCCATAGTATCTGGATACCTATTTAGTGGTATTTTTGGATGATATCATTATATAATAAAGATCATGGTAAGATTATGGGAGTCACCTAGAGACTATTTTAAAAAAATTGTGTGAACATATGCTATATTCCGAATTCTATAAACGAAGTTTCTTTATTCAATAAGTAGAGTTTTTTATCTATGAAATTTTTGATAATGTAATCTCAGTTGATCCTAGGAAGTTTAATATAGTGATGTCTTGGGAAGGACCCATGGATATATTAGAAATATATTGTGTTTTTTGTATAATTGATCATTACTAAAGAGAATTTATATATATTTTTTAAATTGTATTCTCTTATCATTTACTTAACTAAAAAATATTGATATTTGATTAGAATGTTAAGTTCCATGAGTAATTTTAATAATTAAAGAAGTTTGTTACATTAAATTAATTTTTGATTCTTACAAAACTATTAGGTGGCTAAAAAGATCATTTTTTTCATATTGAGACTGGTATAAGAATATTTTTTAATGTAAGGGTGGAAGGTTATGCCATATGTTTATTGGAAGATAAAACTACATGATAAGAATTACCCAACACATTCCCTAGAATTAGGTGTTTTCATTCATGACTTGAAGAGTTGGAATCATTTAATTTTTTGGTATAAATTTATATTTTATTATGATTATAAGAGTTTGAGTACATTTCCTCAGACCATGATATATACTTGAGATAGTGTATATAGGTTTAGTAACTTAAATATTTTTATTTTAAGCTCTGGTATAAACCAAATAAAGGAAATATGGTAGTATATTCTTTCAGTATGAAGAATCCAAATAAGGTGGTAGTGGAATATGGGGAGCAATGGAAATTAATAGGATTATTAGAATACTTTCACATGGAGATATAGAAAATTATGAGGTTTATATTTCTTATAATATCAATGTGACATTCATTTTTATGAACTTACTGAAAGATAAAAAATTATTGGATGATGATTACAGGAATATGAGGGATGGCTAATATAGTGGTGATACTACTGATGTAAGGGATATTATTCCATATTCAATTCATTATTTTAGAGGATATATATTGGTTCTTTGGGATATGAGTAAAATAGTTTGAAAAAATTTCATTATTAAATTTGGGTAGTGTATCTCAAAGATACCATGATGTATCATTATATAAGATATTAATTATAGTGGTCAAAAATGGAGAATAATATTTCTAAATTCATTTATCAGTGATGGACTTGAATGAAAATATAGGCAGATCAATAATGAATATCTAGGTAAATATAGTAATTTTCTACTGATGAAATTAATTAGAAATATATTTTCTTTTATTTTGTGATTTAGTTTCCTATATCACCATGGAATCATGATACTATTTTTCTATTGATATATAAACTCAGGAAATAGTTATTTTTAATACATATATAAGAAATTTTTTAGTTTATAGACTTTTTAAGGTTTATATAATGAAAATTTCTAGGTTTATTAGGGTTTCAAATTTTTTCATCTTGGATGGAGATCCTATATTTATATCTAGATTTCATAAGGGAATCCATAATGATAAGGGAATAAATTTGAGTATGAGAAAAACTTACCACTATAAGACAAATGAAATGAAAAAATAAATTATTGAAATTTCAAAATATATGATCTAGGAATTTGTTCTCAATATTTATAGTTATTGAAAAGTATATAAATTTTTAATGTATTTATTTTATAATAATATATATTAATCATAGATTAATATTTCACCATTAAAAACATTATATAGTTGACCATGTATATTATAATTATGTTGGACTCAGACTAGTGAGTGGACACTTGTAATACCAAGTGTGGTATATAAGAATATAGATTGAGTAAAGTTTATTTAGAAACATATTATTATAAATTTGAGTTAGTGGAAGTATTATAATGATCATTGATGATGGCTTTTAAGATTTAATGTTGGGTAATTTTTTTTTAATGTGTCCAAGGTTAGGAAATCAGAGGTTTATAAAGAAAATAAAGTTGATTCCATGGTATGCAGTCCCTTTTAATTTCATTGAATGTATTATTGAATTATATTACAAGTTTTTCTCCATATTATTATGTGTAAATTCATAATTTTTTATATGCTTCTAAATTGGAAAATTAGTTACTAGATAAAACTCATATTCTGAGTTGGGTGATGGTTGTGTTAGAACATTATGTTTCTTATATGGGAATACTAATTAATAATTTTCATTATAGAATGAATATTCTCATATGATGCAGTATTCCTCTAGTGATAGTGTTGTGTTAACATCGAATGATCTAGGAAAATACATGGGGAAGGGAATATGATTTTCATTAAACATTGAAATATATTTTTAATGATGGGAGTTCTCAATGAATTTTTACAGATGAAAAATTTTATGGTTATGATAATTTTAATTCCATGGATTTGGTATGTGTTTTAATTCTCCATTATTTAGGAATATTAAAAAAATAATTGATATTTAAAGATATTTCCTCATTACTGTTATTTTATTTTTAAAATAAGGAGTTATATGATCTCAAAAGTATATTTTTATTACATAAATGAATCTGGAATGTGGTAATTACTCGAGTTTCAAGGATTGATATAATTTTACCTATTTAATAAGGTTATATATTCAGTTTCATGGGTAAGGAGACCATTCAAACTAACCATGAATCTTTCTTGAAGTAGTGTTATGTTTTATAGGGTTCATTTTATAGTAAGTAGTGATTTTATAGTACTTTTATGTTTAGTTTCATGGGTAGGAAGACTCTGAAAAATAAACATGCATTTTTATTGAAGTTTTATTATGTTTTCCATTTTTAGTTGTATATAAAAGAAATACCAAGGTTTTTTTAATTTATTATGGTTTTTAGGTATAGGAATTTATAAACTTAGTTACATGTTCTAATAAATATTGCAACCCAACCACCCAAGTGGTGTTAAGTCATGTGATTTCAGTTTAAACAACTCAAAACTCCACAAAATTACCTCATTCTTATATCAAATAATCTTTAGTGATTCTGTTCTATTCCTATGTTTATTTTTACGTTTTATCATTTTCATTAAAATATACTATTTAGGTGTATTAAATATTTAACACTAGATCTTGGGTAAGATCTTAATATAATTTCTCTCTCTTGAAGGTTTATCATTTTCATTAAGGGGAAACTACTCTCCTATTTTAATCACACTTAAAAAGCCTTTTGGTTCAGAAAATATCTTAAAAATACCTTAATTACTTCCCTTACCACATCCAAGTGTTCTTGGTTTGATTATAAAACCCTCATTAGAAGGATTTTGGCACAAACCTAAAGAGGTTTTCCAAAAAAGATGTGCATTCTTAAATGAGTATTTTGTTTTATTTCTTATTCCACCTAATTAAATTTTTTTAAAAATATTAAGATATAATAAAATCCATATATAAAATATAATTATTTTTTATTATATTAATGGAGTAAATTAAATCCATCTCTTCAACCATAAAATAGGAAACAAAACCATTGTTTGTGTGTATAGCGGACCACCGACTTGCGAACCGATATAATTTTTTTTACATCATTACCTATAATGAATGTTTATGATGATAGATTTAATGTATATATAAAATATTAATAAAATATTTATCATTATTTAAAATTAAATTATCTTATATTTTCTTACCTTTCCATTCATAGGAAAATGATAACATCATTTATGCGTATGTGTGGATTACCACCTCCACAGAGCGATGTGATTCGTTTTTAATTACCACATCACATGGATGGTATATATAAGTGTATTTAAATAAATAATATGATATTTATTATATAATTATCATTATATAAGTTTAAAATAAAATTTACCTTCTTTACATCATGATTCTTGAAAAATGGAAACAATACTTGTGTGTACATATGACTTACCATCTCCATAATTGTAATGCAATTCAATATTCATAGCCATCATTCCTGATTATTTTTAAAGGTATAATTGATATATAAAATGATAATTTTTCTGTGATTATTATTATGGGTATTATTTAATAATAATATATTTGACCTTATCCAACATTCTAAAGTGATGTTGAACGTATGATTCGAACATCATTAAAACATTTGACTTGAACCTAAATTATTAAGCAATTAAATATATTATGGTAATAAATTAAATAAAAGGAATAAAAAAATTAAAAAGTTCATATGGAATTAAATGATTAACATAAGTTTATTAATAAGTAATATAATTAAGGAACATGGTGAATTGATCTTGAGGTATGAGATCTCTCTAAACCACCATTTTTTATAGGTTATGACTATTCTCTCTCTAAATCGCTTTCTATATCTCTCTTTAAAGTTATGGTGTGATTATAAATTATGTATATATTTCTCTCAAATATATACCTATATTATTGTCTATTACTTTATGGGGTAATATTTTCCTTATGTTCATTTCTCAAATTCATTTATTATGAAATTTCCTTTGATTTTGATATGAGGAAAGATTATACAACCCATTTTCTTTCCTTGAGAAATTCTTATGTTTATACCTTATGATTGATTTCCTTTTTTGGAACACATAAATCATAAAAAATTTATAATGGGTGCACCATGATAGTACTCTAATGCCTTGGGTAAAGCTTTTGTCTCATGATATGTTATGTATGAGATTAGGGAGAAAACCCAATCCATTACGGGACTTTGTACACCATGTGATATTTTCTAGGCAGTTTGACATGACTCATTTTTATGTCATGTTTTGTGTTTCTACCACATTTCATATGTTACCATGATCTTATGATACCATGTTCTTTATATTATGCTTCCATTTTATTACTCATGAGCCTTCTCTTTTAGGATTTAATATTTAACCTTTAACTCGCACAATATGTTTCCTTGTCATGTTTATTCCCTTAATGGGATTTTTATCACACCACTTTATTTTATGTTTTCCCTAGGATATCCTATACAGTTTTAAGAGATAAAATGGACTTAGGAACTCATTATATAGAATAAATTAATGATTTCATGTTTTAAGTTTCCTTTTGATGTATCATGAACCTAGTCTTCCATGGACACTAGGCCTCATAATCTCGGGGTTGTAAATATTGAATATTTATGTTTAAAAATCATGAAATAATATGTGTAAAGGGAATGAGTTTCTATATTTTTCATCAGATCACATTTTAGATATTTTTAGGTATTAAGATTATGAAACTCTACTGAAATCCTTAGGGATAGTGCTAAACATAGGAAAACATTCCTAAATGTTTTGTATAGTATAGAGTAATTAGTTTCCAGGAAAATAAATCCATGTTTAGACACTACAAGTAAATGTGTCTCTAGCATAGTTGTACCGAGGTATAATAACCCTAAAAAGGTCTAACTGATTTGGACTCGATCATCACTTGAAGTATGAAAAAGATTCTTTCTATAAAATTAGTTTGACACTCCTAGGGGATATGATTTATAAATTCACAGAAATCTTTACGAACAATTATGAAGGACTTGAAAAAAATGTGATGTTAGAAAACCTAATTAGAAACATTACCATATATAATATAAATTTAAACCTATAGACTAATAATTCCATATATTACTATAATTTATAAGTTATTCCTTTCATTTTTATAATTTTCTATTTTTTATGTTATTATATTATCATATTTTTTTCATTTTAGTTAATGGTTAGAAATAAGAGAAACCATGCTAAAAAATAACATGATAGGAGTTGTGATGATTTTCCTAATCATATACCTAACTTTATAAGAGAATTATCTAAGAACTTCATGGAAGTAATGAATCATCTAGATCAAGTTATGAATAATAACTTAAATTATGGGGAACACACACCTCCTCTAAATAAAGGGAAAGTTTCAGTAAATTCCTTTTCACAATAAAGTCCCCATACCTTTAGTGGATCATCTTATCCCCACATCATGGAACAGTGAATTAACTCCATTGAGAAGATATTATTTTTCAAAAAATGCTCAAATAAAGATAAAGTTGTTTTTCATGTTTATCACATTGAGGGAGAAGCCAATTAGTGGTGAACACTAATCAAGAACACTATTTACAAATAGGATACTTATTATATTGAATGATAATGCTTCAAGATATTTTTTTCAATAAACATTTTCCCTAAAAACCTTTTTTAAATGCATAAGTAGTTTCTCAGTCTGAATAAAAAACAATATGATTCTATCAGGGCATATGAAGAAAACTTCACAATGATATCATGATGAACCTCTGAATTTGGAATCAAAACTGAAAGTAAGGTGGACTAATTCTTTATTGGATTAAATATGCATATATAAAAATCATTATCAATTTGGGACTTTGATATAAATGAAGAGATTTTCTATTGTTACCTCAAAGTTGGGATAGAGATCAGTGATTCTTAGTGTTCTCTTGGGACTGGAGACAAATACATAAAATAGAGTTTTTATTAGCGGAATCAACATATAAATCTCATGGGGGAAGAAAACCTAACATCCACTTGTTAAAAGTGTGGGAAGAAGAATCCAAGAAACTATTTCATGGGAACCAAGAGATGTTTCAAATGTAGAAAAGTTTAGAATTTGGCTAATCAGTTTCAGAGGTAAATAAATAAAACTACTAATTATAAAGAATAAAATAAGGTTCATATCAATTCTCAATCTATGATATATTGTTTTAACTACAAGGGACATGGTAATTATGCAATCCAATACCCTAATCCAAGGGTTATCAGAGACGATCAATAAAAACAACCTCTAAGTACTATACAACAAGGAAGGAATAAATTATCTCTACTACTGAGGTGGATCCTAAAAATAATGCGGTGACAGGTACACTAGTTATTTATTCAAGAATAGAAAATGTACTGTTTGATTATGGTTATATGCATTTTTTCATATCTTTCATGTTTAGTAGAAATATTCAAGAACCCCCTAAAAACATGGGGGTTCAACTATATGTGAGAATAAAAAATGGAGAAATTTTTTCTTTCCAATTATATAACTCATCCCAAGTCAATGTTTTTAGAATAAATATTCCAAAAAATCTTATCTTGATTCCTTTAGAGGAGTTTGATGCTATATTTTTCACTGATTGACTATCCTTATATAAAGACAACATGAACTGTTAAGAGAGGGATATCACTCTCCACATCCCAAGTTATCCTTCGATTATATACAAGTGTATGGAGGAGGATGAATCTACCTTGGAATATTCTATTCAAGAATGGATATTATTGCCTTATGATCAAGAATATCTATCCCAAACAATTGAAACAAAGGATAGAATCATTATTAAAGACATTATCATAGTGAGGGATTATACTGATATATTCCTTGAAGATTTTCCAAGTTTTCCTTCATACTGATAGTTTGATATATACATTGATCTCTACCCATACCAAATACTCTTTATAGAATATCCATCATTGAGTTAGAAGAGATAAAAAAGAAATCACAATAGAATTTGGAAAAGGGTTTTATAAGTATGAGTGCTTCACTATGGGGTGTGTCGGTTATATTCATCAAGAAGAAGGATGGTTCAATGCAGCTATTCATTGATTATCATGAACTAAAAAAAACATGATAAAGAAAAAGTATCCCCTCCCATAGATATATGACTTCTTTGATCAACTATGTAGGGGCCATTATTTTTCAAAGGTTGACCTTTGGTCAGGATATCACTAATTAAGGGTAAATAAGGAATGTATTCCCATAAATAGATTTTGAAAAACGTATGAACACTATTAGTTAATAGTGATTCCATTCTAACTCACTAATTATCCAATAATATTTATAGACTTAATGAATAGGTTCCTTAGAGATTACCTTGACAAATTTGTGGAAGTTTTTATAGAAGATATTCTAATTTACTCCAAAAGAAATGAGGAGCATGTGGAGTATTTTAATACAGTGCTAATGGATTTGAGAAAGGATAATATATATGAAAATTATAGTAAATATGATTTATGGATGAAGAAAGTATCATTTTTTGGAATATTATCCTCAGTAAAGGGATATTTTTTTACTCTTCTACAACAAATGAAATTGAGGATTATCCTAGACCAGAAATTTTAATGGAGATTAGTATTTTCCTTAGACTATCTAGGTAAATGCGATGATTTATGATAAACTTATAAAGGTTTTTATACCCACTAACCAAGCTAACACAAAATGGAGAAAAGTTTTCCATTAATAGTGAATGCGAATAAATATTTAAGGAGTTGAAAAAGAGGCTTATCACTATACTAGTATTCACACTTCTCTCATGTGAAGAATTTATCATGGCATATAAAAATGTTTCAAAGAAGGGATTTATAACACCCCAATATTTTATAGTATGGTTCTCTTTAAATTAAATAGCTTATATTTCATGTAACACCGACATGGTGTGTGTTATACACAAGATTGAGTTTCTATGAAACAACACATTAATTTTTTAAACGATATATTTATTCATCAATTAAATATTGTAATATGAATAGTAACAAATAAATTTTTATTTTTAGTTATAATGTTTTCACATAAAGCAAACATATATATTCTGAAATTTATAAGTCTTGTTAAAATAGTTATATATTTAGAAAAACTATTTTATTAAAAGAACTACTTTTTATGTCCTTTTATGAACAATAATAAAATTAATTTTAGACACTCCTAAAAGTTTAATTTGGTAAAATAGATTTCATTTTTGATTTCAGAATATCAAAATTATCTTAGGGTGAATTTTTGGTACTTTTTTGATAACTTTTATATTTTGATGAATACTAAAAAATACTAAATTTTAATTTAAAACAACTTTTCTAATTGAAATAATTTATAGTGTTAAATTATAAATTTGAGTGGTTTTAAATTATCATTATATTAAATTTTTATCATTTAAAATAATTTAGGTCATTGGAAATAATTTTACATTTAAATTTTACATAAACACATGCCAATTTTTTGATAGTTTTTACTTCTTAAAAACCTACTTTTTGGTTTTGACAACGGGAATTAATTTTAAGTTAATTTCTGGAACTTATGTGTTTTGAATTCGGAAAAATGGATTCCATATTTAGAATTATTAGGTAAAAATTTTGTAAATAGGTAACTTTTATTTTTAGACATTAGTAATAGTAACTTCAGTAAATATTTTAGTTACCATGGTTAAAGCATAAATCCGGTAAATAAGGGTAAAAAATAATATTATAATAACATTAAATTACCCTAACCTATGTCTTAACCATATTGGATGATACATTTCCAAACATGGTAATCCTTGGGTCTATTTGGGGACCCCATAGAGCCACTTGTAAGTGAAAATGACACTTTATAAAAATTAATTTAAAGTTAAGGAAAATGTAACATAAACTCATATCCTTTAGTAAAACTATTTTTATATGGGGTTATATAAGTGATATTTTTTACTATAAATAATAATTAGGAATATAAAAAAATTTCCTACAACATGGTATTTTATTTATAATTTTTAGACATAAAATAAATATATTTATTCATGTCACAATAATGATGCAATATTTTCCTTATTAATGAAAGAATCAAATAAAGGATATTATAAATATTAAAATAAATAAACCTTGAAAGTTTTTATGTAATACAATAATTTTATAGGTGAATATGATATGTTAGGGTTGATTCAATGTATTTTTTTAGAATAAATCAGATTTTTATGACTTAAAAAAAACCAAATACTAAATAGTGTCAAAATTGACATAAATGAGTTTTTAAAACAAATACTATTTTATTAAATGATATAAAATTCCTAAAAATATAAGGTTCAAAAAAAGTAGTTAAATAATGTTATATATGTAATTAATTAACCACATGAGGTTCTATTGGCATTTTATAGTAAGTTTATTAACCATGTATTGTAAGAATACAAGAAGACATGGTAAAAGTTAAACTATTTAACTAAGAGTTAAATCTAAAAGATAAAGTTAATATGGTGACCTAAACTTTTCTAAAACCCATTGGTTTAGATTATTTCGACCCATACCAACCTTATACTCAAAATAATTTTTTTATCCATTATAAACCAAAAATGATTTTATAATAAAATAATATTTCAAGCTTTTCCTAAAGTTCCCCTCACCTCTCTTATAAAAGGGTACTTCCTCTTCTCTTAAATTCACACTTCCAAATCCATTTGGTTTGGACAAACCCTACTAAAATATCCTTCCAACTACCTATAATTCAACATAGAGTCATTAATTTGATCATAGATTCAACCTAAGGATCCTATTTGTTCAAATCAAGAGGAAGAACCAGAAAACGAGGTAATTATTTCATCACCTCTTTCAAAGTTCTTTTCTTCTTCTACTTCCTCTTTATTTGTTATTTCCATACTAAAATAATAAATTCAGTACCTTATACATACTGAGATTTTATTATAAATATGGTACAATCATATTCATTATTCTACCTATCCTATGAATGACAAAGTCACCATACGTGCGTGCGTACAACTTACCGTCTCCACGTCGTGGTGTAGTTTGTTATTCAACACTTAATTATTTGTGTGGGTATAATAATGAGTATAATTGATGTAAATAATAAATATAACATGTTAATGATTCTTTATATATAATATACCATCCAATTACATACTATTTCACCTTCAATAGAATGATATCTTCACTCATGCGTACGTACGGCTTACCGTCTCCACGACGTGATGAGATTCATTTCCACATTCACCATTCAATGATGATTATAAAAATATATATTATTAATAAGTATATAATATATGAAATAATAATTCTATTTTAAATATATATATATATTTACATATATCTCATTCACTCACTTCCGTTCAACACGATATGAAAATAGAAGCGGTGTTTATGTGTACGTACGACCTATTGTCACCATAAACGGTGTTTTACATTTCATATATATATATTATACATATTTATATTCTGAATATATATGATAAATAAATAATTTTTTATATTCTGGAAGCAATTAAATCATGATATAAATGATACGATCAAGAATATCAAGTTAAAACACGTATGATAAAGAAAGCGATTATTACCCGAAATGTTATTTTAACATAGAAATTATAAGTAAATGGGTAGTATGAATTCATAAATGAATCAAAGTATGATATAATAAATATGAATATAGTTCTTTTATAATTTAATAACATACTATTGTCATTATACAAGAGGTTAAACATACCGTCAACCAAAGGAAAGTACAAGGTAAGGGTTAATTCCTCAATCTCATTATTATCTAAGATTGTTTATGTGTAAGTATTTACAGGGACATATTTATCATCTATGTACATGTTTCATAAAAATGTTTTCAAAAGGAATATTTTAAGTTTTTTTGGAAGGTACTCTTTAACAAGACCTTCATTTTAAATGTTTTAATGATTTATTTTTCTAAATATTTTCAATTAATGTCTGTGTTTTCAAAATGATTTTAAGGATTTATTTATATTGACATGATTGTTTTAAAATGTTAATTCATTTAAAAATGTTTCAAAGTGTTATGGGACACTTTGATTAAAAAATATCTTTTAAATTACTTCCTTTATAAATGTGTGACTTTTAAAGGATTCCCCAAAAAAAGAGATATTTCTCCCAATGATTTTTACTAATCATTTTCAACTATTTCAACATCCTTTACTGGATATTATTATTGATTGAGGTTGATTTATTATAATACAATATTCCATATTTTATTGAATCAGTTATGATATGTTTGAATATGGATGTGATATTTTTATACCATTCATGGTCTATAGTTAAAGTATTGACATTTCTTATGCTAGTTTTAATACTAATGTTTACGTTATGTTTCAATTTTTTCATATAAGTAATGCATTGGACTTAGTAAGTGATGGGAAGGGATCACTATATCCCCTCGATGCATCGTTAGGCCTCATGAGACAAAATAGTGTCTTGGCACAAGGCCTTTCCAAAATTTATATGTAGGGTCTTTGCATGTGGTCTTGACTTTGTGGTTAAGACGTCCAACATTATGCATTCCATTATTATGAGATTAGTTATTAATATTACATGTGATTATTTGACTAGTATAATATCCATGTGAATAAGTAAATGGAATTATTTTATTTATCCTTTCCATATTATGTTGAAGTTTATGTTTAAAGGGATTTTTTTCGATTTTATACCTTACTATAAAATTTTATGATTATTTATGATAGCTTTCTCAATATTTCTTACCCTTACTGAGTATCTAAGCTCACCCCTTTCTTATGTTTTGTTTTCCCAGGATTCTAAGAAGTGTATTATGAATGATATTCAGGTTTAAGACAGGGGAATAATGGAATTCTCAAAGGATTATTTATGTTGTGTTTTATGTTATAAATTCTAATATAAAGTTCATGCATGAAATCTTTTTTCCAAGACTACTAAACTGATCGTTCCTTCAGGACTTAATTCCTTGTAATCATGCCAATGTATTAAAATAATGCACCAGCTTCGGGAATCTAAGGTTGAGGCGTTACAGTTGATATCAAAGGAAGTTTAGAAACAAACTTGGAAATATATTTAGATAAACTCCAATTAGGAAACATTACCCTAAGATAGAATTTGAGGATTAGTAAATAAGAACATCCAAAAAATTTGGTAATGTATATATTATGTAGGTTTTCCAAGTAATAAATACCTATCTGAATTCTACAAGTGGACATGGTTCTGGAACATATGTACCTAGGAGTGAAAACTATGACAATGAGTTTCGAGCTTGACCCGGGGTATCTTGGTACTCAAAAACAGGCCTTACTATGCACCTAGTTTGACGCTCCTGGGGGATATGCTTAGGATAATTCAAATTTTCTTTACAAACCATTATGAAGGATTTATGAGTAAATACGTCGGCAAAGAAACCAATGTTATTATTATGAGACTAGATGTGTGTAAATATTCAATTAATGTGGATATTTTTATATTTTTTGGATTATACATTATGATATGATCTAACCTAGTGTATGTCGTCATTTAGAAAGGGTGCCTAGTAAAAGGAATGCGAACTCCAGCAATACGCATGATCTAAAGAGTAAGAAGGATCGTATCTTTCATGGTCTTAAGCGAAAATTTATAAGGTAAATAGTCACTCAAATATCCACATCATATGAAGAAATATTATCATGTGTTAACAAGATAAGTAAAGAATTCTCTCAATCCTATGGCTTTGAAGGGAAGCAAGAAAAGAAGAGGATGAAAAAAAAAGATGGATAAACGGAAGAAGGGACATAATGATTTTCCCACATGTGAAAACTGTGGAAAGAATCACATTGGTAAATTCTTGTAGGGAATGAGAGTATGTTAAAAGTGTGGAGAAAAATTACACCACGTTTGTGATTGCAAGGATAAGAAAAAGGTTTCAAATGTACAATGCTTCATCTACAAGGAGTTGGGACACTACAAAAATCAATGTCCAAATCACCAGAGTATGCCCCAAATAATGCTATTGGATAATAATCAAGTTATGATACTACCGTAGATGAAGATGAATGACTAGTGTTCTTATGTTGTTATTAAAGAATTATGTCATTTGAGTGTTGTATCAGTGATGTACTTATTATATGAATTATGGAAATAAATAAGGATTGTACTGCATTACTATTTCATTGAGGATTTGAGATTATATGGTTCTAAGAAAAGTGACTCAAAAACAAGTTAAACGTTTTGGAAAATACATAGTTAAATAAAAGATAAACCTTAATATGGTTCTGATACTGAGGTAGTGATTTTGGAATAAGGTATGATTGATTTAGATAAATTATATTGGATATTCTTGACTACCTTGAAACTAATTAATGATTTTTATATTCCATCATTATTGGAGTTTACAACATTTATGTATTTAAAGAGTATATCCAATATTCTGTGTTTTACTGAAGGAATAAGGAAGTATATACATATTCAAATAATGTTTAATGGTAATTTAGGTTGTTACCATGTTTTAATAAAATACATGATGAAGGTATTCACATGTTGATCTTCATTATGTTATGTTGACCTTCCTTATAAATTTATGGACTGTGAGTTTCAACACAAGTATTTTGGATAAGTCTAAAGGTTGGAATTGAGTAAGTTGAACACTGAATTTTTTTATGATGTTAAAGTATGATTTGTTGGATACTTTGACCTAACATTTTGGTTTTCAGTAAACATTTATAGAATTAATGGAATACTTGTGGACCTTATGATTTATCAAATTCACTTCAGGCATAAAAACAATATTTTTTTGAACATTCATTACCTAGTGTAATTGATGAATTCAAAATAGATCTAAGCACAACCAAATGACGAGATTATGATTATGACAGGTAATGAAATCAATTATTTTTTCATGATTTCTTATCTTGATAGTAAATTAATCCATCCTATTCAAAAAAAATTATCTAAAAAAATGTGTTATCCAAATACCTTATGTTTTGTTGAACCGATGATAATTTAAATCAACATAAATCGATGGCTTTGAGGCCCTCAATTTTACATTTATTGTTCACTTGTTAGTGATTGATAACCTCAATAACTCCCTATAAATATTTAAATTTTTTCTCAAATTATGTGTCTCTAATTTCCACCAATTTTCTCCTATTTTAAATCCTAAATTGGTGGTGACTTTTTCATTTCCCTTTCCCTATTATTAAGACTAAATTTTATTAACCCTATTTCTGATGTGGGTTTTCCACAAAGGTATTTTCTATTTTTAACATTTTATTTTAAAAGAACAATTTCAAATTATGAGAATGCAATTTATTTAAGTATGGGATAATGTAACAACTCAATATTTTATATTACAATTATCTTTAAAGTAAATATATTATATTGCACACAACACCGACTTAGTGTGCGTTATACGCCAGATTGATTTTCTGCGAAGCAACACATTAATTATTTAAATGATATATTTATTCATCAATTAAATATTGTAATATTAATAGTAATAGATAAATTTTAAATTTAATTTATAATTTTTTTACATAAAGAAAACATATATATACTTAAATTTATAAGTCTTGTTAAAATAGATATATATTTAGAAAAACTATTTTCTTAAATGAACTACTTTTTATGTCCTTTTGTGAACAATAATAAAATTAATTTTTGACACTCATAAAAATTGAATTTGGTAAAATAGACTTCATTTTTTTATTTTGGAATGTCAAAATTATCTTAGGGTGAATGTTTGGTATTTTTCTTATAACTTTCTTATTTTGATGAATAGTGAAAAACACTAAATTTTAATTTAAAACAACTTTTTTAATAAAAATAATTTATAGTGTCAAATTATAAATTTGTGGGGTTTTAAAATATAATTATATTATATTTTTATCATTTAAAATAATTTAGGTCATTGGATGTAATTTCACATTTAAATTATACATAAACACATGTCAATCTTTTGATAGTTTTTACTTCTAGAAAAACTTCTTTTTGGTTTTGGCAACATGAATTAATTTAAAATTAATTTTGGAAACTTCTTTGTTTTGAATTTGGAAAAATGGATTCCAAATTTGGAATCAGGAGTTCCAAATTCTGTAAATATTTAAGTTTTATTTTTAGACCTTATGAATAGTTACTTCAGAAAATATTTTATTTACCATGGTTAAAGGGTAAATCTAGTAAATAAGGGTAAAAAATAATATTATAATAATATTAAATTACCCTAACGTGTGTCCTAGCCCTATTGGTTGATACATTTCCGAACATGGTCAACCTTGGGTCGATTTTGGGACCCCATGGAGCCACTTTTAAGTGAAAATGACACTTTATGAAAATTAATTTAAAGTTAAGGAAAATGAAACATAAACATATATCTTTTGGTAACACAATTTTTATATAGGGTTATATAAGTGATATTTTAGACTATAAATAGTCATAATAAATATAGAAATATTTCTTACATCATGGTATTTTATTTATAGTTTTTAGACATAAAATAAATATATTTATTTATGACACAATAATGATGTAGTGTTTCCTTATTAATGAAAGAATCAAATAAAGGATATCATAAATATTAAAATAAATATAATTTGAAAGTTTTTATTCCATATAAGATTTTTTTTGGTGAATATGACTTTTTAGAGTTTATTAAATGTATTTTTTTAGAAGAAATAATATTGTTATGACTTTCAGAAAAACCAAATACTAAATAGTGTCAAAATATACATAAATGAGTTTTTAAAACAAATACTATTTTATAAAATGATATAATATTAATAAAAATATAAGGTTTGGAAAAAGGACTTAAATAATGTTTTATATGTCATTAATGAATCACTTGAGTTTTTATTGGAATTTTATAGTAGTTTTATTAACCATATAGTGTAATAATACCAGAAGACATGGTAAAAGTTAAACTATTTAACTAAGAGATAAATCTAAAAGATAAGGTTAATATGGTGACCTAAACTTGTCTAAAACCCATTGGTTTAGAGGATTTATACCAATACACACCATATAATTGAAATAAATCCTTTTGGATCCATTAGAAACTAAAAATGATTTTATAATAAAATAATATTTCAAGCTTTTCCTAAAGTTCCCCTCACCTCTCTTATAAAAGGGTACTTTTCCTTCTTTTAAATTCACACTTCCAAAGCCATTTGGCTCGGAAAAACCCTAATAAAATATCCTCCCAAATACCCTCAATTCAACCTAGTGGTATTAATTTGATAAAAAAGGCAACCTACGTATCCCTTTTGTTCAAATCAAAAGGAATAACCCAAAGAAGAGGTAATTATTTCATCACCTCTTTCAAAGTTCTTTTCTTCTTATACTTCCTCTTTCTTTGTTATTTCCATAATAAAATAATAAATACAATACCTTATACATACTAAGATGTTATTATAAATATGTTACAACCATATTCATTATTATATCCATCCTATTAATTAAAAATTCATCATACGTGCGTACGTACAGCTTACCATCTCCACGTCGTGGTGTAGTGTGTTATTTAACACTTCATTATTTGGATGAATATAATAATGAGTATAATTGATGTAAATAATAAATATAAAATTTTAATGATTATTTATATTTAATATACCATACAATTAAATATTATTTCACCATCAATAGAAAGATATTGTCACTCGTGCGTACGTACGACTTACCGTCTCCACGACGCGATTAGATTCATTTCCACATTCACCATTCAACGATGATTATAAAAATATATATTATTAATAAGTATGTAATATATGACATAAAAATTATACTTGAAATATATATATATATATATATATATTTACATTTACATATATCTCATTCACTCACTTCCGTTCAATACGATATGAAAATGGAAACGATGTTTATGCGTACGTACGGCTTACCATCTCCATAAACAGTGTTTTACATTTCATATATCTATCTATTATAAAAATTTATATTCTGAATATATATGATATATAAATAATTTTTTATATTATTTAAGCAATTAAATCATGATATAAGTCATATGATCAATAATAACAAGTTAAAACACGTACGATAAAGAAACTGATTATTACCCGAAATGTTATTTTAACATAGAAATTATTATTAAATGGGTAGTATAAAGCCATAAATGAATAAATTATGTTATCACAAATATTAATATGGTTATTTTATAATTCAATAACATACTATGATCATTATATAGGAGGTTAAACATACCCTCGACCAAAGGAAAGTACAAGGTAAGGGTTAATTCCTTAATCTCATTATTATGTGAGATTCTTTATGTGTAAGTATTTATTGGAAAATATTTATCATCCATGTCCATGTTTCATAAAAATGTTTTCAAAATTAATATTTTAATTTTTTAAGGTACTCTTTATCAATATCATCATTTTAAATGTTTTAATGATTTATTTTTCTAAATATTTTTAATTAATGTCCATGTTTTCAAACTGATTTTAAGGATTTAATTATATGGACATGATTATTTTAAAATGTTAATTCATTTCAAAAAGTTCGAAAGTTTTATGGGACACTTTGATTCAAATATATCTTTTAAATGACTTCCTTTATAAATGTGTGACTTTTAAATGATTTCACAAAAAGGGATATTTCTCTAAAAGAGTTTTACTGATCATTTTCAACTATGTCAACATCATTTACTGGATATTATTCTTGATTGTGGTTGATTTATTATAATACAATATTGCATATTGTATTGAATGAGTTATGATATGTTTGACTGTAGATGTGCTATTTTTATACCATTCATGGTCTAATTTTAAAGTATTGACATTTCGTATGTTAGTTTTAATATGAATATTTATGTTTTGTTTTAACTTTTTTATACGAGGAATGAATTAAAATTAGTAAGTGATGGGTGGGGCCCGCTATAGCCCCTAGATACATACGTAGGTCTCATGAGAAAAACTAGTGTATTGGCACAAGGCCTTGGAAAAATTTATATTTAGGGTCTTGGCACGAGGCCTTGACTTTTTGGTTAAGATGTTGGGAATTATGCATTCCATCATTATGAGATTAGTTATTAATGTTACATGTGATTATTCGACTAGTAGAATATACATAGGAAAAATTAAATGGAATTATTTTATTTAAATTTTCTATATTATACTGAATTTTATGTTTAAAGGTCTTGTGTTTAAATTTTATACCTTACCATAAAAGTTTATGATTATTTATGATATCTTCCGCTATATTGTTTACCCTTACTGAGCATTTGAGCTCACCACTTTCTTATGTTTTGTTTTCCCAGGATTCCAAGAAGTGTATTATGAATGATATTCATGGTTAATCTAGGGGAATAATGGTGTTCTCAAAGGATTATTTATGTTGTGTTTTATGTTATAAATTGTAATGTAAAGTTCATGTATGTAATCTATTTTCCAAGACGTCTAAATTGATCAGTCATTCAGGAATTGATTCCTTGTAATCATGCCAATGTATTAAAATAATGCCCCAGATCCAGGCATCTAGGGTCGGGGCATTACAGGATTAGTACATGTACTAATGAAAAATGATAAAGTGATAGTATATGCCTCAAGTTATTTGAATTTTCATAATTAGAACTATCCCAAATATGATATGAAGTTGGTCATAGTGATCTTTGCATTGAAAATATAGATACATTATCTCCATGGGGAGAATTGTGAAATATATACTAATCATAATAGGATCAAATATATATTCATGTAAAATAAGATTATTATGCACCAGTGGAGATGATTAGAGCTAATCAAGAACTATGACTGCTCAATCAACTAGCATCCTAGAAAATAAAATAAAGTGGAATATAAAATAAGTAAAAAGGATCCAAAAACATTATCAATGATGAGAATTGAGAAGGATCCAATCTTATTTTACTTGTAAAGTATGAACATTAGAATCATGAAGGAAGTAACATTATCATTACTTTCTCAAATGATTGCTCTACCATCCCTTCTGAAGAAGATAAAAGATGCACAGAGAGATAATGTGTAAATTAAAAAGAAGGTGTAATATTTAAGAAAAGGTAAACTATCAAAATTCAAAATTGATGAAGAATGAGATATAAGATATGGGTCAATAATATATGTACCATAAAATTATAAGATAAAGAGAGAGATGTTAAATGGTGTAAATAAATTGACCTTCTCTATCTACCTCGAGAACATGAATATGCATCTAGATCTCCAATAGCACTATTGGTGGGACAATATTATCAAGTAGATCATGAAATATACATCAAGGTGTCTGGTATGTCACTAACTAAATTATAAAATGAAAAATTCTAAGGGTATTATGCAACCAATACCCATACCAACATGTAAATGATAAAATATATCCATGAACTTTGTTATTATTCTTACAAATACATCAAGAGGAAATAATGACATATTGGTAATGGTGGATCATATTATAAAGACAACTCACTTCATTTCAATTTGATAGGACTTATCACTTTATCAAATTTAAAGGATATACATCATGGAGGTGGTGAGGCTTCATGGAGCACCACTATAGATTGCATCTAACTGGGATTCGATATTTACCACTATGTTTTAGAAGAGCCTCGAACATGCTCTAAATACTGAGTTGAACTTTAATACATCATATCACCCCCAAAATTATGGATAATATGATTGGAATATTCATACACTATAATATATATTGAGATCATGTTTTATGGACTTATAAGGAGGATGGGATTAAAATATTTCTCTATTCAAGTTATCATACAATAATAGTTTTCACTCAAGCATAAAAATGACTCATTGTCAAGACATTTATGGGAAGAGATATAAATCATATTAATGTTGGGATAAATTTGGTGAACAAAAACATTTTGGACCTCAAATGGTTGTGGAAATGGTTAAAAAAATTCAATATTATTCGGTAACACATTAGGACTGATCAGAGTTGACCTAAGAGATATGTTGATATTCATCGACGAGACTTGGAGTTTGATGTCGAGGATAAAGTGTTTCTCCACATATCTCAATGGAAGATATACATGAGATTTGGTAAGAAGGGAAAACTATTCCTTAGGTACATTGTCCCCTTTTACATCCTCGATTGCATTGGATCCATATCTGATCAACTAGCACTCTAACCAACCCTTTTTCAAGTACATGACACACTCTATGAATCCTTCTTGAATAAGTACATACCAGATCACTCACATATAATGAATTTAGAAGTGGAATTTATATAAAATTATATCTCTTATGAGGCATGGCCATTGAATATCTTGGACCATAGAGATAATGTTATATGCAATAAGACAACTCACCTAGTCAAATTACTATGTTGGAACCATAAATACGAAGAGGCAAACTGGGAACTGAAGGAAGCCATGAAGTAAAAATACCCTCACCTATTTTCACCTTAGTATATAATATGAATATTTTAGGGTGAAATTATTTATGGGGCAAAAATTTAACCCATTTAGTTTTTAAATAAAGGAATAAATGTTTGATATCGTATATAACACACAACACTGAGCTTAAATGAACCATGATTATTTAAATATGATCATTATAACCTAGAATTTAAATTATTTGATATGAATAGGATTAATTAATTTATGAAATGTATATAAAGGTCATACTCAAAAAAAATTATTGAAAAATTCTTTGGAAAAAAGCACTCAATTTTTTGATAATGTCGTATTATTCTTCACAAATATGTTTTCATCAAAAATGATTTTTGTTGATTTTTATGAGAAAAAAATTATAATTAATTTATATAACTTTTAGAAAATTTATTTGATAAAATTAAATTAATTTTTTAAAATTATAATATAAAAATTATCTTAGAGTGATATTTTTGGATTTTTCTGAAATGGTTGATTTTTTAGTGAATAGTAAAAATTATCGATTTTTCAAATACTATCATTTATTTTCATTAAAAAAGGTAATTTAAAATTACCATTATATTTTAAAATTGGTATAAAACGGAATATGAATTTTTTTTATAATAATCTAATTATTTTCATTTTAATCATAAATTTTCATGATTTTTGTGTAAGATTATTTTTATGCTTAAAACATGGTTTTCTGCAACTAGTTTGTTAGTGCATTAAGTTTATCCTTTTAATTAATTAAAATAACCCCTAATAAAGAAATGTTTAAATGAAATTTATATATTATATATCTATTCATATTAATTTAAATTCATATAATTATTATTACAAGTCATATAGTTAATGTTAAATCATCCTATACTTAAAAAATGCATTTTAAGAAAAACTATTTTTCAACACATTTTGTGGGTTTATATTAAAATTAAATTGTACTAATTTTGAGAATTAAATTGGATAAAATGGATTAAATTTTTTAATTATAACTACTAATATTAAGTAATAAGTTCAACTTAATTTTTAGTTTTAATGATTAGTAAAAATTAATTATTGCAATTAAGGTTAAAATAGGGTTTTACACATTACATGCACTTTTACTAAAACTAATTTTCCAAACACATGGGGTTTTATTTTATAAATTAGATTTAATACTAAAAATTAGGTGGTAAATTTTATCTAATAAATGTTATTTTATTTTTAGGCTAAAATGATTAATAACCTTAGTAAAAAACTAGTTACTATGGTGAAAAACTAAAATGGTAAATGTGAGTAACCATGAAGGTAAAGGTAATAACATGTTTATTTTTTATGTTTGAGGAGTTTATTAACCTTATATTCTCTATACTAATTTATTTATAAATTTGTTAGTCAATTATATTGATATTAAATTCCCATTATTGAATAGTTTTGGGTATTTATAAAAATGTTTGTCCCTCTCACTAATAAAAGGGAACATCCTCTCCTCATTTATTCACACTTAAAAGCCTTTTTATTCAAAAAATACCAACCCAAATCAATTAATTACTTCCCTTTCCACATACTAAATAATTTTTTATTATAAAACCATCCTTGTAATTATTTTAGTGCAAACCAAAAATAGGTTTTTTGAATAATATGTATCGTTCTTGAACGAGCGTTTTGTTTTATTTATTCTTCCACCTCCTAAAAATATTAATAAACTATGATGATATAATAAAATAATTATATCCCAAATAATTAGTCGTTATTATGTTAATTTAATAATCTAAATACATCTCATCTTCTATAAAATGGTAAACGAAACAATCGTTCATGTGTATAGCGGACTACCGCCTCACGAACCAATGTAATTTATTTCCCATCATCACCTCTAAAATATATATATGATGATAGATTTAATGTATATATTTTATAGTCATGAAATATTTATAATTATTTAAAATTAGCATATCATATATTTTCTTACCTTTTTATTAGTATAAAAATGATAATGTTGTTCGTGCGTACGTGTGGATTACCATCACCACGAAGTGATGTGATACATTTTTAATTACTACATCACATGGATGGTATATATTATTGTATTTTATGAAATAATATTATATTTATTCTTTAATTATCATTATATAAATATAAAATAATGATAACTTTATTTCCATCATGATCTTTGAAAAATGGAGATGTTACTCATGCATGTGTATGACATACCATCTCCATGATTGTAACATAGTTTATTTTTCATAAAAATCCTTCCTGATTAGTATTAAAGGTATAATTTATGTATAAAAATGATAATTATGTCATGATTATTAGTCTAGATATGATGAAATAATCATCTCCTTGACATTAAGTAACTGAACATAACATGATAATGAATAAAATAAAATAATAATAAACTTTAAATAGTTTATTAAGAAATTATATAACTGACATAATATTATGATTAAGTAAGATAAATAATACATAGGATGAATTGGGCTTAAGGCAAGGGATCTCTTTAAACCACCTGTTTCCTCAAGTTATGACCATTCTATCTCTAACTCACTTTATCCCTATTTAAATTTATTGAGTGCTTATAAATTATGTATATATGAATCTAAAATATATACCAATATTATTATTCCTTCTTTTACTGGGTAATGCATTCCTTATGGTTATTTCTAAAATGTATTCTTTATGAAATTTCCTTCGATTCTAATATGATTATGCAACCCATTTTATTTCCATGGGTAATTTTTTTATTTATGAATTATGATTGATTTCCTTTTTGATACACACATAAATAATAAACTTGTTATGATGGGTTTTCTGAGATAGTGCTCCAATATATTGGGTAAATATTTTGTCTCATGAGATGTTATTTATGGGATTAGGGAGTAACCCTAATCCATTAAGGGACTTTGTCCACAATGGGATATTATTTAATAAATTTACCTTGACTCGTGTTTATGTAATGATTTTTATTGTTACCACATTTCCTATTTTATCATGATATTATGATACCATGTTCCTTATTATATAATTCAATGTGATTACTCATTAGTCTTATCTTTTATTACATCATGTTGTACTTTTGACTCACACATTTCATTTCCTTATCATGTTTATTTACTTATTGAGATTTTTATCTCACCCCTTTATTTTATGTATTCCCCAAGTTATGCTATATTTTTTTGGAGCTCAAATGGATTTATGAACTCATTATATACAATAAAATAATGATTTCATTTTTAAGTTCCCTTTTGATGTATCATGAGCCTACTCTTCCAAATATACTAGGACTTATGATCTTTGGGATGTACTCACTGGATATTTAGGTTTAAAACTAATCTAATAATATTTCTAAAAGGAAGGGGTTTCTATAACCACCTAAATTCTTTTAAATTCTATATCAATAATCTTGGGTGGTAAAAATACTACCATATTGGGATGTGTTCTTCATGAGATGCCTCCACATAGAAAGTGAACATCATGTATTATTACTTATTTAGAAAACATAGATTTCAACACCCATGATCCCCATTTTCTTCTCCTTCTAGGATCATCCTCCACTTAACTTCCTTATTATCCCATATTCTAGATTCAGTTAGATAATTACATATAATTAATATTTGAATATCCCTCAGCTGTATGTGTGTCATGTGCAATAAATTTCCATCGACTTCCTAAATATATATTAGCTTTTCATGTGTTTTTACTAGAGAAAACCTTAAATAGAAATTTGATGTTAAAATTTATATTTTTTAAAGATTTAGTAATATTACATATAATTAAAAATATCTTGTTTAATGTTATGTAGTTAGTCCACTCATCATCTCCATGAAAATTTTTCAATATCTTACATAACCATTAACATCCCTAGGTTACTCTTACATGAGTCTTATTTAATCAAATGTAAACCTAACAACTTTCTAGTTGTTCATACCTAGATAGGGAGTTTATATTACTTATAATTCAAAATTATATGTTTATCATTACACAAACCAACTTAATAACTTCTACAATTATAGACAATATATTATTATACTAGTTTAGGTAAGGTTTTATTCCTATATACGAGGTCCTATTCATAATTTAATAATATATAAGCCTTTTCATTTTTCATTTTATTATTATGTGAGGTTGTATTATCATGTATGAAACTAGACTTCCACCTGAAAAAACATTAAAAACACATCTCAAATTTTATCCATTAACAATTAAACACATAATAATAATATAATCATTAAAATCCATATTTTATTCTAGTTGTGTAATAAGCACAAAAAATCATCAAAAAAAATATGTAGTAATTTTCCATTTAATTTGAAATTTGGAATGAAATTATCAATTAATTACAAGTATAAATAGATAAAATCTATGTTTTTTCACTCCTCTATAATTAATCATTTACCACTCTATAAATTACCACATATATATATCAAATTCCATACCTAAATCTAAAGTGAAAAGGTTTCCAAGATCATTTTTTAATTTAAATTCATAATTTCTCATTTATGAAAATAATATTACTTTAACTTTTATTTTATAACATTAAAATTCATTTATTCAACCAATAAATATGTCACAACCAACCTCACAATGAATTTAAATCACTCATCTCATAAGCATGAAATGTGTGAAGATTTTTTCTCAACTAAAAAAATGAAAGTCATACCATAGGATTAGTGAACTCCAAGCTCTGTATAATAGAAAAAAAGAAGCATGAGACAATCATGAATATTTTAAAGGGTCTGTATTGAGGCTTAGGGTAGGTGGGTTCGATGTAAAAAACATAATATCTCAAATATGTTTGTTTTCTATTAAAATGTAATACATGATCAATCATTAAAAAATAATGATAAGTACACACTTAGAGATCCCTTCTAAAAATCATCCAATTAAATTTTCCTTTTTTAAAGTAAAGTCCACATTCCATAAAAATAAATTATAATAAAATATTTTTCTACTTATTTTTTTTCATTTCACTCATTTTTTAAATTTTTTTATCATTTAGGGAATGTAATGATCAATAAATGAATTTATTAAACTAAGAATTATATATTTTTATATTTTATGAGGGTTATGATTCATAAAAATAAATATGATAAAGGATTTTTTGAATGAATTACATGACTTGTGTTCCTTCCCTGAAATTATAACTCTAACTGACATTTCTAGACAATGTAAGTCATCCCCAAGATAACACAAGAAATTCCCTAATTTTCCCACAATCATAATGAACTATGATCATGAAATTTATAAAAGATAAAGTGTGGGTAGGGAAAATATTCCTATAATTTTGAAAACCTATAAGGGATTCCATATAGAAGTTATCTTTTCTTTAGATAAGCTTCTGAGTTACTTTAAAGTGTTTTTGGATGTTCATTGGGTTACCTTGAAGTATTGTCAATGATTCCAATGTGTTATGAGTTATTATAAAATAATTCTAGTATTTCAATATAGTGGTTAAAAAATTGAAAAGGGTAATTTGTTTCATATTAATATTTTTTATCATTGCGTAAGCATAATTCTATCAATGTGTAAACATCATTTTATTAATACGTAAGCATCATTACATCACTGTGTGATCATTAGGTGACTCATATAGACATCATTAAAAAAGCATCATATGAGTTTTTTTAGGATATATAAACATGAATTGATGTATTTAAGCATCATTAATCCCATGTAGGTATTATCTATGAGCTAAATATACATCATTTTTGAGTTTTCAAAAACATAAATTATAGAGCTAAGTGACACATGTTCTCTATCACCATAAGGATCATTATTTTCCAAATTAAATTTTATGATGAAAATGTTATGTTCTTTAAAGTCTCAAAAATCATGACCAATCTATTTGGGTCATTATTAAAGCCAAGATAAAAGTAGGACCAACCAAGGAGGAATCTAGGATGTTGTAATGGGTTCCGCTCCCCAAGTCATTAATGTCGTGTCATCTATATAAGTCCATTCACATGTGGATAGTATTTAAAATGATTTGAATCTATAGATTTATAGGATTTAATAAGATCAAAATATTTAAATATCATGTGAAAATAAACAAACCATGTCTTGTTTAGATTTAAAATAAGAATACTTGTCCAGGATTATTGAGATTTTCAAGGAAAATTCAAGCAGAAATATTTTCCAAATTTTCATGAGAATATTTTCGACTGACCAAACTTCAAAGGAATTTACATAAAAATTATGGAAATATATTTTGAGTATTTTAAAAATAATAAAATAAGGTAAATGAAAAATTATGGAGTTTTTATTTTTTTTATAAAATAACTGATAAGTTGTTGTATCGAAGAGAGGGAAAAAATAATAATATCGACTAGTACTATATTCATGCTATCTATAAAGGTTGATAAAATATATTACTACAAACATTGATCCAAGAAAATTTTATTTACTAGTAATAAGACAAGTTTGTGTATGCATGCTCTCAAACATGGGTTAATCATTCTAAACTGGTGAAAAGAAGGTCAACCTATTATTGTTGTTATTTTTATATTGGACTTGTAGTGAAAGTATTTATTATATAGGATATATATTTTGATATTGAAGCACCCAATGATGATTTTTGGATCTGATTAAAATAAAATATCACATGAATAATTTTTAAGAATAAGTGCTTTTTATATAAATAACATCATAAAATTACTATCACATATAAATTACACTTACATGCAAAGAGAAGAGGATAATTCTTATTAAAACATTGTCACTACTAGAAAAACAGGTATTTGCGACGGGGCATTTGCGACGGGATCCCGTCGCAAATAGACATTTGCGACGGGGGCCCGTCGCAAATAGCCCGTTGCTGAAAACGCCGTCACAACTACACTTATTTGCGACGGGCCCGTCGCTAAAGCCTTTTTTTGCGACGGTCATTCTCCCCGTCGCAAATAGTATTCCGTATTTTTGTAAAAAAACTTTTAAAATAGTTTTTGCGACGGGACCCGTTGCAAATACCTTTTGCGACGGGACCCGTCGCAAATACCTTTTGCGACGGTTCCGTCGCAAAAACTTTTTTTTAAAAAAAATAAAAAATATTAATAATACTAGTATTTGCGACGGGCATGGTATCCCGTCGCAAAAACTGGTTTTAAAAAAAAAATAAAAAACTATTAATAATACTAGTATTTGCGACGGGCATAGTATCCCGTCGCAAATACTATAAAAAAAATAAAAAAAATAAATTATTAATAAATTATTTTAATTAATATAATAATAGAATTATAATTCACAAATAAAAATAATAAATTATTAATAAATTATTTTAATTAATATAATAATAATAGAATTATAATTCAAAAATAAAAAATAATAAAATATTAATAAATGATTTAATTAATATAATAATATTAGAATTATAATTCATAAATAAAAAAAATATTAATAAGTTATTTTAATTAATATAAAAATAATAGAATTATTTTACATTCAAATATTAAAATAATTCAAGTATTACAAAAAATATAATTAAATTATAATATTATAAAATTTTAATATATATATATAATTTAATATTATAAAATATAAATAATATTATTATTCATATTAATATTGTTATTTAAAAATATAATATTATTAATATTTTATAATGAGACAGAAACTACGAATAGAAAAAAAAAATATTTTGATTTTACAAATTTTATAACATAAATACAATCTCTAATCTGAAGGAGGGGGGGATGTGGGGGATCTGCAGATGGTGGTGGAGGAAACTCCATCCCTAAAGCATGACTGAGTCGGCGCATGTACTCCATCTGCTCCTGATGCTACTGCTGCCACCGACTCGCCTGCTCCTCGTACAGCTGCTGCTGGCGTCGACGCTCCTCCTCATGCTGCTGACGCATCTGCTCCTGCTCCTGTCGGAGACTCTCTATTTGTGCAGTCTGAGATCACAACTGATCCTCATACTGTGTAGTAGAAGAAGATGCACGAGCTCCTCTCGAGCTGGACGCCGACATCGCAGCACTGCCATAATAATCTCCGGGAGTCAGTCGAGAGCCGATACCAACTACCCGGCCCTTCTCGAAGGCATACTGGGTGGCCTGCATCCATGCCGCTTCATCAAACTGACGGGCAGTGGTCTGATCTGATGACTCGGCCTGACTCTCAGGTCAGGCCTGTGACGCTGCGGCCTCATATGAATCCTATAGTTGCAATTTAAAATTAAAATTGTGAATGTATTATATGCAGTTAATTTTTAAACTTGAAAACAAATAATACTGACCACGATGTGATGCTGACGATCACCTCTGAGCTCCCCAGTAGCAGGATCACTATACATCATCCGATATACGTCGTACTCTGTAATATCGGGGTGCTCGACAGCCTATAAGAATAAAAAATAAACTGTTAATATTTACAGTTATATAAAATATTTATAAATAATGTACGTACCAGATGCTGTCTATGAGTACTGAAAGAACGACTCCCAGCTCGATGAGTCACCTTCTGTCTCCCCCGATTCTGCCTCCCCACCGATGATCTCCTCTGAAAGGCACCACTCAACCAGTGCGCACATAATCCATCTCATACATGGGATGAAATATACTCTGGTCGGTGTGCTCTACATGACTCGTCAAAATCTGACACTCCTACTTTCTTCATCGCAACTTTTCTTAAATTGTGCAAAAACTGACGAAGGCGATCACGCATGGCCACCTCCCATGCCTCGTGGATGGCGTCACGCATGGTATCCTCGATCGGATACCATAAACCCTACAAATAAATCAAAATATCAAGTTAGAAATGAAATAATTTTCAAAATAAAAATTATTTATTTACGTACGTACCAACCAATGGCCGAACATGGCCTGCTGCACATCAATGGGAATATGCTCCCATGTGGTCCACGGCTGAGAGAAATAGTTGCGCAAAATATCGCTGCCCTGTCCGACTGCTATATGCGGAAAACTGAAAAAATAATAAACATTTATTATGTGAATAGATTAATGAAATCTTAGTCAAATTCACAGGTTATCACACAGGTTATCACACCTCCGTGTGCGTGGATCAAACCCAAGACGTGGACGTCGCTCGGGGACGGGGTCAGGAATCATCAATCGTGCAAGACCGCGCCCCCTCCGCGTACTCCCTGGAGCGCCTGTAGGCTGAGGGTCATCTGTCAGCAACTCATCCGCATCGAAAGTCAGATCAGCATCCGCCAACTCACGAAATGTGGTGTCGTCCATCTGAAACAGAAAATATTAATGTTATCAAATAATTGATAATTACTATTATATATACATATATACATATTATGATTGTATATAAATACCATGGAATGCTATCAGTGTTCATCTTCATCATCATCTTCATATATGTCAATGTCATCTTCATATTCCTCCTCAACATCATCGATATCCATTCGAGTTACAGTTGCTTCATCTCTTACCATTTCAAATTCATATGTGACATCATTAACATCATCGTCATCACCGACTCTTAAATGTGGGGTGTCGTCATCGATACTCATGTCTCTTTGTAAAAAAGATTGATTTTGAGTACTCTCTTGAAATACTTCAATTCTTTGCACATCAGTGAAAGCACATTCACTTTGACTAAACTGATTGTCTCGAATTTTGATTTTTATTACACTCCACCAATCAGTCAATTCTCTTGATGTTGCACAATACTTCGCGTAATAAACTTGATATGCCTGTTGAGCCAATAAGAATGGTTCATTTACTGCGAGAACACTTTTACATTTAATATCGATGATTCCATGAGTCGGATGAACACGCACGCCTCTCTCTGTATCCAACCACCGACATTTGAACATGGTTATGTAATGTTGTCCAAGATAACAGAGTTCAATGATTTCATCAAGTATGCCATAAAAGTCAACTTCATTTTCTCGATGATGAGATCCTCTCAAGCTAACTCCACTGTTCATTGTTTTTTTCGATTCCCCATATGCATGTGTGTGGAATCGAAATCCATTCACCACATATGCATTATAAGTTTTAACAAGTTTGGAAGGTGGGTTACTCAATACACACAGTCGTTTGTCAATTTTATCAGCATGTCGAGACACCTGAAAATTTGTGAAATAATTATCAATATAGTAAACTATACATTGAATGAGTTGCTAAAAGAAAAAGAATTTATGTTACCAGTTTTTGAAACCACTGAGAGAAATTTTTGAGTCGACGTTCTTCGAGAGCAGCTGCTGTAATTTGTGGAATTTATTTCTTGATATGATTATCATACAACCTATAAAAACCAAAGTTATTTACTGTAACATAAATGATAAAATAAGTGATATAAACACTTACAATACAACTGATGTCATCTCTTCATAGTTGATCAGAACATACGTATGAGCTCTCTGATGTTCATCATCTGAAAGACAGCGTTCATAAACTCCACCAAAACCAAGCTCTGACTGGTTGAAAACAGATAATTGATTGTCTATTTCATCAATATTCCTCTCGTTCCGTCCCATTCGGTTGTGTTTTGAAGGATACTCAGATTCAAAATAATGGGAGCAGAAAAAAGATATTTCCTCTTGCAAATAAGCTTCTGCAATAGATCCTTCAACAGATGCTTTGTTACGTACTTTTCTTTTCAATTTTTGCATGCATCTTTCAAATGGGTACATCCATCGAAACTGTACCGGACCTCCACATTTGGCTTCATATGGAAAATGTAACATCAAATGTTCCATTGAGTCGAAGAAAGACGGTGGAAATATTTTTTCCAGTTTACATATAATTACAACAACATCTTTTTCAAGTTTTCCTAGAGCATCATAATCTGCCGTAGCCGCACAAATTTCCCAAAAAAAAGATACATTTCAGTTATGGAATCCCAAATCACAGAATTCAACAAACCTCTTAATCCAATGGGTATAAGTCTCTCCATTATAACATGACAATCATGACTTTTTAATCCAGTAATATGACCATTCTTTACACATCTACCCAAATTGGAAGCACAGTCATCTGGAAGTCTCAAATCTGCAATCCACTAACAAAATAATAAACTGTTTTCTTTAGACAATGTATAAGCTGCTTTTGGTTTCAGTAACCTTTCTGTTCTGACATTATCAAAGAGTTCCAATTCTGGACGCCTGCAAATTTGGGCAAGATCTAAACGTGCATTTACATTGTCTTTTCTCTTTCCTGGCGTATCCAAAACTGTATGAAACAAATTATGAAAATAGTTCTTCTCAATATGCATGACATCCAACATGTGGCGGACCAACAAATCAGACCAATATGGAAAATCCCAAAATATGCTACGTTTAATCCAATTGTGTTCTTTCCCAAATCCAGAAATTTTCTGTTGGTTTATTGTGGGACCAAAAGTGATGGGAGGTAATGAAAATACAACTGATTTTAACTCCGAACCTGATAGCATTTTTGGAGGTCCATCCATTTCAACTATTCCTTTTCTGAAATGAGATCTGTTTCTGCGAAAAGGATGATCAGCTGGAAGAAATCTGCGATGATAGTCAAAATAACAAGGTTTCTTTCCATGAATGAGCATAAATGCTTTGTTCTCTCCCATACAGTAAGGACATGATTTCTGACCATGTGTACTCCAGCCAGATAACATCCCATAAGCCGGGAAGTCACTTATTGTCCACATCAATGCTGCTCTCAGTATGAAATTCTGTTTCGTTGCAACATCATATGTACTTACACCAGTACTCCACAATAAATTTAATTCATCAATCAATGGCTTCAAATAAACATCAATATTTTTCTTCGGATGTCCTGGAATTAGTAAAGTCAAAAAGATATATGGCTCCTTCATCAACATCCATGGAAGTAAATTGTACGGAGTTAAAAAAATAGGCCAACATGAATATTGACTACCATAAGATCCAAACGGACAGAAACCATCAGTGGAAAGGCCCAGTCGAACATTTCTAGCTTCTAAAGCAAAGGATGGATGCACTCTATCAAAATGTTTCCATGAATCACCATCGGCTGGATGATTCAAACTTTTATCGGTTGAAATATTCTCTTTATGTCATGACATCATTGTCGCTGTATTCTTAGACATGAATAAACGCTGAAGTCTGGATGTAAGCGGAAAATATCTCAACTGTTTTACAGGAATCAAACCAGACTTCCCGTGTTGTCCTTCTTTATATCTCAGTTTCCCACATGTGGGACAACTATCCAACGACTCATTTTCCCCAGAATATAAAATGCAGTCATTTGAACATGCATGAATCTTCTGACAAGTAAGTCCCAAATTTCGAACCAGCCACTTACTTTCATAGTAATTTGCAGGTAAAACATTTCCTTCGGGTAACAGTGTTTTCAGCAAAGAAAATATCTGGTCAAAACAGGTGTTTGACATTCCGTTATCTGATTTGATAGCCATAAATTTTGAAACTGCTTCTAATTTGCTCATCTTGCAGCCAGGATATAATGCATCCTCAGCAGACTTCAACAACTCATAAAATTCAGACGGTACCAACTCAGGATTTGAAGCTATATCAGTCGGAGTTTCTGTATGTTGAACAGATGAACCTGCAACATCATGTACTAAATCTTGAAACTGGGATGGATCCAGAATCAAGTTGGTATCACCTGCTCTGGAACTGCGTTCACCGTGTTGATACCAAAAAACATAATCTGCTTGAAAACCAAAACGCAAGAGATGTTCCCCCACTTTGTCAAATGTGTCAAATGTTCTCAATGCACATTTTCTACAAGGGCATTTTATTTTTCCTTATGAAACCAATTCTGGATTTGATGCCGCAAATGATAAAAAAATCTCCACACCCTCTATATATACTGGATTTAAACCAGAACCATTTGGATTTCTACGTTGATTTATCCATATGCGGTCATCTAATAATGACTCTTGACGACCTCGTTGTTCCATATTTTTCTATAAAATATAAAAGCATTAATGATTTTGAATAATTTGTTAGAAAAAACACTCAATCAAGGATTGAATATATTGACAATAAAGCAAAACCTGTTACAAATATTGATAATTTTAATATTATATTGATTTTTTATTTTTTTTAATAATACTAATATAATTTTTTCATAAATATTAATTATATAATAATAACATTATTACATTATTAGTATATTTTATTATTAATATTAAAATAATGTAATTTTCTATATTATATACAATTCTCCTTTCATCTGTGTGTTTAACATTCTGTCTCCACATGTAATATTGACATTCACTTTCACCTCTCCATTGGTGAGTAGGTTGATAATTTTGAAAAAGAATGTCAATATTACATGTGGAGACAGAAAACACACAGAAAAAAAAGAGAATTGTATATAATATAGAAAAATATATTATTTTAATATTAATAATAAAATATACAAATAATGTAATAAGGTAATTATTCCTAATTATTGGTAATTATTCCTAATTATTGGTAATTATTCCAAATTATTGGTAGTTATTCCAAATTATTGGTAATTATTCCAAATTATTGGTAATTATTCCAAATTATTGGTAATTATTCCAAATTATTGATAATTATTCATAATTTTTGGTAATTATTCCTAATTATTACTAATTATTAGTAATTATTGCTAATTATTACTAATTATTGTTAATTATTACTAATTATTTCTAATTATTACTAATTATTGGTAATTATTACTAATTATTAGTAATTATTGCTAATTATTACTAATTATTAGTAATTATTGCTAATTATTACTAATTATTGCTAATTATTACTAATTATTGCTAATTAGTACTAATTATTGCTAATTATTGCTAATTATTGCGAATTATTACCAATTATTACCAATTATTACTAATTATTACCAATTATTACTAATTATTACCAATTATTGGCAATTATTGGTAATTATTGGTAAGTATTGTTAATTATTACTAAATATTGGTAATTATTGGTAATTATTACTAATTATTGTTAATTATTGTTAATTATTACTAATTATTATTAATTATTACTAATTATTACTAATAATTTGTAATTATTACTAATTATTACTAATTATTGGTAATTATTACTAATTATTGGTAATTATTCCTAATTATTACTAATTATTGGTAATTAATACTAATTATTGGTAATTAATACTAATTATAGGTAATTATTACTAATTATTGGTAATTAATACTAATTATTGCTAATTATTGCTAATTATTTCTAATTATTGCTAATTATTCCTAATTAATACTAATTATTCCTAATTATTACTAATTATTACTAATTATTACTAATTATTACTAATTATTACTAATTATTGGTAATTATTACTAATTATTGGTAATTATTACTAATTATTACTAATTACTGGGAATTATTACTAATTATTGGTAATTATTACTAATTATTCCTAATTATTACTAATTATTCCTAATTATTACTAATTATTGCTAATTATTACTGATTATTGCTAATTATTACTAATTATTGTTAATTATTGCTAATTATTGCTAATTATTGCTAATTAATACTAATTATTCCTAATTATTACTAATTATTACTAATTATTACTAATTATTACTAATTATTGGTAATTATTACTAATTATTACTAATTATTGGTAATTATTACTAATTATTGGTAATTATTACTAATTGTTCCTAATTATTACTAATTATTCCTAATTATTACTAATTATTACTAATTATTACTAATTATTGCTAATTATTGCTAATTATTACTAATTATTGCTAATTATTACTAATTATTGGTAATTATTACTAATTATTACTAATTATTACTAATTATTACTAATTATTACTAATTATTCCTAATTATTGCTAATTATTACTAATTATTGCTAATTATTGCTAATTATTGCTAATTATTGCTAATTATTACTAATTATTACTAATTATTGCGAATTATTGCTAATTATTGCGAATTATTGCTAATTATTGCTAATTATTGCTAATTATTACTAATTATTGCTAATTATTAGGAATTATTACTAATTATTGCTAATTATTGCCAATTATTGGCAATTATTGGGAATTATTGGCAATTATTGGCAATTATTGGTAATTATTGGTAAGTATTGTTAATTATTACTAAATATTGGTAATTATTGGTAATTATTGCTAATTATTGGTAATTATTGTTAATTATTACTAATTATTGTTAATTATTACTAATTATTAGTAATTATTGGTAATTATTACTAATTATTACTAATTATTACTAATCATTGATAATTATTACTAATTATTGGTAATTATTCCTAATTATTACTAATTATTGGTAATTAATACTAATTATTGGTAATTAATACTAATTATAGGTAATTATTACTAATTATTGGTAATTAATACTAATTATTGGTAATTATTACTAATTATTTGTAATTTTTCCTAATTATTGGTAATTTTTCCAAATTTTTCCTAATTTTTCCTAATTTTAGGTATTTATTACTAATTATTACTAATTATTGCTAATTATTGGTAATTATTGCTAATTATTAATAATTATTTCTAATTATTCCTAATTATTCCTAGTTATTCCTAATTATTCCTAGTTATTACTAATTATTACTACTTATTCTTAATTATTACTAATTATTCTTAATTATTACTAATTATTACTAATTATTACTAATTATTACTAATTATTAATAATTATTACTAATTATTACTAATTATTACTAATTATTCCTAATTATTACTAATTATTCCTAATTATTACTAATTATTGGTAATTATTGGTAATTATTGGTAATTATTGGTAATTATTGGTAATTATTACTAATTATTACTAATTATTGGTAATTATTGGTAATTATTACTAATTATTACTAATTATTGTTAATTATTGGTAATTATTCCAAATTATTGGTAAGTATTACTAATTATTGGTAATTATTACTACTTATTGGTAATTATTACTAATTATTACTAATTATTGATAATTATTACTAATTATTGGTAATTATTACTAATTATTACTAATTATGCTTAATTATTGATAATTATTGATAATTGTTCCTAATTATTAGTAATTAAATGAATAATTATGAATAATTAGGAATAATTACCAATAATTACAAATAATAACATTATTAATATATTTTATTATTAATATTAAAATAATATAATTTTCTAATTTATATACAATTCTCCTTTCATCTGTGCGTTTTCTATCTCCACATACAAATAATACATGTGAAGACAGCAAACACACAGATGAAAAGAGAATTGTATATATATAAAAAATTATATTATTTTAATATTAATAATAAAATAGACTAATAATGTAATAATGTTATTATTCCTAATTATTGGTATTTATTACTAATTATTAATATTTATTACTAATTATTAATATTTATTACTAATTATTAATATTTATTCTTAATTATTAAAAATTATTACTAATTATTAAAAATTATTACTAATTAGTCCTAATTACCATTAACTATGAACAATACTAATAATTTAAATTTACTAAGTAATAAAAAAATGTAAACATAATTAAATTTCAACTAATTAAGAATAATTGAAACTAATAAAAAATTAAAAATAAATATTAAATTAAAATGAACATAAATACCTTGAAAATTGATCTGCTCTGATCGTTCTTCAAAACTTTAATATCAGCTCCGGAGAAAAAAATTAAACTGGAGAAAAATTAAACTATAGAAATATAATTTTGAGAGAAGGAGAAGATAGAGAATGAGAATGAAATGAAAAAAACGGATGGGGGTATTTATAGGTTAGATTATTTGCGACGGGCCCATTTGCGACGGGATACCCGTCGCAAATAGTATTATTTGCGACGGTACCCGTCGCAAATACCTTAGCCAACATTTATTACGGTCAACGGGTAAATAGTTATTTGCGACGGGTCCCGTCGCAAATAACCCCTGCCGACATACTATTTGCGACGGGGGAATATTCCCGTCGCAACTACCTTTTACCGCCGCCGGTTATTTGCGACGGGAATATTCCCCCGTCGCAAATAAGTTTCCCGCGATTTGGCGCGCAAACCGCGCCAGTCCTTTTGCGACGGGAAAAGCTATCCCGTCGCAAAAGGCTATTTATTTGCGGCGGGCAAATAACCCCGTCGCAAATAAGTTTTTAACAAGATTATTTGCGACGGGATTTATTCCCGTCGCAAATAACCCGTCTCAAATGCCTATTTTTCCCGTAGTGTGTGTTCCAATTTCAGGAATTTTAATCACTATAAATTTTAGTGATAATAAAACCTTTGGATCAACCAAAATGTAATCATGGTAAGGAATAGGCTCTCACCTTGAGTTTGAACCTTGTAAAAATTTCATTTTTTCTATGTTTATTTAATATTCTGGGATATAGGTGAGGTGTAGAGTTTCAATGAAAAATTCACGACATTAACCAATCACAAGAGTTAAGTTCAAAATTGAATTTATAAAAGATATTTTTTTCAATTGATTCATCCCACCCCCTCTTAGTGGTACCCTATAATATAAAAGTTTTACAAGTGGTATCAGAGTGAGTCAACCCTATATATTCTACTCTCACAAATATTATAGGTCAGTGATGTTGTTACTAAGAATTTCCACTAATTATAAGAGATATTTCTATGAGTTTTACTGACAAAAGAAATCTAGAAATAGATGGTAATCATATAAATGACATAAAATCATCTTTATCAAATAGGGTGTACACCAAAGTTATGGGACTACAAACATCTAAATGGATGTGGGATAAGCTCAAAAATATATATGAAGGGAACATCAAAATTCAAGAAGAAAATTTTCATATTTTTAGGTTATAATTTGATCACATTATAATGTTTAAGGATGAAACAATTTATAAATACTTCACTATCTGAAGTTTTGGTGATAAAATTGATAACTCTACAATTGTTAAAAGGTTGATGAGAAAAAAATGAAATTAATTTGTAAAGACCCGGATTTTCCATGTAATTGTTTTATTATATAGAACTATTCTGAGGCTGCAAAATCTGATGGCATTTGATTCCGATGACCGGTGAGGATGGAATGGAATTTTTAAAATTTCTTAAGGTATGTTGAGTAAACGTGCGAGCAGGAAATCCTAACTTTTGAACCGGTGCTCGGAATTGAAATCTGAGGGAACCGTAGAACTCGCAGCGTCGGGATTCGCTTAAGGGAGCCTTAACCTCGACCATAGTGGGTTGAGAGAGGAAGTTTGTTTTTTATAGTTTTTGTGGAGGATTAATAAAATAAATCTAATTTATTTTAAATATCTTCCACCTCTCTTTTTGTTGGCAGGGACCACAAGGGGTGTTTGGGCATTTAATGCAGGACATTAAATGCCCGGTTACACAAAATGTGTAACCACCCTACATGCAATTAAGCAGGTTCATTAATTGAACCAATTTATGAATATATCTTAATTATGTGTTGTAAATATAACTCCCCTCTTCTCTTTTTTTTAATTCGTTGGAAAAGGAGTGGTGTTTTTGGAGAGGAGGATTTTGGAGGAGCCTCTTGACGAAGAACAGATCCATCAAGCAAGAATTGAAATTCGTCCTTTGATCTGCATCGTTAGAGGCTTGCTTTCGGATCGACGAACACTAACCCATCTTCAAATGCAGGACGCTCTGCAAAGACTCATGAGGTAGGGTTTTGTCTTGTATAAATTTCAAGAGTTGTTGAATCAATTATATTCTCCTTTTTTAAGATGATAACGCGGAGGGCGCGGTCCAAACGAACAAGGCTCGGTCCCTCCACCTCTTGTTTTATCGTTGCGTTCTACGCGGGTGAATTTTTGGGTTGGACAGAACCCAAATCTGAGGGTCAAGCGGCGAAGGAGACAACCCGGGAAGCCCGTAGTTGCGAACGTATGAAAAAAAGAACCACTAGAGCTCACACGGTGGCCCGCGGAAGACCGTTGGCACGACAACACCGACGACCAGCACCGGTAGGCAATGGTGGTGGTTAGAACCGGCCGACCACAGTGGCGGTGGTGCTTCATCGCACACCGCAGGAGGAGGCCACAACGGTCAGTAGGAGGCTAGCATCGGCTGGCTGCCGAGATGGTTGCGGCGTGCCGTCGCGCGCCGCAGGAGGAGGAGACCCCGGCTTTTCAGCCATGAAGGTTGATCAGGGTGCCCGGAACTGGCCGGCCACGGAGGTGGAGTGACGTGCCATCGCGCGCCGCTGAAGGTGGTCGCGTCTTGAAACTACGGCGGAGGTAAGGACCCGCTCCCTGCGGGTCCCACAGGCAACCAGGCGGCGCCATATGGCACCACGGCTCCAAATCCCAAAAACCTTATCCGTTCAGGAAAATGGGGGAGGTTTCCCCTCGTACCAGCTAGGGTAGGCCCCGCGCCCTCCTAGGGGCTAGGCTGCACCCTCCTGCGCTCAGGGTTGCGCCCTTCTACAGGCTGGGCCGCGCCCCCCTGCGGGTCAGGTCATCCCCCCTACGGGCCAGGTCGTGCCCCCTGTGGGCCCGGTCTTTCCCGCCATGGCCCCGTCCAACCGGGTTGGCCCTGGCCGGTTATGGCCAGGATGGGTCAGACCCGGGATGGGTCAGACCCGGGCCGGGTCGGGTCTACCCAAACCCATCCAGGTCCAGTTTCGCTTAAAATGCCATAAATTTAAATTCAAACATCGGTTTGACAACCCGTCTCTGGCGCTGGGATCCTTGGAGCGATATGGTCCTTTTGGAATACTCCACTCAAATTTTGGAGAAAGTTGGAGTATGGTCGGGTTGGATCGAACTCAAATCCAATCAGGCCCTCGGTACTAAAATGCTTATAACTCACAGGTCGAGTGTCCGATTGATGCACCGTCTATCACGTTGTAACCCTTACGACATGGAGGTCCTTTGGGTTACTCTTTTGTGGAGTTTAGTGGTGGTCAAGGTATGACTGATATCTCAAGGAGCAGATTCTACGGAACTCGAGCACACCGGGTGCGGGGAATCCTGTGATTGGCTATCTTTGAAGTAGTGACCCTATGTGGATCAGCGTCATAGAACCTCTATGTGGATCAGCATAATAGAGACCTTGCGTGGATCAAAATCGTAGCTACCTGACGAGGACCAGTTTTAGAGTGGCCCGTCGAGGATCAGCATCGAGCGACCCTGTGTGGGTCAACATTTGAGGGACTCTGTGTGGATTAGAATTCTAGCTACCCTATGTGGATCAGTATTCCAGCGACCCTATGTGGATTAGAATTCTAGTGACCCTGAGTGGATCAACAATAGCATGACCCAATGAGGACCAACCTTACAGTGGCTCGTCATGGAACAGCGAACGTCCAACAGTGGATCAAGAATAGAACAACTTCTTTGTGGAACTTCTAAATGGAATAAGATGATATATCTTAAGTCTAATCATCTATATTCCTGATCTCTAGGTTGTATACCTAGTGGGAGTTGATTATTGCTTCGTGCTTTGTGATTGAGGTCTTACTCTGTTTTTTTCCTTTTTGAAATTCTGGGAGACCTTCGGGGGTCTTGAGGTCCCTACTAAGAATTGTTATACTCGCCCCTGCATGGGTTTCGCCCGCACCTTGTTGTGTCTTGTGAAGACAATGGATAGATTTAACCGAGGTTTGGGAGCCAGGACAGGACAGTGCTCGGAGGTAGACACTTAGACCTGACGAACCACAGTGACGACCGACTGTGAGTATTACCTACCCTTCAGGTAGGAACCCTAGTAGATGATTCTGGGAGCTGTTTTTCTGTTGTAGTTGTATTTTTTAGTTGGTTTTTTATTCCGTCCCCCCTTTACTTATAGTACACACCCCCTTTTTACTATACAGATTTTCTTCGTAGTTTGCATCCTATTGTATTCTTGGACTGTGTGTTTGGAGGTTTAAAGGCAATGCCTTTCTGTTTTTCAAGGATATATCTTTCGGTGCTAGTTGCCAACCCCTAGCCTTTGGAATATGGGCTTGGGGTAGTCATGGCACGGGCCCCCGGGGGACGGGTCATGACAAAGTGGTATCAGAGGACTCAGTTCTACCAAATAACTAGGACTCTGATCTTTTCATGGGAAATAGTATTAAGTGTTATGAGTGTGGTTTTCAGTTTGGGGAATCCAGTGTTGGTACAGCGGTTGATGCATCCATACAATAGGATCCTAAATTATGAATTCTGAATTAGTACACGAAAACACTAATTGCATGTGTTTTGGAATTTTTTTCCTTTTGATCACTTTTGAGTTAGCTCACTGGGTATAACTTATTGATCGTGGCGCGTCTGATTTCTTTCAGGATGCCTCCACGTTGATAGCCATCCAGGGTTCCATTAAGAGTTTGCGATGACGGCCCACCGAGCAATGAGGCTTCAGTGCAGGGCCCTCTTATGGTGATAGTACCATCGAGTGGTGTACCAGCAGCACCACTACCCATTGCGAAGCCATTTCCACCAGCCCCACCAGTAGATGGTGCATGCCGACTGAGCACATTGCACGAGTTTCAGCAATAGAGGCCTCAGAGGTTCTGTGGCGAGACGGATCTGCAGGCAGCTAAGGACTGGCTGGAGGCTGTGGCCAGAGTTTTTCACCAGGTAGGGACACCATCCGACCAGATAGTGATCCTAGATTTTAGTATTTTCCAGGGAGTAGCAGGGAGATGGTGGAGCCTGACGCTCCAAATTCACGGCAAGGCGACCCTCACCTGGGAAAATTTTGAGGGCCTCTTCAGGGAAGAGTTTGTACCAGCGACTCTACGCTCTATGCGTATATAGGAGCTGCTGCACTTATAGTAGGAAAGCTTGGTCGTGGCCCAGTACTCGGTGAGGTTCACCGACCTCTCACGCTACTCTACCGACATGGTGCAGGACCATTATTCCAGGACCGGACCTTCAAGTAGGGACTCCGATAGGATATCAGAGCTTCTATGGTATCTCTCAGAATCCTGATTCATGCTGGAGTTATAGAGAGAGCACTCTTGGTGGAGAGCTTCCTTGCTGAGCAGACACCGACAGAGAGACCCACCACCGGGTGATACGTAAGAGAGTCATTTCTGTCTGGTAATAGGTAGATGACACAGAGGTCTAAGCAGACCAGAACTTCTGGTGGATGACCTTGAGACATAGGGTCGGAGGTGTGGGGCTCATGCGGTAGAGTAGGCCAGAATAGGAGCAGACTGTGCTTCACATGCGGTGGGTAGGGTCACATGGCTCGCGACTGCCCGACCAGCCGCACTGACGACCAGCAGACGGTCTATGGACCGTTGAGGAAGAGCCAGATATTTGAGTGGGGAGATCTGCACGCAGCAGGCGGATGTGGCAGAGGAGCTGGCTGGGCAGCAGGCAGTGGGTGATGATTCAAGGTTCTACCACCACCACTTCCAAGTGGTCCACCCTAACCATAGGGAGTGGGTGGATAGGGAAGAGATATTCTCTAAGCAGCTGAGTCCTACGAACATGGTGCTCTAGAGATGATTCAAGGTATGATCTATGTCTAATCCACCTTAGCTGCAGTACTTATAGACATAGGTTTCATTCACTCTTCCATTACCATGACCCTCATTTGGAGCTCAGAGATTCTGGTGGAGCCATTGGCTCGATCCTTATGTCTAGAGACTCCTACGTGAGGTGATTCGATGATTACACACTGGTGCCGGTAGTGTGAGATTACTCTAGAAGGTCAGATCTTCGACTGGGATCTTCTAGTAGTGGCGTCGAGGCCTTAGGACGTCATCTTGGGTATGGACTGGTTATCTACAGTCCATGCGCAGATTGAATGCATTAGGCGTAAAGTGCGGTGTGTTCACGAGGATGGGACTAGTTTTTCCTTCACCGGTGAGAAGGGAACCTTTTCAGCACATGATGGACTTACCCGGAGGGGGGTGCAGCTGATGACACATTATTTGGCTAGCCTTACCCTTGGAGAAGTTGATGTTGAGAGTCCGAACTATCCTGTAGTGGTGGACCAATATGCTGATGTCTTCCTTGATGATGTTCTGGGACTACCTCCCCACAAAAAGGTGGACTTCTACATCGACCTGTACCCCGGGACGACACTGATATCTATACCAGCATATCAGATGGATCTCATGAAGCTTTGTGAGTTACGATTATAGCTGGAGGACTTGCAGAGGAATGGGTTCATAAGGCCCAGTGTTTCTCCATGGGTAGCCCCGATTTTGTTCGCCAAGAAGGCAGATGGGAGTTTGAGGCTCTGTGTGGAATATCGGCGGCTGAACTAGGTGATCATCAAGAACAAGTATCAACTTCTGAGTATTGATGATCTATTCGATCATCTGAAGGGAGATCATTGGTTTTCAAAGATAGGTCTCAGATCAGGCTATCATCATCTCAGGGTACAAGACGAGGATGTGTAGAAGACGGCCTTTAGATGTCGGTATGACCACTATGAGTTCTTGGTTATGCCATTAGGCATGACCAATGCCCCTTCCATGTTCATGGGACTCATGAATAGGATCGTCCATCCATACCTAGATTACTTCGTGGAGGTTTTCATTGACGACATCTTGGGATACTCAGCAGCGGAGGAGGAGCATGCCTATCATCTACAGATAGTTCTGGATACACTCCGAGTGCACCAGCTTTTTGGTAAGCTCTCAAAGTTCCAATTTTGGATATAGGAAGTACACTTTCTAGGACATGTTATCTTGGAGGATGAAGTTGCAGTAGATCCGGAGAAGATAGAGGTTTTGCTTGCTTGGGAGCTACCCAAGAGTGTGACCGAGGTGCGAAGTTTCCTGGGGTTGGTTGGGTACTACCGGAGATTCGTACCTAACTTTTCCAGAGTTGTGGAACCCTTATTATCTTTGATAAAGAAGGGAAAACCCTTCATGTGGATGGAGAGATTCTAGTAGAGGTTTTAGGAGTTGAGGCAGAGATCGACGAGTGACCCCATCTTGAGGCTACTAGAAGAAGGCATTGGGTATGTAGTCTACTGTGATGCATCAGGGACCAGACTTGGATGTGCCCTGATGCAGGAGTGAGTAGTGATCACTTATGGTTCGCGATAGTTAATACAGCATGATCAGAACTACGCTACCCATGACCTGGAGTTAGCAGTAGTGGTCTTCACCTTGATGATGTGGAGACACTACTTGATGGTGGAATGTTTTATATTCTACTCTGATCACAAGAGTCTCAGGTATATCTTCTCACAGAAGGACCTAAACTTGAGACAGCAGTGATAGATAGAGATCCTCCAGGACTATGACTTTGAGATAGTCTATACTCCTAGGAAGGGGAAGGTCGTAGCAGATGCACTTAGCAAGAGGTTTAGTCTATAGTTTTTGAGTGAGGTAACAAAGCAACTATCTGCATTGGAGATATCTTTCATGGATAGAGATGGAGCAGCTTACCTCCATTCTATGACAATAACACCCCCACTCCTTCAGCGAGTCAAGGACCCGCATCTTGGGGCATTGACTACAAGGTTTGACGTGCTTAGATATCCTTAGGATAGGCACCTGATAGATTTTCTAAAGGTGGGGAGCACGTCATCCTCTTGAGAGGACGCACCGTGGTATCAGCGGCACTACGAGATAAGGTGTTGATGGGGTTTTATACATCCCCTATGGCAGTACATCCTAGTGTGGAGAAGATGTACCAGGACCTCTGGTGTCAGCACTGGTGGCTAGGGATGAAGAAAGCAGTGGCAGAGTTTGTTCCATGTTGCCTCACTTGTCAGCAACTGAATGTTGAGAATCATGTTCCAGTTGGCTTAGCGCAACCACTAGAGGTTTCAGAGTGGAAGTGGGATGGAATTTATATGGATTTCATGACAGGGCTACCATATACGTCTAGGGGCCATGATTCCATCTGGGTGATCATTGACTAACTCACCAAGTCATCCCACTTTCTGCCCATCTGAGAGCAGGTATCAGTAGAGGGCTTGGGATGCCTCTACGTATAGGAGATTGTACGACTTCATGGGGTGCCATCAGTGATCGTCTCTAGTCATGACACGCGTTTTACATTCCGATTGTGGAAGGGATTGTAGGAGGTGTTCGGGACTCTGTTACATTTGAGCACTGCCTTTCATCCTCAGACGGATGGTCAGACGGAGCGGACCATACAGACACTCAAGGACATGCTTAATGCTTGTGTCCTAGATTTTGGCCGTAGTTGGGAGGATCACTTTCTCTTGGTGGAGTTTTCATACAACAACAGATATCACTCCACCATTGGTAAGGCACCGTTTGAGGCCTTGTATAGTCGACCATGCAGATCACCTCTATGCTGGACAGACCCAGGGGAGTCATCACCTATGGGTCCAGAGTTGGTACGGGCTACCACTGAGATGGTTCAGATCATCCAAGAGCAGATGAAGACTGCACAGAAAAGGCATAAGTCTTATGCTAATAGAAGATGGAGACCCTTGGATTTCGAGGAGGGATACCATGTCTTCCTACGGGTCTCGCCTCAATGAGGTTTGCAGAGATTTGGTCAGGGTGGAAAGCTATCTCTGAGGTTCATCGGACCCTTTCAGGTTCTCATCAGAGTTGGCGAGGTTGCGTATCGCCTAGCTCTTCCCCCATAAATGCATCAAGTGCATGACGCTTTCCACGTGTCGTAGATGAGGAAGTACATGCATGATCCATCACACGTTATCGACTAGGGCGAGCTAGACATTGATGATGGGGAGACGTTTAGGGCGGTTCCAGTAGAGACTGAGGATCGATAGGAGTGGGTCCTTCATGGATGATTGATACCTCTGATGCACGTTTTCTAGAAGCACGGGAACCTCCAGGAGAGAACATGGGAGAGGAGGATCAAATTCTTGCACAATACCCCCACTTGTTTCCTTAGTCTATATTATGGATTTAGAGGATGAAAATCCCTAAGGTGGGGAGAATTTAAAGACTTGGATTTTCCAGGAAATTTTCTTTTATTATATGGAACTATTTTGAGGCTGAAAAATATAACGGCGTTTTATTCTGATGACTGGTGTGCCTAGAATGGAATTTTTAAACTTTCTTAAGATATGTTTAGTAAACATGCGAGCAAGAAATCCTAACTTTTGAACTAGTGCTTGGAATTGAAATCTGAGGGCACCGTTGAACTCGCAGCGTCAGGATTCGCTTAAGGGAGCCTTAACCTCGACCATAGTGGGTTGAGAGTAGAATTTGGTTTTTGAGGTTTTCATGGAGGATTAATAAAATAAATTTAATTTATTTTAAATATCTTCCACCTCTATTTTTGGTGGAGGGGGCCACAAGGGGTGTTTGGGTATTTAATGATGGACATTAAATGCCCGGTAATACAAAATGTGTAACCACCATACATGCAATTAAGGAGGTTCATTAATTTCACCAATTAATGAATCTCTCTTAATTATGTTTTGTAAAGATAACTCTCATCTTCTCTTTTTTTTTGAATTTGTTGGTAAAGGATTGGTGTTTTTGGTGAGGAGGATTTTGGAGGAGCCTCTTGACAAAGAACAGATCCATCAACCAAGAACCGAAGTTTGTCATTTGAGCGGCATCATTGGAGGCTTGCTTCGGGATCGACGAACAATGACCCATATTCAAACACAAGATTCTCTCTAAAGACTCGTGAGGTAGGGTTTTGTCTTGTTTAAATTTCAATAGTTTTTTAATCAATTATCTTCTCCATTATTAAGATGCTAACGTGGAGGGAGCAGGACAAATGAACAAGGCTCGGTCACTCTGCCTCTTGTTTTATCATTGCATTCTACGTTGGTGAGTTTTTGGGTTGGACGGAACAAGAATATGAGGGTCAAGAAGCGAAGGAGACGACTCAGGAAGCTCATAGGTGCAAACAGATGAAAAAAAGAACCACCGTAGCTCAACTGGTGGCCCACGGAATACTGCCGGAGCGGCACCAGCGAGGTGGCACCAGCAACCCATGCTGGCAGGTGATGGCGGCGGCACAGGCGACCCATGCCGGCGTGGTGGAACTATCATGCACCGCAGGAGGAGGCTGCAGCACTAGGTCGCGGCGGTCAGCAGGCAGCCGACACCGGCCGGCCGCGGAGATGGTGGTGTCCTGTTATCACGCACTGTAGGAGGAGGAGGGCGCAACTTTTCAACCGCAGCAGTTGAGCATGGTGGCCAGCACCGGCTGATCACGGAGGCGCAGCGGCGCGTCGACGCGCGCCGCTGAAGGTGGTCGCGGCTCGAAGCCGCGGTGGAGGCAGGGACCCACTCCCTATGGGTCTCGTGCGTGACCAAGCGGCAGCGGATGGCACCGTCACTCTAAATCCCGAACGGATTAGTCATTCAAGATAAAGGGGGAATGTTTCCCCCCGTTCCAGTTAGGGAAGGGCCAGTTCCCTCCTACGGACTAGGTTGTGCCATTCTGCGGGTCAGGTCGCACACCCCTATGGGTCGGGTCGTGACCCACTGCGTTCAGGACCACGACCCATGGCTTCGAGCCCGCCGCAGCCCCAAGCCCAGGACGGCTCGGTCTGGGCTGAGTCGGGTCGACCTGAACCGGGTCGAGTCGGACTGAACCAGGTCGGGTCGGACTGGACCAAGACCCATCGAGGCCAAGTTTCGCTTAAAATGTCATAACATGAAATCTAGATGTCCATTTGAAGAACTTTCTACGGCGCTTGAATCCTTGGAGCGAGATGGTCCTTTTGGTATACTTCACTTGAATTTTGGAGAAAGTTTGAGAATAGCCGAGTTGGATCGAACCCAAATCCAACTGGGCCCTCAGTACTAAAACGCTTATAACTCACAGACTGGGCATCCGATTGATGCGTCGTCTGTTGCATTGGAACCCTTACGACATGTCGGTCCTTTGGGTTACTTCTTTGTGGAGTTTAGTGTCAGTTGAGGTACGACCAATATCTCAAGGATCATATTCTATGGAACTCAAGCACACCGGGTGCGGTGAATATTGTGACTTTCTGTCTTTGAAGTTGTGACCCTATGTGGATCTGCATCGTAGCTACCCGAAGAGGACCCGTTTTAGAGCGGTCCATCGAGGATTAGAATTGATAAACCTTGTGTGGATCAGCATTCGAGCGACCCTATGTGGACCATAATTCTAGAGACCTTGTGTGGATCAACATTCTAGCAACCCTGTGTGGATCAGTATTCTAGCGACCCTGAGTGGATCAGCAGTTGTGTGACTCGGTGAGGACCAGCCTTACACTGGACCATCGTGGAACAGTGACTTACGTCCAAGAGTGGATCGAGAATAGAACAACTTCTTTGTGTAACTTCTAAATGGAATAAGATGATATAGATTAAGACTAATCATCTATATTCCTGATCTCTGGGTTGTATACCAGGTGTGAGACGACTATTGCTTCGTGCTTTGTGATTGAGGTCTTTCTTTGTGGTTTTTCATTTGTGGAACTCTCAAAGACCTTCGGGGGTCTCGAGGTCCCTAATGATTATTGTTATACACACCCTTGCACGGGCATTGCCCGCACCTTGTTGTGTCTTGTGCAGATGAAGTACAACTTTGACCATGGTTTGGGATCCAGGACTAGATGGTTCTCAGAGGTAGACCCTTAGATGTGACGAGCCGCAGTGATGACAGATCGTGATTTGCACCTACCCTTCAGGTAGGAACCCTGGCAGATGATTCTGGTAGCTGTTTTTCTGTTGTAGTTGTACTTTTAAATTGGGCTTGTATTCTAGCCCCCCTTTAAAACACACCCCCTTTTTACTATACATATTTACTTTGTAGTTTTCATCTGGTTGTATTCTTGGACTATGTGTTTATAGGTTTAAAGTTAATGCCTTCCCGTTTTTCAGGGATATGCCTTTCAGTGTTAGTCGCAAACCCCTAGCCTATGGAAGGCGGGCTTGGGGTAGTCATGACACAGGCCCCTGGGGGACGGTCATGACATAATTTAATCTAAATATTTTAGCCATATAGTTAAAGGAAGACCTTTCACATGATAATTTACATAAAACCCTTTTTAATTTTGAAATGAGAAAATATAAAATTATTAAGAAATAGAATAAACAAGAAATTTATTTGAGATCAGCACTTTGGCCATCGATCTGGGTGTTTGGAGGTTGAGTATTGCATCTCTGGTTTTCTCGGATGGCGGTGTTGGGAGCTTGTTTTGTTTCGAGCTGATGAGGATGACATCGGGAGGGTTTGTCGAAAAAATGCTTGTTCTTGAGGTTCGGTGTGTGATCGTTTGAGGCTGGTTTTTGATTGAAACTGGTGATGTTCTGTGTTGTTTGTTCATTTTGATTTTCTCTTTTGGATGATTTCTGGGTTTCTAGTGACGTTCTTCCTCTCGCAATCTTCTATGCAAGGGATTTTTGGATTTCACGGATGTTTCGTGTTGTTTTGTATCGATCTGGTGGTGGATTTTTACTCGCTGATTTCGGCCTGATTGTTCCTGGCCTCTTAGGGCTTGTTTCTTGGTCTGGTTTTTCTTCGGTGTTGTCAAAGGATGATGGTGAAACTTAGAAGTGCTCCGGTTGAAGTGGATGAATCATTTTTCTGTTCGTCGAGACAGGTCGTGGTTTGTGCATTAGGGTTTGTTCTCTGGTGGACAGGATGAAGGTGGTGGTATGACAGTGCTTCGGTGATATCGTCAGCAGATGGTTCTAGAGTCTTCCTATGGTGAACGGTGGTGCATGGTGATGGATCTCAGTTTTCTGGCGACGACACCTCCGACGATCTCACCGGCATCTGGCAGGGGTGATGTGCATTTTTCAATGCAGTGTGATGTTTCGACCTGCAGTGACAGTGATTCAGTGAAGGCGACGTGGGTTCGAGTCTCTAGGTGTGGCGCATGGCTTTTGAGGGATGCTTTTTGGTTTGAATTTGAAATTTGAAATCTGGTTTTGGGGACTGTTTGTACGGGTACCGGGAACCCATAAACCGGCTATTGAAAAAGGAAAAAAAATATTTCGGCCAGTAGTGTAGAAGAAGAAGAAATTAATCCCACAAGATTAAAATATTGAGATAAAAACTTAAAGTATTTCTCGAAATGAACATTGGTCTTAAGAAGGAAGTTGATAGGCTAGAGAAAGTTGAACATGAGTTTCATAGCAAGTAAAATAGGTAAATTGATGAGATCAAACTTATTATAGTGAAAGTGGTTAGTTAAGAAAGAGTTATAAAATAATTTCAGATGATGGATACTCAATAAGAATAATTTATAATGTTTGAATCAATGTGTCTTAAGGCTGAGAAGACCCTTTGAAAAATGTTTATTGACCATAAAAAATCTATCAATGTAAAGGTTGATTCATATAAAAATTATTATAAAAGTTTTATAGACTGTTAGGTAATTTTTTCACCTATTAAATTAGAAAAATTAAAACCTATAAATTCTAATAGTCTAGGATATATAAGAAATTATAAGAAAATTTAGGTTGAGAGAAACCCCTAGAGTAATTCTACTAATGTTGTGGAAGTGTATAGTTTCCAGTGTTGGGATACTAATATTGTACTATAATATTACATGTTCTTTAGGATTTTATGATCTCAGTACCCTCCATACTTTACTAATGATGTTTTTTCTAAGTATGCTCATAATGTTTTATCTTACTTATAATAATTTTGGCTGTTAATTTCATTAAGTATGCATTTTGGATGGTTTTTCTACAATTTACCTAAGTATAGAAAATTAATCTATATAAGGTTTTTATCTACATGTATAAAGAGATGTGTGTGCATTCAGATATGAAAATTACATATATTAAGGATTCACCTAAAAAATCTACAATGTCACAAAATTTCCAACATGAAAATTTCCTACATCAATTAGATCACCTGTTTAAGGAGTTGACGATGTAGATCAATCATCTATGTGAATTGATTACGTGGTAAAATTAGCTACATCATTCTAATCAACTACATCAGTTTTGGATACATGGGTAAAAATTCTATGTGTCTCATCTTGACTACATAATTCAAATCATCTATGTGGATTCAAAAGTGAGAATCTACTATGTTATAATCTGAAATCAACTACGTCATACTAAAAACTATATCTATTACTATTGAAGCATTTGAGTCAGCTTCAAATGAATCCATATGATCTTTAAATTCTAGACTATCTATTTATAGTTAAATCAATTATAATAACATCCAAGTAACGAGATTGGAGACAAGTACAAAGATAATTTAATTATTTTTACTATTGTTGAGGTATTTCAAAGGAAATAAGATGGATCATATTATCTATTCTACAGATCACATGCTTTGTAAATAAAATAGAGTTTTTTCATGAATTTATTTGCTCAATGATTTCTAGAATATAGAATAGATATTGTGTGAAAAAATAAGAGATATACAGGGAAGAAGAAAATCACATGTATGCTACTCTATTTTTTATGAAAAGAAAGAAAAATATGGTTAGTTTTCTATACATTTTTAACAACGTATGTCTATACTATCATTTAGAAGACTCTCCTTGAGATGAATTTATTTCTTATCATCTCTCCTAGAGATTTCTTCCCTCTTTCAGCTACATATTACAATTGTTTTCTTCACCTGTAAACACTCTATTTTCTTATCTTTTGTTGTAAAGGTTATTGGTAAAATAACCTAAAGGATATTTTTTTCAAGAAATATTGGAGCCTAGTTGAAAACTCATATTCTTTTTAAGCAGTATCAAATGATTTCAATAAATCCTGAAGTCTCTAGAAAAAGGATTGGTGGTCCCCAGAAAAAATACTAGTCTAGTGAATATCACCAAACACATAGAGAATAAGGTTCATAGAGTAGACTAGGGGACTTGTATTTCTTGAACCACTATAAATCCCAATGTCTGTTTATTTTCCATCTACTTTTATCTTCCACTATTAATTATAAAAAGTTAAGAAAAAAATTTATTCATTTATAAATAGCTTAGCTTTTATATAAATAAATTTTTTAAGGAATCAATTCACCCCCACCCTCTTAAGTATTTTTCAAGATTTTCCAGACAACAATTGGTATCAGAGGTTGTGATTATTGTGTTCTCAACTGTCAAAGGTTGAAAGTCTAAATTTTTTTAAAAATGAATTCTAGGGATGAAAAAAAGGTAAGTCTTTTTTAAGGGAACTCTATTTAAATGGTGAAAATTATAGTTATTGGAAGGCATATGTGATCATTAATTTGAAGAACCATGGATTAAAGGTTTATCTCAAAGCAGTGAAGTTATATGAAATTATAAAAACTCAACCAAAAACCTGGGATGCAAATACTAAAGCTATTTATGATATATATTCTAAATAATTTAATTCAATAATCTATTGAATATGTTTAGATAAGTTTAATAGAGTATCTCAATACCAAACATCCCAAAAAATGTGGACTTACATTTCAGTTGTTTAGGAAGCTATAGATAATATAATAGATCTTAGATATGATACAAGCAAAATTATGTTTTATACGTTCAGAATTATGGAAGGTGAGAGTATAAAAAATTTAAATGGAAAGATTATAAAGATTATAAATAGTATTATTCCTCTAGGAATGCCAATTACTGATCTAGATAAAGCCTTGAAAGTTCTAAGAGTTTTACCACCTAAGTGGAGTAGAATTTATGTTACTATTCAAAAATATAAAGAGGTTAATAACTTTAAAATAAAACATCTTATTGGTCCTCTAATGTATGAGGAAGAGATGGAAGATTAAGATGGTGAGAATAGGTTAGTTAATAAGGATAATGTTTCTTTAAATTATTGAATTCAAAAGATGAAAATAAATGCTAAGTAATTTAAATGGATGGGTCACTGGATGAAGATACTTCAAAAATTTCTATTTCAGATAGTGAGCTTGCTCAATTTGGAAGAAAATTAAAAATGTTTTACAATATTGGAAGCGGTTTAAAAAAAACCATCAAAAAGTATAATAAGTCTAATAGAAATTCAAAATAAGTGAGATTATATGAATAAAATACTATTGGATATATTAAACCAGATTTTCTATAGCTACAAGTCAATAAGAAGTTAGAGAAAATGTATTTCTAAAAAATTTGGTTATAAAAATAAATAAAATAAATCCATAAAGGAAACGTTGAGTGCTTCTGAGGATACAAGTGATGTTTTATCTCCATAATAAAAATATGTAAATTCTAATCATAAGGAAAACATATTCTTTATAGCATACTATAATGAGGTACATTCAAATTATTATTCTAAGCATGAAGTTGAATATGAAAATGAAAATTGATCTTATAAATAATTAAATGAATATTGTACAATGATGGAAACTAAATATGAGTTCTTAAAAAATAAAAACAAATTTCTTAAAAAGTTTAATATTGACATGGATAATGAAAAAGAGGACTTGAATAAACAAATTTTAGAATTAAAGAAAGATCTTGAAAGTTCCTTTGCATCATGTGTTGAACATGGTAGAAATATTAAACAACAAAAGTAAGTTAATGATTTTAAACATGATGTAAGTTTTTTTATAAAAGGATAACACTAATTAAAATATATCTTTAGAAATAATAAAAATCATAAAAATAAATTTTGAATATGAAGTCAAGGTGATAAGCGAAAATTTTATAAGAGATATTTATTCCTAGTTCAAAAAATAAGAACCTCTCTATAATTACTTATTTTCATTATGGAGAGTTATAACATTATGAAAAAAATTATGATTTGAAAAACCCTCAATTATTTTTCATTAAAAATGTTTTTATTTAAAATAATTTTCAATGTTTAGTGATGAAATTTCAAGAAATAACATACATATTTGGGTTCTTATATCTTTAGCTTCCAACATTCCTATACCCAAGAAAATATGGGTACCAAAAAGTTTATTGTTTGATTTTTTATATGAAAATAGGTCCAAAAACATAAATAATAAATGATATATGGAAAGTGGATGTTTAAGGAATATGAGTGGGTATTTCTCTAATTTCCACTCCATATCAAAAGTTAATTTAGGTTATGTCACTTTTGGTGAGTATTATAAAGGAAAAATTATGGGAGTTGGATCTATTAGTAATCTAAGATCAGTCCTCATAAATAAATTTCTTTATGCTGAGGGATTAAATAATAATATGATATGTTTCTCACAAATTTTTGATGATGGTTGTTTAATTTATTTTTCAAATAACGAATGTTCAATTTTTAAAGATAATATTCATAAATTTAAAGAACCTAGAACAGATAATGTCTATACTCTAGATTTTAATTATTTCATTAGATAAAAAGTGAACTATTTAAATACTAAAAGAGATAAATATTAGATATAGAATAGAATATTTGGAAATTTTAATTCTTTTTATTTGATAAAATTATTTAGAAAGAATTTAGTTTTTGATTTTCCTCAACATAAACTAAATAAAAAGAAGTTGTGTGACGCATTCCTAATTGGAAAGCAACACAAGTCATCTTCTAAACCAATTAAAGAGGTTTCTATATCTATACCTTTGTAATTAATTTATATTTTTTTGGTCCATCTAGAGTTTCAAGATTAAGGGTAAAATCCTATATTTATATTTTAGTTGATGATTTTTCTATATTTACTTGGGTTTTCTTTTTAATAGTTAAGAGAGAAGATAGTTTTGTTTTATAAGTTTTTGTAAACTTGTTTAGAAAGATAAAATTATAAAATTATTACTTTAAGAAGTAACTATGGAGGAAATTTTTAAAACCTTGTGTTAAATTCTTGTTATTCAAATCACGGTATCAAACACAATTTTTTTTGCCTCTAGTACACCTCAACTAAATTGTGTTGTTGAGAGTAAAATTAGGATATTGCATAAAATTGAAAGAATAATTTTGTGTGAATATAAATTTACTAACCATTTTTGGGATAAATCTATGAATACATCATGTTATGTCATAAACAGAGTTCTAATTTGACCTAATTTTAAGAAATAACCCTCTGATATATGGATTAATAAAAATACAAAATTTGGGTAGTTTAAGGTTTTTTGATGTAAGGTTTATATTTTAAACACCAAGAAAAATCTTGGTAAATTTTATCCAAAATTTAATGAAGGATTATTTCTTAGATATCATTTAACCTTCAAGGAATATTATGTTTTCAAAAAAAGGTAAAATATTTTTGGAGAATCAAACCATGTGAAATTTGATGAAAGTGATCTATTTGATCACAAAATAACTCAAATTGATGAATAAAGTGATTCTTTTGAAAACTTGTGATCTGGACCACTCTATCAAAGTAAAAAGGATGATGAATTGGAACTTAATTTTCAAGAAACAAATATTGAAAGTATGGATACTAGTGAACCTGAAAGTGTGCTTCCTATAAATCATATAACCCCTAAGAAACATCCCTTAGAAATAGTTATAGGAATATTAAATGAAATAATTAGGACTAGAAGGAGCATAGGAAATATCATTGAGTTTTTTTCCTTCTTATCATAGCTGGAACCTAAGTCTATAGAATAAGACCTTGAAGATGAGAGTTGCATTATAGAAATACAAGAGTAATTAAACCAATTCAAGAGGAATAGATTTTGAGGATTAGTTAATAAACCCTATGACTATCTTGTTATTGGAATAAAATGGGTTTTTAGGAATAAATAGGATGGTCTTGATGTGATCTCTAGGAATAATTTTAGGATAATAGCTAAAATTTGCAACCAAGAAGAAGTAATAGATTATGAGGATATCTTTTCACCTATAGAAAGATTAAAAGCCATTAAAATTCTCATATCTTATGCATCATAAATGAATTTCAAGTAATATTATATGGATATAAAATCTAGTTTTCTAAATATTCTTCTCATTAAGAAAGTCTATGTTGAACAATCTCCTAGTTTTGAAAATCCTAATTTTAAAAATTAAGTTGTTAAACTTACCAAATATCTTTATGTCCTTAAATAAGAACCAATAGACTGGTATGAAATTTTGAGTTATTTTATTTTATCAAATTGTTTTTAGAAGGTAAGGAAGATCCTACTTTTTTATCACAACTTCATCTTCATATTTTTTATAGATATATGTTAATGATGTTATATTTGGATCTAGAAATAAAAAATTGTGTAATGAATTTTCAAAACTCATGAAAAATGAATTTCAAATGAGAATAATGGATGAGTTAAATTATTTTCTAGGTTTTAATATTTATCAAAAAGACTTTGGGAATGTATTAAATCAAATAATATGTATACTAGACTTACTAAAAATATTTGGACTTTAATTTTCTAAATTATATATAAATATAATTAGTTCTAATGAAAATATTGACTTGGATAAAGTTGGGAAACTTGTATAAAATAATATTTACAAAGGATTAATTGGAATTTTATTTTATTTAACTGATAATAGACTAGAAATTATTATTTTTAGTATGTAATTTCCCTAGAATTTAGGAAAATCATAAAGAATCTCATTAAAAAGCTTCAAAAATAATTTTAAGGTGTTTTAAAAGAACAATTTATCTTTCTTTAATTTTTCTAAAGAACTTTTTATTTTAATTTAACTTTATATTTGGATGCTAACTTTGGTGGTTGTATAATAGATAGGAAGAGTACATCAGTAACCTTCCATTTTCTGGGGAAATCCTTGGTATCCTAATCTAGTTTGAAACCACACTTTGTTTCATTGTTTACTACTAAAGCAAAATATATTAACACTGGTAGTTTTTGTGAACTAGTGTTGTGTATAAAACACACCTTGATAGATTTTGGATTGAATTATAATAAAGTTTCAATTAAATTTGATAACACTAGTGATATCAATATTTCTAAAACTCTAATAATCCATTTGATAACAAAGCATATAGATTTAAGGAATTATTTCTTGAGAGATTATAATCAAAAAGGTGATAAAACTCTCGATTTTAACCCTACTAATAATCAGTTGGAAGATATTTTTACTATACCCCTTGTGTGTGAATGATTTTATTTCATTAAAATAGGATTGGGTTTTTTCAAATTTAAATGAGTTTAATTTATTTTATGTCATTAATATTAATTTGTTCTTTATATGTTAATATTATTAGGTGTTTCACATTTAGGAACTAAAATTTCTTTATTTAAAATTTTATTTTATTTTATTTATCTATTATTTATAATAGACCCTAAAACCCATTTGGATATGTAATAGTTTAGGGATATAGGTCTGTGACCAAAATAACATAACTTGACCCATTATCTATTTTCATACGTATCTTCTTCCCAAATCCAAATTGTATCCTTGAACCTCAAACCTTTCGGATCCCCTATCAACATTCAATTGACTCTATCAATTATAGGACATTCAAATCATGTTAATGAAGGAAGTTATATATCTTCTAAGAAATCACAAAGATGTGAGTCACAAAGAATAATTCCTAGGAAATACATTGATATGGAAGTGATGAAGTTGACTGAGATGTTTCTAAAGAAATTTATTCAGTTCCAAGGTTGGGATTTTGTGTTTGATGATAAGAAGTATGATTTTCTATTTGAGGAATGAGTTCATGAATTTATGAGTAATATATATTTTTAGTTCAATAAAACTAAGGATATAGTTTTGTAAAATTTTAATGGAAATATAGTGATGTTTTCATCAGTAAAAATGGTGGAGATGTTTTATTTTCCCCATAAGGGGGAGTATAGTTTCAGTCAAATTCTTATTGGAATAGGTTCAGTTGGGCATTTATATGCATTTACATTTTTTCTTGGCACCTATAATTTTGAAAATAATCCAATAAAATATTTTCCACTAGAATGGAAGGTGTTTTTATGTTCATACAGATTAGGATATCCTGGAGGGCTGGTGATATGGAGAATATTATTTTTTAGAATATGTATATGTTGTACATTCTGATAAATAACCTGATATTGAATATTCTAAGGTACATGATGCAATGTACGAATCATTATTGAAAATGAAAGGGAAAGCCTAATAAAAACCCTTGTGGAAGATTTATTTCCTTGATTTTCAAGGGAAATAAAGTGAATTTAAATGAAGGTGATGTAATAAAGTGTCACAGGAGTAACAATTTATCTGTTGTTTTGTTAAAGATAGTTGGTTATTACTAGAATTATAATTCAAGTTTCTTTAAGGAAGTAGGTCTTAATGTTATGGCTTAGGGGGATCCATCTCAGCCCTCGCTAACTACGGATGAAACACCCATCGAGATGGTATATTCTAGGGAAGTGGAAGAGTTATTACCTTCCAGAACTGAACCTTCAATGCTAAAATTAAGTCTTGTCATGGTTGAGTATATATATAGTCAATAAGTGGCTTCTTAGAGCCTGGTTTATGATTCTTATTAATAATTTAAACATATTAAGGAATGAGTTATTGAGATAACTAAATATGTTCCTAAGGAAAGGACTGTTCAATCAGTTCCTGAAATTTAGGATGTTCAAGGAAGGTTTGAGGATGAGGTAAAATATTAGACAGTGGATATAATTCTTTCTACATCACTTGATATTAAATAAAGGAGTGATGATGTGGTCATGGGATTTACTAAGAATTTCTATACACCTCCTACACTATCACCACCTCCATCAGATCATGAGAATGATCCCTCAAATAATAAGAGCTCAGATAGATCAGGAAATCCATCTTTTTATTCTATGTTAGTGGATGGTTTTTATAATCTATGGTCATATTATTATGATCTAAATGTGTATATTGTCTCTTGAAAAGATAATATATTAGAACTCAAAGATTCAACTGTTTCTAATACTTATTTTAATAGGCTGGTTGGGATGTTGGCTACTCAAACAAGAATTGTTTAGAGTATTCATATTAACTCTTAATTTCATCCATCTTCTACTTTATAATTATGTTTTAAGGAAATGGAAGAGATGAAATATTTGGTTAAATGATTGAAGTATTTTTTTCCTACATAGGATGAGTGCAGTGAGATTGGTACTTTAGTTAAATATTAGAGATATGTGTTTCATAATATTAATTTGGTGCATCTAAGTCTATCTCAGGAATTAATTAATAGATTTAAGTCTTTTAGGACTGAGATAAAGGAAGCCTTACACAATTTACTAAGTTTGATGATAATATTATTCTGATTTATAAATCAATTTCAACCTACTGTTGCTTCTGTTAATCCCTCAAAACTGTTTATAATTCCTAACTCTCAAAATGGATTTGATCAATTTTTGTTATAATTAAGTTCAATATCCACATAGATAAATTGTATTCATTGTGATCTAATTTCACAGGAAATATTTCTTGAGTTGAAGAAATATCTATTGGGTGAATTTCATAATAGTAAGGAATCTTTTAGGAAGATTAGTTTTGGAATTAATATGTTCTTTAATGACCATGTTGGTAATCTAAATAAATCTATTGGATTAATGGTAGAAGAAAACATGGGAGTCTCTAAGAAAATAAAATGTATAGTTTCATGCTCCATTGAACCAATTAATAAAAATAATCAAATTATTCATAAGTGACTAAGTGAAATATTTTCTATGGTAATGTATTTGTATTACAAGCAAGAACCAAGTTCAAAATCAAAAGAGGCTATAGAAGTACCATTTCTAGTTATAGGAAGGAAGTTGGTTGTTTACAAACCACTAAAGATAGTTCATTTTTTAGAATCAGTTTCACCTATTCCCATGGTGTCAGTTTGAGTTAAACCTAAGTGTCTTGTTGTATGTGATCAAGTTTTTAAAACTTCTTTCAGTGTTGTGAAATAGGTTATTCAGAGTTTGATAGAGCAAGTGAAGAGCATGTGCAAAAATTTTCAATCATAAAATGGTATAATGATTGATATGAAAAGTTCATTAGACCAAGTTTTGAAGAAAATTTTCCTGGACGTGTCATTAGATCTCACTACTTCAGACATTGATCATTTTATCAGAACTCAAAAACTCAGTGGCCCTTTAATTTTCACATCAGGCCAGCTTGAATCTTTTAAGGTGATTCTCAAGAGTGGTTTATCTTCAGTTTATTAGATGCACAAGCAAGCCTTTACCATTATTCTAGAATTATGTAATCCAAATATTATTCCTATAATTGATATGTGTGTTGAAACTTTGTTTTAATTGATTAGAAGGATAAATCTCAGTCTTAATCCCCCTGAATCTCATCACAGTTCCAGATAAAGGATTGAAGTAGTTTATTATCCATCATTTATCTATCAGAAAGAGAAATAAAGGTATTATAATACTTTAATTTCTGAGCATTCTCAAGGAGACCCCTATTCTTCTGGACCTTTCATGAAATCCCTTTTTTAGACTACTAGAACCTATGACTTTAGTCTAGGTTAAGTTCATCCATAAAAAATTCTTAAAGATCATGTTCGGGATTTTCATGTAAAATATTCTATTGGACCAGGAAGCGGAGATACTTCGATAGTGAAGAAGGAAACAACATCATTCCCTATTCTAACTTCAACTACCTATATAATAAAACATACTTTCAAGCCACCTCCATCCAAACCACCATCAACTTTTAAACCCATTCATAATAATGGGTCTTCTAGATAATCTATTGTATTTTTATTTTTTTATTATTTAATGGTTATATACATGTATGTGATGATGCATAATAATATCCTTCTTTATTTTTTATTGTGTTTCTCTTGGTGATTGTTTTTATTTGATGTTTAGTTTCTTTACTTTGTTTAATAAATTCTATTTTCCCATAATTCACTGTTCATTTTTAGCACTATAATCAAATGGTTTATTACTCTAAATGTGATACATTAAGTTTTTTTTCCTTCTATCTACCCTTACTTTTTAATGACATAAATGGGGGATAAGTTATATATGCTTTACACTGAGGCTAATCAAAGGGGGATATTTTTTATCTAACATGGAAGAAGTGTCAAATTAAGGGGTATAAATAAATTATGAGCCCTACATTTTAAAAAACAACCAATATAATATGTATATAAAGTTGTGAAAATCATGATTAAACCCTTTTTAAAAAATTGTGTTTAATTTAAAATGTGTTTTTTGATCATTAAAAATGGGGAGATTATTGGGATATTAATTCCATTCCAACATATCCTGTGTACTTTAGGTTTTGATGATATCAAATACCCTTCATACTATACTAATGTTATTTTATTAATTATGTTCATTATATTTTATCCTACTTCAAAGTATTTTAGCTGTTAATTTCATTAGTATGCATTCTATACATTTTTGTTGTAATTTTTCTAAGTCTAAAAAAATAGGCTACATAAAGTTATTGGCTATATGGAGAAATTGATACATGATCATTTGGTTATGAAAATCAATTATGTGAAGGATTCCCCTATGTAAATTTTCTACATCATTGAAGTACCTACGTGAAAATTTCCTAAGTCAATTAGATCACCGATGTAAGGATTCAGTTGTGTAGATAAATAGTCTTCGTGAATTAGTTACAATGTAAAATCGGCCACATTGTTCTAATAAATTATGTCATTTTTGGTTATGTGAGAAAAAATCCTACATGACTCATCTTGGATACACAATTCAAATCATATACATGGATTTAAAAGTGAGTGTATTCTATGTGATAATCTGCAAAAATATATGTGGATTAAAATGTGATATTTGGCTATGTGATAATATAAAATTGGTTATTTCATGTTGCAACCTATATTTATTAACATTGAAAATCTTGAGTGAACTTTTAATAAAGATTTGTGATATTTAGATGATGGTTTATCTCTTTATAGTTAAATAGATTATAAGAGGAGCCAAGTATCAAGATAGGAGAAAAGTGTAAGGATAATTTATTTGTTTTTACTATTGAAGAGGCACTTTAAAGAACATTATGTGTCTCAGATATTAGATTATACATCTCATGTGTTGGGAAAATAAATGAGATTTTCTTTATGAATTTTGTTGTTGTGTGTTTTCTATAATATATAAGAGATCTTGTGTAAAAAATAAGAGATATATAGAGAATAATATAAGTGCATGTACGTTGCTATGTTTTTCATGAAAACAAAGAATAAGAAGCTTAATTTTCTAAAACACTTCAACAAAATATATATGTGATTTCATTTAGAAGACTCTTCTGATCTACATTCCTTTCTTATCATATCTCCTAGATATGTATTCCCTCTATTAGTTGTATCTTACAACTACATGTTGCACCTATAAGCACACTTTTTTACTATCTTTTTTGGTAAAGGTTCCCAGTAAAAGAACATAAAGTTTGTTGTTTCTAAAGCCTTGCTGGATCCTGATTTAAAGCTCATTTGATTTTTTAACAAGTATTAATTACTTTCAATAATTCATGTAGTGCCTGAAAAAAGGATTGGAATTCCCTAAAAAAAGGACCAGTCTAGTGAAAATCACCAAACTTTTGGAGAAGAGGGTTAGTGGAGTGGAATAGGGAGGTTTTATTCCTTAAACCACTATAAATATTTATCTCTATTTATTTTCCATATACTTTTCTTTTCTGCTGCTACATGTGATAAGGAAAGAACATAAAGTTATTCATTACTAAAGAGGGTGGTTTCTATTTAAATAAAATATTTAAGGACACAATACACCCCCATCCCCTCTTGAGTCTTTTTCAATCCTTATAGACTAACATCTAGAAGAAGTATGGTTCTTCTAAACATATGAAAAATAAGAATGATTTTGTATAAAAATAGAAACCAAATTTTACAAGATAGACTTAGAAGTTTTATAGAAGATCTAACTTATGGGGTTACAGTTGGTGTTGTGGAACCTATTTATATAAAAAAATTCTGGGATAACATTTCATGCCATTATAATCAAAGAAATAAAAAATCTCTGGGGATATACTCAGATAAAATAAGTGATACACCTATGAGGATAAAAACAAAAAATGAGAACTCATATGTGAAAACTGTTAAAAAAACAAGTTTTAAGTGAATGGGGAGATTTATAGAAGGTTTTACATGCAAGGTCACTATGATGAGGAGTGTTTTCCCATGATTCTAGGTTAAAAATATCAAAATTATAATGGTGATAAGATTAAATAGGTAAGAAATGCTGAAAATAATCTATTATTAAGGTATCTTTGAATACTATTTAGATTATTAGACCCTATATTCTTAATAATGGTTTCTCATCACATATTTTGGGAGATAAAAAACTCTTAAAAAATATTATGGAGCATGATGGGGAAGCTGTGGCTTTTGGGAATGGAAATTCACTAAATTTTAAGGGAATTATAAGTTCTAAAATTGATCCACACAAACTAAAATTTCAAATCATTATGTTTTTTATGGAGATAAGTATAACCTATTAAGTGTTACCTATTTATGTGATGAGGGTAATAAGAAAATATTTAATAAAACTCATCCCCTTGTTAAAATAATTTAATATGTAAAAAACATTTCTCAAGGAAAAATAACTAGTGGGAATATTTTTTAGATTATTGATCTAAGAAATTCTTGATATCTTAGTTCTAGATAAGGTACCAGTATAGAAGACATTTCCATATTAGTAAAAATAATTTGAGTAAGATTTATAAAGAAAATGTTGTGATGGAATTACCCCAGTTGATCTGAGAAATAGATCATGGTTTTCAAAACCTTTTAAAATTGTAAAATGGTCCAAAGTAAGTACAATAGAATGGAGACACAACCAAAGAGGCCATTTAAATTAATTCACTTATATTTGTATAGACCTATGAGACAAAAATATTAAAAAGTTGTATTTTATTTTATCATTTTCATTGATGATTCCAAAATTATGACAATAGTGTTATTTTTAAAACATAATTCTATGGTAGTTTTATGTTCAAGATATATAGAAGAGTGTGGAAATAGAGAATGGAATTCACATTAAAAAATTGATAACTGATAATGGAAATGAGCACAATAGAAGTTATTTTGAATCATATATTGAAAATTATGGGATAAAACATCAATATAACACACCTTACTCACCATAAAAATAATGGGATTTATGAAGGAATAAATATAAGTATTGTGGAAAGGGGGAGAAAATTTCTTGATGAATTTGGAAGATTAAAATTATTTTGGAGGGAAGTAGTGTGTACTATTGTGCACATTAAAAGTTTATTCTTTTTTAGGCCAAATTCAAATCAGAATTCATATGAAATTTTTTATAAAAATAATCCTATAGTGAACTAAATTATATTATTTAGTATCCCTTTCATTATAAAAATAAAAGAATCAAGTCATGGGAAATTTGATAAGAATGTTGATGGAGGTGTCTTTCTTGGATACTTCTCTAATAGAAAAGGCTAAAGATGCTAAAATAAGATATTTAACAAGGTGGTCGACTATTATTATGTCAAAATCATTGAAAACTAACCCAAAAATCATGATATATATATATATATATATAAGTTTTTAAATAAGATAATGAAAATAATAGATTGAATTCTTGGAAGATCAATGGAAAGAACCCATATGTTGACCCCAATATTAGAGGTGTAAAATTTGATTAGATATTTTTTGAATATGAATTTTTGGATAGTGAAATATATAAATATAAAAATATAAATAAGTATGTAAATTTGTATAATATTATCGGAAATAAATCAGCACCAGTACAGGCCATAAGAAGGTTGTAGGTTGAAGATCAAATAGCCTTAATCTCACAAGTTTATCAATATTTAGTGGATGAAACCTTTAAATATAAAGAGTGGATTAAAGATATGAATGAGGAGATAAATAATATTTAGAATTATATTATTTGGGACCTTGTTCCAAGACTTGTAGAAAAAATGTTATTGGAACCAAGTGGGTATTTAAAAATAAATTAAATAATCAAATTAGAGTTATCAAGAACAAGGACAGACGTGTGAAAAGGGTAATATTTAGTTAAATGGGTTGATTTTGAAAAGAAATATTCTATAGTTTCAATATTGGAAGTGTAATGAACCATATGTATATGTGGTCATAAATTTACAAGGGAATTTTTAAGTTTTCATTTACTAGACGACTTGTCTTGAGAACCATAATTATTTTAAGGATAATAAAGGCTTGGAACCATCCAAATGGTGTTTTTAGTCTTTGAACAATTATTTGAGGTGGTTGAGGATGAATCTAGAGGGATCAGGAGGAGATGGGGGCCTCAGAAAGCTACTGTAGTGTCACTGACCAGCCAGTATAGAGCCACTGGAAAGCTATTGATGTGTCCATTATTCTAGTGAGGGCAACTAGACATGCTATCTAGAAAATGGAGGTACAATGTCTAGTCGATGGTCCATGGGTGATTTTTAAAGTACATATAGCCAGATAATTTTACTAGGTCCACCCCCTTAATACTATAGTGACCCAAGCTTATCATGCGTAGATATTACATTATTTTATAGGAATATTCATTACATTACAAAAACACATTCCTGAGGATTGTAACAATTTAGTGTCTTTGGAAACTTAAAAACACACAAAAATATTCCATAGTTAAAGAACCTCATCTAAAATTATGATCTTAAAACCCAAAACCCTTCTTAGATATATTATATGTAATACATTTCTTCATAACCTAGGGAAAGGAAACATAAGAAATGGTGTTCTCAGATGCTCAGTAATGGTAAAAAAGGGAGATACATAAGCATATAATGAACATAAGGGTATGAGAACATGAGTTTAACATTTAAAAGAAATACCATGCATATAAAAGGTCATAATCTTGATTCATGGAATAAATAATGGTAGTTAATAATAATTTAATATTAATGGAATCAAAGAACATATGCCATGAGATCATAATATTGGCATAAAACATAGATTCCTGGCATACACATAAGCATTGAAAATCATTTCTATATTAGTCAAGGATCATTTACAAAGATATTAAGGTGGAATAAGTTTATTCCCCAAACCATCATAGTAGTAAATTTTCACTCCCAAGACCATCATATCAGAAAAAATCTGTTACTAAACCAGGTTCACTCCCCATTCCAGTCTGGTCTATATCATGAGATATACATCTTGACCCAATGCATTAGAGGTAGATATAGGTCATACCAATCATATAATGAAAATCATAAATATGTGTGCAATAACACCATAAAACATTCAACATATCACAACCCATTAAATGAAATGGGTTTCATAAACATTTTACTATATCATAAATTATGTAAAGGATATAGGTTTTATAATCATTTCATCATTTCATCATAGCATAACTTGTGGACAAAGAAGTGGGTTTCATAAGAATTTTATCATGGTATAACCCATGGAAGAGAAATTAATTTCATAAACATCATACTATAATAAATATAAACCATTCAAAAAAATAATAAGAATTATATCCTGAGATCAAATCTCTATTATGGGATAGGTAACATTAAAATATGTCATCTTAGATGTAAAATGATTTTGAGTGATCGTTTAAAACATTTCTGGATTAAAATATCCTTTCTACTTCGAAAAATAATTATAGAACATAAACCATTTTTAAAATATTTTTCCTTGAAAATAACTTTGAAAACTTATAATGGAATCTAGAAATAAAATAATGATCATGAAGATAGGAAGCATTGTTAATGTCATACACGTTAAAGAAAATATTCCTTTCCCATTTTTTGTAAAATCCAAACTAGAATTGTTTGGAAAAAGAAATGGATATTACTTTCAAAACAAATTTATAAATTCAAACATGGTTATAATTTATTTTAAAAATAATAGGATAATAATTATTATTATTTGAAAACATTTTTGAAAACATTTTTATAAAACATGGTTTTTAAAGAAAATAGATTTCCAATCGAAGCGATAAATAAATTTAGGTTTTCTCAAAAAGTATTTTAAATTATTTTAAGTACCAAAGAGTGGGAAAATGGTACTATTACTTGAAAATATAATAAATAACATGATAATAAGAAAATTCATGAGTTTATTGAGATATTTATCATAATATTTTATCATCAGAAACATAATCATAAACAGTCCCTATAAATGATGAGATTGTAACATAAAATCATTACCACTTTGGTATCATTGAATCGTAAGAACATGATGGAATAAAATAAAATGGAACTTAAAATATCATGATAATAAATACATGAACATAATTATATGTAAAATGGGTTTTATATACACCTCTTGAAATAATATAGGTGCATAACATAACGTACGTCTCAAAAAAGGAAAATTGATACAAAAATATCTTACCATAAGTCTTGACTTCCATCGCACATGTTCAACCCTCCTATATAATAAATATAAGTTTATTATATCTAAATTATTGAATAATATTTATATATATCATACCATTTATTATTTCTTATGACCTTTTATTACTCATTTATTCATAATTCCATGTTAAAGTTAAGTTTTAGGTAATAATCGCTTTGTTTTTCATATATGTTTTGATTTGTTTTTTTTTTTGTACTATTACTTTGATCATGATTTCATCATATATTAAATGTTAAAATTGATATAAATATCATATATATTTATTATATATGTATTTATAGTAATCTATAAAATGTATATATAAACAATGAAATACACCATTCGTGGAGACGGCAGGTCGTACGAACTCATAAACGTTGATTCTATTTTCTCGACGTATTTAAAGAAAGAAAGGTAAATGATATATTATAATTACAGAATAATTTTTATGTAATATATTTTAAATATTATCATTAAATCCATCATTATTACCTTCTATGTAAAGTGTGAATGAATCACATCACTTCGTAAGCCGATATTCTGCCATACACACGAGCAACATTATCATATTCTAAAAAAATGTAGTGTTATGTGTGACATAATGACTCAAAAATTATAATAATATCATATATATTACATATAATCAATAAATCCATCATTATTTCCATCCATTATAGGTGGTAATGGAAAAATTAATGACATTGGTTCGCAAGGCAGTAGTCTGTCATACACACAAACGATGATTTTCTAACCCATTTGATGGAAGTGGATATGATTGTAGGTCATTAAATTGACATTAAAAAATTATATTATATGTAATATGATGATGTTATTATATCATAATTTTGTAATAATAATTAAATGAGGTGGATAAATAAATATTATAAAAAGACTTGTTGATGAAAGTTGACTCTTCTTCTAGTATCCTCCTTTGGTTTTCCCCAAAATCATTACTATAATGGATTTATGTACAAAATAAGGCTTATAAAATGGGTGGAGGGAAGTTGTGAAGTGATTTTTGTCAGTATAGGATGAACCAAAAGGGTCTTATGTTGTGAATAATGGAGAGAGGGGGTGACCTTTTATAAGTGATGTGAGTGGCATACTTTTAATTTTTTGAAAGAAAGAATTCTATCCTTTTTTTACGTCAAAAGGCTCCAATAATGGACCATTATCAAGACTAGGAGATATAAGGTCAGAATATAGTTAGAAAATGTGTGTTTCATAAGCTTTGGGTTATTTTTAACCCATATCCTTTAAGTTTAACCCTCAATAAAACCATTATTACCTTAACCGTGCTAAATAATTTTTACTGTTTTTACTATTCATTTTGGTCAAATTTTAAATTGAACTTATTTGATAATATGAATTGTTTAGAATCAAATTTTGGAATCAAATTTTCTAAATTCCATTTATAAAAGTGAAATATTTTAATTTAAAATTAATCCTAGAGGCGTGATGAGAAAATATGTTTTTAAAGAGAAAATGTTTGAAAATAAAAAATTGTTTAAATTGACATAATTTGGATTAATAGATATATAATTGAACTAATTTTACTTTAAAATCAATTTAAAATTCAATTTAATATTATAAATAATTTAAATGAAAAGATATTTTTTAATTAAAATTCAGTATTTTTCACTATTCATCAATAAATGAAACTTTTTAGAGAAATACCAAAATTTCACCCTAATATAATTCTAGAATTATGATTTAAAAAAGCTATTTTATCAAATTACTCTTATTAAAGTTTCAAAAAATTATTATTTTTTACAAAAATAAATAAAAAGAACAGTTTTTGGGAAAATATTATTTTCAAAACATATAAAGACTATATTGAAAAAATAAGTATTTTACTATCAATATATTTTATTTATATTAAACCACTATATATAATATTATAAAAGTATTTATTATTATTAATATCAGTAAGTTTAAAGTCTATCTTATAATGGTTATATATTAATAACTATATTAATAATATATCAAGGTTTTGTTAAAACTCAGTGTCATGTATAACAGAATCTAACCCAATGTTGCATGTTTTTTTATCTTAACTTGGTGTTGAATGTAACACAATCTATCAAAAAAATTAATTTATTCAAAAAATAATAATTAATAAAAACTCAGGTTGTTACATTCCACCCCCCTTAAAATGAATTTCAACCTCGAAATTCATCACTCTGATATAAACAAAAGTGGATACTTCTGCCTCAACATATCCTCAAGTTCCCACGTAGCTTATTCAAATTGGTGGTTTTGCCACAAAAATTTTACAAGGTGAGTGATCTTATTTTGTAGAAATTTATCTTTACGATCCAGAATTTGCATAAGTTTTTCCTCATAATAAAGATCTTTCTTGAGAGTTATAACCTATAAGTTTAGTAAATGTGAAGTTCCAGGTATGTACTTCCTCGAGAGAGAGACAAGGAACACATCTTGGACTTAAGAGAGGTGTGGTGGAAGTACTAAAAAATAATCTATAGTTCTGATATGATAAATAATTTTAAATAGACTAATATACCTAGGGCTCAGTTTTCCTTTATTTCTAAATATCATATCCTTATTTCGTGGAGAAATTATTAAAAAACCATATCACTAACTTCAAATTATAGATCATTCCATAAATTATCGGCATAAATTTTCTATCGAATCTGATTTACCTCGATGTGTTGTCGAATAGATCTAACCACCTATACCATTTCTTTATCTATCTTAGGTCCCAAAAGATTTATTTCTTCAACTTCATTCCATCATATCAGATCTCTACATTTCTTTCCATATAGTTCTTTATAAGGATCCATCTAAATTATTGATTGAAATCTATTTCTATAAGAAAACTAAACTAGAGGAAGGTGTTGGTACCAACCACCTTTCAAATACAAAGAACAAGATCTCAAAATATCCTCTAGGGTTTGAATTGTTATCTTAGATTGACCATATTTCTGAGGATGATATGTAGTGATAAAACTTAACTCCTTATCAAGAGATTACTGAAGACTTTTCCAAAAATTTGAGGTAAACTTCGAATCCCAATCAAACATAATGTAATGTGGTAATCCATGAAACCTTTATAATTAATATATATCTTGGCTAGTTAATCCATATAGAAGTATTCTCTAATAGTGATTAAGTGTGATGAATTAGTAAGGATATTGACTAAAACCCATATAACATTATTCTTGTTATATGTTTTAAGGAGTCCAATGATAAAATCCAAGGTGATTTTTTCCCATTTTCATTCTGGTATGGCTAATGGATGTAACATCCCTTTATAGTTTTTTCTTTTAACCTTAACTTTCCGACATATTAAACCCTGAAATACAAAATATACAATATCTCTCTTCATCTCACCCCACCAGAAATACTCTTTAAAAAATCCATACATCTTCGCACTTTCTGGAAAAATAGAGAATGAAGAACTATGAGCATCCTCTAACAACTCTTTATTCAAATCTGGTATAGAAAAAACACATACAAGATTCCTAAACATTATCATTCCATCATGATCAAGGTTAAACTCAAGAACATTTCTAAACTTCTTTTTCATCTATACATACTCCTACACCTCTTTAATATTCACTTGGATATATGGTTTAACATTCAATTCAGCAAGATACGATTTTCCCCCTTCCTTCCATATTTTCATATACATCCTTTAAAAACCTATAAATATTGGATCTTTTGTAATCCTTATCATGGTTAAGCTATCCTGATCCTTTTGACTCAAAGCATTTTCCACCTTGTTTGATTTACTGGGGTGGTAATGTATTAATAAATCGTAATCTATAATTATCTCTAACCATCTTCTTTGGTACATATTCAACTCCTTCTATGTGAATATATACTTTAAAATTTTATGATTGGTATATATATAACACTTTTATCCATAAGGATAATTCCTCCATATCATTAATGAAAACATTAATGCAACAAACTCCAAATCATGAGTTGAGTAATTTTTCTCATGAATATTCAATTTTCATGAGTTGTAAGCTATAAAAATTTCATCCATCATAAGAAAAAATCCCAATCCCTTATTGGATGCATCACTATAGATTAGAATCCCTTCTCCACTATAGGTTAATGTAACAATAGGTGTGATGACTAACCTTCACTTCAGTTACTTGAAATTTCCCTCACATATATCTATCTAGAGGAATTTGAATCCCTACCAAGTTAACTTGGTGAGTGGATTAGATATTCATGATAAATTATACACAAAACATCAAAAATATCTAAATATATTAAGAAAACTATGGATCTTAGTCACCATGGTTATTTTGGGACAATATTCAATAGCCTTCATCTTTTATGGATCAAATGATATACCCTATCACGAGATTATATAACCCAAAAATCAAATCTTTTATAGACAAAATTCAAACTTTTCATCTAGTTTCTCATTCCTTGTAGCCTTCAGTACAATTCTCAAGAGATCTTAATGTTCTTCCTTGATCTTTGAAAATATAAGAATATCATGTATAAAGAGTACCAAAAACTGGTCAAGGTAATCAATAAAGACTCTATTTATAAGGACCCGGCCTTAAAACATTACATAATCTTGAATTAAATGAATAATTCACATTGAGGATCTTTTCAGGTTTAGAGTTTTAGAGAATTAAGACATAACTATTACATCTCAATAATTACAAAGTAGACACATATACTCAGTTTCCATTTTTTTCACAAAATAAAAACTCTTGAACAAAATATTCATGTCTAGTTCCATGTTTTAGATAGCATGACATTTCCTTGATCCCATCCTTGACCCTATTCCACTTTATTTCCTATGAAAAACATTTCGAAAACTTGGGATGAGCATAAAAATCTCAGTAAGGGATACACAAAGAAAGAAAACATTAGATCATAAATATATACATAACATAAGCTTTTTAACATACCTCATGAAATCATAAGATTTTTGAAATACACATAGAAATCATAAGACATAAAAGTAACTTGAGTTATTCATAACATCCTTACGTAGGGAGTAACCCTCATGGTTAGGTTTGGAATACCCATCACAATATATTCCCTAAATCTCTTCCGAGAAACCTTAGCGTTTAACTCCTTCGTGTTACCCAATGCATTGGAGAGCTATCTCGGGATCACCTGCCCTTAGTTTATTATAGAACCACCCGACTTCATAAACAATGCCCAAAAACCATAACATAATCGTATCACATAAAACATGCATAAAGGAAACATAACATTTCAACAATTCAATCACAATATATCAATAAAACACATTGATATAATCCAAAAATTATCAAAACCATTTTCAATACCAAAATAAAAGAAAAGTAAAACATGGTATTTATTTTTATTTTAAAAAAATTTATGTCTTGTAGAGGAAGCCGAAACTCAAATAATGGTCACGGCAGCGGAGAAGTCGTTGTCGCTGCATACATAAGAAAAAAAACTTTCCTTTTTTATTTAGTAAAACATTTCATGTAAAAATATTCCTTTTGAATTAAATTAAAAGTCAAAAGGTTTTATTATAAAACTAATAAAATAAGGTCATATATACATTTAAGTATGCCTCAATGAAAGGAGATTGAGATGAAGTCCCTTACAAAGACAGTATCCTTAGATTAAGGACAAATCAATTACATAATTATGTGTTATAAATATAAATACACCCAATATAAGTGGATATTAAGTGTAAAAAAATTAGAGTTCATCCACACATATTCATAGTACAACATAATCAAGAAGTGTAGGTTTAACTCAATGAATTGAAAATGGGTTAAGAAGTTCCCTTACAGAAATTCGACAGCCTAACGGCTTCACATTAAAATTAAAAAAATCATTTGATGAGAGATAAAAAGGGTATCTCATAACTTGGACATAAAATTTACATCAATAAGGATATATAATAACATATCCCAACATTAAGAAGATGTAAATTAAAATACCTAACAAAAAAGAAGTCTTTTAAAAAGAGGAGGGTGAAAGGTTCCCTTACCGATTTGGGTAACTTTCGAAACATACACCCCATGAAAGAAGGACTATACAATGTTGATGTAAATACCCATAAATGAAAGTATATTACACAAATATTAGAATAATGGGCATTACATACACCACTCAAATGAGATAGTGACAAATATAGCATGAATCTCACAGGAATAAATAGTGAGATAAAAACTCCTTACCTCATTGTAATGAATCGATTCATATGACCAAAAGATAATAAGAACCAAATGAACCACATAATACCATGAATATAAATACAATAATGATAATATATATCAAATTTAAGTACACAATACACCACATGCAATAAATAATTGGAAAACAATGGAAATCTCACGGAATAAAAAGTGAGATAAGAAATCCCCTAACCTTAAGTCTGACTTGTCTTGTTCATTTATTTATATTCATGAATAATAAAATTTGGTCAATTTATAATTGATTAAGTAATTACTTTAAATTTTATTATTCAATTCATATCACATATTATCATTTTATAATAATTAGTTAATTATGTGAGTTCATATCATACGTTTTGTCGATGTTTGGTACATGAGTCAACAATGAACTTCTTATAATTACATGATGTTCATGTGGTCCAATGTTCATTAAATCTAGAATTATATTCATAATTTATATGTAATATATATCATATATATCCATTATATATATGTACTAATAATATTACATAACATTTGGAGATAATAAATGAAATGCACCGTTCATGGAGACGATAATCCGTATGTATGCATGAACGCTACTTTCATTTCCATTTCATAATTTAATGGAATGAAAACATAATGATACATAGGTATATTATAATTAAATTATAATATCTATGTTATATATGTTACATAAGTTCATAAATTCTATCCTTTATACGTTCCACGTATGGCATGGACGAGTCATATCACTTTGAGGGGGCGGTAGTCCACACTTCCTCATATGAAATTATCGCATTTGTAAAACAAGAAAAGCATAAAGATATGTTTTAAATATAAAATATATAAGAATTGAGATGACATAAATATAATATATATCATATATAAATATAGATCCATCATAATGGCCACCATGAAAGGTGTTAAAAGAATATTGAACCATCATCATTTTGTGAGGCAGTAATTCACCACCCACAGAAACAGTATGTTCTTTAACCATTAGACAAAGGTGTGTGTTAGTGTAGGTAGAATCCTTATCATAACAACATATTAGTATATTGAGGATAATGTTGTTATTATGGGCTGAAATAATAATAATATAGTGGTGAGTGAAGAAGGAAAATAAAAGAAAGAAACTCTAGAGAAGACATTACCTCTAAATCGGGTAACTCTTTTTGATTTGAGCTAAAGGCTTGCTTGGAAAGACTTCTGCCAAAAGTGAGGCTTCTAGGAGTGAAATAGGGATTTTGATAGATAATATGATCAGAGGTTAGATGAGACAAGGGCTTGAGAGATTGGGGTAAGGGGGTAGAGGTGGGGGCCTTTTATAAGAGGGAGGAGGGTCACTTTTGGAAAGTTTTGAAATGTTACTTTATTATAAAATGGTTTTAGGATTTTAACGGTCCCACAATGATAGATTTTGAGGATAAGGTGATGAGGGTTATAACTCCACCCATACAATAGGTTTTTTACAAGTTTAATTCTTATATGTTACCTTATCTTTTCATTTTATTTAAATCGTTCATTAATGAGGTAATCACTGCATCATCATGGCATCTTAAATAAATTTATTTATTTAATGTCTAAAAATTATAAAAAAAATACCATGATGTAGGAAATTGTTTTATATTTCAAAAGACTATTTATAGTCTAAGAGATAATTTATTTAAAAAAAAATTAAATTGTTTTACTTAGGATATACAAACCTTTGTTATATTTCTCTTCTTTTTTAAAAATAATGTCATAAATGTCACTATCACACCCATGTGACTCCATGGGCCCTAAAGTTTGGTAAAAAAGCTTCCCATGGTCTTCCATGACTCAAAAAAGAGGATTTGGACACATGTTGGGGTCATTTTATATTATTATGATATTATTTTATTACCCTTAACTAGTCGATTACTAATTAATCACGATAATTAAAGATAATTATCGTCGTTACTATTCATAATGTCCAAAAACAAAAGAGTCTTAATTAAATAATTTTGACCTTATGATTCCAAATATGGAATCCATTTTACCAAATTACAAACACATAAATTTCAGTAATTAATTTAAAAATAATTCTCGTTGTCACAACCAAAGACGGGTTTTTAAGAAGTAAAATTTATCAAAATATTGACTTATTTTTACATCCAATTGAAAAGTGAAATTACTTAAAATGAACAACATTGTATTAAGTGATAAAAAAATTTAATTACACCTTAAAACTAATTAAAAGGACAATCTAACTATATAATTAAATTATATGAAAAAGCAGTTTTGAAGTAAAATGCAATATTTTTCACTATTCATTAAAAATGAACATTTGTCAGAAAAATACCAAAAATTTATCCAAAGTAAATTTGATATTCCAAATTAAAAAATTATTTCCATTTTACTAAATTCAAAGCATATAAGTTGCATTAATTAATTTTATAATTAATTCATTTTGTCAAAACAAATAGCGTATTTTTAAGAAACAATATCTATCAAAAGATTGACACTTATTTATGTCCAATTTCAAAGTGAAATTAATTGCAATAACCACCATTGTATTAAATGGTAAAAAATATATTTTAACTACACTTTAAACCCAATTAAAAATATAATCTAACCATATAAATAAATTAGATTAAAAAGAGGTTTTGAATTAAAATACAGCATTTTCACTATTCATTAAAATGAACTTTATCGGAAAAATAACAATAATTTACACAAAGTACATTTTGACATCCCGATTCTAAAGAAGGATTTTATTTTTGTCAAATATAACATATAAAATTGAAAAAAGGTAGTTTTAAAAAGGGTTCGTCATCAAAAGGTGGTTAACCGACCTTTTAAATAATATTAGAATATTTATGCTTAAAATTGGATTTAATCGCATTTTAAGCCTCTATAATTTATTGGATAATTGTTAAAATATTTAACAAACATATATAATCATTTTTTAGTTAGTTCTATTCATTACCACTATTACAACGGCTAGGCATTAACTACAATTTAAAATAATATTATTATATTATTTGTGTGCAACGTAAGATTTCAATGAAACTCGTTGTTGCGTATTGGGTACGCCATCAAACATAGAATTTCCTTTAAAGTAATATTAAAAAAAATCCCAAATATTAATAAATATGAAAATGTCATATTCTTTATTTACCTAGGATGTTACATCCTTCCCCCCTTTTGGGAATTACGTCCTTGCAATTTTAAAATTGGGCTCGGAAACTTCATTGAAAGACCCACATTGGAAAAGGAGTAAATTAAACTATCACTTTAAAAGAAAGAAAGAAAAGTACAAAGGTCACCCGAGACAATAAATACTAGGATTCCATGAAAACGTGGATATAGAGGAGAAAACAAACCATCATTTTTGGATGGAGAGTGATAGAAAATATGTCTAGGAGAAAGTTAACCACCAGAAAATCAAAAACTTGTGATGGGTTAAACGGTATTTGATTCACCAGTAGGAAAAGTTAACAGACAATGTTTTTGTTTTAAGTTACTTTTCATTGAGGAATTTATTTATAAGCTTAACTAAATCATAAGGAAACATACTTGTCATGTAGACTTTCATCTCTTACTATATTTCTTACACAAACTCATTTTTTCTCCAAAAGATGAATATTTAGGATGACTTTTTCACATTAAGAGCGCTATAATCAACTTCTTGAGAATCGCCTAATCCACAAAAGATGAACTATATACTTCCCATGTCTTTAGAACTTAACCAAAACAAAAATTGTTAGTACAAGATCAGATAATCCCCAAAAGGATAATCCTTTATAAAAAGAAATATTACTTTGAATCTCCAAAATTCAACAAAAAGAACCCATGGTTCAAGAAAGACCATTAAATAAACTATTATCCATAAAATTATTCAAAGTAATCCAAAATAATATTGAAACCCAAATCTATGAAGGATTTAATCACATATTCCTCCAAGGTAAATCTTAACATTTATCTCCAAATAACATCAGTTACTCTTAAAGCCTCATACTGAAAAGTAATTAACCTGATCACATATCCTCCATGATAGGTTAATCATTTCCCAAAATCAACTTATTCCTAATTCATAAGATCATCTAACTAAAAAAATTTGTCATACTAACCAGGGACTTCACGTAGTCCAGTGGTTAGTGATAAATACCAGTTGCACTTTGGTTGTGGGTTCGATTCCCACAGCTTCGTCCGACGCGACGGGTTGTCACACGGTTTGTGTGTTGTCCCTTTTCAAAAACTACATAATTTTATAACATTCCCAAAAAGAGATAAACTCATCAAAAATAACCATAACATATTTTAACCACAAAGTTTATCTAATAACTTTCGTTTTGCATCCCAAAATTTAATAACTGGTAATTACCTCAAATTAAAGGATCATATAAACCAAAATGGTTCTTTATAACTATATCCACATAAGAAAAGATAATTATTCCTTGAATAAAATTTTCATATATCAAACATAAGGGATACACATACTATAAAAAGTCTTCTAATGTAATCTCAATCATCAAAAGATCCTTAATACTTTTAAGAATTTCACCATCCTAAAATCTACCATAACTCTTGAATTCCTTATATGTTGACTTCTTACTCATTCAGCATTGTTCATGATCCATTAACCATTCCTTTCCAACTTATTCTGAAATACTTATTTCCTAAAAACAAAATAATGAATCATATCCTAAGATTTCAATAATATGAAAACATATGTTAAGAAATAGTCCATACCTTTCATTGGTCATTGTCAGTTTCTTCATTCTCAATCAGAATGGTATTAGGTATTGGTAAATGAATATTTTTACAAACATGGTGATCCCATTCCCGAAACTTCTTCGTAGGACATTTGTTTTCATAATGACCATGCACACCACATTTAAAACATTCAATTTTTTCTTCAAAAAGAAATTCTTTCCCTTTCCTAGAGTCAACTAGATGCTTCCATTTTCCATGGCAGGTTCTTACTTTATGACCTTCATTTCCACATCTATAGCATCTTTCTGTCCCTTTGAAACATTTTCCAGTATGTGTTTCTTTCCACATCTTTGACATGTAGGTTTTCGAACATTCTTACCTTTATGATTATTACTTGAACTTCCGTAGGGATTTGTTTCTCGCATATATGATGCCTTATAAAAATCACCATGGTTCAGTTGGTCAATCAGGACTCTAGATAGTTGGTTGAGAATAACAACAAGAGTTCTCATTGCAGCTCCCATATCATTTAATTGCTTGTTCAGAAAACTGTCACAGTTTTCTTCACATCCACTATTACTTTGGTGCCTGCTAGATCCATCCATTTACTAAAACCAAAAAGGTCAGTGTGATTATATCAGTAAAATCATCATATAATACTAAGATATAATTATTCATGTTATCTTAAACTCATTCACTTTATAAAAATGACTATGACTCTTTCTAAAATCCTAACCATTATGGTAATGTCACTTGTGATTAGAGAATACCCTAACCTCTAAAGTTATCTAAACCGACCTATGATACCAACTATAAGGACCCGGCCTTAAAACATTACATAATCTGGAATTAAATGAATAATTCACATTGAGGATCTTTTTAGGTATATAGTTTCAGAGAATTAGGACATAACTATTACATCTCAATGATTACAAAGTAGAAACATCTACTCAGTTTCCATTTTTTCACAAAATAAAAACTCTTGAACAAAAGAGTCATGTCTAGTTCCATATTTTAGATAGCATGACATTTCCTTGATCCCATCCTTGACCCTATTCTACTTTATGTCCTATGAAAAAAATTGCAAAAACTTGGGATGAGCATAAAAAGATCAGTAAGGGATACACCAAGAAAGAAAACATTAGATCATCAATATATATATAACATAATCTTTTTAACATACCTCATGAAATCATAAGATTTGTGATATACACATAGAAATCATAATACATAAATGTAACTTGAGGCATTCATAACATTTTTACGTTTGGAATACCCATCACAGTATATTCCCTAAATCTCTTCAGAGAAACCTTAGCGTTTAACTCCTTTGCATTACCCAATGCATTGGAGAGATATCTTGGGCTCACCCACCCTTATTTTATCACGGAACCACCCGACTTCATAAACAATTCCCAAGAACCATGACATGATCGTATCACATAAAACATACATAAAGGAAACATAACATTTCCACATTTCAATCACAAGATATCAACAAAACCCATTTATATAATCAAAAAATTATCAAAACCATTTTCAATACCAAAATAAAAGAAAATTAAAACATGGTATTTATTTTTCTTTTAAAAAACGTTATGTCTTGTAGAGGAAGCCGAAACTCAAATAATGGTCACGGCGGTGGAGAAGTCGTTGTCGCCGCATACATAAGACAAAAAAACATTCCTTTTTTCATTTAGTAAAACGTTTCATGTAAAAATATTCATTTTGAATGAAATTAAAAGTCAAAAGGTTTTACTATACAACTAATAAAAGAAGGTTTTATATACATTGAAGTATGCCTCAACGAAAGAAGATTGAGATGAAGTCCCTTACAAAGACGGTATCCTTATATTAAGGATAAATCAATTACATAATTATGTGTGACAAATATAAATACACCCAATATGCGTGTATATTAAGTGTAAAACAATCAGAGGTCATCCACACATATTCATAGTACTACATAATCAAGAAGTGGAGGTTTAACCCAATGAATTGAAATTGGGTTTAAGAATTTCCCTTAGAGAAATTCGACAGCCTAACAGCGTCACTTTAAAATTCAGAAAATGAGTTGATGAGAGATAAAAAGGGTATATCATCAATTGGAAATAAAATTTAATGTAATAAGGATATATAATAACATATTCCAACATTAAGAAGATATAAATTAAAAGACCTAACAAGAATAAGTCTTTTAAAAAGAGGAGGGTGAAAGGTTCCTTTATCGATTTGGGTAACTTTTGAAATGTACACCCCATGAAAGAAAGACTATACAATGTTGATGTAAATACCCATAAACGAAAGTATATTACACAAAGATTAGAATAATGGTCAGTACATACACCACTCAAAGGATATAGTGACAAATATAGCATGAATCTCACAGGAATAAATAGTGAGATAAAAACCCCTTACCACGTTGTAATAAATCGAGTCATATGACCAAAAGATAATAAGAACCAAATAAATCACATAATACCATAAATATAAATAGAATCATGATAATATATATCAAATGGAAGTACACAATACACCATATGCAATAAATAATGGGGAACAAAGGAAATCTCATGGAATAAAAAGAGAGATAAGAAATCCCCTTACCTCAAGTTCGACCTGTCTTGTTCGTTTCTTTGTATTCCTGAATAATAAACTTTGCTCAATTTAAAATTGATTAAGTAATTAATTTAAATTTTATTATTCAATTAATATCACATATTATAATGTTATAATAATTTGTTAATTATGTGAGTTCATATCGTACATTTTGTCAATGTTCGGTACATGAGTCAACAATGAACTTCATATAATTACATGACGTCCATGTTATCCAAAGTTCATTAAATCCAGAATTATATTAATAATTTATATGTAATATATATCATATATATCCATTATATATATTTACTAATAATAGTACATAACATTTTGGGATAAGAAATGAAATGCACCATTCATGGAGATGGTAAGCCGTAGGTACGCATGAACGCTACTTTCATTTCTATTTCATACTTTAATAGAATGAAAACATAATGATAAATAGGTATATTATAATTAAAGTATAATATATATTTTATATATGTTACATAAGTTCACAAATTCTATCCTTTATACATTCCACGTATGTCATGTATGAGTCATATCACTTTGAGGGGGCGGTAGTCCACACTTCCTCATATGAAATTATCACATTTGTACAGCATGAAAATCATAAAGGTATGTTTTAAATTTAAATACAGAAGGACATAAATATAATATATATCATATATAAATATATTTCCATCATAATTTCCACCATTAAAGGTGTTATAAGAAGATTTAACAATCATCGTTTTGTGAGGCAGTAATTCGCCACCCATAGAAACAGTATGTTCCTTAACCATTGGATGAAGGTGTGTGTAAGTGTAGGTATAATCATTATCATCAAAACATACTAGTATATTGAGGTTATATTTTTCTATTATGTGATCAAATAATAAGTATGTAGTGGTGAGTTAAGAAGTAAAATAAAAGAAAGAAACTCAAGAGAAGACATTACCTCTAAATCAGGTAACTCTTTTTGATTTGAGCCAAAGGCTTCCTTGGAAAGACTTCTGCCTAAAGTGAGGCTTCTAGGAGTGAGAGAGGGATGTGGAGAGATAATATGATCAGATGTTATACTATCCAAGGTCTTGAGAGGTTTGGGTAAGGGGGTAGAGGTGGGGGCCTTTTATAAGAGGGAGGAGGGTCACTTTTGGAAAGTCTTGAAATGTTACTTTATTATAAAATGGTTTTCGGATTTTAAAGTTCCCACAATGATATATTTTTTGGATAAGGTGATAAGGGTTTGAAATCCACCCATACAATAGTCTTTCTACAAGTGTAAGTCTTATATTTTACCTTATCTTTTTATTTTATTTATATCGTTCATTAATGAGGTAATCATTATATCATCATGGTGTCTTAAATAAATTTATTTATTTAATGTCTAAAAATTATAAAAAAAATACCAAGATGTAGGAAATCGTTTTATATTTCCAAAGACTATTTATAGTATAATATATAATTTATGTAAACAAAATTAAAATTTTTTTACTTAGGATATACAAACCTTTGTTATATTTCTCTTCTTTTTTAAAAATAATGTCATAAATGTCACTATCACACCCATGTGACTCCATGGGCCCTCAAAGTTTGGTAAAAAGCTTTCCATGGTCGTCCATGACTCAAAAAAGAGGATTTGGACACATGTTGTGGTAATTTTATATTATTATGATATTATTTTATTACCCTTAACTACCCGATTACTAATTAATTACGATAATTAAAGATAATTACCATCATTACTATTCATAATGTCCAAAAATAAAAGAGTCTTAATTACATAATTTGGACCTTCTAATTCCAAATATGGAATCCATTTTACCAAATTCCAAACACAGAAATTTCAATAATTAATTTAAAAATAATTCTCGTTGTCACAACTAAAGACGGGTTTTTAAGAAGTAAAATTCATCAAAAGATTGACTTGTTTTTACATCCAATTGAAAATGGAAATTACTTCCAATGAACAATATTTTATTAAGTGATAAAAAATTAATTCAATTAAACTTTAAAAAAAACTAAAAGACAATATATATATATAATTAAATTAGATGAAAAAGTAGTTTTAAAGTAAAATGCAGTATTTTTCACTATTCATTAAAAATGAACATTTGTCAGAAAAATACCAAATATTTATCCAAAGTAAATTTGATATTCCAAATTCAAAAATTATTTCCATTTTACTAAATTAAAAACATATAAGTTTCATTAATTAATTTTATAATTAATTCTCGTTGTCAAAACAAATAGCGTGTTTTTAAGAAACAATATCTATCAAAAGATTGACACTTCTTTATGTCCAATTTCAAAGTGAAATTAAATACAATGACCACCATTGGATTAAATGGTAAAAAATATATTTTAACTACACTTTAAACCCAATTAAAAATATAATATAACCATATAAATAAATTAGATTAAAATAAGGTTTTGAACTAAAATACAACATTTTTCACTATTCATTAAAAATGAACTTTATCGAATAAATAACAAAAATTTACACAAAGTACATTTTGATGTCCTGGTTATAAAGAAGGATTTTATTTTGTCAAATATAACATATCAAATTGACAAAAAGTATTTTTAAAAAGGGTTCACTATCAAAAGGCGGTTCATCATCCTTTTAAAGAATATTAGAATATTTATGCTTAAAATTGGATTCATTCACATTTTAAGCCTCTATCATTTATTGGGTAATTGTTAAAATATTTAACAAACATATATAATAATTTTTTAGTTAGTTCTATTTATTCCCGCCATTACAATGGCTAGTCATTAACTACCATTTAAAATAATCTTATTATATTATTAGTGTGCAACGTAAGATTTCAAAGAAACTTGTTGTTGCGTATTGGGTATGCCATCGAACATAGAATCCCATTTAAAGTAATATTAACATTTTATTCACAAATATTAATAAATATGAAAATTTCATATTCTGTATTTACCTGGTATGTTACACTATTCATTAAATCCATGAAGATAGTGGGGTAATTAGTAAGACCTAATGACATCACTATATATTCACAATGTCTATACCTTGTATGGAATTTTTTCAAAAGTACATCTTTTTTCTTGACCCTCAATTGATGATATCTTGAACAAAGGTCAATCTTGGAAGTGTATTGATCTTTATACAGTTGATAAAACAATTCATCAATATGTGGAAGAGGATACTTGTTATTAATCAAGATCTTGTTCATAACCCAATAATAAATTCATATTTTCATTGATATATATTTCTTTTTAACAAAATGAATAGGTGCACCCCCATGTTACACACTTGGATGAGTGAATCCCTTCTCAATGTTTTCCTGGAGTTTCTTCTTCAATTCCTAGAACTCAATTAGGTTCATTCTATAGGGAGTCTTTGAAATTGGTGTGGAACCAGGTATGAGTTCTATTGAAAACTCAACTTCATGTTTGGGTGGAAGGATAGACAAGTCCTCTGGAAAGACATAAAAAAATTCTCGCATAATAGGAAAATCATTGATGCCAAATTTTTCCCCAACCATCTAAGACAAACACCCTTTCTGAATGGGAATTAATATCTATACGATGGATATGATTTCTATTGGATGTTTTTACTTATATTCACATTAATAGATGATCATAGGATGGTTTTGAATATCAAATGTGACTTCTCTTCCTTTACAATTGATATTGAATTTATTTAGAGAAAGCCAATACATGCCCAAGATAATATAAAATTCAACCAAATGAAGAATTATAGTATTTTTAGGAAGAACATTCCTTCAAAAATTAACTGGAGAGGAATCATAGACTAGATATGTGATCATCATACCAATAGGTGTTTTCACTACTAATTCTAAATCTAATAATTTGGTTTGAATATTGATACCTATAAAAAAATTATTTAGATACGAATTAATGTGTACATCCAGATTCAAATAAAACATTAGTAGTTCTATAGTGGGTGGTAAGTGTACCTTTCTCCATGTCATTATTTCAACCCTCATCAGAAATAGTGATCACATGATATTTCACTTTTCCTCTTTACTTAAGAGTTTTTTTATGTCGGTCGTCATCATTAACCTTTTTATTTGATAATTGGTTATAAAAATGATCGTACTCCTTTCATTTGAAACACTAGAGTGTCGGTGGTGAATTTTATGTATCTTTATCTCTATTATTGTTATTATCTAAATTCTTCCCATCACTTCAAAAATCAATTTCCTAATGAACATAGCTTCCACACTTAAAAATTTTACTAATATTTTTATGATAATTTCCTCCATGCTTTTTCCCAAACTTTTATCATAAAGGAAATATCATCTTCTTCTCTCCATGGTTCTTAGATTTTCATTTGAATTCAATTTGTATCTTCTTATAAAAACCTTGAGATTGAAACATAAATATAACCTCCATTTACACCTAGATATCACATTGAACAATATCTTTATAGATACCAAAGTATCTTATGGATAACACCTTTCAGAGACTTGGTTTTAATCCACTGAAGAAACAATCAACCTTACTTACAGGTTGGATAAAAATACTTGAACCTTACCTCAAAAGTCTTTTAAAATTTTCCTCATAAGTTCCAACATATTTATCATACTTTTTCTTTAGCTATGGGAAATCCTTATTTATCTTATAACTGAGAATATGAGAAGATTACTTATTCAAAAATAAGTTCTTAAACTCATCCCAATTCACGGAGTCAATTTCATCATGTTGTCTCTTATTATTGATAAGTGTACATCATTTATACTCTTCACCACCCAAATGGTAGATATCCAAAATGACTTATTCTTGTTCTAAATACAAAATAATGTAAAATATATTTTTAGTGATGCTGCTCTATTGTTCAGAAACTAGTGGATCAAAATACCCACTAACAAAAGTGGATGTTTACTCATGAAGGACACAATAAAATGTTGTTCCCTCCATTACTCATTTGTAATACCATTAAGATTCAAGGATTTAGAAAGTTTTTTGAGCATATCAAGGATATTTTTCATTCCAACTCCCATAATGTTTGGCTACTCAGGAGTACAATCATTTCATTATCCATCACATTAAGAATGAACATGGTTCCTTTGGGTTCCATCCATTCACTAAAACCAAAAATCATAGTGTAATCAACAATAATCATAGCTAGGAACTACATAATCATGAAAAATCACTCATGGGATGTCTAAATCAGGGAAACTTATTTTAATATATGACACTTAGGTTTATAATAGGTTATTCATTATCATCCTCTATTTAAATATTTCATTCTGTTTTATAAAGAGTTTGTGGGTTTCCAAATATTACCTTTCAAGAGTGTCAAAAAATGTGTATAGAAAGACCTGTTTTCATGCACCAAGTGATGATCAAGTCTAGCTCAATACACCCTTTTCAGATTTATTACACCTAGGTACTTCTGTTCTAGATCCACATTCGCTTGTATTATCTAGACAGGGATGTAATTTCTTAGAGACTGCTTAATCTATCCTTTACCAACATTCTAGGACATTTTCCTATGATTTTAATCATATTTAGGATTATCCTTAAACATTTCCTTAGAGATCTCACTAATGTGTTATCATCCTAGTTTCCAAATTTTAACTAAAAATATCTTATGATACCAATTATAGAGACCCTGGTTTATCATACATAGATATCATATCATTTTTTATCCAGAAAGCTTTGTCAGAGGCAAAGTCTCCGACTATGATCTTCATAACAAGAACCCTTATTATACATATCATATGTAATATATTTATTCATAACCTAGGCAAAGGGAACATAAAAAATGGAGAGATCAGATTCTTAGTAAGGGTAAAAAAATGGAGATACATAATCATAACATAAACATAAGGGTTTGAGAACACGAGCATAACATTTGAAAAGTATACCATGCATATAAAAGATCATAATCTTGATTCATGGAATAAATATTGGTATTTTATAAGACATAAATCATAAGGGAATCAAATAATATGAGTCATGAGAGCATAACATTGGCATAAGACATAGATTTTTTTCATACATATAAGTATATAAAATCATTTACATATTAGTCAATTATCATTTACAAGGTTGTCATAGTGGAATGGGTTCACTCCCCAAACCATCATGGTAGTCAAGGTTCACTCCCAAGATAATCATAATAAACAAATTTCCTAACTAAACTGGGTTCACTCCCCATTCCAGTCCTATCTATATCATGAGATATAAATATTTACATAAGGCATTGGAGGGGGTATAGGTACCACCCATAAAATAATGAAAATAATACATATGTGTTCCACAAAAACATAAAAAATTCATCATATTATATCACTAGTAAGTAATAAGTGACATCAACTAATGTAATATTAGATAGAAAATGATTTCGAATGATCATTTAAAAATATTTCTTTGGGAAAATATCTTTTCTGCATTGAAAAACACTTTTTAAAACATAAAAATATTTAAAAATATTTTTTGATGAAAATAAAATTCAAAACATATAAAATAATCTTTAAATAAAATAATTTTCATGACAATGGTAAGTTTTATTTGTGTCGTACATTTTAAAACAATGATCATTTTAAATTTTTATAAAAGAAAAAAATTAATTATTTTGAAAACTAAATGAGTATTACTTTCAAAAAAATTGTAAAAAGTCAAACATGGGTAAAATTTTATTTTAAAAATAATAAGAGAATAATAAAATATTTTTGAAAACATTTTTATAAAACATGGTTTTGGAAGAAAACTAATTTCCTATCGAAGAGAGAAATAAAGTTAGGTTTTATTATAAACATTTTCTCAATTATTTTAAGTACCAAAGAGTGAAAAATGGAAATATTACTTAAACATATCATGAGTAATCAGAGGATAATAAAATTCATGAGTTTATCAAGATATGGATCATAATATTTTATCATCATAAACATAATCATAAATAATTCCGATAAATGATGAGATTGTAACATTAAATCATTACTACTTTGGTATCTTTGAATCGTAAGCCTCATAAATTAATAACATAAAATGGAGATTAAAATATCTTAAGGATAAATAAATTCATTATATTACATTTAAAAGGGTATTTATATACATATTGTGAAAGGATATAGGTGCATAACATAATGTATGTCTAAAAAAAAGAAAAATTAAGACAAAAATCCCTTACATTAAGTCTTGAATTACGTCATACATGTTTAAACCTTTTTTATAATAAATATAATTTTTATTATACATATATTATAGAATAATATTTTTATTTATAATACTATATATTATTTTTCTTATAACCTTTTTTTATCTTTTTATTAACAATTCCATGTTAAAGTTACATTTTAGGTAATAACCACTTTGTTTTTTGTATGTGTTTTGATTTGTTATTTTTGGTCCTCTTACTTTGATCATGATTTAATCATCTCAAAAAATTTAATCATGATATAAATATAATATATATTCTTTATATATGTGTTTATAGTTATATATAAAATATAGAGATAGAAAATGAAATACACCATTCGTGGAGAGAGTAGGTCATACGTATGCATAAACACTGCTTCCATTTTCTTGACATATTGTAAAAAAGAAAATTAAATGATATATTATCATTAAAAATAATTTTTATGTCATGTATATCACATATTTTAATTAAAAAAATCCTTATTACCTTCAATGTAAAGTGTGAACTAATCACATTTCTTCACGAGTCGGTAGTCTTCTATACACATGAGCGATGTTACCATATTCCCACTAAAGGGAGAGTATAAAGGTATTTGTGATATGATTATTCAAGAATTATAATAATATAAAAAAATATCTTATATATAAATAATTAATCCATAATTATTTCTAACCATTATAGGTGGTAATGGAAAAATGAATGGCATTAGTTTGCAAGGTGGTAGTCCACCATACACACGGATGATGATTTCGTAACCCATTTGATGGAAGTGGAGATATTTGTAGGTAGTTAACTTATAATAACAATATATTAGTATATTTAAGATAATGATTTTATTATATCCGTGAGGTATAATAATAATTGATAGAGTTGGATGAATAAATATAACAAAAATGATCATTGATGAATATTGCCTCTTCTCTAGGTATCTCCTAAGTTTGCACCAAAAGCCTAACTGGTTAGATTTATGTCCAAAATAAGGCTTCAAGGATGGTAGGAGGTGAGTTGGGAAGTTATTTGGGATGGTATTTTCTAAACCAAAATGGTTTAAAGGTGTGAAGAAGGGAGTATATGGGTGGCCTTTATAAGTGAGGTGAGTGGCACACTTGTAATTTTTTAAAAGAAAGAATTCCACCCATGTTTTTTACTTACAAAAAAGATCCAATAATGGAAAATTATAGAGAATATGAGATATAAGGTTAAAATATGACCATAAAAATGGTTTCTGGAAAAGGTTTTGGTTTTTTTTAATCCTTATATTTTTAGTTTAACCCCCGGTAAAACCATTTTTACCTCCGTAGTAAATAATTTTTACTATTTTTATTATTAATTTTGGTAAAAAATTAAGTTTAAATTATTAGATAATATAAATTATGATTATTATAAATATGGAATCCATTTTTCTAAATTCCATTCAAATAATTAGAAATATTTGATTTAAAATTAATGCTACAGATGCGATAAGAAAAATGTTTTTAAAGAAAAATGTTCAGAAGTTTGAAATGTTTTTATATCAATATTCAATATAAAATTGATTAAAATGACATAATTTTTATTAATATATATATAATATGAATAATTTTACTTTTAAATCAATTCAAAATATAATTTAACATTATAAATAATTTAAATCAAAAGTTAGTTTTCAAATAAAATTCATTATTTTTCACTACTCATCAAAAAAATGAATCTTTTCAGAAAAAACACAAAAATTCACCCAAATATAATTTTGAGATTATGATTTCAAAAATTAAGTTTATTTTATAAAAATAATTTTATGAAATTTTCAAAAATTATTTTTATTATTGTTCATAAAAAGAAATAAAAAGATGAGTTTTCAAGAAAATAATATTTTCAAAACATGTAGACTTTATTGAAAAATTAAGTATTTTTATCAATATATTTTATTTATATAAAACAATTATACATAATATTTAAAATGTAGATATTACTATTCATATCACTAATTTTAATGGCTAGGTTATGATAGTCTCATTTAAATAGCTATATTAATAATATATCATGGTTTTGTTAAAAATTTGTGTCATATATAATACAACCTAACCCAATGTTTTGTGTAGAACAAGATTAAATTGGTGTTGCATGTAATTAAAAGTATTAAATGAATTTAATTTATTCAGTAAAATAATAATTCATAAAACTTATGATGTTACAAATACCCCTTCTAGTTTTACTCTCACCTAATACCTAGTATCTCTTCTCCCATACAGGTATCCTTCAATCTATGGTGATTTCAGATGCCATCACTTTTGATCAAGAGCCTATGATAAGTATATGAATCTATTTATTCATCCCTTTATTTTCTCTCATCTATTTATTGTTCCAACTAGGTCTTAGGATGAATATTCCATTTGAGAATGGTGGAGTCATTCTGAGATAATGGAACTTCTTTATTGCCTAGCGAGATAGTGTCCCATGACTATACCCACATGTCATCGCCACTCGTTTCTATGAATGTATGTATCCAAGTTATGTTTTAAAGGGTTTTTAGTTTAAATTAAATAGAATGGATTTTGTTTTTTTATTCCAGTTTATAAGAATTTGTCATAAGTTTGTGTCAGGGTCACGGTACGAACCTTTGGTGGGTTTTTGAACATAATTCTGATGCATCGATATCATCTAGTGAGTTTTTTTTCATTCATTCCAAAGTGGTTAACCATGGTTGTTAATTTTAAATTACTAATTAATTATTATTTGATTGTAATTAATTAGTTTTGGTCATTTGAATCGGAGTTAAGGCTAATGATGGTGTGGTGTTTATTGTAGGTCTTTAATGATTTTGATTAGTGGGTTGTTGGGATAAAGTTTAATTTAAAATCTTTAAAATAATTATAGGTGGTATAAATTCTTTCTTTAAAAGACTTTTTGTTCTATAATACGTGTCATTTATATGTCGAGTTGGAATTTGGCATCGACCCTAATTTTAAATTCTAATGTTATATTTCCTTAATTCTAGGTCGTATACTATTTTAGCACCCCCTAATTGCACAAAAAGTTTAATGAAATAACTATAAATATATAATTATACATGGGATAATTATGGTCCAACATTGAATCTAAAAAAAATTCTATATATAAACCACTTTAAGATTTACTTGCTATGTGTGGTTTAGTAATTAATTCTGTAACATCCTAAGATTTTAAGAAATATAATATTTAAAATTAATTTAAATTATTTGATATATTTTGTTATATGCAATGCACAATTTATATTCTATTTTATTAAATACCAATTTTATCTTACATTTCATGTAACATTGATTCTCTTCGATGATGTGTGTTACATGCAAGACCAAGTATTACAGAACAACAATATAATATTGATATTTAATATGATAGTTATCACCTAACTGTTGGAATTACATGATTGAATATAATTAACTAAATTATTAATATATGGTTTACAAATGTTTATATAATTAATTCTATGGTGACCAATAAATTAGAAATGAAAATAAAAAACAATTGAATATAAAGGATGTGTTTTATGAAAAACTATTTTTATGAGCAGAATGGAATTTTATATTAATAAATTAAATTAATCACTATAATTGAAAGATATTAAGGAAATTTATATTATATATATTAAATAAAATACTTTTTAATTCATCTAAAAAGTTTTATAGGTTTGGTATAATAATAAAACCAATTTAAAGCATAAAATGATATTTATTTTTAAAAAGTCATTTTACCACCTTTTAGTGGCAGAATTGTTTTAAAAATAAATTTTGATACTTTAATAATTTATATATAAAAATAATAATTTTTTAAATATAAATATCAAAATTTAATTTGGGTTAATTTTTATTATTTTTCTTAGAGCTTTCATATTTTGATGAATAGTGAGTGACACTGGTTTTTAATTGAAAACTGCTTTCTTAGCAAAATAATTTATAGTGTTAAACTATATTTTTAATTTGTTTTAAAGTATAATTAGATAAATATTATATCATTTAAACAAATTTGTGTCATTGGAATAAATTTCACATTGAAATTGGATATAAAATCATTTCAAAATTTTGAACTTTTCTCTTTAAAAAACCTATTATCTCATCCAGTCTGTAGGATTAATTTTAAATTAATTTCTACTGCTTCTGTGATTATAATTTTTATAAATGGATTCCATATTTTTAATAATAATAATTTATAATTTATATTAGTGTTAACTTATTTTTTTTCAAAAAAAATAGGGAAATCAATTAAAATTAATTTCATCGATTAAGGTAAAAAAAACATGTTTACTTAGTGATTAAACTTTAATCTTAAGTAGCCAAATGACTTAGAAACGTGTCCAAAACCACTTATATGGAAATTATTATACCATATATCATATTTTATATAATTGGGATCATTATTCGAGGCACATTATGTAAGGGATACCTCCCAATAGTGTTTACCATTTTATCTTTACAAGAATGTCACTCCCTCTCCACTAAAAAAGGCACTCACCCTCTTTACTTATTTACACCTATCAAGCCATTTGAATCATAAAAATCCTACCCAAATAAGCTCCAAAAATCACTAATATCATATTATAATTCTCACTTTATGCATAATTAGACCAAGGAATCCATTTGGTACAAACCAAAAGGAGTTACCCGAAAAAGAGATAACATTCTTCAACGATCATTTTTGTTTTATTTCTTTCTCAAACCACTTAAATCATTATTATTACATGATTATATAAAAATATCAGTATCATAAATATACTTATATTTTTTTATTTTATGGTTTAAACCTAAACCTTCACATGCTTCCATAAAATGGGATACATAATCATTTTTTGTGTGTACGGTGGGCTACTGCCACACGAACTGATGTCATTCGTTCTTCCATTACCACCTCTCAATGTTGATAATAATGATTTAATTACTATTTTATATGATATATATGATATTTATAATTTTATTATTCTTATTTAATAGTTATATAACACATACCTTCATGATTTATATTTTTGGGGATACGATAACATCATTTGTGGACGTGTGGACTATCGCCTCCTCAAATCGATGTGATTCGTTCACTCTTTACATGGAATGTATTATGAATGGGTTTAATAAAAATATATTATATAAATTAAATATTTATGATATTAATGAAATAATTATCTATCTCTACATATAATATATATTTTTATTATTTCCATTTCACACACTGAAAAAGTGATAGCATCGTTCATGGATGTGTGGACTATCGCCTCTTTGAAGCGATGTGATTATTCCTTTGTCATCACCACATCACAAGAATGATATATATATAAGTACATATAATTAAATAATATAGTATTTATCTTATAAGTTTAATTATATAAATATAAACATTACTTACCTTATGTCTATAATGATCAATGAAAAATAGGAACATTACTCATGCCTATGTACGACCTACCGCCTCCATGATCGTAGTGTTGGTTAATTTTTCATAACCCTATTTCCTGTTTGATTTTAAATGTATAATTGATGTAAAAATTTTATAATTATTTCATGTTTATTATTCTAGATATGTTTAAATAATAACCACATTGACCATATTTTTCCTATCAAAGTTAGTTTTGACACATAAGTCGAATATGGTCAAAAAATACGACTTAAACATTATTGATTAAGTAATTGTATATAACTTGTTTATAAGTGAAATAAAAGTAATAATAAACTTGGAAAAAGTTATTAAGAAATTAAATAATTAAAATAAGTTTATTATTAAAGAATATAGAAAATAATAATGACAAATTAGACTCAAGGTAGTCGATTTTCATCTCACTTTTTACATATGTGAGATAAATGTCATATTCACCACTTACTTCTTTTGTGTGGTTTATCTACTACCCATTTTGATATATTATATGATTAATTAATTAATATTTATTATATTTAAATGTTTAATTTTATTATTATTACTTTTTGGGATTCAAATTCAGATGTTACCATAGTCGTAATGGGTTTTATCTCAATTTACATTCCATTAAGACTTATTTGTTATTATGAACCTAATTACTTTTATATGGTGTATCTAATACCCTGTGACTTTTTATATCACGAGTTTAATTTATTTAATGATATTCAATGTTTTAATTTATGTTATTATTTCATGTATCTAATTATTAAAATGTTACTCAAGTAGTAAGGGATTTTATATAGATGATGATGATATAGTAATGTAAAGAAGAAAAGGTGGGTTAAGTGGGTGAAATGCTAATTTAAAGTCATGTGAATTGGTTATGAAGGATTTTTTCCTAATTATCTAAAAATATAAACCTAAAATTTCCTCTAGTATGTAATTGATTCAAGTTTTCTTATTTATTTTTTAAATTTTAGATGAAAAATTTTGGTCACAACTATTGGCATCAAATACGAGAATGTAAAGTTATGGATTTCAGCATGGGATCCGAGAGTGACGGTTATGGGATGTTATAGTTAGTATCAAAGATCAATTTAGATAACTTTGGATATTATTATCTTTTAATATGAGGTTATATTAAGAGTTATAGATAATCTCATAGGACTATAATCTTAAGGATGATCATAATTTCAATGTCTTAAGTCACCCCAATTGAGGTTTTAAGTTGTAAAAATTTTAAGGTTATCAATTATGATTTTAGAGAAAAAAAATTTTGGGTTGAGGTATTTTTAACCCCTAGGATCAACATGATGTGTTTTTAGGGAGGATTTATTTTTTATAATTAAACAAAAAAGGACAACTCAAAGGTTTGGTAATAACCCATCGCATCTGGAAAGACCACGAGGATTGAACCCACAACTGAAGGGTGATAATGGTGTAGCACTTACCACTAGAATACGTGATGTTCTAGTTAATATAAAAAAATTACAGGTTAATATTAAGTTTATTTTTGAAACACGTGGGATTTTATTTGAGGAATAATGGTTGATTTATCTTGGAAGAATATACGATCAAATCCTTCTAATATTTAGGTTTCAAACTTAGTCAGGAAATTTTTGATGAATTTTAGGAATAGTTATTTAGAGAATAATTTAGTTTGAGCTTCAGGTATTACTATTGAATTTTGAATATTAGTGTAACATTTGAAGTTTTACTCATTTGGGGAATTATCTTACCATTTTATATCTATTTTGGTTTTGGTTAATGTCTAAAGACATGTGTAATAGCTTGACTATAACTTGTATGGCTATGTAGTCCTTAAAAGTTTATTTTAGTGATTTAAGAATTAAAAATTCATCTTGAATACTCATTGGTTGGAGAAAAAGATGATATTTTGGTGGAAATTGTTTAAAGTATGAAATTATATAGATCAAGTATATTTTATTTTTCTTTTTATCTTGTTTTAAGATGGTAATATAATTATTTAACTCTAGGAAAAGGATCTTGAAAAAAAAGTATTATCCTAGTACCTTCAATTATGATGAACTGATGGTATTTTACATCATCAAAGATTTTTGTTTTTGAGGCCCTTAAATTTCCATTAATCATTCACTTATTTATGATCAATGGCCTCAATCACTCCCCATAATTATATATTATTTTCCTCTAATACCACCTATGTTCCCACTAATATTGAGTTTCTTCGATAAAGCGTGTTACATGCAATATCGAGTTTTACATAACAACAAAATAATATTGATATTTAATATGATATCAACTATCCATTAGAATGGTGTGATTGAATATGATTACCAAAATTATGAACATATGGTTTAAATATTTTTATATAATGAATTATTTTGTGACCAATTAATTATAAATAAAAATAAAAATCAATTGAATATAAAGGATGGGTTTTATGAAAAACTATTATTATGACTAGAATGGTGTTTTATATTAATAAATTAAATTAATAATTATTATTAAAATATATTAATAAAATTTATATGTTATATATTCAATAAAATATTTTTTAAATTTATCTAAAAATTTTGATAGGTTCAAGATGAGAATAAATCCAATTTTAAGCATAAAAAGTTGTATTTTTTTAAAAGTCAGTTTTACCACCTTTTAAAGGTAACCTTGTTTTAAAAAAACTGACATTTTTATCATTTATATTTGAAAATTTTAACCTAATTTTTAAAATTGTAATATTTAAATTTCCTCTGGATTATTTTTTAGTATTTTTCTTAGAACTTTTATATTTTGATGAATAGTGAATGACGCTAAATTTTAATTGAAAGGTTATTTTTCATCTAAATAATTTATAGTGTTAAATTAAATTTTTAATCGGTATTAAAGTATTATTAGATAAATTTTATATCATTTAAACAAATTTAGATCATTGAAATAAATTTCACATTGAAATTGGATATACAAACTTTTCAAACTTTTCAACTTTTCTCTTTAAAAAACTTGTTGTCTCGTCCCATATGCGGGATTAATTTTAAATTTATTTATGAAACTTATGTGATTGGAATTTGGAAAAAAGGATTATATCTTTGGAATAAAATTTATTTATAATGTCTATTAAGTTCAACTTAGTTTTTTATAAAAAAAAGTTGTGAAATAAATTAAAAATAACTACAACGATTAAGGTAAAAAAATATGTTTACTTAGTAGTTAAACTTTAACCTTATATATCCAAATGACCTTGAAACATGCCTAAAACCCATTGGATGGAAATTATTATACCATGTACCCTCTTATATAAAATTTTTATCATTATTTTCAGCACATGATGTAAGGGATACCCCCCAATTGTGTTTACTTTTTTATATTTACAAGAATGTCACTCCCTCTCCATTATAAAAAGTCACTCTCCCTCCCCCACATATTCACACTTATCGTTCCATTTGTCTCATCTAAACCCTACCCAAATAATCTACCAAAATTCCTACTCTCATCCTAGAATCCTCACTTTGGGCATAAAGCAAACCAAGGAATCACTTTAGTGCAAACTAAAAGGATTTATCTGAAAAGGAGGTAACATTCTTCCACGGTCATTTTTTTATTTCTTTCTCAAACCACTTAAATTATTATTATTACATGATTATATAATAACCAAATTATGTTAAATATACTGAGTTGTTTTTATTTTAAGGTTTTTACCAACACCTTCACACATTTCCATCAAATGAGATATTCAATCATCGTTTGTGTGTATGGTGGACTACTGCCTTGCAAACTCATGTCATTTTTTCTTCCATTACCACCTTTCAAGGTTGGGAATAATGATGTAATTGTAGTTTTTATATTATATATATGATATTTATAATATTATGATGCTTCTTTAATTTTTATATACCACATAAGTTCATGATTTTCATTTTTGGGAATATGATAACATAATTTGTGGATGTGTGGACTACCGCCTCCTCAAAGTGATGTGATTTGTTCAATCTTTACATAGAATGTATTAAGTATGGTTTTAATAAAAATATATCAGATAAATTAAATATTTATGATATTAATTACATAATTATCTATCTATATGTATAAAATTATATTTCATTCTTTCCATTTCACACACTGAAAAATTGATAACATTGTTCATGGACGTGTGGACTACCTCCTACTCAAAGCAATGTGATTCTTCATTTTTCATAAACAAATCACAAGAATGATATATATATATATAATTTTATATAATTAAATAATATATTATTTATGATATAATTTTCATTCTTTAAATATAATCGTTACTTACCTTCTTTCCATAATGTTCAATGAAAAATTGGAACGCTACACATGTGTTCATACGACCTACCATCTCCATGATCATAATGTTGGTTCATTTTTCAAAATCGCCTTTAATATTTGATTTTAAATGTATAATTTTTGTAAAAATGTGATAATTATTTCATGTTTATTATTTTGAATATGTTTAAGTAATAATCTCATTTACCATGGTCGACCTATCAAAGTCGGTCTTGACACATAACCCGGATATGGTCAAAACAACCGACTTAAAAATTATTGATTAGTTAGTTGTATATAAATTGTTTATAATTTAAATAAAAGTAATGATAAAATTTTAAAAGGTTTAGAGGAAATTAAATAATTAATATAATTTTATTATTTAGGAAGATAGAGAATAATCATGACAAATCAGACTCAATGTAAGGGATTTTCATCTCACTTTTTACATCAGTGAGATAAATGTCATATTCAACACTTACTTTTTTTGTGGTTTATATACTACCAATTTTGATATATTATATCATGAATTATTTTATCTTTAGAATATTTAAATATTTTATTTAATGATTATTACTTTTTGGGTTTCTAAGTTAGATGTTACCATAATTATAAGGGGTTTCGTCTCAATTTACATTCCATTGAAACTTATTTATTATTATGCACATAGTTACATTTTTATAGTGTATTTATTTCCCTATGAAATGTTATATCATGAGTTTCATTTATTTCATGATATTAAATGTTTCGATTGATTTTATTCTTTCACATATCCCATGATTCAAAAGTTACTCAAGTTATAATGGATTTCATATGGATGATGATGATGTAGTAATGTGAAAAATAAAATCTAGGTTAAGTGACATAAATAATCATTTAAATTCATGTAAATTATTTATGTAGGAGTTTTTCCTAATTATCTAAAACTCTAAACCTAAAAATTATTCCAGTATGTAATTGATCCAAGTTTTCCTTTTTATGTTGTAAAGTTTAGATGAAATATTTTGGACACAATTATTGGAATCAAAGATGGGAATATAAAGTTATGGATTTCAGAACATGATTTGGGAGTGAGGGTTATGGGATGTTATAAATTCAACTCATTCCAAGGACCACGTAAGGTACATAGAATATTCTTTTCCTATTAAATATATTTCCCTCAAGGTTCCATTCTTAAATTAGTTAAACCTAGTGTATAAATTATATACAAGTAAAGATGTGATCATAATATACTTGAACTTATATATTGAACCTAGATTAAATTGGGGTACCTTAACCCTAAATATGGATCTGGTGACCTTATCTCTCTTAGGAACTAGGGTGTAACCAGTGCTAATTAATAAAATGGTAACTTCTCAAATACCTTGTTTGGGTAATAAAACTAACAAAGGGATGTTGATGAATCCAGATTACTTGAAGTAAATAAATTAAAGTAATGATGTTAGGGAGTTTTTTACACTTAATTAAATAAAATATTTGTAAATTAATAATGTGTAACCAAATGTATTAATTACTAATGAAACTCTTGGGGAATAATTTAAATGAATGGTCTTAGGACATGATGCATATTGAACTTAACTAAATTACCTTCCCCTTAATGCCTTTTAGTACTTATTAGTATAATGGAACTGCTAATGGACTAAAAATGAGGCATTCCATGGGAATCCTTGTATTCTTAATAAGGATTCTAATCACAAACCCAATAGATGCCATATGATTCATCTATGAAAATTACTGGGGTAATATCATCCTATATTTGATCAAAGTATTATCAGTTTGAATGCACTTAATGTTTTTTAATATTTTTTAATATAATGAAGATAGTTATAAATTAAAAGTGAGGCATGATTTGGGTAATACTTATATTCTATATTTTAATTCCAAGCTCAAACCCAATTTATGTTAATAGATTCATTGATGTAAATTCTATAGGTATCCCCACCTTGGATCAAATCAATGTCTTACATTTAGGAATTCCTCAAGATAGAGTCCTGTATTACCCTATAAACTCTATAACATTAGAATGTCTAGGATGAGTTTCCATATTTGTCTTGATATCCTTTGATATAGAATTACTTGAATTACCTACTTGGATCTCAATAAAGACTCTTTTAGAAATTACCAAGGACTTTCTCCTCAAGTTCGGTTAGATCCCTTTTAGAAGGTAAAAGGATAAGTACTTATCCCTTAGATTCTACTCTAGAGCTATATATTATGGATTGATCACCACAAGATGGATCTCTAGTTCCACATATATAATTCCTTCAGGTTTTCCTTAGATTCGCATGGTTTAGTTACATGGGAAATACCTGAACCATTTCCATGGATTCACCTTTGTAGATTATTCTTGGATTTATGGGTTTATAGATATAGGCCCTATGACTACCTTTTGAGTTCTATGTTCTGAGATAGATAGATTAGTCTAAATCTAATAGGGTCGGTTGAGCACAACCTATGGGACCATGCTTGACACCACTTCGCTACTTTTACTACTTTCTTGATTATATATATTAAAAACTATATATTTTATATTCATGTATTGGGTCCACATTAGACACCATTAGTGGTGTCCTAAAGGGTTTCACTCACACCCTTTTCAAGATATTGCTTGGTACCTGAGTAGATCTATTGGTTTTAGGTTATGACTTTTGTTGGTGCCTCCCTTTTGTTACTTGTATTAGGAAAGGACCTGGAATGGGAGGTATGTACCAAGAATGTATTCAAACTACCTGTAATATATGGGTTATTTTTATTTATTTATTACTCTCTTAGCCCAATTTTATAGTTTTTTCCTACTGTATTAATTGAATTTCTTATACATATAGTATCATTCCTTCATGCATGGGTTTATTTTGTTATAACTTGTTGTGTTATCAGTTTGGTTATTATATATCTTCATTTTATTTCACTCACTTCTACTATATTTACTTCTGATCTATAGGGTATAGTCTCCCCATTATACCACTATTATACCCTTACTATTATTCTAAAACCTTTGGCATATGGGGAGGCACACATAAGGCCTTATGGTCCTCTGGTTCTATTACTTATGAGTGGACTGGGTTAGGGATGTCACAAAGTATATTCATAGGATTCCTTTTCCATTATATTAATATTTGGGGTGGGTAGATAGGAGACTATGTATGTTTCAGAACTTAGTAAATAGATCGTGTTTATGAATGGCCAACTGACACATGGGGGAAAGACTAAATTGTCTAGGAAAGGACTTGTTATTATTGAATTCCATTTTTATATTTTATTTAATTTAACCTAGAGTGATGCATTTGATTATGAGGTTATAGATTTATGAGATTTATCTCTTAGCCCAGTATAGTAAGAGAGGAGGTGTGTTCATGCATCATTATAGGCACATAGGATTCTCATGCCGCTAGAATGTTTATTTTGTTTTCTTGTATTCCTTTATTTTTCAAATTTTTTCCTTTTTTATAGCTATGGAATATGGTTGGTTAAATAAAGAGATGGCATAAACCTAAAGGGTGTTTTTCTTATAGCCTGATGGTGGAATTCTATATAACTAGCCTGAAATTAATTAATGAAATTAATAGTCTTGAAAATTTTAATATATTAGTTATAATGATAATATTTAAAATATTAAATTATTTATACTTTTTTATATTTTTATAAATCAAAGTGATTGATAATGGTTTTCAATTAAATGGTGCATCAATTTAAACTTATAGGGTGTGTCTACTATAAATTGGGAATGAAAATACATATAACTGAATCCTTATATGCTCGATTTGACCATTGTAGGTCGGACTTTGAATTATATGTCTATATGATAAACCAATTTATAATTTTTATTGAAATTGTTAATAAAATAATTATTAATGGTGTAGTTTCCCAAAGCCTACACTCTTGGATCCAAATATAAAAACATAAACTTTACATTTCTAGCTTTGATAACTATAAACATGACCCATTTTTTTCCATTTAAAACTTACAACATCAAAAGTATATATTTGATCACTTATATACCCAAGGACCTATTAGGTTTAGAGTTTTATAATATTAGGAAAAAATATTACATAAATATCACCCATGAATTCAAGAGAGTATCTTTCCCACTATACCCATCTTTTCATATTTCATAATAATTCTTCAATATCTTCCAAAAAATTATTCACATATGAAACCTTTATAGACTCAAATCATTTCACATTACTATTCATAACCTAAGTAAATATGAGTCATACAAAGGTTGATCTTAAATGACCAGTAATGATAAACATAATAATTAATAATTGAATTTCATCAGTTAGAATAAGATGAGGGTATGATAAAATAATCAAACTGCATGATAAAAACATAAGGGAATTCATACCCATTAATACATGTATTATCAATCATGAAACATGGAAAAATATTTAACAAAGTAAAAGGTCATTCAAATTAATAATTATGATCCATGTGATAATAAAATTGATCAAAGTAATCATTAAAACCCATAGTTTTTCACCCATAATAAGTAGCAAATACTTTTCTTAAAAAATAAATTCATTATCCTACCTTGTGAAATCATAATATTTTCATAAAATCCCATAAAAAGTATATTTAAGTCATATATGTATCTTGGGGAATCATTTTCACATCACTATTACATATAGAGTAACCTTCATGGTCACACATGGAGTAAATATCACAATTACAATTGAAATAAACATCACGATTATACTTGGAAATACCATCACAGTACATTACTATAATCTCTTAGGAGAAACCTAATTAGTTAACTTCATCCATTTACCTAATGTATTGGAGATATATACTGGGATCACCTGATCTTGGTTTATAATTGAACCACCCATCATTATAAACAGTTCCTAAGAACCATGATATAAATAAATTACATAAAACTTTCATTTCATCAGCAAACTCATATAACCACCCATTATTTATTTTATAACTTAATTAACCCATGTAATAGGAACATGTTTGATGAAAATATCTTTGAAACGATCATAATAAATCAAAATATATATTGACAATGGTATCAATAAAAAATATCCCCATTGGAGTATAAGTAATTTCTGGTTTCTTTAACTTTGATTAATGGAAATACCATTAAAGTATTATTAAAATCATTCTTGAGGAAAATAACCTTTTCAATTTGAATATCAATTTTAAAAACTAAAAATTCACAAAATATTGGGAAAATAATTTTCTTTTAAAATAAAATTGGAAACATACAGAGTAATATTCAAAGAAAATAATGGCCATTATGATAGAAAAAAAAGCCATGCTATAAACACTAAAAATAAACATTATTTTCAAGCATTTTGTAAAGGGAGTCTAAAGTAACCCATTTGGAAAAAATTAAGATATTTACTTTTTAAAACCATTTAAAAGAAGTTAAAATACCATGGGAAATATATTTATTAAATCATTTTTTTCTATAAAAGAACATTTTTTAAATCATTTTTGAAAACTTGGATATGGAAGAGAAATATTCCTAATCTAAAAAAAGATACATGATTAGTATCACTTACAAATAAATTTATTGATGTTTACTTAATTAGTAAGAGATGAAATGAAAAATTAAAAAAGTAAAAAAACATTAATAATTATAAGATAATAAAAGATATTTGTTTCAAGAATATAATAACTTTTGAATTCCCCCCAAGGTACCTTAAACATAAACAATCCTGAGAAAAAAAAGAGATTACAACATAAAGGCTTTTCCATTTTGGTAAAATGTAAATCATAATCCCCATGAAAGAAAAAACATAAAATGAAACATTAAATATCATGAACATAAGGAGAGTCATGATATATCATGTAAAATGGGAAGTATATACACCTTATAAAATAAAATAGGATCATATATAAACATATGTCCTAAAGAAATAGAATTTGAGATGAATAACCCTTACAAAGATCATATCATTAAACTAAGAGTTAAAAAATTGAGAGATTATGTGTATAAAATTTTAAATGTGTAAAAAAAATTAATATTAATCAATTCACACATATTCATGGCATAATAAAGTCATTGAAAAATATTTATTAACCAATAAGAGGAAATTGAGTTGAGAAACCCTTTACCACTTGGTAACATTCAAGTCAAATTCCTTTGGATAAAGTAATTTAAATTTCAACTTAAGATATCATTAATTATGTAGGATACATGATATAAAATTTAAAATGGTATAATATACACTATATAAAATAAATTTGGTTCATAATAATAAAATATGACTCAATGAAGGAAATTTGAGATAGAATCCCTTACCTTGAGTTCAAGCTTTCTATGTATTCCCTTTAACACCTATATAATAAAATTATATAAATTATTTTGCTTCTTAATAAAATTTTCATTAATTAATTCCTTATCCTTAAATAATTTTTTCATTTATTTTAATTAAATATTTAAATACATAGTCATTTAAGTCCATATTGATTATTTTAAGGATGTTTAGTCCATATTATCAAAATAGTTTTGCTATGTTGACCATGGTCAAAGGGGTCGTTATTAAATAATATATTGAATAATAATTATAAAATAATTATCATTTTTATATATAAATTATACTTTTATGTTTAACCATTAAATATGGTTATGAAAAATGAACCATGTTGAAATAATGGAGATGGTAGGTCGTACATACGCATGAGTAATTTTTCCATTTTTCAATGATCATTATGGAAAGAAGGTACATAGTATTTTATATTTTAAAATTTTAAATAATATCATAAATATTATATTAATTATTTAAATATACTTATATATATCATCCAAGTGATGTGGTGATGAAAAAAACTCATCGCTTCATAGAGGTGGTAGCCCATACATACGCACATCCAACGTTATCATTTTTAGTGAATGTAAAGTTAAGAAAGTAAAGGATATGTCATATTTTAAGAATTATAAATATTTCATTAATATAATATATAATAATTAATTCCATTATTTTAACCATACATGAGATGTGGTTATGTAAAACAAATTATATTGGTTTATGAGGCAATATTCTACTATAAACTTGAACGATGGATTTCGTTCACATTTTATAGAGGTTGAAGATGGATATAGGTTCTGTTACTAATATAATAACATAAAATTATATGTAATATACTGATATTATTATCTCATAATGGTTTTATAATATTTTAAGGAGGTGGAAGAAGAAATAAAAAAATTCTCAGTTAAGAACTATACCTCTTCTTCAGACAACCTCTTTTGCTTTACAACTTAATACCTCTTAAGTTTGTATTATTCCAATACTAAGTACTATATAATATGGGTAGGGATGTTATTAATGTATTTTGGAAGATATTTTCGGACTCAAATTGGTTTTTAAGTGTGATGAAATGAGAATAAGTGTTTCCCTTTTATAAGAGGGGGGAGGGGCACTTTTTAAATTTCTAAAAATATTAAATTGATATAAATTAATTATGATATACAATTGGAAAAAAAAAATTGATATGGTTATATAATATGAGTATTATCCAATAAAATTTTTACATATTTAGATCACATTTTTACCCTTATCATTTGGTTTTGAACCTCTATTAACCCTTTTCATACTTAGCATGACAACAATGTTTCTTACACTTTGAGGGTCATGATTGTTACCATAAATGAAAATAAGGCCCATAAATATACCATAATTTATATTTTAAACCTTATAATAATAATTTGGATGAATATAGTATTTAATTAATTTTATATAATTTAATAAAATATTATTTTCATAAAATATCAATAATGTTAAGTTTAGAACTATTCATTTACATTGACTTTTATAACATTAAGACAACAAATTAAATTCAAAAAAAATTAATACATTCATAACATGTTATAATTATCTATAAAATTCATGGGTAACATTAATTATTTGATATTATACTACTTTAAATATTTTTAATATAATTTATTTTATTTTTATATTACTTGAATAATTAATGGTTCAACGTTGTGTAATCATTTAAGGCAATTATTTTTCTATAAAATATAAAAATAAATTATCATGATGAATATAAATCTTTTATATTTCAAATTAATATTTCTAATCGAACATATCCTTTTTTATAACCATGCTAGAAAATTTATATTTATTAAATATAAGAGTGACATTTTTTACCTTCCATTACATAAAATATTATAGAGTTCATAAGTACATCCAAATGGAAAAAATGAAATATAAACAAATATTAAATTATTATAGATGAAACGGATTCATAAATAAAATTAAGGAAAGTGTTAGGGTTATTTTCAGTCTTTGTTATTTTATTTTTAGCTTTAATTTTTGGATTTACCCTTTACCATAGTAACAAAAATTACTAAACGTACTATACATATTTACCAAAAATAAAAGAGAACTATTTATAAAACCTGTAAATACTGATTCAAAATATGGAATCAATTTTTTAAAATTCAAAACATATAAGTGGTAGAATTTAATTTAAAATTAAACTAGAAAAACACGATGAAAAAAATCATAAAATGACTATTTTAAGTATAAAATTTGTTTATACTAAATTCTAGTGTAAAGTTCAATTAAAAGAAAATAATTGGACTATTTTAATTCAAAAGAAACTAACTAAATTTTAAAACTAATACAAAATATAATTTTATGATATAAATACTTTAAAATAAAATACATTTTTCAATAAAAATCAATGTTTTTCATTATTCATAGAAAAATCAAACTTTTCAGAAAATTATAAAAATTTCACCTTAATTTAATTTCGATATAATGATTTTGAAAAATTATATAGTTTTTATAAAATAAAATTTATAAAATTTCAAAAAATTAATTATAATATTCTTTCACAAAAATAAATAAAACCCATTTTTGAAGAAAGCATATTTTTGAAGAATAAAATAGCTTGAATAAAAAATGAGTACTTATTTACTAAGCATTAATAAATAAGTTTATATTGAGTAGTACCTTTATATGTATTTCATAATTTTTTTATTTCTATTCATACCCTCTAATCCAATGACTAGGTTATAACGGTAATATTTAAATAATAATACTTTGAGTTTCTTTTAAGCTTGGGGTTACGTATCTTATACGCTGTTGATCATAGTATTTCTTTTAAAATCTCAGGAGATTACAATATACTCCCCCCTCAATAAATTTCATACTTATAATTTTATCTTTTTTTCAGTAGTCAAAATACATTTTTTGAAATACCACATCATAAAAAAGAATAATAAAACTTCCTCTTTAAAAGAGGTAAAGGAAAATATGAAGGTTGTCTGGAGTAACACATAACTTGGCTTCCAGATTGGAAAACATTTGTGGGAAGTAAAAATTTTCAAATTTAAGAGAAAATCAATTCCCAAGTATTAATATATAGTGATCAATAATATGGTACTAAGAAAGGTAACCATCAAAAAACTGTAAATATGTTATGGGTTAAAAGAACGTTGATTTATCGATAATAAAAGTAAACATATAAAATTTTTATTTCAAGATAATTTTTCATAGATTTTAGGGATTCCTTTACCTTATATACTAATAATATAAATAAATATACTAAATTTCCAAGTATAATTTCAACCTTTAATCAATTTCCACCACAATCACATATTTTTCTATGAATGATGAGTATTCATGATGGCTTTTTTTATGCATGAAGTGCTAAAATTAACTTCTAACATATCACATAATCCAAAAATATAAAAAAAAATCCATCCTATATTTATACATTAAAAAATAGTTATAATAAGATAAGATAATTCCCAAAATTAATAAACCTTCATTTTAAGAAATACAACAATAATCTACAAAATTCAATAGTAATACCCAATGTTTAAACTAAATCATTCCATAAATAAATTGAATCACCATAAAGACACCTTAATATCATTTATTATTTCAAAATATAAACCAAAATTTATTCTTTAAATAAAATCCCATAATATTTTTTTAACTTAATTGTATAAGGTTTCCAAAATAATGAACTTCTTCTGAAATAACATTAATCACTTAATTACCAAAAACAATTTTAATCTCATGGTTATCTATATGATAAAACATATTTTTCCAAATTAAAATTAATATTTATTTATAAATAATTTAAGTAGAAAAAACAATTTCATACCAACTAGGCATTTACTTAGGCTAGTGGTAGGAGTTTCACCCTTGTCACTTTTCAGTTGTGGGTTTAACTCTATGGCCTTTCCAGATGTGATGGTTTGTTTTCTGACCTGCAGGTGGCCCTTTTTTCTAAAACTATATAATCCTTATAAAATTCCCCAAAATATAACCTTAATTTTAAAAGATCATATACTCCCTAAAGGTTATAAATAACTATTAAAACTTATACCCATAAAATATAATCATATTCTTTCTTAAATAATACTCCATGTTGAAAACATCATAATATCCAAATTTATCTAAACCATTATCTGATACCAATTATAGTAGCCTGAAACCTATACTCCCAGAGTTGAAGCTAAAAACATAAAATTTACATTTCTGTATTTTATATAGATAAATGTGACCTAATTTTTTTCCATCCAAACCATACAACATCAAAAGGAAATATTAGATCACTTACAAACCCAAAGACCTTTTTAGGTTTAGAGTTTTATATAATTAAGAAAAACTCTTACATAAAAAATACCCATGACGTCAAGAGAGTATGTTTCCCACTATACCCATCTTTCTATATTCCATATTAATTCTTCAACATCTCCCATGAAATTATTCACATATGAAACCTTTTTAGACTCAAATCATTTAACTTCATTCTTCATAACCTAGGGAAATATGAAACATAATAAGGGTGATATCAAATGATCTGTAAGGGTAAATATAAGAATTAACAATTGAATTTTATCAGTGAGAATAAGATGAGGGTATGATGACAAAATCAAAGTGCATGAGTATAACATAAGGGAATTCATACACATAAATACCTTGATTATCAATCATGAAAATGGGATAAATATTTAACAAAGGAAAGGTTCATTGGAATCAATAATCACAAGCCATGTGATGACAATATTGATCAAAGGAATAATCAAAAAACCATAGCTTTTCACCCATAATAAGTAGAAAATACTTTTCTTTAACCATTAATTCAATATCTTACCTTATGAAATCATAAGATTTCAATAAAATCTCATATAAATCATTATTAAATCATATATTTATCGTGGGGAATAATTTTCATATAACCATTACATATAGAGTACCCCTCACAGTCACACATATAGTACTATCATAGTTACACTTTAAATAATCATCATGATTTTACTTGGAATAACTATTATAGTATATTCCCATAATATATTAGGATAAGCTTAATTAGTTAACTCTATACTTTTACCCAATGTATTGTAAATCTATAATGGGATCACGTAACCTTGATTTATAATCAAACCACCTATCATCTTTAACAATTACCAAGAAAAATAACATAAATAAAGTATATATATCTTTTATTTCAATATAAAAATCATATAAAAATCCATTATTACTTTTATAACTTGATTAACCCATGGAAAAGGAATAGGTTCCATGAAAATATATTTAAAAAAATTATAATATATATAGATAAATAATGAGGATGGTATTAATACTAAATATCCCTAAGAGTTCATAAGTAATATTAAGGGTTATTGATGTTTATAAATATAAATACTATTAAAATCCTATTAAAATCATTCTTGAGAAAAATAACCTTTTTACTTTTAAAATCACTTTTAAAAACTAAAAATTAAAAAAAATATGAAAATAATTTTATTTGAAAATAACATTGGAAACCTATAAAGGAATATTAAAATAAAATAATTTTCATAATGCTGGGAAAATCTATTCATGTTGTAAACATTAAAAATAAAAATTCTTTTCAAATATTTTTGTAAAGGGAGTTTAAATTGACCCATTTGGGAAACATTAAGAAATTAACTTTTTAAAACCTTTTTTAAAAAGGTTAAATACCATGATAAATATCTTTAGAAAATAATTTATTTTTAAAAAAGAACATTTTTGAAAACATGTATATGGAAGATATATATTCCTAAACTAAAAGAAGATAAAATATTAGTATCACTTACAAATGAATTTATTGATGTTTATTTAATAATTAAGGGAGTAAATGAAAATTAAACATATAAAGAAAATTAATTAATATAATTTGATAAAATATATTTGGTTTAATAAAATAAAATCATGCTATTTCCCACAAGGGAATCTTGAACATAAACAATCCTGAAAATAAAGGAGAATCCAATATAAATCCTTTTCCATTTTTGGTAACTTTTCAATTATAATACCCATGAAATAATAACATAAAATAAAACATTAAATATCATGAGAATAAGGATATTTTTAATATAAAATTTCAATGGTTTAAAATATACACATCATAAAATAAATTTGGTACATATCATAAACGTTTTCCCAAATAAATAGAATTTGAGATGAATAAACCTTACACATATCATATCATTGAATTGAGATTTAATCAGTGGAGTGATTATGTGTAAAAAAAATTAAATAAAAAAAAGTGTAAATAAAGAATAAAAATTTTAAATATCAATTAAAACATAATTATGGTGTGAAAATCTTAATGAAAAAGAGTTATAACCCAATAAAAGGAAATTTAGTTATGTAACCTTTTACCACTTGGTAACTTTCAAGTAAAATTCCCTTGGAAGAAGTAATTAAAATTAAAACTTAAAATAACACAAAGTATTAATTATTCATTATATAATATTTAAAATTTAATAATATACACTATAAAATAAATTAGGTACATAATAATAAAATATTCCTCAATGAAGGAAAATTGAGATGAAATCACTTACCTAGAGTCTAGAATTTCTATGTATCCCTTTAACAACTATATAGTAAAATTATATAAATAATTTTATTTATTAATAAACCTTTTTAGGATTAATAATTTTTCCTTAAATCACTTATTTAATTCATTTTTAATGTCATATTTAAATACTTAGTTAGTTAAGTCCACATTGGGTGTTTTGAGGAAGTTCAGTCCATATTTACAAAACTGCTTCAGTATATTGATCATGATAAAAGGGTTCATTATTAAATCATATACATAATGATAATAATATTATAATTATCACTTTTATACATAAATTATACTTTTAAATCCAACCATTAAATATGGTTATTAAAAATGAACTACATTACAATCATGGAGATGGTGGGTTGTACGTACGCATGAGTAATGTTTCAATTTTTCAATGATCATTATGGAAATAAGTTAAGTATTATTTTATATTTAAAAAATAATAATAATATAATAAACATAATATTAATTCTTTAAATATACTTATATATATCATCCATGTGACTTGGTGATGAAAAATTAATCACATCGCTTCGTGGATGTGGTATCTCACACGTACGGACGAACGATGTTATCAATTTTTAGTGCATGAAAAGGTAAGAAATTAAATGATATATTATCATTTAATAATTATAAATATTACATATAAATAATATATAAACATTAATTCCATTACTATAATCATCATTTAGAGGTTCTGATTGAAAAATAATTACATTGGTCCACAAAGAGGTAGTTTATCATACACATGAACAATGGATTCCTTTATCATTTGATGGAGTTTAAAGATGGATATAGGTAACATTAATAAAATAATAAAAACCTAGAATATGTAAGATAATTATTTTATTATATACTCATGTTTGGTGAATATTTTAAGGCATTGGATAAATAAATAAAACAAAAAATCTCGGTTAATAATTATACCTCTTCTTCAGACAGCCTTCTTTTCTTTACACCTCAAGACCTATAATGTTGGTATTATGACTAAACTAAGGAATATATAATGTAGTAATATATTTTATTAATGTATTTGGTTAGATAATTTCTAAATAAAATGGGTTTTTAAGTGTGAATAAATTATATAATTATTTCCCTTTTATAAAAGAGGGAAGTAACACTTTTAGAATTTCTTATAATATGAAATTAATATAAATCAATTTTGATGTCCAAATGGATCCAAATTGATATTATTATAATTTAATATTATTATTAGTATAAATAATATCATAAAATAAAATATTTACATCTTTTGATCACCTTTTACCCTTATAATTTAGTATTAAACCCCTATTAACCCTTTTCACACTTACTACGACAACAAGGTTTTTTACTCTTTGTGGGACATGGTTAGTATTGTAAATAGAAAAAAGGACCATTAATGGAACATAGTTTATATTTTCAGCCATATAATAATCATTTTTCTAAATATTAGTTTTTATAAATTTTATATCATTAAATAAATTATTATTTTCATAAATTATCAATAATGTCAATTTTAGAACTATTCATTTACGTTGACTTTTTTAACATCTTGAAACAAAATGAAAATAGAAAAAAAAAATTAATAAATCTCTAAAATATTATTTTTTCCATAAAATTTTTATTTCACATTACTTATTTCAAATTATACAACTTTTAATATTTTTAATATCATTCACTTTATTTTTCTATTAATTGAATAATTATTGTGTCAGCGTCATGTAACCATTTAAGGTAATTATTTATTCTCTAAAAATTAAAAAAAACATGATGAAAATAAATCTTTTATATTTCAAATTAATATTTATAACTGAACATATCCTTTGTTTATTCCCAAGTTAAAAATGTTATAGTTATTAAAAAAAGAGTGACATTTTTTATGTTTATATACAAAAAATATTATAAAGGTCATAATTACATCCAAATAGGAAATAACTACATATAAATTAATCTTGTATGAGTATGGATTAAATGGATTCATAAAATAAAATTATGTAATGTGTTAGGAAAAATTTTCATTCCCCATCATTTTATTTTTTACTTTAATTAACTAATTTATCTTTTACTATAGTAACAAAAATTACTAATTTTACTATTTATATTAACTAAAAATAAAAGGGGACCATTTACCAAATTTATACTTAAAAAATAAAATTATTGAATCCATTTTTTAAATTTAAAAACACAAAATTATTATGATTTAATTTAAAATTAAATTGAAAAAATGTGATGAAAAAAGTTTTTCAGAAAAATGCATATTTTAAGTATAAAATGTTTTTATACTAAATTAAAGAATAAAGTTAATTTAAAAGAACATAATTGGATTATTTTAAATAAAAAGGAACTAATGAAATTTTAAAACTAATCTAAACTATAATTTGACTTTATAAATACTTTAACAGAATATACAGTTTTCAATAAAAATAGAATTTTTCACTATTTACTGAAAAATCAAAATTTTCATAAAACTATAAAAATTTCACCATAAGATAAATTTTATAAGATTATTTAAAGGTGATATAATTTTTATAAAATACCTTTTCTGAAAGTTACAAAATATAATTATAATACTCTCTCATAAAAAGTAATAAAACTATTTTTGAAGAAAATGTGTTTTTGATGAATAAAATGGATTTAAGAAAAATTGAGTTCTTATTTACTAAGAATTAAATAATAAATTTATATTGAGTAGTAACTTTATATGTATTTTATAATTTTGTTATTTTTATTCATACCCACCAATCCAATTGCTAAGTTATAATGGTTATATTTAAATAATAATATTTTGAGGTTTGTTTAAGCTTGATGTTTCATATCGTGTATGCCATCAATCATAGTATTTATTTTAAAATACCCAAATATTACACATGGTTTGAACTTAAATTGGATGTAAATTATAACTTAATAATATTTTTACTTTATAAATTGTAACTAGAAGTCTGTATAACTAAACCTATATTAGCATGACTTAACCTTTGTAGGTCGATGTTATCTTTACATGGCATGGTTACTAACCCCTTGGGGGTACATATAATAAATGGATCGGTTACTTAAAGTGTTTGTAGCTATATATATATAGTGTTCTGTATAAGTATATAGTGGAATCTTACCAAACTGATCCTCTTAATAAGATAAAATATATATTTTGTGGTTATTTGGGTTTGATAATTATGAGGTGTTAGTTAATTAAAATTATAATCACAACATGAATATTGTTTTCCTCTATAACATGTAATTTAAATTATCTTTAACCAAGTCTCAGTAATGAGGAATTTCGGATAAATTAAATGGTTTAAAATAAATTATGTGATAATTTTTCTAGTTTTATATGCAGTGTCAGCTAAATAAATTGATCAATACAATATATAAAGTGTTTCCTCTATAACTTATACCCAATGTTTCATTTATATATGCTACATTTTTACTGTATAAGATAATATAAAATGGAAAAGAATAAATTTTTGAACCATATATATGTATGCGGTATATACCTAGATTGGGGCTGGTGTTGACACTGAGTATGGGTGGTTGAGGCTGTTGGAGCACCCGAGTTATATGGTAGGCATGCAGTTGAGACTTTGTTTATGGTAGAAATTTAAGTTGATATAGGTTATTATGTGTATGACCTGGCCTTATTAATAGGGGGTAGAGATATAGATATATCATATCTTGTAGAACCAATGATGGGGTGTTGTGATGTCTTGTGACCATCATAGTTCGTGTCGAACCTGGCTATGGGTAGGATGAGTTGGATATATGGTTTTCATGAGACCCTATAGTGGGTGATTGGTTTTGATGTGTTTGGTGTCACAAGACCATGGAATGGGGGTGATTATTTCTGATATTTGTGTCATATATGGGTATTGATGTGTGGGCTAGGTGGTAGAGCCTAGTAACCTTATTTAGTGTGACTCCAAGTTAGGGTGTTATCATCTCATTCTTCTTAAGGGTGACCCATAAGAGGGTTTGGCCAATTTATTTTAATGATTCTATGTATGTGAGTTGGGGGATGTTGTTTCTACGTAAATGTTTTGTACACATAGGTTGTTATAGAGTATATAGTTTAGGTACATTGGATGCCTTAGTGTTTTGGGAATAAGCACATGTGTGGTAGTGCTCCTTATTGTGGCTAGTCGTATGGAGGAAAACCTAATTCTAATTCTTAGCCATGCTGACTCTCTAGTTGGAATCTTCTTGTATCTTGGTTTGTCAGGTTCTTGAGGGTGTGTGGTTATAGCCATATGGGATTCTCTGGGAACAAAAATATAGCTAAGGTAGACATAGTTAGTGTTATTTGGTTCAAATGTATTTTTCCTGTAGATAAGGACTTCCTTGAATGGTTTTTGGCATGAGGCGTATGGTACTTCTTGAGATCTCACTACTACAAAAACGGGCTTTATCAGCGCTCAAAATGGGCTTTAACAGCACTAAAAAAGTGTTGTAAAGCTCGGCGCTGATAAAGGAGGGTCCCCTTTATCAGTGCTAAAAAGTGCTGATAAAGGTAGCCTTTAATAGTGCTAAAAAAGAACTGATAAAGGGAGACTTTATCAGCGCTAAAAAAGTGATGAAAAATGGATCCTTTATTAGCACTAAAAAAGTGCGAATAAATGCCCTGCCTACTGTAACATAAAATTCTGCAGCAGCACACCCAAACAAGACTTGCAAAAAAAATCAGCATATCAATAAGTATACCCATACAAAATTAACACATAATTAATAAGGTAATTACAGCAAGTATACACATACAACAAGTATACTCACACACCATTAACACATAATTCATAAGTTAATTAAATACATAGATAATTCAATTCAGAATTCAGGGGGTTGGGGGATGTTCAGGGGTTTGGGGTGGTTGTCCAAGGGGGGGTAGGGCGTGTCTAGGGGGTGGGGGTGTCCGGGGGGATGGGGGTGTCCAGGGGGTTGGGGGATGTCTAGGGTGGTGGGGGTGGGGCTTTCCATGCTTTTGTCCAGGGGGTGGTGGTATCTAGGGGGTTGGGGGGCTTTATAGGGGGTGGGGGTGTCCAGGGGTGGTGTCCAGGGGGTGGGGTGGTGTCCAAGTGGTGGGGGTGATCTAGGAGGTTGGGGGGCTATCCAAGGGGGTGGGGTGGTGTCCAGGGGGTGGGGGTGGATTTCCATGTGGGTGGGGGTGTCCAGGGGGGTGGGGGGTTGTCCAGGTTGGGGGGGTTGTCCATGGTGGTGTCTAGGGGGTGGGGTGGTGTTCAGGGGGTTGGGGGGCTTTCCAGGGGGTGCGGGTGTTTAGGTGGGTGGGGGTGTCTAGGGGGTGGGGTGGTGTCCAGGGGGTGGGTGTTCCAGGAGGTTGGGGGGATATCCAAGGGGGTGGGGTGGTGTCTAGGGGGTGGGGGTGGTTGTCCATGGGGATGGGGTTGTCCAGGGGGTGGGGGTGGTTGTCCATGGGGGTGGGGTTGTCCAGGGGGTGGGGGTGTCCAGGTGGTGGGGTGGTGTCTAAGGGGGTGGGGGTTGTCTAGGGGTTGGGGGCCATCCAGGGGGTTGGGGGTGTCCAGGTGGGTTGTCCAGGGTGGGGGGTTGTCCAGGGGGTGTCCAAGGGGTGGGGTGGTGTTCAGGGGGGTGGGGTGGTGTCCAGGGGGTTGGGGGGCTTTCCATGGGGTGGGGGTGTCCAGGGGGTGGGGGTGTCCAGGGGGTGGGGTGGTGTCTAGGGGGGTGGTTTCCAGGGGGTGGGGTGGTGTCCAAGGGGTTGGGGGTGATCTTCCATGGGGGTGGGGGTCTCCAGGGTGTGGGGATGTCCAGGTGGTGGGGTGGTATCTAAGAGGGGTGGGGGTGTCCAGGGGGTGGGGGAGTCTAGGGGGTTGGGGGGTGTCCAGGGGGTGGGGGATGTCTAGGGTGGTGGGGGATGTCCATGGGGGCTGTCCATGGGGGTTTCCAGGGGGTGGGGTGGTGTCTAGGGGGTGGGGTGGTGTCCATGGGGTTGGGGGCTTTCTAGGGGGTGGGGGTGTCCAGGGGTGGGGGTGTCCAGGGGTGGGGTGGTGTCCAAGGTGGTGGGGCAGTCCAGGGGGTTGGGGGTTTCCAATGGGGTGGGGTGGTGTCTAGGGGGTGGGGGTGTCTATCTATAGGGGTGGGGGTATCTAGGGGTGGGGGTGTTCAGGTGGTGTGGTGGTGTCTAAGAGGGGTGGGGGTCGTCCAGGGGGTGGGGGTGTTTAGGGGGTTGGAGTGTCCAAGGGGTGGGGGGATGTCTAGGGTAGTGGGGGGCTGTCCATGGGGGTGTCTAGAGGGGTGGTTGGTTTTCCGTATGTCAATCCAAATGCGTTTGGTTGGTTTTTCGTACATCAGTTGTTGTTTTACTTAAAATTTTGTACATTTAAAACAAAAGAGAGACACTTTGATTGATACGGGCCACACCATTCCTTGGATTGAGGAGGGGTTGACTCGTATATGTCACACATGACTCATGGATCATTATCATAAAGTATCAACATAATCTGAATGTGTTTGGTTAGTTTTTTGTACATCAGTTGTTGTTTTCACTTAAAATTATGTCCATTTTAAACAAAAGAGACACTTTGAGTGATACCTGCCATATTATGCCTCGTATTGAGGTGAGGTTTAATTTTACAGGTCACAAATAACCCATATATCTTTCTTCTAAAGTATCAACACAATCCTAATGCGTTTGGTTGGTTTTTTGTATGTTAGTTGTTGGTTTCACTTAAAATTATGTCCATTTTAAACAAAAAAGAGACACTTTGAGTGATATCGGCCCCCACTGTGCCTCTTATTGAGGTGGGGTTGACTCTTACACATCAAAAATGACCCATGGATCATTATACTAAATTTTCAACACAATAAGAATGCATTTGGTTGGTTTTCTATACGTCAGTTGTTGTTTTCACTTAAAATTATGTCCATTTTAAACACAAGAGAGACACTTTGAGTGATACCGAACACATCGTGCCTCATATTGAGGAAAAATTGACTCTTAAATGTCAAAAATGACCCAGTTATCATTATCTTAAATTATCAACACAATCTGAATGTGTTTGGTCAGTTTTATGTACGTCAGTTGTTGTTTTCACTTAAAATTTTGTCCATTTTAAACAAAAGAGAGACCCTTTGAGTGATACATGCCACACCATGCCTTGGATTTAGGTGAGGTTGACTCTTACACATCAAAAATGACCCATGGATAATTCTCCTTAATTATAAACACAATATGAATGTGTTTGGTTAGTTCTTCGTACGTCAGTTGTTGTTTTCACTTAAAATTATGTCCATTTTAAACAAAAGAGAAACACTTTGAGTGACACCGGCCACACCGTGCCTCCTATTGAAGCGCGGTTTACTCATAAATGTCAACCATGACCCATGTATCATTATTATAAATTATCAACACAATATGAATGCGTTTGTTCAGTTTTTTGTACGTCAGTTGTTGTTTTCACTTAAAATTATGTCCATTTTAAACAAAAGAGAGACACTTTGAGCAATACCAGCCACACCGTGCCTCATATTGAAGCATGGTTGACTCTTACACATCAAAAATGATCCATTTATCATTATCCTAAAGTATCAACACAATCCTAATGTGTTTGGTTGGTTTTCCATATGTTAGTTGTTGTTTTCACTTAAAATTTTGTCCATTTTAAACAAAAGAGAGACACTTTGAGTGATACTGGCCACACCGTGCCTCGTATTGAGGCAGGGTTGACTCTTACACATCACACATGACCCATGTATTTTTATACTAAATTATTAACAGAATACTAATGTGTTTGGTCATTTCTCTGTACGTCGGTTGTTGTTTTCACTTAAAATTATGTCCATTTTAAACAAAAGAGAGAAACTTTGAGTGATACCGGCCACACCATGCCTCGGATTGAGTCATGGTTGAATATTACATGTCACATATGATCCATGGATCATTATCCTAAAGTATAAACACAATCATAATGTGTTTGGTTGGTTTTCCGTATGTCAGTTGTTGTTTTCACTTAAAATTCTATCCATTTTAAATAAAAGAGAGACACTTTGAGTGATACCGGCCACATCGTGCCTCATATTGAGGCGGGGTTGACTCTTAAATGTCAAAAATGACCCATGGATAATTATACTAAAGTATAAACACAATACGAATGCGTTTGGTCGGTTATTTGTACGTCGGTTGTTGCTTTCACTTAAAATTTTGTCTATTTTAAACAAAAGAGAGACACTTTGAGTGATACCGGCCACACCATGACTCGGATTGAGGTGGGGTTGACTTTTACATGTCACACATGACCCATGAATCGTTATCCTAAATTATCAACACAATACTAATGCATTTGGTTGGTTTTTCGTACGTCATTTTTTGTTTTCACTTAAAATTATGTCCATTTTAAACAAAAGAGAGACACTTTGAGTGATACCAGCCACACCGTGCCTTGGATTGTGGAAGGGTTGAATTTTACATGTCACACATGACCCATGTATTGTTCTCCTAAATTATCAACACAATACACATGTGTTTGGTCATTTCTCTGTATGTCAGTTGTTGTTTTCACTTAAAATTCTGTCCATTTTAAACAAAAGAGAGATACTTTGAGTGATACCAATGACACCATACCTCAGATTAAGGTAGGGTTGACTAATACATGTCACACATGACCCATGGATCTTTCTACTAAAGTATCAACATAATCTGAATGCATTTTTTCAGTTCTCCTTATGTCAGTTGTTGTTTTCACTTAAAATTTTGTCCATTTTAAAAAAAAGAGAGACACTTTGAGTGATACCGGTCACACCGTACCTCAGATTGAGGTAGGGTTGACTCTTAAACGTCAAACATGACCCATGTATAGTTCTACTAAAGTATCAACACAATAAGAATACATGTTTCTAGATATAAAGGTATTTTGGATATTTTACTGGGTTTTCTTATCCAAAGCCCAAAGAAAAGTGGTTCATCATTCTTGCATGTTGCTGGTGCATTTCATCAGTTAAAATGGAAAAATTAATCATTGGAGAAAGGATTTTTTATTTAATAACAATTACAATTTTCCTATAACCATTTACATACAACAATGTTTTATCTTTTGATCTCCTTAACCCCTCTAAAAAAATGGCTACCAATTGTACACATCCCTAAGTCAGATCTTCATGCTATTTGTGTACAATCTTACATCAGGTATGCGGTCCACTCGTTTATGAAAAAATCTATATCGTCTTGTGAATATGAGGATTTTCGACAGTCAGAGTAGTACTTAAAAATATATAAATAAATAATTGATAAATAATTTAAATGAAATAGTAGTTGTTTTTTAAAATACCTATTTAGGGATGCTAGTTTGTTGATGGAAAACGATTTCTCTCATAAATTTACAAACATAATAACCACAATCATTATTGTTTTTTTGTTTTGGACACTGCAAAAACTTTGATCATTAGGAGAATAAGTAACTTGTTTTGATATGTGTTTGGATAGTGAAATTTTATTGTATATACCCTGATATTTTCCCATACGTAGTACTTGCTCGCCTCCTTATACTTAGCCCTTGTCCTCGTTCCTTTTTTTAGAAGATATTTATACACTGCACTATCATAACATAATCCTCAATAAAAGATAATATAAATTATATTACTTGATTTTTAGACCTAAAATGTAGGATTTAGTGTCTTACATATTCACAAACCCCATCATGTGTGGTCGGTTTGTTGGATATCCATGCATTGAATCCAGAAAATAAATCTTTGGAGTATCCAAGTTCACCGTAATTAGTAGCCAATGTTTCCTAAAAACACAAAAAGGAATAAGTAATAAAATAAGTGAAAATATAATTTATATGATTTAATCGTATATTTTTACCCCTGCATGGTTGGTATTAGAAAGAGTATGTCATCCGTAATCTTTCTTTCAAATGTTTTCAGTAATCCTTTCACTATTTCATCCTTTTTTAGGGCTCCAATTCCGTTAGTTGTGTTGATGTGGTAAGAGGACTAACGAGTCTGAATTTTGGATCATGGGAAAATTCCTTTAACTATTTTTCATATATACACCTTCCAATAATATAAAATGCATTTAGTCATAATTAGAACATTATATCATCTTTTAAAAAATAAATTCATGAAAACATACCTCATATATACATTTACAACTGTGATGCCTAGCCAACCGTATTCAAGGATCTCATTTATATTTTTAGCAGCAATGAAATCTTGAATTTCCTCTCCGTATATATTCTTTTCAAAAACTACTATATGAATACTACTACTTTTTATCTCTGTATCTACATGAGTCTTCAATGCTAGTAAATTTGGATAGAGAACAGGTGGTGTTATTGTGCTTTTAGTAGCTCTTTGGGATCAGTTGGTCGATCTTTTAGATGCTTTTGAGCCCACGTTTCTTATCACCCTCTTCCCTTTCTCCATTTATAATCACATTCATTGGTTAAGAAATTTTTTTCATTAATTGTTAAAGATTTATCTTGAAAAAAATGGAAATAAATACCTCTTTGCACACATGTACTCTTACAAGTTGTGACGGCCATGCAATGAATGTCCCAATAGCCTTTTTGATCGTATGAATATCATCACCATCAAGTGGAATAGGTAGCTCTAAATTTGGCTCATGAGCTACGGTAATCGTCACTTTCATATGATCTTTTGGAAGTGGTCTATTATGCAGCTTGTCCTCTGGGATGTTGAACACCATAGCCCTTGGTACAAGGTGATAGGTGGGTGTTGACAGATATCCCAAATATACTCATAAAATACTCTAAGTCAAAAAATGTCTCAACCACTTCTAGTTGTAGATCCACTCAGGGTTTCAAGGTAACACTCCTATGAGAGGAAATGCTACCCAAGCTATAATTCCAATGATGACACTCATCCTAGAGGTCACACTCATTCGATCTAGCCAAGAAGAATCACGTAGAAAACTGAGAGTGTTCACTTGAGATATACACTTCATCATACTAATACCCCATCAGAAATATCAGATCATGATATAAATATAGGGGATCAACGCCCAAGTCTTGATGGGGGGATACTAGAGTCTACTACAATAATCCTTAAAGATAGGGGATAAACACTTGTGTAAGTGTTGGTCATGCCAATTCAAAAAACCCAACATAGGGAAAACATATTGGAAATAAGGTTTGCTTCAGACCTCTCAGAGGGATACAAGCTCCAGGTCACTAAGTGACCTATGGTCCATTGCTCAGGATCATATTCCATACTAACCCTCATAAAAGTGAACTGAGACCACTCACTATAGAATAAGTATATTGAAAACTGAGAGGGTTCATCTGAAATACACGCTCCATCGGACTAATACACCGTCTAAAAGATCAGATATCTATACAAAGAGAGGGGGTTAATTTCTAAGGTTTTCTGGGGGAAAATAGACCCTACTTGAAACATCCTCAAATATAGGGGATCAATTCCCATGTATGTGTTGGTGATTCCAATTCTAAAAACCCAATATAGGGAAAACATGAATGAAATGAGGATCGCTCTGGGTCCCTTGAATTGATACGTGTTCCAAGTCACTAAGGGGTATGAGTTCTAATGAACGGGACCTAATTCCATAATAACCCTCATATAAGTGGACTAAGACAACTCAATCCAGAATAATGGAACTCACCAACACTACCTTGGTCATTAAGATAATATAGAGGGGCCAACATCCTTGGGTGAGGTTATGAAGCTGCGTCAATCCCTCATAGGGATGGACCAAGGGAACACAAACCACCAATACTAGTCCATGGAATCACAAAAATCTCCCAAAAAACTAAAATAAAAGGAAATGGAGCTCAAAACTATCCTCAATGGAGGACACGATGTGTCCCTAGGGGTATACGGTGTGTGTAAAAAATACTAGCACTGCCTATGTCTCATTTTCACATGGATTGATCTGTAATTCCAACTATGGAATCTGCAATGATTATTCACCAGTTATTCATTGAATCATTGGAAAAATGAGAATTAAAATGATGAAAACATGTAGATCGGGGAGAGAAATTACCAAAAATAAACCTAAAAGGAGAAGTGGGAGACTTACCTAGAGTATATCGCACCCACGATGGAGGGAGAGAAGAAGTGTCGAGTGGTCAGGGAGCCTTCTACGCTATGTCGGGAGGGGAAGGCAAGACCGCCAGAGGGGGAGGTTCACAGAAGAATCCTCCAACCGTTAAGAAATGGGGGAGTAGGGTTCATGGGGAGTAGGGTCCAGTGGGGAGGAGGAGAAGTAGGGTTCATGGGGAGGAGGATTCGTGGAAGGGGTTCAAGGGGAAGGACAAGGAGTAGGGATAGCGGCGGAGTAGGGATAGCGGCGGAGTAGGGCTAGAGGTGGAGGTTTGGAAAAGATAAGATCGGGGGAGGGGAGTTTTTGTAGGGATAAAGTACCGTGAGAGCTTGAGGGAGTGATAAACAGAGGATACTATGCACCCGATTTTATAAAATATGGGACTATGGTGTTATCAGCGCTAAAAAAGCACTGATAAAGAATCCCTTTATCAGTGCTAAAATTTTATCGCTTATAAAGGGTTACTTTATTGGTGCCTTTTTAGGGCTGATAAAGATTTACCATTATCAGTGATTTTTTCTTAGCGCTGATAAAAGGTGGTGCTTCCCTTGCCTGTTTTTTTAGTAGTGTCTAGTGCTTCTATAGTGGGTGTGGTTTGTTAGGGAATAACTGGTTGGGTGTTTGGCCTTATCACTTAGAGTGTTCATTCAAGAACACTTAGAGAGAATAAAAGTGTCTCTATGTAATATTAGACTGATGCACAAGTTTTGACTGGTAGTGTGAGAGGTTTTGTCTTTGTGAGATGCTCTGATTTTGAAAAGGCACTAAGGGAGCTCCTTTTTGGGAGAAAATTGACATGCAAGGAAGGAATTTCTAGATAATTGGACATATGGGATTGGTTCAAATGAAATAAGTCTTGTTGTTAGTTGATATGGGATATCATGATCAGGTGTCCTAGATCTATGAAACCATTGATTTTTAATGTAATCTAGGAGGCAAGCACATGGTGGAGATTCACATATCCATTTGGCTCATGGTTAGGCAGTATGAGATTGTACACCCATGATGCTTGACGTTTAGGTATCCATGGTTATGGATTGAAAACTGATGTGGGTATAATGATAGGATTTAGGGTGTGGTGACTTGATATTGTCAAGTGATAATCATGTTGTCCTAGTATTGGGAATGAGAACATGGAAGGATCGGGTTTAAAGGCATGATTGGTCAGGGTTGAACCACAATAGAGGCATCATAGGTTGATGTGTATGATAAAGAATCATGAATTAATAGGATAAACACATGGGTGGATGATCTAGATGGTGTAGGATAATCCATAATTCTTTTTAATGTGTGAGTCTCATTATCTGTGGTCTTCTCTGCGAAGGCCTTGGATGACATTTTTTGTAAGCCATGAACAGAAGATGGTTGCCTTTTAGGGAGACTATTTTGAATGAGTTGTCTTGACCTCATTTATCCATCATGTTTAGTTATGGGTAGAACATGGTCCATGTATGTTTGTAATGGTTTGGTGATGTGATGGTACAGATTCTCCTATGGTGGGAAGTGGGATGTTAATTTTGGAGATGCAACCCTTGTTTGAGGGAGATCATGTACATGTGATATCGATCATGCGATGATCATTGTGGTGTAATGATTATAATAAATAATTGGATTCAAATACATCTGGTTTCCATAGTATTTCCAGTTATATACTTAGACATGGTATTATATGGGGTCTAAGCATCAGCCTCATGATCAAGGTGATTTAGGATTATCTGATCAAGATCCAGGTCAGTGGTTTGTTAGTGCTCATAGTACAATGGTGTTGGAAGGGATGGTTGATGTTCTAACTATGGAATGTCACCAAAATTAAGTTATATACATTAGTTTGTGGGTGTATATGATCATAATATACCATTTAGTTTTATGCCAGCATGATCAAGTAGGTGAACCCTGTGGTGGTAGATAAAGTTGAGTGCTTCAAAGAAAGTTGGCTGGAGGAGGTTCGACATCCATTCTTGCCAGTAGTTAGATGTGTTGGGTTGGAAACCATAGTGGGTGAATCATTGCGAATGAAAATAAGTTTTGGGTTTTTAACTAGGGAAATTTAGGTAAAAGGATATTTTTGGAGTGATGCTTTGGCATCTGTGGTTCATCGGGTTGTTTGGAAATTCAATAATGGTGGATAATACCAGTGTTAGAGTGTTGAGTTCATGGATGTTGGGTGCAATGGTTTGGGAACCATGTAAAGGGGAATCAATGGAATATCAATGTCATGATCTTGTAGTAAATTCCAATGTTGTAGGTACCATGGATCATAATTGGACTCTTTTAGATTATTCCTATGGTAGGAAGCATAATGAGTTGGATGAACAGTTGGATGTGCACACATCAAGTGTCTCGGGGTAAACATACGTGGGTGAGTGTCATCTTGTAATTTTGGTAATGTTTTTAAGTGGTGTCTTGTGTTAGTAGTTTAATTTATTGGAATTTAAAGTTCCACTCAAGAATGAAATTAAGAGTTCAACAATGGAATGTAGCTATTTCATGGTATTAAAGACCAATATAAGTCAGAAGATCCTCGGACGACCACCGGGACCTCTCAACGACAAGTATTGCTATGGTGGGGAGGTTTTAAAGACCCTCACGTATGGATGGACTTAAATTTCTAAGGTAAAGTTTGATTTTTTTATTAACTATAAATTTATTTTTGATAATCAAAGTTAAATTGGGGATACAAAAGGCTTGGACCCCTCCAAATGGTGTTTTTAGACTTAAAATGGGGGTCTGGGGTGGTCACAGAAGTGTCATTTTCGATCAAGAGGATATGGGGCCTATAGAAAGAAGATATAGGGCCGTTAGCTAGCTATTACATAGTAACTGGATGGCTGGTGGAATGTTTAGTAGCCCGATGAGGGATACTGGACACATTTTCTTGGAATAATGAATCTAAAGAGAGCTTCAAAGATCTGAAAAGGAGACTTATCACTGCCCTTGTGCTCATACTACACACAAGTGGAGAACTTTTTGTAGTATTTAGTGATTATTTGAAGAAGGTATTGGGTTATTTGTTAATGCAGAATGAAAAAATCATAGCCTATGCTTCAACTCAGTTGAAAGTTCACATACATAACTACCCAACGCATGATCTGTAGTTGGTTGTAGTGATCTTCACTTTAAAAATATATTGGAATTATATATTTGGGGAGAAGTGTGAAATATATATAGATAACAAAAGCCTAAAGTATATATTCACACATAAAGAGCTGAATATGTACCAACAAATATGGTTAGAGATGATCAAGGACTATGACTAGTCAATTCACTATCATCCTGAGAAAGAGAATAAATCAGTGGATGATCTAAGTAGAAAGGACCCAAAAATTCTATCATTGATGAGAATTGATAGGGATCCAATATTATTAGTTCTGGAAAGGATTGAAATGGGAATAAAAAATGAAGGAACATCATTAATCCTTTCACAAATGATTGCTCAACCTTCTCTTATAGAGAGTTTAAAGGATGCTCAATGAGATAATGTGGGAATTAAGAAGAAATTGGAAACTATAAGGAAAGTTAAATCCTCATAATCCAATGTAAATGAATAATTATTTGTGATATTTGGGTCAAGACTATGTGTTCCATAAAATACTGAGTTAAATAAGGAACTATTGGATGATGCACCTAGATTAACTTTATCCATACACCCAGGAAACACAAAGATGTATTGAGATATCTGAGAACAATATTGGTGGGAAAATATGAAGAAGGAGATCAAAGAATATACATCAAGATGTCTTGTATTTCAGAAAGTTAAATCAGAGAATAAAAAATTCGATGGGATGATGCAACCATTACCCACACCTATATGGAAATGGGAAAAGGCACCATGGACTTTGTCACTAGTCTTCCAAAGACATCAAGAGAGAATGATGTTGTATGAGTTATTGTGGATCATCTTAAAAATACTATGAACTTCATTTCTATTCGATAGGATTTATCACTCAATCAAATTACAAGGATATACATTAAATAAGTGGTGAGTCTTCATGGAACACCACTATCGATTGTATCTGATCGAGATCCAAGATTCACCTCTAAGTTCTAGAAGAGTATCCAATACACTTTAAATGATGAGTTTAACTTTATCACATCTTATCACCCTCAAATTTATGTCTAATATGAGTGGAATATCTAGACATGTGATGACATGTTGAGAGAATGCTTAATTGACTTCAAAGGAGTATGGGACCAACATCTTCTTTTGGTCAAGTTCTCTTACAACAACAGTTTCCAATCGAGCATCCAAAAGGCTCCCTATTAAGACCTTTATGGTAAGAGGTTCATAACACCTATATGTTGGGATTAAGTTGGGGAATCAAAACTACTAGGTCCTAAAATGGTCGAGAAATTTTTTGAAAAAGTTAAGACCACCCAGCAATACATCAAGGCTACTCAGAGTCGACAGAAGAGCTATGCTGACAATCATCAATGAGACCTAGAGTTTGATGTTGGATACATGGTATTCCTATTCATATCTCCATAGAATAAATTGGTGAGATTTTGGAATAAGTTAAATCTTATTCCAAGATACATCATCACCTTTTAGATCCTTGATTTCACTGGAGCGGTGGCCTACCGACTTACACTCCCACCTAACCTATCTCAAGTACATGATGTATTCCATGTATTCCTCTTAAGAAAGTACATATCAGACCCCTCACATGTACTCAATCCATATTTGGTACCATTATATAATGATCTCTCATATGGGAAGCATCTGATAAAGATCTTAGATCATAGGGACAAAGTTCTATGAAATAAGATAATGCACCTGGTCAAAGTGTTGTGGAGGAACCAAAAGTTTGAATAAGTGATGCAGTAACTATAAGAAGTGATGAAACAAAGTTACCCTCATCTGTTTTAGTGTGGGAAATGAAAATTTTTAGGGTGAAATTTCTTAAGGGGGAATATTTTAATGACCCAAACTATTATAAATAATATTTCCCTTTTGATTTAATTAAATGTCATATTGTGTAATATAGTTATAGAAAACACATGCACTTCTATTATTATATCCAAATGGATTTAAAATAACATTAATTATCATTAACATTGATAATATATTCATTTAATAGTGATCAAATTATTAGTATAAAAATAGGTTTTTAATATATCCAATTGACACAGACATAGGAAGTGATGAACTCAACCAGTATGATTGTACCTTATAAAGCCCATTTATCAGAGATTTAGAGGGATATAGAATCATTGATATTTCCCATTGACCAATCCCAATCTTATATACAACAACTTAAGAATGAACAAAACTATTTACAGTAGAAGTTCAAGCTCATTGAGATCACAATCCAACTATGTACGTCGAACCACCCTATAAAAGTCTCATTGTCGTGCACATTACTCTTAGGTATTTTTTGGTGTATTAAATGGATATGTATCATAACCCTAGAAATATGATTATGTTAATTATTTTATATAGAAGAATGAATATATTTTCATCCTATTACTATTACTTTATAAATGATTTTTATTTTGATATAGTAAAACACAAATTACATTTTTAATTAGTATTCAAGTTCAACTATAAAATTTATTTTGATGAATTAATGGATTTTTAAAATAAATAAAAATTTAATAAAATATTATTATTAAATAGATTTTATTAAATATAAATGATCATATAATTTTTATAAATTCAAATGTAATTTTTATAAGGGTTTGAAAACTGTTATTATCAAAAACCCATCATTTCTTAATAAATATTGATTTTATTTTAAAAGTAAAAAAATCAAAAAATTTGAAAATTATTTAGATAAAATGAATATTATTTTTTGAATCATAATTTCAAAATTATCCAATGGTGATTTTTTTATAATTTTTTGAGACAATCAAATTTTCGGGTAAAAATTAAATACCATATAAGTATAATTTGTGTATTATGACATCATAATGAACCAAAAGTGATGTAATAAACATTATAAAAGGTATAAATGACCAAATATATATTTTTCATTTAAAATAATTTGATTTTATTTTTATTTGGTTAATTTTATAAATCCATTATGAATCCTCCAAAACCATTAATAAACTCTAAGGTTTTAAAATAATTTCTTTAAGAGTATGACTCGCCTATACATAATAAAGGGAATTATTTTAATAATTTAGTCCCTTGTACTTATAAAATAATTAAAACCAATCTCATTTTTCAGAAACCATGGGCAAAAACCATGGGAATCTTTGTGTTTTTGGTTATTTTATTATGTAGAGTCCAAAACCTAAATAATAAAGAAATCCCCCTCATTTCCTATATAAACCCACCCAAGATCTCATTTCTCTTCGCTCAAACTCCTTTTATCATGTACATACTATTTCATACACTTTCTAGAGTCCTATCAAGGCACCCCCACGCTCGCAAGAAGCTCCTCTCAAGCATTTGGTGTCACGCACTCAAGTACGGGATCTTTTCATTTCTCCTCTCTATTCAAGTATCTTCTTTACCTTATATATTTTATCTTTATTTCCATATCATGGGATATGTTATTGAATATCTCCCTTACTTTAAAATCTATGTTCAAATTATGATATACCCATTTTTCTCTCATCAACCTATTTTATTACTTTTTAAGCAATGTCGTTATTTTGCCGAAATTTTACTCTGATTTTCAATGCCAAAACAATTGTGTAGTGAATACCATACCCATTTTCTATCAAGGGAATTCAAATTTATTAACTTATACCTATTTTACTTGGGAATTACATGCATTTATTCCACACTTCTTTATTTTGGAATAAAATGTGATGATGAATGAATGCATGTTGTATGATCTATGTGGCACACTTAAGCATGAGAATGAAATGAATGTGATGGGTGTGCATGGAATTATATAAAGCTCCAATGCATTGGGTAATGTTTAGTTTCATGAGACTTCATGTTAGGACAAGGAGTGAACCTGATTCCTTTATGGGAATTTTTTCATCATTATGTCTTGTCAGTTATCCTTAACCTATGTTTATGATGTAGTGTTTAAGTTGTTTCCACATTTACCATGTTATGATTATCATGATATATCATGTATCATTGTTCATGTTTATGATTCCTACTCTTTTTATGACCCATTGATATACCTATTATCTAACATTTATTTACTTATTCCATGTTTATTCCCTTAATGGGCTTTATAGTTCACCCCTTTATTATGTTTGTCCCCAGGTTATCCCATATAGTTTTAAAAGCCATGGAATTTTAGAATCATGTTAGGGAAGATTTTAATAATTTTGTTGTATCCCATGTTCAAGATGTTATGATATGTACCTAATTCCTAATGAAACTAGAATTCTCAATTTTCTAGGTTTTATTAAGTTTAATATTATGTAATAAATCATTTACTTATGTGAAATAAAGAGAAGGGTTGTTATAGATATTGCTTACCCGGAGAGATTCAGCAAAACCAACACGATGATAAATCACTGAACGTGGAACGAAATGTCCCAGTGGGGTCCATGTCATGACTCCCCAAGCCCACCTCCAATAGTCAAGGGGCTGGTGACTAGCACCGAGTGGCCATATCACTGACATGGGAGGCATTGCCTATGTACCTATACACACACACGCATCTCCAAACTCACAAAATGATGAAATTTAAAAACCACTAAGAACCAAGTGCATGCATACCACTATATCCCAACCAGAGTATGACAGGTAAGTAAAGTAGATTAAATAAAGATAGAATAAAATCACACCAAAAATAGAATATAACCACAAGTCCAACCTATAGAAAAAGGTATTGGGACTACTGTCTGAAGCTTCAAGAACACACCTCGATCTTTCCGGTCTCACAAAGCATTGTCTGATCCTGATACACTTAGGATTCCATCAAAGGGTTGATCATATACACAAGACATGACATGTATGGTAAAATACCACATAGGGTTGAGTATAACAATACTTAGTAGGACACCCCGAAACCACAAAGCAATATAACAAAGGAAAGTACAGTCATATCTACACAAGTATATGTTTACCGAACATATAACAAGAATATATAGATATAATCAACCAGGACACATAGTCTATAGGTAATTCAGAACCACTACATACCAACCCTAATAATTCATCTCAAATATTTCACGAAGAACTCATTCAGGAGAACACACTCTTGAGTCTGATAGCACTGATGACATCATTCGGAGAGGTACTACTCGTCGGGTCTCTTCATGAAAAATATATGTTGATAGATCTTAAGAGATATATAATACAATAGATAAGTATCATAGTCAGGGTCATGGGGTGATACCAACAAATCAATCTGAATTAACCCACCAAGTAGAGGATCGGAGGTCGCGTAGTGTTGGTCACGTCGATATCGAGAACTCCACCTAGGACACAAAGAATGAGTTGAGGATCCTGCTCTGGGCCTCTCGAGAGATTCTAACAACTCTATCAAGGAAGTAATGTTGAAGGGATCATAGTTCTATGAGTATGAAATGATTCATACTTACCTTCAGGGAAATTATAAAGGGAAATAACCCTAATAAAAATTTTCCAAGATATGGAGGACAAGTGTCTCAAACTATGTAGGAATAGGTACATAGTGTGTATTAGGGTCACACATCATGTCCCTTGACCCCGAGTATTTCCCATGTACAATAGCTCATGTCTTTAGAACATTTCATGTGGAAGAGGGGTGCAAAACATGTAGAAGGATTTGCACACCATGTTCGTCTATCCGGGGCCTGCCCGTGTACTCTGGCCATGTGCCAGTACATGGCCTCATCCTGAGTATGCTTTCCCATGTACCAGTAGGGATAGTCTGTGTAACTGGTTCAATCCATGCCATGTGGGGGAGCACACACCCTATAATAAACCCATGTACTTTTCCTTGTGTTTGTTTACTTCGAACGTACATTCCAAGTTTTCAAATAATAAACACATGCCATGTAGTCACGACTACATGTCGTGTGTATCTAGTTTTCCAAAAACTCATCTTCTTTATATGAACATGTCATTCGATCTTCCAAATATCATTTCGGTGGTATGTTCACCTCAAAAATATAGATCTAAGGTCATTTCACCACCCTAACACCAAATTGATGGGTTTTGGGCCATCAATCGGTTCGGAAATCCGATTTAATTCATCCCGATACAAATCAACTGAAGAACAGGTTCTTACGAATCACTTCGATCCATCCTCAACCATTGTTATCAAACCTCTGTCAAGTCATCCCAATGTTTTATCTCCAGTTTCAGATCATTGTGCTAAGAATAAAAGGTGCAATGATTGACTCTTCAAATTTGGGGGAAGAATGAAGAACACGTGTCAAGAACGTAAGAAATCGGGGGAGAAAAGTCACAAGGAACAATCCCTGGGAATGAAACTTAGTTGTTGTTTATTCCACCCTTGATCTATTCCCATAATAATGATTAATGAATCAAAAACTAATCTCTAGAACCAAATCTTGATAAACTCCAAAAATATCATCCCATATCGCAAGTGCGGCCGATCAGCGGACTAATCTATTCATGGATTAGTTTGCATTCATCATGTGAATAAAGAATGGGAAATAATAATCAAAATAATGCATCCTAATTTAATTTTTTATCACTCACTGATGAATATCATTCGTCGCATAGTCTTCATTGGTGAGATCTACCAAGAATGGAATTTTTCGATCTCTGATATGAAGTTTTGTCATCGCCTGTCGAGAGGATTATCTAGATCTCTCTCTCTAGGGCCTCTAGAGGATTCCAGTGTTATGAGACTAAACTTAGATCTATGACAAAGGGTTTATTTAAAATAAATCCATTACTTCATTGTTGCATCGATGAAATAAAAAAATATCAATTTATTTTATTCTTTCAAAATGCCCGTGACAAATTTCCACAACCAACCCGTACCGAAAAATGTTAGGTTGCACCTAAGGTAATGTCACTATTTTGAATGCAATTAAGTCCTCAGATTTATGATTCGAGCACCCGTTAAGAATTTATTCCACTTTTTAGGAAAATTTTGTACAAGTACTCTTTAATATTTTTAATATTTTTCAAACAATTGCTTTGGGTACACTATGCCTCGAAATCGCACGTCGTTTCAGTGCCTAGTCTCAAATTTAATCCATATAATATTTAAAAATAATACACATAAAATCTAGGACATTAAATTCTCCCTACCTTGGGGATTTACATCCCGAAATATCCAAAATAAAGGCTACTCAAAAATATGAGGCTATTGAGCATGAATCTGAGCCTCCCTCTCCTAAGTTCTCTCCTAGAGATTCTGGTGCGAACAATAGACATGAACTAAAGGAATTGATCACACATAAAGGATCCTCTCCCACCTATCCTTGATCTCCACTAGGTACTTAGTAAAAGTCACTCCATTTTCAATGTCCAGCTCACCCCAGTCGATGATGTGTGGTGGGTCATGCACATACCTTTTCAACTGCAACATGTGGAAGATGTTGTGTACCTGATCTATCTACAGAGGTAGAGCTAAGTGGTATGAAACCTCTCCAACTCTATGCAGTATATGAAAAGGGTTGATGAATCTCAGATATAGCTTGTCAACCTGGACAAATCTCATTAATTCATGTTGAGGTTAAACCCATAGGAACATGGGTTCTCCTTCCTCAAAATACAAAGGTCTCTGTTTCATGTCATCATAAGACTTATAATGTCTCTTTGTAGTCATCCTCCATTCTTGGATGATCTGCACCTTCTCAGTAGTATCTCTCACCAACTACAGGCCGATGAGTGCTGACTCTCCTAGGTTAGTCCAGCAAAGTGGTGACCTATAGGGTTTCCCGTACAAATCCTTGAATGATCCATGCCAATGGTGGAATGGTATATGTTATTGTATAAAAACTTCACCAGTGTAGGTGATCCTCCTAACTATGGATGAAGTCTAACATGAAATCCTGTAGCATGTCTTCTAGAACATGAATGGTATGTTCCATCTGACCATCCGTTTGTGGGTGAAATGTTGTGTTCAAGTGTAACTGGGTCCCAAATGCCTCATGTAATCCCTTCCACAACTAGGATGTAAAATAAGCATTATGATCTGAAATTATCGTTAATGGAACTCCTAGGAGTTGAACTATCGCTTACACATAGAGGAATCACAAGCTCTCTACTGAACTCTGTTCTTAGATATCTAAGAAGTAGGATGACTTGGTGAGTCATTCAATGATCACCCAGATAGAATCATGTCTCTTGGACGTACATGGTAAACCCATCACAAATTCCATCGATACCCCATTACACTTCCATTTTGGCACCTCAAGGGGTCGAGCTAAACCTGATGGAACCTAGTGGTCATCCTTCACTTGCTGACAAATAAGGCATCAAGAAACAAACTCTGCCACTCTCTTCTTCATCCTTGGGTGCCAAAAATGATGTTGGAGGTCCTGGTACATCTTCACCACACCTGGATGTACTTCTAAATGGGAAATATGAAACTCCCTCAGAAACTCCTCCTATAATAACACTGATACTATTGTACGTCCTCTAAAAATAATTACATGCTTACCACATTTTGAATATTCATCAGGAGCATGCCCTTTGGACATCTAAGCAAGTAGGGTCCTGAAGTCGGTATCCCCAAGTTGTTCCTCCCTGACTCACTATAAGAGTGGAGGGGTAAAAACCATTGATTGGAGGTAAGATTATCTATATCCATGCATAAAGGATAACTACAATGAGGCCAATTTCTTTGACGCCTTGTTTAGTAACTAAAAACAATATCTCCTACTAAGAGCCTATGCCACCACATTCCCCTTCCCAAGAGTATATATAATATCAAAGTTGTAGTCCTAGAGTAACTATATCCATATCCTCTATCTCAATTTCAGATCCTTATGAGAGAATATATACTTGAGACTCTTATTATTGGAGTATACGATAAACCGCTCACCCATCAGGTAGTCTTACCACATCTTCAATGTGAAAACTGCCACTGCAAACTCAAGATCATGGGTCACGTAGTTCTTCTCAAGTGGTCTCAACTAGAGAGAACCATAGGAAATCACCTCTCTCCTCTAAATCAGGACAAAAATAAGGCCAGTAACTGATGCATCTCATAAAACTACATACTCAACACCCCCTCCAATAATCTCAAGATCGGAGCGCTTGTCAAACTCTACCTTAGCTGCTGAAAAGCCTATTGGCACTTCTCTGTCCACAAGAAAGGTTGACCCTTTCAAGTCAAATATATAATAGGTGTTGATATCATGGATAAATCATGTATGAATCTCTAATAATATCCTGCTAGCCTAAGAAATCTTTGTACCTCTGTCACATTCTTAATTGGATCACATGCTAACACTGCCTCAACCTTGGATGGGTCCACTGCCACTCCATCTGCTGAGGTAATGTATCCTAGAAAGTGGACCTCCTGAATCCAGAACTGGAACTTCGAGAGTTTCCCATAGAGATGGTTCTCTTAGAGTACGTCTAGAACTATCTGTAAGTGTCTCTTGTGTTCCTCCTCAGATATCAAGTACACAAGGATATATTTAATGAAGAATACCATGAACCAATTTAAGTAAGGCTTAAAGATCTGGTTCATGAGTCCCATGAACACTACTATTTAATTATTCATGAAAAATGGAATCACCAAGTACTCATAATGACTATAATGAAATATAAAGGTTGTATTTGATATATCCTCATCGTGTACTTACAATTGGTGATAGCCTGATTTGATGTCAATCTTTGAGAACCAACGTGCCCCTTTCAACTAATCAAAGAGGTCATAGATTCTTGGTAATGGATACTTGTTCTTCACGGTCACCCGATTAAAGTTTTAGTTGTCCGTACACAGCCTCAAGCCCTCATCTACCTTTTTAGAAAATAAAACCAGTGTTGCCCAGGATGAAACACGGGGTCTCAAGAATCCCTTTCTCTATAAGTCCTCCAACTGCACCATTATCTTGAGAAGATTTGTGGGAGTCATCCGATATGATGGTGTAGATATTGATGTTGTATTGGGGTGTAAATAAATTCATAATTCTATCTAACAATGGGGAGGTAATATTAGAACATCTTCAAGAAATATTTCCTTGTACTCTACCACTACTGCTAGAAACTGGAATCTTATAAAATATGATGCACTGAGGGTCAGGCTATCCAACTAATGAGTAATCAACTGCACCCGCCTATGCATGATCCCATCATGTGATTCTTGGGTTTTCTTTTCACTAAAAAAGGTAAAACTTGTTCCATTACTACATACACACCATACCCTTCTCCTAAAACAGTCAATCTGGGTACGGACCACAGATAACCAATCCATACCAAGAATGACATCGTAAGGCCTCGACGCCGCCACCAAGAGGTTCCAACTAAAAATCTCACCTCTAAGGTTTATCTCACACCACCAGAATAGGTTTTTGATCATTGATTCTCCCCTGGTAGGTATATCTAAGCGTAAGGGTCAAGTCAACAGTTCAACTAACATATCTAGGTCTCAAACAAGATATGTGGTGAGAAAGGAATGACTAGAACCAGTGTCTATTAGTACTGCAGCTAAAGTAGAAAAGATGCAGATCATACCTTGAATCATTTCTGGATCCCCTAGGTCATATTCCTCAACCACATGCAGTTGTCCCCACCCCTTTCCTTCAGCTCCCTGAGCCTGGCGTGGACCACTTGGGGGGGTGGTGGTAGAAAGTCAAAATATTGACCACCTCCTATTACTCACCCAACTCCTATACCACATCCACAACCCTATAGATTTTCCTACTCCTATCATTGCCTCAACATTGGTGTCCCATCCACAGTCTCCCTATCAGCAGCACGGCGGGTTGGAAAATCTAGAGTGATATGTCACCTACCATCACATGAATAGAATCACCTCTCTCTAGGGTGACTAGAGTCAACCTATGAGACCTGAAATGTAGATCCTCTATCCTAGGAAATCCTCTTGAAACATATCCCATGTCTAGGTCCCTGAGACTACCTTCATCTCCCTACTGTTGAGGTCTCTACTCCTTCTCATCCACTACTGACCATCACCGGTTGTGTCTGCTTTGCCAAGAAGCTTTTAACCACCAAATCCCACTCAAGAACCCCATCATATGTCAGAATGCACAGAGGGATAACATTGGATCAAATTTCTTTACACAAACCTTGATTGAAGGTATGAGACCTATAGTAATAATCTCTAACCATATCCATCGAGTACTTGGAAATTTTGGTAAACCTCGATGAATAATCATTCACTGTCATTCTACCCTACTAGAGCTGAGGAAGCTCCTGTATATGCACATATCTCAGCGTAACTTGTGAGAACACCTCTATGAAGAGTCGCTCAAAATTTTTCCATGAAAGATTCACCTCTTCATAAGTTTGGAGAGCCAAACACCACCATCATCCTAATGAGACATATAGAAGTCTTGCCGCTAGGACCACCATCTGATCTACCGGTGTCCTGACTAGACAGAAAACTCGGGTCACCATCACAAGCAAGACCTCAGCCACCTGTAGGTTAGGATCTCCTCAGAACCTGTGGGGACTCTATTTCTGAAACTCATAAATCACGCTCAGCATGTGCTCCTCGTCCGCCGGTACTGCGGGTACCACATGTTGCTCTATAGGTGGTGGTATGGATGGTGCACTTCCTGGAGGTGACATCTAGGGAACTAATCCCTATATCGAAGCCTCATCACTGAGGGGTCCATCCTTGTGATAAAGCTGTTGAATCCTAGATGGTATGCATTTCGGGGGCATCCTGTAATAAAACAATATGTACTAAGGTCAATGAGGATATATGAAGAGATGACTCAAGAAGGACATGGAAACCAAAACCTATTCTTATATGATACATGTACCATTTCTTTCCCTGTAACCAGTGTTCTCATGTACTAAGTCGAAAATCATGTTATCAGAGTCCTGGTGTATGGATACATTAGTCTCCACACCAACACAGAAGTTTTTTTCTTGAAATTTGAACTCAAAACACTTAACACTGTTTCCCCAAAACAATATCATAGACTCCTAATCCTAAAGAAGAACCGACCACCTCTAATACACCTCTGTCACTACCCGTCCCAGTGGGTCTCATGTTGTGACTCCCCAATCCCACCTTCAATAGGCCATGGGTTGGTGACTAGCACCTAGTAAGCATATCACTAATATGTGAGGCATTTCCAATGTACTTTTACACATGAACACATCTTCGAACTCACAAAATACTGAAATATAAAAACCACTAAGAACCAAGTGCATGAATACCACTATATTCCAACCAGAGTATGACTGGAAATTAAAGTAAAGTAAACACAGACAGAATATAATCCCATTAAAAAGAGACTATAACCACATGTCCAAATTGTATGAAAAAATGTGTTGGGACTACTATTTGAAGCTTCAGGAACACACCTCAGCCTGTCCGGTCTCACAAAGCATCGTCTGTTCCTAGTCCACCTAGGACTATCAAAGGGTTGATCGTCTACACAAGACACAACACATGAAGGTAAATCCTGTGCAGGGGTGAGTATAACAATACTCATTAAAACACCCCAAAACCATAAAACAATATAACAAAGGAAAGTGTAGTCATATCTACACAAGTATATGTCTACAGAACATATAAAAAGAATATACAGATATACTCAACTAAGACACACAGTCTAGAGGTAAGTCACAACCACTTTATACCAACCCTAGGAATTTAGATCGAAGATTCCATGAAACACTCATCTGGGAGAACACAATCCTGAGTCTGATAGCATTGATGATGTTCATCTGAGAGGTACTTCTCATCGGGTCTCGCCATAGGAAAGATATGCTAATAAATCTAAAGAGAGATATGATACAATAGATCAGGATCATAGCCAGGTTCATGTGGTGATACCAATAACTCAATTTGGATTAATCTTAAAATTATAGTATCGGTCCCCATGTATTTTTTGTCACGTTGATACTGAGAACTCCACCTAGGGGATGAAGAATGAATAGAGGATCCAACTTCAGGCCTCTCAGGGGATTCAAAAAACTCTATCTTGGAAGTCCTACTGAAGGGATCATGGTCCTATGAGTAGGAAATGATTCATACATACCTTTAGGGAAATGATAAAGGGAACAAACCCTAACAAAACTTATCCAAGATATGAAGGAAAAGTGGATCAAGCCATGTAGGAAGGGGTACACGGTGTGTGGTAAGGTCACACGCCATGTCCCTTAACCCCGGCCCGAGTACTTCTCATGTACAACATCCCGTGTCTTTAGAACATGTCATGTATAAGAGGGGTACACAGTGTGTAGAAGGAGTCACAAACCATGTTCGTTCATTTGGGGTCTTCTTGTATACTCTAGTCATGTGCCAGTACATGGCGTCATCCCATGTATGCTTGCATGTGTACCAGTACACAGGGTAGTCTGTGTAACCAGTTCAGGACATGTCGTGTGGGAGAGTACACAATGTGTAGGCAGTCCATGTACTCCACACTGTGTTCATGTAATTTCCATGTACACACCGAGTTATCCAATGATGAAAACACACCATGTAGTCGGGACTACACGTTGTGTGTATTAGGTTTTCCAGAAACCCATCTTCTTCCTCTGCACGCCTCGTCTGATCTTTTGAATCTCATTCTAGTGGTCCTTTAACCTAAAAATCTATATTTAAGGTTGTTTCACCACCCTAACACCAAATTGATGGGTTTCAGGCCTTCAATAGGCTCTAAAATCCAATTTAATTCATCCTGACGCAACTCGCCCAAAGAACGGATTCTTTCGAATCGCTTTGATCCATCTGTTGTTGTCATCGTCACACCTCTGTCAAGTCATCATGAGGTCAGATCTATAATTTCAGATTTTTGTGCTAAGAATCAAGGCACAATGATTGATTATTCAATTTTGTGGGAAGAACGAATAACGTGCGTTAAGAACGCAAGAAATCAGGGGAGAAAACACATCAGAAAAAATTCTAAGGAACGAACATCGGTCATTGTTTATTCCAAACTTGATCCATTACTGTAATAATGATGTACGAATCAAAAACAAATCTATAGAACCAAATCTTGATAAACCCTACAAATATCATCCCATCCCGCAAGTACGATCGTTCTATGTGCTAATTTGTTCATGGATTAGTCCGTGTTCATCATAGGAATCAAGACCAAGAAATAACAATCAAAATAACGCATCTTACTTGGATTTTGGATTGCTTTCTGGTGAAGATCGGTTGTTGCGTTATCACCATTGGTGAGATCTACCAAGAATGGTGTCCTTAGATCTCTGATCCAAAGTTATTTCATCGTCTGCTAAGAGGATTTTCCACATATCTCTCTTCATGGACTCCATAGGATTCCAAGTTTATGATTCTAACCCTGGATCTCTACCAAATGTTTTATTTAAAATAAACATGTCGCTACATTTCTATGTCGATGAAATATAAATAAAATAAATTTTTATTAATTTATTCTATTCATTTAAAATGTCTATGACGACTTTCCAAAACTGACCTATGTTGACCAATGTTAGGTCGCACCTAGGGTAAAGATGATTTTCTAAATGAAACGGTGTCCTAGTATTTCTAATCTGGTCACCCGTTTAGAATTTATTCCACTTTTTCAAGAAAACTGTGTGTGCATGCTATTTAATATTTTTAATATTTTTTAAACAATTGTTTCGGGAGCACTGGGTCTCGGAATCACATAATGTCTCAGTACCTGATATTTATTTTAATCCTTATAATATTTAAAAATAATACACAGAAAATCCAGGACATTATAGAATGGATGATCTATAGGGATTGGATATCACTAAAATCACCTGGGGATGTCTTTAGGTGGAGATGGAAGGAAACCTAGTGTAATTAAATGATATTTTCATCCAATATTCCTATTTAAAATCGGAACTTGAGATTTTACATAGTGTGTAACCTAATTACACATCGTGTAATTATCGAGTCCCATATACGCTGAAAACCTATCAACTTTTTATTAAAACCCCAATTTTTTATATTTAAATGGTGTATAAACTGTACACTATGTGTAGCCTTTCATGTTGTGTACACATTTCATGGCATCTTTCAGGTGAAAAATACACATTGTGTAACACTATTACACATCATGTAAATCCCCAACATACTATAGAAATTGTAGGTTTTACGCTGAAAATTCCAATAAGTATTTGACTTAACCATTAAAGGTATCCTCATAATTCTTTCTCAGCCTTACTCAACCAATGAAAAGGAAAAACAAAGAAAAGGTAAAAATATACTTTATAGAAATGTAGAAAGGTTTTATATGTCCACATGTTCTCTGCTTCTCATTACCACCATTTTTTCCCTTTTTTATGATTGAATTTTTTCTAATATGCTTATGGAAGCAATTATTTTCTCACTATATTGGGAGGTTTTAGGTTGAGAAATTTATAGTTTTTCAAATTTACTCCAAGATTTAATAACTTTATATTGAAGGAAATTTCTCAGCCTCAACTAATTTTAACAACTCTTCTCAATCACTCTTCAAATTTTGATTTTGTTCCTAATGTATCTTGGTAATCACCTATAGATAATTATCAAGATTTTTCATCTTATTTTCTTTCACTTATAGTTGTGAATCCTTTACATTCACTATAAATTTACAAGTATTTTATAATGAATGTATTACTTCAGCAATAATAGCTTTAAACACCTCCTTCTCACAAACTGTTCTTTGAAAGTCTTCAAAGGGTTGAAAATATTATTCATTTAAAAGTGATATTGTTTAATATTTTTCTCTCACTAGTTTTATAAGGGTGTTACATATTCTAACCTTTTAGATAATTCCTTTTACATGGCATCTTTTTCTTATAATAGTTATAATTTATCATTTTCATTGATAAAAATCAGAATGTATGTTATAAATTTAGTAAAAACCTTCTTAAAATAATCTCTAACGTAAGAGTATAAGTATTAAATAGTTTTGATCTATTTATTATCTTTAAAAATTATACTATATTCATCAATAGGATATTTATCAACAACTTATTCAATGGAACATATACCACTTTGAATATATTCCAGCTATGATTGATCCTTTTCCTTATTCGGTTTTTTCCTTTCCTTATTTAACTCTTTCTTACATTATTCTACTTCTTCTCTAATACTTCCATTTCTGATGATATGTGGTTTTTCTTCAAGCATCTCAAATCTATACTTCATCTAGAGACATTTTATATCTTTTTAGGGGTAACTTGGATTTTCTCTAATACTAATTAAATTGCCATGAGGATTAGTGGATCACTAAGAAGGGAGGAGTGAATAAGTGGTCACTTTTTCTTTTATGAATTCTTCTTTTACATTCAACCACCTAGGATAATACCAATCTCAATCCACTCTTTATTATATCAATCAACCTTAAATGAATAATGCAGAAAATTAAGGTATGCACACAAGTGATTTACAAGGTTTGGTCAGAAAGACCTACTCTTTGCCTTGATGGTTTATTTGCCTCCATCAAGGATTGTCCACTATAATCAGTCACTAACTAAAATAGTTGGTTCTTCTTATTATTTGATAGTATCTCACTATGCATACACTTATCTACTTCTCATGAGAGTTCCAAAAATAACTTCTCACTATAGTCATAGAGTCACATTGTGATCTCCCTGTATACCTTGAATTGCACAGGTTTTATGGATTCTCACTAAGTATATGAAAGTTTTTTATTTCATATCCTTCTTGAAGTAAATCTCTAATCATTACAGGGATATCCCAATATCTAAAAAATATATCTCCTTCTTCTCAGTACAAGGTCTTTGAATGCCAGTAGGTCTTCAAGATATATTGCATACAACTCAGTCCTTGTTCCTGTTCAGCTTCACTGGTCTACAACATACCCACCAATATATTTTTCTCAATCTATCTGAGATCCTACTATGTTCACAAATCTATAAGCTTATCATCTTCTAAAATTATTGAAACCAAGAGTAAAACCATGCATATGATGTCACACCCCAATCTCAGAATTTATTTTATTTTATTATTTTCTTACTATTAGACCTTTTGGTTGGGTTTTGGGTTGAGTTCCTGATTTTAATTTTTTTAGTTTTGTAGGTTTATGGTGGATTTTGTCCTATTAATGGTTTTAGTGCATGGTTTAAGGGTTAACTATGCATCCTATAAAGGCATAGTTTGTTTTTAGTTCATTTTTTTCTTGCACAATTTAACTTTCATGGTTTGAGCATGGCTTGGAAAAAACCATGTGTGGTCAGGGGGAAACTCTGTGACTTGAGGGTTGATTTCTAGGTCATGGAGCATGACCAACACAAAATTAGAGTAAACCATGAAAAAAGTTTTTGCAGAGTTCTATAGATTTGATAGTGGTGTTTAGCATGGTTGGTGCATGGTCTGGGAGACTGTGTGTCCAACTCATGAAGGTTTCCCCTTCTCTCTAGTAGAGTGTGTATGGTTGGTGCATGGTTTTTCAAACCGTATGAGTTTCCCAGGTCATTAAAAGTTTGAAATTCTTATTTTTCCCCTCCACTATTTTAACCTTATTTCAGGATTTTCCTCCCCTATTTGAACTAAACGCACCATGGGGGCCTCCAAGATCCTCCTCTCTTTCCCTTATTCCTCTATTGAAGCTTCTTGAAGGTTCCTAGGTAAGTTTCTTTGAGTTTTTGTTGGTTTTATCTTCTCCTCTTCCTTATCTCTTGGTTTCTTGGTGTTTTTTTAGTGGTTTATCTCTTGGAAAAACCCTAAGATGATGGTTAGCTTTTATGGTTCAATTTATTTGATGTTAGGGTGTACGGATTGTCTATTGGGGTGTATTCTTCCATCTCCTAAAGTTTCATTCCATTCTCACGTCATTAAGGTAGGTGTTTCTTTCTATTTCCTTTCCAAAACATTCCTTTGATGCTTGAGATTTCCTTCAATGCTTTAAAAATGTTATAAAATTTCTTCTTATGTGTTATTATAAATTTTTATGGTGTTTTCATGCTGGAAAATGGGTGAGAAATGGTTTCCAAAGTGTTTCTTTAATTATGACTACATTTTAATGCATGCAAGGTTTTTATAAAATGTCAATTGAACTTTTAAAGTGAAATTGGGTGTTTTAGGTGGTTTTTTACCTTGTTTATGTTTTGGTAATATGGTTGGATTGTGAATTGGATGTTGTATGTGAAAATTTTTGACTTTTATATTGTGACTCTTATGTGTGTTTTGTTGCATTGGTTTAAAAGCAAGTGATATTTCTTCAAAAAGGGGTTTTGGGTGATTTCATGGATACTTGAAGAGTTTCATTTAATGTTGGTTTGGATTTTCTTAAATGTATTTTCTTTTAAGTGGTTTTGGATTTTTAAATGATTTGTTGGATTCTTTGGGAAATCTACGGGTTCTTAAAGTTTTCTTGAGGCCTGTTTAGAACCTTGATAAAATTGGTTCTTCCTTGAACCATGGTTTTTTAAAGTATTGTCCTCCCTTAACTATTTATTTTTTAAAAATGGTTTCTTGATATCTAAATGGTGTATTGGTTATTAATGTGACTTTAAAAGTGGTTTCAAATGTGTTTTTTAAATCTTGTCTTGTTTGGAATTTTTAGATATGGTTTGGTGAATAATTGCTATAAAGGCTCATTTGGAACCTAAAGACATACTGGTAACTAAGTGTTGTAAAAAGATCATTTGTAACTTTTTGTGTTTTTTCATGTTTTCACTTTATATTGGGAATGGTTTTGGATTTTAAATGTAAAGGTCCATTTGGAAGTGTGCACGTGAAAGTGATGTTTTATATTTATTTTGAAATGTTGTGGAAATGAATTTGTAAATGTATTTGGATTGTAAATGTTAAAGACCCAGTTGGCACTTTTTTTTGTCTTTGAAAAGTTGGTTTTTATGTGAAGTTATGTAAAGGCTTTATTGGTACCTTGTGATGTTTTGGAAATTGGATTTGTAACTCATGTGACGTATGGACCCGATGGGAATATTGGACTATTTTGGAAAATGGATTGAAAACTTGGGTAGTGTGAAGGCTTGGTTGGTATTTTAAAATGTTTGGGAAAGTGTTTTTTGAAACTCAAATGTTGTGATGGCCTGATTGGAACTTTTTAATGGCTTATTGTCATATGGGAACCTCTATGGATGATTCCCCAAGGAGGGGGTAATCACATAGGTGGTGTTAGTGTTTGGGCTAGGCAAGCACAATGGAAGTGGGTTCAGTTGAGCCAAATGTGTGAGTAAATTCCCACTCACCATTTACTATTGTCATGGGATTCATGGGCATCATCTAGAGGGTCGAGTGACAGCTGTTTTTTGACCCCGATTATATGGGTTGGTACCCTCTGGATTTGTTGAGAGGCCTGGTGGGATGTTCCACTGGATTGGCTAGTTTATAGTGGTCAGTTGGTTATTAACTATGGAGTTTCACCTTATTCTAGCATGTGATTCTAAACTGAGTACGTCCATGGATTTCCTCTGGATATGTTTAGGAAGTGATTGTGATTTACTATATGTATGTTCTATTTATTTCTTCTGCATATTGGGTATTAGCCCTGCTAGTTTGTGCTTTCTTGTTATGTTTCCTTTACTTTAAACATAGCTTTCTTTTGGTGATTTGGTATGGATTTGTAACTGGGATTTGGTTTTTGAACTATATTTGGGTGTGTGGAACCGTTTTAAGAAGTTGAAAGTTGCATGTGTTATTTTTAAAAATAAACTTGTAGAAAGTTCTTTTGGGTTGTTTAAAATGATTAGAAACCTATTTTCTAAATGTATTTTAAACTAGTATTTTTGGACTGTTTGTAAGGGTTAGTGTCCTGAGAACCAACTGTTTTGTACTTTGATTACATGAATGTACACTTATTATATATTGTTCATTGTTCTGCATGACTATAATATAATAATGTCCTAGAATATTTGTTGTATTGATAAGGTCGTGGTAGATCCCCACTATGATGAGAACCTTGAAATGCTATAACAATATTATTAAATAAAGTTCTACGGTTGGATGACATACTATGATAGGACACATAGTATATAGACCGTCATGTGCGAGTACTCGTAAGAAGAAGAGACTCTCTCTCATAGAGTTCGCACTTGGTAATCTCCAAGATGGGAGATTATGAGAACAGACCCGCCAGTAGAAATTCTGCATGTCTTGGTGTCATTGGACATTGCTATCTACGAGCGTGTATAATGGTACTTAGACTGGAAGATTATCATTAACTCATGTCATGACTCGCTCACTTAGATTTGCTGATGAAAATCGTCATGAAGAGAGTTGGTGGGAAGTAGGGTACGTTGGGTGCGTCACGACTGACAGGTTGTTAATGGATAAGTCGAGGAAGTATTTTTCTCTTCCATATTTATGGAAGTAGATATCTCGGGCCCTTTGATTGAAATAGAACTGTCAAAAAAATTCCATGGCCATGGTGACACGATGAGTTTATTTCTGGAAGTCAAAGAATGACAGATCAAGCATATAGGTTTATGACACTACCATGAAACCTGATTAATGAGATATTGAGACAAAGGGATTAAATTACATAGTAAGCGTTCATATGAGGTGATATGTCAATGCAGCGTCAACTTCTTTCTCTTGGGTGTCTTGACCTGTTACTAGACAACAATCTTGGACTTTAGGCAAGCCCACCTAATGCCAATGAGAAAGAGGCCTAGAGGGTCACACATTAAGTGTATCCAAGTATCTCAAGTAGAATAAATATTATTCCCATACGTGGTTTAATAATTATTCAAGGAATCCTAAATAGTTTTTATTTTGAAAACAAGTACATGTTGTGTATTATTAAATCTACACGCCGTTTAATTTTCATTTTGGAAATGAAATGAATAAATGAAAACAAGATATACACGTCGTGTACATTGAATGTACACGCTGTGTATTTTTCAATGAAAAACAAGTACACGCCGTGTATTTATTATTACACACCATGTAGTTTTTCCCATCGGGATTTTGAGAAAATATCATTTTATTAAATGATATTTATTATAATCAGTGTGGGCACTTGTCAAGGAATTAATGACTCGATATGGGGTTTTCAAAAAGAGTTAATGAAATAAATAAAACACGTAACGCGTTTATTTATTGTCATAACTCTACAACCTCAAACCCAATTATAAATATCCTCACAACCCCAAATATTTTCCTAAGAATCTTTGTGCATAACAATTCTGGAGAATTCTCTCAAGACTGAAAGAAATACTTCCTCCAAGATTGATCTCAAGACCGAGAAAGATCCTCTTCATCGGATCAAGATGATCTAAGGCGGACAATGCAAGAAAAGTTTTCTCCATGCTAGCACCCATAGACTCCTTTGGCGATGTCCAGAGATATGTGGTGCACGTGTGGATCACCGCTAGAGGAAGTCTACCCTTGGCTTCTGCGACGTAATGACGGATCACATCATAACGTGATCAGAAATATCAATGAAGAAAGAACACCATAAAAGGTACTTATTTTCAATTAATTAAATTAATTATAATCAACCTGTGATGATCCACTTTTGTGGTTCCGGGAACTTTCTTCTTCTTTTTTTATTTCTGTGAATCGATCTGTGGAGATTGGCGTTTATCATCGTATTGATCCCAGATTGATCATTGCTAATGACAAAAATTCAAGTGGGCACATCCACCCACGTGCTTCCGCTGCGCCCAGAACCTTCAAATGGTATCATAGGGGGGTTACAACATTGATTATAGTTATTTAATTTTCATTGATAATTTACGCATTTATATTTGATTCAATTCATGAAAAATCATTCTATTAAACTGAATGAATGAGATCTGTTCTTCCTCCTTCGTTTCTTTATTCACATCACAGAAACGACCTTTTAATTTTAATTTTGATTAAAATAAAAAATGAGGAACTCATTTAGAGGAGCCTCTCTTTCTGTCTGTACAACACGGGAATACACGGCGTGTAATGAAAACTACACGCTGTGTACTTAGGTTCAAAGAACCAGTACTAGTCTTCCAAACCATGCTGTGTGAATTGAGTATACCTGAGTTTTATTACATCATGTTTACCAGAAATGAACGGCATGTGGAACCGTAATACACGGTGTGTTGGCCCAAGTGAAACTGTGTACAAGGAGAAACTGTGTTACGCGTACATGGGATTTCCAGGCTGGTAACCATGTAACAAGAAAGTACAAGTCGTGTTAGATTAATCTACACACCGTGTACTCCAAAATTTCCAAAGTAGAGAAAACATGCCAAAGCCCCCGACGAGTACTTTGGATAAAGGGTGAAAAGAAATACATGCCGTGTAAATATAAACTACATGCTGTGTACTTTCTATAAATTGAATTTCACCAGGTTTCATCCAAAAGTACAAAGACTTATACAAGGGATATAGATGAGAAGAATCTCAAGGAAATTCAGAAAGGAATTTAAGATAAAGAATTGATTAATTATAAGATCATAATTAATTAATTTCAAGCGTGACTTATCTTAAATAATAGAACAATTAAAAGAATTTGAATTCTAAATATGTGTAAATATCATTGTATGCTATGGATGATCATGAGATAGACCAAAGACCTTTTGTATGTGTGTTTGGTTTCATTTAAATTTGTTTAATTTAAATTCATTGTCCTTCGAGCCTTCTTACAATAAAATGTAGGGCTTGCATGCCCATGGTTTCTTTAATGTAAACCCCATGTAATGAAGGATCTCCCAATCCAGAGGAGATGGTTCAAAACCCAAAGATGAGGCGAAACCAACCCAAGAAGATACAAATGTGGATAGGTGGGAGTTGCAAAACATGAACCATCCGTTCAAGGTGTTTTTCCCTAGGTCAGGGTTAGCATATCAAACCTCTAGATAAGCTAACCAATAAAAGATCATGATCATGCCATCTTATTTTATTTTTGTCTAATTGCATGGTTTATTTATTATGTATGTGTTGTCGCGATCACATAGTTAATAAAATGAACAAGCATGCAAATATGGAATAAAATAAAATCCGTACTATGCGTAAACATTATTGGAACATGGTTAATCACTTAAGAAATCATCACTTAATATTAACAAGCATGTGATAATGTGAAACTAAGAATAAAGAATAAAATCCCTCAAAAACCATTTTAAGTCAGACCAAGCCTTCCATTACTTGATTAAGGGAAAGACTCAATAAAACTATGTGTTTGACCAACCCTTGTTGGGACACTTACTTTTATAAAGGAAGCCCATATGAAAGGTTTCGGGTTGACTTAACCATATTACATCAAGAGGAGTAGCCCTTTCTAGAATTGGTGTAATATTGGAGGAAAGTGTTGAGGAAATCCAAGTTAGGATTTCAGGATTGGGGATTCCACTCAACAAATCAAGGAACTGTAAGATCACAATTGGCAAAGACCTACCTACCTAAATACCTTCAAATAGCTTGATCAACCCTTGTTGGGGTTATGCGAAGGGAAATATGGATCCTTGCCAATAGAATGTCAAAGAAACTGGACATTCCGAGTTCAATGGTGAGGGATATTGGGACTTGATAAAATAGTGGGAGACTTAATAAAATTTATTATTTCTCATAAAATGTAATCAAGAAAGTACTGATAAATCTGCTCTTTTAATTTCTAGAATCAATATGAAAAACTCATCAACCACATTTTCTCTGCGATCAATTCTGGGTAAAGACAATATCCTCACTGGCAGTAACATTCATGAATTTTTTAGGCGCCTTCATTTTATCCTACACCATGAACAAAAGTTTTACGTGTTGGAGTCCTCACTTCCTGATTCGCCTGCCCAAGGGGTGAGTGATGAAGATTTCCTAGTCTATGATCAACATTTTAATGACGCACTCGATGTTCAATGTTTGATGCAATCATCAATGTCTAGTGAGCTTATGGAGTCTTATAAAGACATGGATGCATATAGCATGCTCAAGCACCTTCTTGGTCTATACTAAGAGAGAGCAAGACAGGAAAGGTTTGAGATTTCTGAGGCTCTATTCCAGAGCTAGCTTGGAGAGGGTGCCCCAGATGGGCCTCATGTAGTCAAGATCATTGGCTATATTGAGCATTTAGAGGTTCTATGGTTTAAACTCCCCGAAGAACTGGGTACCGATCTCATTATTGCATCACTCCTTTAGAGCTTCTCAAGATTTGTTGTAAATTTCAACATGAACAACATTGAGAAGTCTCTATCTGATCTTCTTATCCTAATTCGCCAAGTGGATAATGACATGAAGCATGAAAAACCTTCTGTCCTTATGGTGAATAAAAGGAAAGGTAAGGGGAAGAGATTTAAGCCCAAATCTTCTTCAAGGCCTTCCAAGAAAAGGAAGATCAAAGGGGAGGCAAGATAATAGGAGGTTGCTTGTTTCGCATGTGGCAAGAAGGGCCACTGAAAGAAAAACTGCACCCAGCCAAGGAAGCAAGGGGAAGCTTCAGGTATAGAATCTCGACCTTTTCTTACATTACTATTACATCATTTTAAAGGTAAGAAATATAATAGTATTGCACATAGAGGATCCAATGGTTTAGTGTCTTGGGAAAACTATGACCATACAAAGCAATTATAATATCAATCATAAACATTTATTCAATTTCTTCTTCTCTAGATTCTTATTGTCACTTTTCCTCTCCTTAGACTATGTAGCCACCTGAGGATATACATTAAAAGGGGTGATCTAAAATCCCAGTAAGAGGATAGATAAGAAGAATATAGCATGGGTGAGCATAATCATGACATAGGTAAAGAAATCATGGACATGAGAGGAACATAAATAAAAGACTTGAATGTGGAAATGCATAAAAAATGAAACATCATGTTTTAGTGGTTATCTACCACACATACTTGTGAACCAAGTTAGCATCTTGTTCACACATCCTTTCACATTTAATCATGAGATTCATCACTTTACCCAATGCATTGGAGTTCTGTATAATTTCGGGCGCACCCGTCACATCATAACATTATCATTATCATGATTGCCACATAGAAAACATATAAAAAGTGAACATAACTAACCCATGTAAAGAAATGGGTTTCATCTCATAATAATACATTCATAATCTTTGGGTTCCCAAAATAAATAGGGAACAACATACTTGATACAAGAACCATCAACCATGAATGAGAGGTAAAAGTTGAGTTCTTAAAAGAAGAGTTCTTTTGGAAAACATTTATTTTGACATAAACCTCATTATAAAACATGTATATCCCAGAAAAGGTAAGATAATTATAAAGAAATTATCTTTAAGGATTAACCATATCAAAATGGAGTGAAAGAGGGAGAACCCGAAGGAAGAAAATTGAGTTCGAGATTTCCCCTTACCTTGTATCTGAATGATTCCTTCTCTTTAATGTCATGTATAATGAAATTATATTCATTAATTAGAAATTAAAGAACATGTTATACATTAATAGGGGTCATTCTGGTTTTATTATGTGATTTTATGTTCCATTGAATGAGTTATAGAGTTTAGAAACATTATTCGGGAATGTTTGTTTTTATGGTTTTCTTGAGTGGTTCACTTGTATTCTTAAATTGATGTTCGGGTAGAACATGGGTAAACATACAGAATAGATATTACATTTTATTAATGATATTACAGGAGTTTTAATGATCTTATAATTAATTATATTATATTCATATGGATGAATCATTAGATAAGAATTAAATGGTGATCGTTTGGGTTAATTTGGGCAGTTTTTCGATCACAACAAACTTGTTTTAATTTATCACTTAGTAATATGCTCATAAGTCAGTTACAGAAATTTAAATAGGAAATAATAGATATAACATATTCTGGTTCAACCATAAAAATGGTTTCATGACCAGATCTGAAGGTATAAATGGAAGAATAAAGCATGTCGTTCTTGAAAGTGATAAACTAACACCTCATGAACAACGTTCTCTTTAATAAAATAAAAGGAAGAGGTAAAGGGAGGTTGGATGATATAATATCCCATTAGCATCATAAAATTACAGTATATGTATAATACTAGAGTTACAATACCATTTGGGTGAAGATAAGTGGGGAGATATCAAGAAATGAACTTGAATATGAAAGGAAATTAAAGGAGAAGAGGGAGAGAAATTACCTCTTGAATCCTTCTCTTGAGAACCTACTTAAGGGCCTAAGCTTGGTATTTTGATGAGACCATCAGCACTTGGAAGTGGGGGAGAGGCTAGGGAGGATGTTTGGGCAGAGTTTAGAGAAGTCTTGGATCTTGAGAGGTGTGAGGGAATGAGGGTGTGAAGGGTGGTTTTTATAGTGGAGGGGAGGGGTAAATTTTGAATATTTAATTCATTATTTTATTATTTCCCTCAAGACAACCAATAGTATTGTTTCATGTGACCCCTAATAGTAATAAGTTCATGTTAGTTTGAACCAAGTGGTATTTCATCACTTTTGATCTCATGAATAGTGTATTTAATTGTTAAATCGTATATACGGTATTTTACCGTATTTCACTATTCATCAAAAATTCGAGTTTTTCAAAAAAATACCAAAAATTTACCCTAACCATTTTTCTACGTGTAGATTTAAAAAATGAATTCCATTTTTCAAAATTAATTTTCTAAATATTATTAATTTAATTTTTAAATAAAGTCATAGTTAATTTGAAAAATAATAATCTTAAAGGTGCACTTAGTTTTATTTCTCATTGAAAATTTAATTAAGATATCATTATCTTATTTCATTAAGAAAATAAAATAATATTATTATTTACTATTCATAAGGTTCATATTACTATTCATTCTACTATTCATAGGGGTATGTTACTATTCACCAAAAAACAAGTTTGTTCTATCAGACTCCAAAAATCATCTTGAACACAACCGTGTATGTCGGATTTTCAAAATTCCAAACACAGAAGTGAAAAACTTATGTTTAAAGGTCACTTATCACTTAGTAGTTCATTATTTTGTGCATTCGTGTGATTTTATGACATAATTTTATGAAGTCAATTTTCATGGAAAAACTTTGGGTCGTTACATTCTTCCCCCCTTAATAAATTTCGCCATCGAAATTTCGTTTTACATAAACAGGTGAGGGTAATTCTCCTTCATCGCCTCTTCCGGTTCCCAAGTTGTTTCCTCAAACTTATGGTTCCTCCACAACACTTTGAAAAGGTGGGTTGTCTTGTTGCGTAGAACCTTATAACTTTGGTCCAGAATCTTTACTGGTTGCTCCTCATAGGATAAATCACCTTCCAACTGCACCACCTCTGAGTTTAGTACATGTGAGGGGTCCGGTGTGTACTTCCTCGATAGTGATACATGAAACACATCATGAACTTGAGCCATATTTGGTGGAAGTGCAAGACGATAGGCCACGGATTCTACGCGGTCAAGGATCTCAAAGGGGCCAATGTACCTTGGGCTTAGCTTCCCTTTCTTCCCAAATCGCATGACTCTCTTCCTTGGAGATATTCGAAGGAAGAATTTATCTCCAATGTCGAACTCCAAGTCCCTTCGATAGTTGTTAGCATAGCTCTTTTTCTGACTTTGAGCAGCTTTGATGTGTTTCTAGATGACTCGAACTTTCTCTGTCATCTCTTGAACAAGATCAGGTCCAAGTAGCATTCTTTCCCCAACTTCATCCCAACAGGTTAGAGTTCTACATCGCTTTCCATACAGAGCTTCATATAGAGCCATCTGAATACTCAAGTGGAAGCTATTGTTGTATGAGTACTCAACCAATGGGAAATGATGATCCCATCCACCTTTGAATTCTAGAGAGTAGGCTCTAAGCATATCTTCAAGCGTCTGAATAGTCCTTTCATATTGGCCATTAGTTTGGGGGTGATAGGTCGTGCTGAAATTTAATTCAGTACTCAAAGCATGTTTAAGGCTCCTCCATAATTTAGATGTGAACCTCGGATCACATTTAGAGACAATTGAGAGTGGAACACCATGCAGTCTCACCACTTCCTTCACATATATCTTTGCAAGTTGTTCAAGTGAGAGATCTTCCCAAATAGCGATAAAATGGGCAGTCTTGGTGAGTCGGTCAACCACAACCCATATCGCATTATTTCCCTTTGATGTCTTCAGGAGACCCGTGACAAAGTCCATAGTAACATTTTCTCATTTCCACATGGGTATAGGCAATGGCTGCATCATACCTTTGGACTTTTGTCACTTAGCTTTAACTTGCTGACATACCAAGCACCTTGATATATATTCTGCAATCTCCTTCTTCGTGTTATCCCACCAGAAGTGTTCCCGGAGATCACGGTACATCTTGGTACTCCCAGGATGGATAGAGAAAGTTGAGCTATGTGCATTGTCCAATAGCTCCTTCTTTATCCTAGGTGATGAAGGCACACAAAGCCGCGTTCCAAACCGAATCACACCATCATCGTCGATATGGAATTCTTGCAGCTTCCCTTCTTTTACTACATTCACCCTCTTTTGTATCTCCACATCATCCCTTTGTGCTTTATTAATCTTCTCCTGGATGGATGGTTGCGCAATCATTTGGGAAAGGTAGGATATATCCCCTGTCCTTATGATTTACAAATCCATTCTTTGTATATCCATGAAGATAGGGTCTTTCTCAATCCACAGAATGGATATAGTAGCAGGTTCTTTTCTGCTTAGAGAATCAGCTACCTTGTTCGCCTTTCCAGGATGATAGTGAATAGAGCAATCATAATCCTTGATTATCTCTAACCATCTCCTTTGACGCATGTTGATCTCCTTTTGTGTGAATATATACTTTAGGCTCTTGTGGTCAGTGTATATGTCACACTTCTCACCATAAAGGTAGTGCCGCCAGATTTTCAAGGAAAAAATCATGGTTTCCAGCTCTAGATCATGTTTCGGGTAGTTCTGCTCATGGATCTTCAACTATCGTAAGGCGTAGGCTATCACTTTTTCATTTTGCATGAGTACACAACCCAAGCCTTTCTTTGAATCATCACTGTATATCACAAAACTTTCTCCACTTTTTGGTAATGTGAGTACAAGTGCAGTGATCAGACTTCTCTTTAGCTCCTTGAAGCTTCCCTCGCATTCTTCCGTCCAAAAATACTTTACCCCTTTCCTTGTTAACTTAGTTAGCAGGCTTGAAAATCGTGAGAAGTTTCTCAAAAAACGTCGGTAGTACCCAGCTAATCCAAGAAAACTACGGATTTCTATGACACTAGAGGGCCTGGGCCATTACTCAATCGCATTTGTCTTTGAAGGATCCATAGAAATTCCCTCACTTGTGATCACATGTCCCAAGAACGTGACTTGCTTCATCCAAAAGTCACACTTGCTGAACTTGGCATACAAATTCTCCTTTCTCAATGTCTCCAACACAAGTCTTAGATGTTCTTCATGTTCCTCCTTGCTCTTAGAGTAGATGAGAATATCATCGATAAACACTATCACAAATTTTTCGAGGTAATGTCTAAAGACTCTATTCATAAAATCCATGAAGATTTCAGGGGCATTAGTAAGTCTGAAGGGCATCACCAAAAATTCATAGTGCCCATACCTTGTACGGAAGGCAGTCTTCTGAATATCTTCCTTCTTCACCTTTACCTGATGATATCCAGAACGAAGATCTGCCTTTGAGAAGTATTGAGCTCCTCTTAACTGATCGAACAAGTTATCAATCCTTGGAAGAGGATACTTTTTCTTTATGGTGATCTTGTTGAGTTCCCGATAATCGATACACAGCCGCATTGTTCCATCCTTCTTCTTCACAAAGAGCATCGGTGCACCCCAAGGTGATGCACTAGGGCATATGAACCCTTTGTCCAGATTCTCTTGCAGCTGCTTCTTTAACTCCTCCAGTTCGATAGGAACCATCATATAGGGACACTTCGAGATAGGAGTAGCTCCAGGTATGAGTTCAATTGAGAAATCTACCTCACAATACGGGGGAATTCCAGGTAACTCTTTGGGAAATACATCATTGTATTCCCTCATGACGGGAATTTCCTCAAGGTTGGCACTTTCCTTCAACTCAACCATTTGGGCGAGGTATGCTTCTTCATAGGGAATCAACACCCACACCATTGGAGGATTTTTCAAAGGAGATTCATGATCTTCCTTTCATTTGTAGAAGAGCATGGGATGGTTCGGAATATGAAAAGATATTTCCTTTTCCCAATAGTTGATATGTGATCTATATAACAAGAGCTAATCCATTCCCATTATAGTGTTGAATTCCACCAAGGGAAGTATTATGAGATTTTCTAGAAGAATATTACCACATACACCAATAGGAGAAGAGTCAAACACTTAGGTTGCAATGATTTCACCACTTGGTGTTTTTATAGATATCTCTACTTCAAGGTTTCGGGGCTTTGATTCTATAGTTCTAGCAAACTTGCAAGATATAAAGGAATGATTAGAACCAGAATCAAATAATACTTTTTCCATTCTTGAGTGAATAAGAAGTGTACCTTGTACGACTTCATTATCATGCTCCACCTCTACAGTAGTGGTGGAAAAAGCCTTCCCTTGTTCCTTTGGCTTTGGTGGTTGCTGACGTTGATTACCCTCAAGAACTCGAGGTTTAGTGCACTGGTTTGCATAGTTCCCTAGCTCCCTATAGTTGTAGCATTGATTCATGAGTGGTTCTATCCTTTAATCGGCTACATTCCTCTTCCTTTTCGTTTCTTTTCAACACTCTTGGGCATGGTTCCCTTCTTTCCCACACTTGAAGCATTTACCCGTCCCTTTGAGGCAGTTCCCATGGTGCAACTTCCCACATTTTTTTCATGTGGGTCGTTGATTTTTCTTCCCACCTTTGTCATTAGATCCACCATCTTGAAACTCCATCTTTCTTTTCTTATCACCATAGCCATGGGACCATTCTCCAAACTCCATCTCCACTTTGAGATCACATCGAACAACTTCTTCATAACTCCCAAAGTCTCGAATTGCAAGAGCCTTTCGAAGGTGTGGTTTTAATCCACTAAAGAATCTATCAATTTTTCTATCATTGTTGATAACAAAACCTGAAGCGTACCTTGAAATCCTTGTGAAATTTGCTTCATAGGTTGTGAAAGATTCTCCTTATTTTTTCTTGAGCTCTATAAATTCTCTCTCCATCTTCGTACGAAGAGTTCATGGGAAATACTTATTAAGAAACATTATCTTAAAGTCTTCCCATTCCATCTTGTCAATTTCCTCTCTTGGCTTGGTGTTCTTAATCAAAGCCCACTATTGATCAGCTTCTCCATCTAGACGATAAAAAACTACGGTCACCTTCTCCATCTCAGAACAGGGAAGAACATAAAAGATCTTCTCCATGGAGTTAACCAACTGTTCCGCAACTAGTGGATCAGAAGATCCACTAAACGTCGGTGGTTGTTGCCGCATAAAACATTTGATAGCCAGTTTCTCCCTCTTTGGTGAAGGAGGACATTCCCCATTATTATGGTTATTGTTCATAACCTGAGATAATTGGGTAATCATCGCCATGAAGTTTTGAACTCTACCTCACAAATCATTGGGGATGTCGTTCGGGCAATCATTTCATTGGCCCTCGCACGAGTTGTTAGCCTGATTTCTCTTGGTTCCCACCATTTTCTAAAATAGAAAAGGTTAGAACAAAACATAATTAAACAAGTTATGAATAACTTATTCATTTAGACAATTTTATACCAAAAACATAACATATGGGATCCCTATGTAGATTTTCTTGTGTGCCTACTTGTACTTAGTCTCGTGCTAGAGGTTTTCTCTAGGGTTCACTAATCCTAATTCCCAAATTAACTAAACCATTCCTATAATACCAACTATAGAATCCCGAACTTTTCTTACATTACTATTAAATCATTTTAAAGGTAAACAACATAATAGTATTACACATAGAGGATCCAACGGTTTAGTGTCTTGGGAAAACTAGGACCATACAAAGCAATTACAACATCAATCATAAACATTTATTTAATTTCTTCTTCTCTAGATTCTTATTGTCACTTGTCCTCTCCTTAGAATATGTACCCACCTGAGGATATACATTAAAAGGGGTGAGCTAAAATCCCAATAAGAGGATATATAAGAAGAATATAGCATGGGATGATCATAATCATGACATATGTAAGGAAATCATGAACATGAGAGGAACATAAATAAAAGACTTGAAATGTGGCAAAGCATAAAAATGAAACATCATGTTTTAGTGGTTAACTACCACACATACTTGTGAAACAAGCTAGAATATTGTTCACACATCCTTTAAAATTTACTCATGAGATTTATCACTTTACCCAATGCATTGGAGCGCTGTATAATTCTGGGCGCACCCGTCACATCATAACATTATCATTATCATTATTTCCACATAGAACACATATAAAAAGTGAACATAAATATCCCATGTAAAGGAATGGGTTTAATCTCATAAGAATACATTAATAATCTTTGGGTTCCCAAAATAAAGAGGGAACAACATACTTGATACAAGAACCATCAACCATGAATGAGAGGTAAAAGTTGAGTTCTTAAAAGAAGAGTTCTTTTAGAAAAAATTTATTTTGACATAAACTTAATTAGAAAACATGTATATCCTAGAAAAGGTAAGATAATTATGAAGAAATTATCTTTAAAGAGTAACCATATCAAAATGGTGTGAAAGAGGGAGAACCCGAAGGAAGAAAATTGAGTTCGAGATTTCCCCTTACCTTGTATCTGAATGCTTCCTTCTCTTTAATGTCCTGTATAATGACATTATATTAATTAATTAGAAATTACAGAACCTTTTATACATTAATAGGGGTCATTATGGTTTCATTATGTGATTTTATGTGCCATTTAATGAGTTATAGAGTTTAGAAACATTATTCGGGAATGTTTGTTTTTATGGTTTTCTTGAGTGGTTCACTTGTATTCTTAAATTGATGTTCAGGTAGAACATGGGTAAACATCCAAAACTTATATTACATGTTATTAATGATATTACAGGAGTTTTAATGATCTTATAATGAATTATATTAGATCCATGTGGATGAATCATTAGATAAGAATTAAATGATGATTGTTTGGGTTAATTTGGGAGGTTTTCCGATCAAAAAAACTTGTTTTAATTTATCACTTAGTAATATGTTCATAAGTCAGTTACAGAAATTTAAATAGGACATAATAAATATAAAATATTCTGGTTCAACCATAAAAATGGTTTCATGACCATATCTAAAGGTAGAAATGGAAGAAGAAAGCATGTCGTTTTTGAAGGTGATAAATTAACACCTCGCGAACAACGTTCTCTTTAAAATAAAAGGAAGAGGGAAAGGGAGGTTGGATGATATAATATCTCATTAGCATCATAAAATTCCATTATATGTATAATAATAGAGTTACAATACCATTTGGGTGAAGATAAGTGGGGAGATATCAAGAAATGAACTTGAACATGAAAGGAAATTAAAGGAGAAGAGGGAGAGAAATTACTTCTTGAATCCTTCTCTTGAGAACCTCCTTAAGGGCATAAGCTTGGTCTTTTGATGAGACCAGTAGCTCTTTGACATGGGGGAGGGGCTAGGGAGGATGTTTGGGCAGATTTTAGAGAAGGCTTGGATCTTGATAGGTGTGAGGGAATGAGGGTGTGAATGGTGGTTTTTATAGTGGAGGGGAGGGGTAAATTTTGAATATTTAATTCATTATTTTATTATTTCCCTCAAGACAACCAATAGTATTGTTTCATGTGGACCCTAATAGTAATAAGTTCATTTAGTTCGAACCAAGTGGTCTTGAATCACTTGTGATGTCATGAATAGTGTATTTAACTGTTAAATCATATATACGGTATTTTATCGTATTTCACTATTCATCAAAAATTTGAGTTTTTCAGAAAAATACCAAAAATTTACCCTAACCATTTTTCAACGTGTAGATTTCAAAAATGAAGTCCATTTTTCAAAATTAATTTTCTAAATATTATTAATTTAATTTTTAAATAAAGTCATAGTTAATTCGAAAAATAACAATCTTAAAGGTGCACTTAGTTTTATTTCTCATTAAAAAATTAATTAAGATCTCATTATCTTATTGCCTTAAGAAAATAAAATATTATTATTATTTACTATTCATAAGGGTCATATTACTATTCATTTTACTATTCATAAGGGTATGTTACTATTCACCAAAAAACAAGTTTGTTCTATCAGACTCCGAAAATCATCTTGAACACAACCGTGTATGTCTGATTTTCAAAATTCCAAACACAGAAGTGACAAACTTATGTTTAAAGTTCACTTATCACTTATTAGTTCATTATGTTGTGCATTCATGTGATTTTATGACATAATTTTATGAAGGGAATTTTCATTGAAAAACTTTGGGTCGTTACATCAGGTGTGTTTGTTATCTAATGCAATCTATGTGTTTCTACCAATTGGGTATTAGATACTACTTGTGGTGATCACATATGTATCCAAATATAGGAACCAAGTAGATTAAGAAAGATTGACCGAGGTGAGGTGGATCTACAAGCAGCCAACGGAGCCAGACTCGTTGTTGTAGCTGTCGGAGACTACCACCTCACATTGCCTACTAGGATGGTCTTGGTTTTTAAAGGATGTTATTATGTACCCTCTATAACCAAAAACATTATTTCAGTATCCAGATTAGATACTAATGGATTCATCTTAAAGTTTGTAAGTGGATGTTGCTACTTTTATAAAGATAGCATTTGTTTTTGTAGGGCACATTTATATAACGGCCTTTATGTGTTAGACTACACAAACCAAGTAATAGAAATCGATGACAAAGTTAATTCAAATGACTCATACCACACCCAACTTTGGAATCACCAACTAGGTCATGTCAATGAGAAACGTTTGACAAAATTACATCAAGATGGGTATTAAGATTCTTTCAAACTAAAACCACTTGGTGTATGTCATGTGTGTCTACAAGGCAAAATGACCAAAGCCCCATTTAGTGGGAAAGGTGAAAGGGTTAAAGAGCTTCTAGAATTAGTTCACACAGATGTGTGTGGACCATTTCCAGTTGAAGTAAGGGGTGGGTTCTCATACTTCATAACTTTTACTAATGATTTTAGTAGATATGGATATATTTACTTAATGAGGTATGAGTCAGATTCTTTTGATCGATTCAAAGAATACAAGAATGAAGTTGAGAACCAGCTTGGTAAGAAGATTAAGAAACTTCGCTCAGACAAAGGAGTAGAATATCTTAATTGGGACTTCATTGATTTCTTACGGGAGTTTGGGATTCTATCTCAACTCACTCCTCCTTACACACCTTAGTGGAATGGTGTGAGTGAAAGGAGGAACCGAACCCTGTTGGACATGGTGAGATCAATGATGAGTCATGCGAGTCTTCTATTATCCTTTTGGGGATATACACATACTAAACCAAGTACCAACTAAATCGATAAATGGTATTCTATACGAGTTATGGAGTGGACACAAATCCATGTTATCGAATTTACATGTGTGGGGTAGCGAAGCATTTGTTAAGGCCTCTTCAGGTAACAAACTTGCACCCTGAGGCACAAAGTGTATCTTTATAGGATATCCCAAGGAAACAAGGGGATATTACCTATACAACCCCTCAGATAAAAAGGTTACAGTGGCAAGACACGCAATATTCCTTGAGAGGGAGCACATCTCCAAAAGAGATAGTGGGAGAAAGATAGACTTTGATGAAGTCGAGGATCAAGATACACATGAGTTGGTACAAGAACAGATTCCACAAAGCCCCGTGGAAGAACAATCTGTTCCAGAGAAACAAGAACTGCAAAGGAGCATGAGAGAGGTGAGAGAACTAGAATGATATGGTTTTCTTGTCACCAAGGATGGTGACTCATTATTGGTTGACAATGATGATCTTATTACCTACAAGGAAGCAGTTGAAGGCACAGACGTTTCCAAGTGGAAAGAAGCCATGAATTCTGAAATGGATTCTATGTACCAAAACCAAGTCTGGATTTTGGTAGATCCTCCAGTTGATGTAAAGCCTATTGGTAATAAATGGGTATTCAAGAAGAAACTGGACATAGAGGGGAAAGTCAGCATCTATAAGGCACGACTGGTTACAAAAGGTTTTAGACAGCGTCAAGGAATTGACTATGATGAAACCTTTTCATTGGTTGTGATGCTAAAATCCATCAGAACCCTATTGGCCATTGCCACTTACCATGACTATGAAATTTGGAAAATGGATGTCAAAATAGCATTCCTTAACAGGAACCTCCAAGAAGATGTCTACATGACACAACCTGAAGGGTTTGTGACTCCAAAGGATTCCAACAAGGTATGCAAGTTGCAAAAATCCATTTATGGATTAAATAAAGCATCAAGTTCATGGAACATTTGTTTTGATGAAGCTATAACGGAATTTGGATTTGTTAAGAATGAATGTGAGACTTGTGTCTACAAGAGGTTTAGTGGAAGTGCAGTCATTTTCCTAATAGTATATATTGATAACATATTACTAATTGGAAACGAAGTACCTGTCTTACAGTCAGTTAAGGCATGGTTAGATAAATGCTTCTCCATGAAAGACTTGGGTGAGGCAGTATATATTCTTGGGATCAAGATCCATCGTGATAGATCTAAGAGAATGTTGGGCCTGAGTCAAAGTACATACATTGACAAGATACTGAAGAGATTCAGTATGGAACAATCCAATAGGGGATTGTTTCTAGTGTCACATGGCATTCATCTTTCCAATAAAATGTGTCCTCAGACACATGAGGAAAGAAAGAAAATGGAAAGGATCCCTTACGCATCCGCGATTGGGTCAGTCATGTATGTTATGCTATGTACAAGGCTAGATGTTTCTTACGCATTAAGTTCAGTAGGAAGATATCAAGCTGATCCAGGAGACCTCCATTGGATGGCAGTCAAGACTATCCTTAAGAATCTGAGGCGTACTAAGGATATGTTCCTGGTTTATAGAGGATATGAGTAACTAGTCATCATAGGACATGTAGATTCTAGTTTCTAGACTGATCAAGATGAAATGAAGTCACATATTGAATACATCTTTAGTTTGAATGGAGGTGCAGTGATCTGGAAGAGCTCAAAGAAAAGTGTGGTCACAGATTCTATAGCAGAGTCTGAGTATATCGCAGCTTCTGAGGTAGCTAAAGAATCAGTATGGATGCGAAGCTTCATCCAAGATATGGATGTAGTGTCGAGTAGTAAAGATCCTATCACACTCTATTGTGATAATACTGCAGTAGTGGAACTTGCAAAAGAGCCAAGGTCACATCAATGTAAAAAGCACATACTTCGGAAGTATCATCTCTTGAGGGATTTTTCTCAGAGAGTTGAAATTTCAGTGAGTAGTATTTCCACGAAATACAATGTGGTGGACCCCTTGACTAAAGCCTTGACTCAGTAGAAACATGATCATCGTGTGAGGTCTAGTGGACTAAAAGTCATAGGTAGTTGGTTCTAGTCCAAGTGGGAGTTTGTAAGGGTTGGTGTCCGGAGAACCAACTATTTTGTACTTTCATTACATGAATGTACACTTATTATATATTGTTCATTTTTATGCATGACTATAATATAATAATGTCCTGGAATATTTGTTGCATTGATAAGGTCATGGCAAATCCCCGCTATGATGAGAACCTTGAAATGCTATAACAATATTCTTAAATAAAGTTCTACGGTTGGATAACATACTATGATAGGACACATAGTATACAGACCGTCATGTGTGAGTACTCATAAGAAGACGAGACTCTCTCTCATAGAGTTCGCACTTGGTAATCTCCAAGATGGTAGATTATGATAACAGACCCTCCAGTAGCAATTCCACATGTCTTGGTGTCATCGGACATTTCTATCTATGAGCGTGTGTAATGGTCCTTATATTGGAATATTATCATTAAATCATGTCATGACTCGCGCACTTAGATTTTCTAATGAAAACCATCACGAAGAGAGTTAGAGGGAAGTAGGGTACATTGGGTGCGTCATGAATGACATTTTTTTAATAGATAAGTCAGGGAAGGATTTGTTCCTTCCATATTTATGGAAGTAGATATCTTGGGCCCTTTGATTTAAATACAACTATCGAACAAATTCCATGGCCATGGTGACACGACAAGTTTATTTCTGGAAGTCAAAGAATGACAGATCAAGCATATAGGTTTATGACACTGCCATGAAACCTACTTGATGAGATATTGAGACAAAGCGATTAAATTACATAGTAAGTGTTCGTATGAGTTGATACGTCAATGCGGCGTCAACTTCTTTCTCTTGGGTGCCTTGACCCGTTTCTAGACAGTAATCTTGGACTTTAGGCAAGCCCACCTAATGCCAACGAGAAAGAGGCTTATAGGGTCACACACTAAGTGTATCCAAGTATCTCAAGTAGAATAAATATTATTCTCATACGTGGTTTAATAATTATTCAAGGAAGCCTAAATAGTTTTTATTTTGAAAACAAGTACACGTCGTGTATTATTAAATGTACACGTCATGTAGTTTTAATTTTGGAAAGGAAATGAATAAATGAAAACATGATATACACACTGGGTACATTGAATGTACATGCCATGTAGTTTTCAATGAAAAACAAGTACACGTCGTGTATTTATTATTACACGCCGTGTAGTTTTTTCAGACAGGATTTTGAGGAAATATTGTTTTATTAAATAATATTAATTATAATCAGTGTGGGTGCATGTCAAGGAATTAATGACTCGACATGGGGTTTTCAAAAATAGTTAATGAAATAAATAAAACGCGTAACGCATTTATTTATTGTCATAACTCTACAACCTCAAACCTGATTATAAATATTCTCACAACCCCAAATCTTTTCCTAAGAATCATTGTCCACAACAAATCTTGAGAATTATCTCAAGACCGAAAGAACTCTTTCCTCCAAGAACGCTCTCATGACCGAGAGAGATCTTCTTCATCGGATCAAGACGATCTAAGGCAGACAACATAAGCAAAGGTTTCTCTACGCTAGCACCCGTAGACTCCTTTGGAGATGTCCAGAGATACGTGGTGCACATGTGGATCACTGCTAGAAGAAGTCTACCCTTGGCTTCTGTGATGCAATGACGGATCACATCAGAACGTGATTATAAATATCAACAAAGAAAGAACACCATAAAAAGTACTTCTTGTTAATTAATTAAATTAATTATAATAAACCTATGACAATCCACTTTTTTGGTTCTGGGACCTTTCTTCTTCTTTGTCTATTTCTATGAATTGATCCATAGAGAATGGAGTTTATCGTCGTTATGATCCCGGATTGATCATTGCTAATGACAAAAAACCAAGTGGGCACATCCACCCACGCGCTTCCGTTGCGCCCGAAACCTTCACTGTTTTGGTAAAGGAAATGCATGTAATTTGTGGTGATTTCCTACTGAGTTATTGTATGCTCCCACCCTACTTGTACCACTCAATGTCAGTAGACCCGAGCTATTTTATAGGTTTAGGTTACTATTTCAGTGTGCCCTTAGAGTAGGTCGGTCTTGTGGTTGATGGTGAATAAGAGGTCACATGGAGATAATTTTGTGTAGTTCGGGTTTAGTTTTTTGTATTCGGTTTTTGGTTATGATTAGTAGCTATTATATTTGGATTTCTTGTATGTTTATTGATGTTCAGTTTTTAGATCTTGATGTGTGTTTAGTTTTTCTTATTAATCATGGTTGTTTCTTTTGGGGTTAAATTGTTCCTATTGGTTTATATTGATGCTCGACACTAGTTATCATCCTGTGGGGATTGGGAATACCCTTTGGGCCTTATCTCAAGTCAGGTTGAGTATCGGTTTGGATGGTATCCCAACCTGGTTCGTGAAAAAATGGTATTAGAGGAGGCCCTTTTTATTTGGGGTGTTAGGTATATCAAATATTAGGATTGTTGGGACTCGAGAGGTAGGTACGGGAAGGATGGATTGAACCCTTTCTAGTTCTCATCCTCAAGTTTCCAGTGGTAGTTCAAGATTTAAATATTTTGTTTGGTTTTGGTGTATGGATGGGGAATGACAATGGAGGTGATATGGTGTCATGTTTTGATCTCGCGTGGAGTAGTAACCCATGTGGAGTCTGAGTTCACGGTTCAAGTCCCTATTAGTTGTTGATGTTTACTTGGTTCATGACCCACTAACCATGTCTATGGGTTATGCATGGCCACTAGTTCCTCATTCTGATAGTTTGGTGTGAGTTGTGATTTGGTTTGATTTTTTTGGTGTGGGTTGATTTTGAAAGAAAATGGTTTTTGGAAAAAGAATTTTTCAAAAGAGGGAAAATTATTTTTGGGCATGGGTTTTGTTATAAAAGTGGAACTTGGTGATTGGGTTGTATTGGAAAATGGGTTTTGGAATTTGGAAAATGGATTTGGAAGAAGGCGCTTTTGGAATTAGAATGAAAAATGTGGTTTTTGAAAAGAGGATTTTGGATCTGTTTTTGATGTTTAGTTTGTGAGACTATTGTTTTGGCTTAAAATTTTCTTTTTGGTTAAGTATTAGGTTTATGTTGATTTTAGTTCTTTGTTTTTCTTCTATTCAAAATATTCCACCCCAAAAGGTCCCCTAGGTTTCTAGTGGGTCTCATCCTATTTTTGGTTCTTCTCAGTTATTTCATGTCTTCTGTTATGACCAAGGTCCATTAGAGGCTGCGTAATGTATTGATAAATTTTAGAGTGTCTTCAGATCATTGGGAAATCTCTAAGTAGTGAGGGTTCGAGCTATATTGGGTTCATTTGAAGGTTTGTCTTTAGAAGTGTGTAAGTTTATTGTTTCGTCGTCATTGCAAGTTGAGATTACATGGTAGGTGTTCAAGACCACTTTATTCTAATGTTTTTTTCCTAAGTAGGTGAAGATTAATAAAGTATAAGATATCATGAGTATTTATCAAGGTCAACAGATAGTGAAGGCCTATGTTGACCACTTCAAGGAGTTGGTTTCCTTTTCTCCGAAGGTAGCATTGCAGTATTTTCTGAAAGATACTCTTTTCATTTGGGGTCTTCATATATAGATCAAGTAGAAATATTTATCCTCTAAGTATCTTTATTTAGATAAGTTGGTGGATGAAGTGTTCTTATATGATTTGTTTTCCAGAGAACAAGTATTTGGAAATCTGGTATCTCTTGGTACTCATGAACGTTCCCTATTTGGAAAGAGGTGTGTGCAGGAGGAGCCTATTTCTTAGAAGCCTCTTTCATTAATTCTGGATTCTAGTTCTTCAGACCATTATCTTGTGTGCTACCAGTGTAACTGTTTCGGGAATTTGAAGTCATCTTATTGCAATTCTCCAAGGGTGTTCCATCATTGTGGTTGTTTGGGTCATCTGGAGAAGTTTTGTAAGAAGTGTTTCTTAAAGAATAGGCTTTGATCGATGGGTGTCAACTCCTAACTGTGGGGAAATAGACACTTCAATACATCAGGGCTTCATATATAAGCCCCCGATTATAGCTTTTCACATAGTTAAGAAATCGTTGGGGGTGTGGGAAACCTTAGCTCGACTTTTGTCTCCAGAGTTAGAGTAGAGATGGTTGAAGTTTCTCTATTATAGTTTTGTTGTTGTTGTAAGTTCCTTCTTATTTTATAAAAGTTTATAGGTTCATTCTATTTTAAATTTTAATGGTTTCATATTTTTCGTGTGATTCTTTGATTAGTTGTTCTCTTTTTTGGGTGCTTATCCTTTTTATGGATGAGTTTTGATTTCCGGTTGTGTTCATTTGGGAGATGCTTGGATCTTGTGTAAATGATGAATTGTGGTCTTGTTTGTTGTTTGGTCCTGATATCTTCCATGAGTTTCCCCTTAGTGTTGGAGTTTTTTGGTTCAATTTGGGCATTTCTAGCTCTGGTGGTGGTGTTTTTTAGCTTGTGTAGAGAATTTTGGGTTAGTTTTTTTTTTGGACTTCTCGCATTGGTCGACTTTGGGTGGTGTTGTTGGGAGTCTCAATGTCGATCATGCTAGTCAATTTCTTATGGTGGGGAGAAACCTTCTATTTTTTATGGTTCTTTCCATTGTGGTTTCTCTTAGAGTTGATTGGGTGTGACTAGTGGAGTGAAAGGTCACCCCATGATTTGTGGTCTCGTTCGGCTTCATTCGGGTTTTGGATCAGGTTTTATTTATCATATGGTTGGGTGAATTTCTAGGGGAATAAAGTATTTTTGGTGGGGATAATTGTCCCACCCCGATCTTGGAATTTATTTTAATTTATTATTTTCTTATTATTGGACCTTTTGGTTGGGGTTCAGGTTGAGTTCTTGATTTTAATTTTTGAATTTTGGATATTTTAGGTGGATTTTGACCTATGCATGGTTTGAGTGCATAGTTTAAGGGTTAACCATGCATCCTATTAAGGTATAGGTTGTTTTCAGTTCATTTTTTTTCTTACACAGTTTGAGAATAGATTGGGAAAAATCATTCGAGTTTAGGGGGCCATACGGCTTGAGAGTTGGTGCTTGGGGCATGGCGTATGACCTGAACACGGTTAAAGGAAACCATGCGGCAAGCGTGCGCAGGATTCTGCAAATTGGATAGTGGAATTTATGATGGTTGGCGCACAGTTTGGGAGACCGTGCGGCCAGCCCGTGCGGGGTGCTCCTTCTCTCTAGTGGGGTGTGCATGGTTGGAACATGGTTTGTAAAACCATGTGGTCAAACCGTGAGATTTTCCCAGGTCATTAAAAGTGTAAAATTCTTATTTTTCCCCTCCACTTTTTAAACCCCGTTTTGTGATTTTCCACCCCCATTTAACCTAGGTGTACCATGGGGGCCTCCAAGTTCCTCCTCTCTTTCCCTCATTCCTCCATTGAAGCTTTTTGAAGGTTCCTAGGTAAGTTTATTTGAGTTTTGTTTGATTTTCTCTTCTTATTTTCCTTCTCTCTTGGTTTCCTGGTGTTTTCTTGGTGGGTTCTCTCTTGTACAAACCCTAGGATGAGGATTAGCTTATATGGTTCAATTTATTTGATTTTAGGGTGTTTGTATTGTCTCTTAGGGTGTATTTTTCCTTCTCCCAAAGTTTTTTTTTCATTTTCACATCATTGAGGTAGGTGTTTCCATCCATTTCCTTTTTGGTACATTCCGTTGATGCTTGAGCTTTCCTTGAATGCCTTCAAAATGTTATAATCCTGCATGTCATGTGTTCGTATAAATTTTTATGGTGTTTTCATGATGGAAAATGGGTGTGAAATGGTTTCCAAATGTTTTATTTAATTATGCACATATTTTAATTCATGAAAGGTGTTTGATAAAATGTCAATTGAAATTTTAAAGCGAAATTGGGTGTTTTCGGTGGTGGTTTCCCTTGGTTATGTTTTGGGTGATTTCATGGATACTTGAAGAGTTTCATTGAATGTTGGTTTGGGTTTTCTTAAATGGATTTTCTTTTAAGTGGTTTTGGATTTGTAAATGATGTGTTGGATTCTTTGGTAAATGTGTGGGTTCATAATGGTTTCTTGAGTCCCTTTTGGAAACTTGATAAAATTAGTTATTCCTTGAACCATGGATTTTCAAAGGATTATCCTCCCTTCCATATTTCTTTTCTGAAATGGTTCCTTGATTTCTAAATGGTGGGTTGGTGATTCATGTGACTTTAAAAATAGTTTCAAATGTGTTTCTGAAATCTTGAACCATTTGTAATTTTGAGATATGGTTTGGTGAAGAATTTTTATAAAGGCCCATTTGGGACCTTAAGACATACCGGTAGTTAAGTGGTATAAAAGGACCATTTGGAGCATTTCTTTTTATTTCATGTTTTCACTTTATCTTGGGAATGGTTTTGGATTTGAAATTTAAAGGCTCATTTAGCATTATGCACATGAAAGTGGTGTTTTATATTGAATCAGGAAATGGTGTGGAAATGAATTTGTAAGTGTATTTGGATTGGAAATGTTAAAGTCCTGGTTGGAACTTGGTGTTGTCTTTGAAAATTTGGTTTTAATGTGAAGTTATGTGAAGGTATGATTGGTACCTTGTGATGCTTTGGAAATTGATTTTGGAACTCATGTGACATATAGACCCGGTGGGCATCTTGGTATGTTTTGGAAAATGGATTGAAAGCTTGGGTAGCGTGAAGGACCGATTGGTATTTTAAAATGTTTGGGAAAGTGTTTTTTCAAACTCAAATGATGTGACGACCAGATTGAAACTTGTGAATGGATTATTTTGATATGGGAATCTTTATGGAGGATTCCCCAATGAGAGGGGCATCACAAAGGTGGTGTCGGTGTTTTGGCTAGGTAAGCACAGTGACAGTGGGTTCAGTTGAGCCACGTGTGTGAGGACCTTCCCACTCACCATGTATTATTGTCATGGGATTTTTAGGCATCATCTAGAGGGTTTAGTGATGGATTATTATCAACCCCGATTAGACTGGTTGGTACCCCCTAGATTTACTGAGAGGCCAAGTGGGACGTGCCACTGGATTGGCTATTTTAGAGTGGTCGGCTGGTTATTGATTGTGTATCTACACCATATGTAGAAAGGTGAGTCCAAATTGAGTATGTATAGGGATTTCCTCTAGATATGTTTAGGAAGTGCCCATGATTTACTATATGCATGTTATGTTTATTTCTTCTGTATGTTGGATATTATCCCTTCTAGTCTATGCTTGCTTGTTCTGTTTCCTTTACTTTCATTATATCTTTATTTTGGTTGTATTATATGGATTTGTAACTAGGGTTTGGTTTTTGAACTGGATTTTGGTGTGTGGAATCGTTTTAAAAAGGTGAAATCTATGTGTGATATTTTAAAAATGAACTTGTGGAAAGTTGTGTTTGGTTGTTTAAAATGATTAGAAAACTTTTTTCTGAATGTATTTTAAACTTGTGTTTGTAGACTATTTTGGGAAAGGATGTGCATGGGCTCTATGGTGATTTCCTAGTAAGTTGTTGTATGCACACACCGTACTTGTGCCACTCGGTGTCGATAGACCCAATCTGTTTTTCATGTTCAAGTTTCTGTTTTGGTGTGCCATTGGAGCAAGTTGTTCTTATGGTTGGTGGTGACCAAGAGGTCACGTGGAGATAATGTTGCATGGTTTGGGTTTAATTTTTTTCATTTAGTTTTTGTTTATGATCAAAAGCTATTGTATTTGGATTTATTGTATATTTATTGAGGTTTAGTTGTTGGTTCTTGTTGCGTGTTCAGATTTTATTATTGATCCTGGTTGTTTATTTTTGGGGTAAATCATTCCCATTGGTTTATCTTGATGCCAGGTGCTAGTTTCTAGATTGTGGGGATCGGGAGCCACTACTGTAAAAGGCACCTATACTCATGGTTTTGAACCGTGGGTATAGCCCCCAAAATCGTGGGTATAGGCTATACCCACAGTTTTGAGAATTGTGGTCAGTTAAGGTATTGATATAGACCTATACCCATAGTTCCTATAAAAACCATGGGTATAGGTAACATAGATTTTTTCATACCCACGATTTCAATAAAACCATGGGTATAGATATATACCCATGGTTTACAAAATTGTGGGTATATCTATTCCCATAAGACAACCTATACCCACTGTTTATAGAGTCGTGGGTATATGTAATTGCCTGCATTTGGCAGCAACACCACCATGATTTCTTCTGCCTGCTCCATAACCTAAAAATCAGATAAAACTAGGGGTGTCCATGGGTCGGGTTGGGTCGGGTTGAGGTAGTTTTAGAGCCCGACCCTTGGAAAACAGTGCGGGTCGGGTTGGGTTGGGTCACAAGCCTCACAAGTAGTTAACCCGACCCAACCCGACCCATTAAGGTCGGGCCACCCGACGCATGGCCGAAGGACCTGACCCAACCCAACCTGATGTGAGTTGGGTCAGTTCGGGTCGGGTTATATGGGTAAACTCGACCCAACCCGACCCAACCCGACAGACCTGAGCCAAGAACCCGAACCTGAACCCCCCCAGATAGACCCCTACACAGCACCTAGACCACCAGTCCAGCCCCCCTGCACTGCACCTGGACCACCAGCCCAGCCCCCCCTGCACTGCACCTGGAACACCAGCCCAACCCCCCCTGCACTGTACCTGGACCACCAGCCCATCCCCCCCTGCACTGCACCTGGACCACCAGCCCAGCCCCCCTGCACTGCACCTGCACCACCAGCCCATCCCCCCCTGCACTGCACTTCACCACCAGCACCCCTCCACTCCATCCCAACCCATCCTCCCCCACCCCCACCCCCCACTACACCCAACCCCTGCACCCCTGCAGTATCCTACACCCCTACCCTTTCTCCCTCTGCCGCACCCCTCCACCAAACCTCCCCCCTAGAGATAGACCCCTGCACTACACCTGGACCACCAGCCCAGCCCCCCCCCCTGCACTGCACCTGGACCACCAGCCTCCCCTGCACTGCACCTACACCACCAGCACCCCTCCACTCGAGCCCAACCCATCTTCCCCCATCCCTACACCCCTGCACCAGCCTACACCCCTACCCTTTCCCCCTCTTTCTCACCCCTCCACTAAACCTCCCACACTTTACCCCTACAGCAGGACTACAACAACCCCCCCTACCCCTTTGTTTCACCCCTACACAACCCAACCCCTACACATACACCCCTCCCCTTCCCCTTCCCCCATGCACCCCACCCCTACACAACCTACACCCTTGCACCAGCCTACACCCCTACCCTTCCTCCTCTGTTGCACCCCTCCAATCCAGCCCAACCAAACCTCCCCAACTTTACCCCTACAGGACTTCACCAATAACCCCTGCTTGCACTAGCCCCCCATTCCACTCCACTAGCCTCCCCCCTTCCCCCCTTCCCCCTTTGTTTCACCCCTGAACAGCCCAACTCCTGCACAACCTACGCCCATGCACCAGCCTACACCCCTACCCCTTCCCCCTCTATCGCACCCCTCCACTCCAGCCCAACCAAACCTCCCCCACTTTACCCCTATAGGACTACAACAACCTCCCCCCTTGCACCAGCCCCCCTCCCCCCCTGCACCAGCCAACCTCGCCCCTTCCCCCTCCCCTCCCCCCTTTGCTGCACCCCTCCCCCCTTTTCTGCACCCCTACATAGCCCAACCGCTACACATACACCCCTCCCCTTTCCCCTCCTATCATGTACCCCACCCCTGTATAGCCTACACCCCTCCCCCTTTCCCCTTTGCTGCACCCCGCTCTAGGAATACAAATAAGCTAGTCCCCCCAGAAAAACCAATAGGTAAACAATCCAAAAAAAATAGCTTCAGTGCATACTTAGATGTAAAAAATCAAAACATGCATGATGTTCTCCTATAATTTGTAAGAAAAGTGACCAGAAAAATAAATTATATTATTCACTTCACAAATATCTGATAGATAGAAGAAAGCATCGTGTAACAAAAACTAAGAAAGGATTTTGGAATCCTTATAAATAAAAATGTATTCATGCCTCACCTCTCATCTCCTAGTGTTTTTAAAGTATATGACAATGTTCAGAGAGCATAAACTCCAACTTTCATGGAAGGATTGACATCAGAAGATTGGAGCTGCAAAATCACACGATGTTTTATTGGGCATGTTGAAGTACCAACTCTATAATGGAACCAGATAAATTCCTGATAAATGACTGAAATAAATATATAATCATACCAGTTCTCCCAGAAATATTAAGAAATATCTTTTTGTAGGTTCCAATATTTGATCAGTGACACCAACATGAAGAATATAAAAAACGCAAGCCTACAAAGGGTTATAGATAAATCTATGAGTTCATATCATGAATAATGGATCATTTACTACATGATAGCAATAGGTATACAAGGGCGACAGAACCAAGGAGACCTAACTTGAAACATTTCAACTTTTAAAGAGTTAAAGAAGTTAACATGTACATTTTCAATTCCAACATACATAATAGATTTTTTTTTAAATGATAAACTACAAAACTGAGTAAGAGAGTAAATAAAGGATGAAAATATTCCCTCTAGGACAAAAGAAAAGTGAAATACAAAAAATAACTGCTATTAATAATCCCCATTGAATTTTAATAAAGAAATTCAAGTCACCATCCAGAGAGAAGCAAAAAAATAATCCATTTCATATCTAATTGAAAGAAGATATTGTTGTCATGAATGATGCCTTCATTCTATTAAATTCATAGAGCCCATAAAGGGGGGAAACTTCACATGAGAGGAGGAATCAATACATGCAAATAAACTATATATTATTATTCTTTGGGAGTGATCTATGTATGTAAAATAATATAAATCTATACCTTAATAAAGAGTGCTCCATCATGATTCATCCTTGCTTATTATACATTAGACATTGAAACTCTAATCATGAATTGTGGTGGTGGATGGTGGAATATCTTAAAAAAACACAACAAAAGAAAGAACAAGTTAGTATTTTACTTTTTCAAACAAATGATTATAATAGACAAATGAAAATGATAGAAAATTAAAATATTTTTAATGGTACCTGATTCAATCGATTCCACTTCTTCTAGTTGATTTTTAATGTCAATTGGTTTGGACTTTCTAAACCAATTTTGTGAGAAAATTAATGCTTCAACGGTGTTGGGATTCAAAAAACTACGAAATAGATCAAGGACTCATCCTCCTGTACTAAAAGCGGACTCTAAAGATACTATAGTTAAAGGAATTTCTAAAATATCTCTAGCAATTCATGAGAGAACATGATATTTGCTTTCCTTTACTTTCCACCAACTTAAAATATCAAATACTTCGAAATCATCCTTACAATCATCAATCTCAAGATATCTCTCTAGTTCATTTATTTGTTGTGTCAATTTCATTTTCCTTTTCTTTAATCTATATGAATCTTTCCATTTCTCGTCATCCTCGCTATCAATAATAGCATCATGAATTTTTGAATCTTGATGATAACTTGACTCACATATATCAACAATTGGAATGGGATATTTACATTTTTAAAACTCATAGAGATTATTCAGAACCTCTGTTAATTTACTGATCAACTGATTTTTGTCTTCTTTATCATCAAACATCATTTCAAAACTATCCTGAACATATTCCAATTTATATCGGGGATCAAGAACAACTGCCACAAGCAAGAGAGAATTAAAATTTGAACCAATACCCCAATACTTGTCCAACTTAAGATTCATTGCAATAGCCATTGCACTCACAGTAATATCATGACTCTTCATCCATTTCTTTATTTTTTTATATATGTCATAAAGAGTATGAAATAAAGTGTGACATGTCACATGCATAGAACTAGAAAACTCCATAGTGCTATCATAAAAAAAATAGGAACTTGAAAAATACATGAGAACGCTCCCAATCATATGTTGTAGGATCCCCACCTTCACAGACACGAGCACTCCTAAAACTTGCATCCTCCTCAAGGCGAATAAATACTTTCTCATACTTCTCTGCAACATCAAACATAAAGTAACAAGAATTCCACCTAGTAGGAACATCAATAATTATGGCCTGTTTACTAGGAATTTTTAACTCCTCAGCAATGCTCTTGAAAAGAGTCAATCTTGAAGGTGAACTTCTCACAAATTTGCAAGAAACTCTGATTCTAGAAATTGATGTTGATATTTTCTTCAGCCCATCACTAACAATAAGGTTTAAGATATGTGCACAACATCTCACATGCATATGCTCTTCATTAAGAATATACCCATTCCAATCATTAACCCTCCTCATCAAATAACTAATCTTTGTATTATTAGAACTAGCATTGTCAATGGTAATAGTATTAATCCTTTCAATGCTTCATTGTTTCAATGTCTGTTCTAATACTCGACCAATTGTTTCCCCTTTATGATACGCAACAAGAAAAAATCGAATGATTTTTTATTTAAGATCCAATTATAATCAATAAAATGTGCATTCACACACATATAATTCAAATTATGAATTGAAGTCCATGTTTCGGTGGTAAGACATACCATGTGACAGAACATATCAAACAGACTTCAATTTTTCTTTCTCTGCCAAATATAACTACAAGAAATCCCTAGAAACTTTTTTTCTAGATGGAACTTGAAATTGAGGTTGAAAAACTTCAATAAATTCTCTAAAACCTTGATTCTCAACATATTTAAATGATAACTCATCAATGATTATCATTTTATCAAGAGCTATTCTGCACTCTTCTTGATTAAAATGAGCTACTGAAATTTTAATCGTCCCATCATCCTCATCTTCGCATTTCTTTCTAAGACTGAGAGTGGTTTGACTTTTGTCAAGATTTTTGTGTGGATTTTTATTGAACCTTATCAAATGCCTATTAAAATTACTAGTTCCATGTTGGCTTTATGTGAAAGCATAATATTTTACACAATAATTACAAACATCCCTTTCATTTTTCTTATGAAAATGATCCCAAGATTGAGAAATTATAGAACCAGTAGGAGCTTTAGGAATTGTTACCTTTTAGGAGACCTCTTACCCTCCTCACTTTCTTCAACCGGTATACTACTACTCTCCCCTCCTATTGAATGTGCAGTTGGAGTAGACCCCATATGACTTTGGGTTGTACCAACTAGAGGATTAGAAGAACCACTTAATTTATCACCTTTCATGAGTCGCTAACTGCTGTTAGCCGTGGCACACTCCTGGTAGAATATAAGGAGAATAAATTAGAAATAAAGATATGGATTTGAAATTAAATGGATAAATGAAATCAATGCAATGAAGTTTATGCCTCATGGTGGATGGTCAACGAACCCATCCAAAAATTCCTACAACAAAAACTACATCACCAACCAAAACAGAATTGGGCCAAGTGCAATAATTCTAACTTAACTTATAGCAACTAAGCTGTTAATCTTTGTGACCAAACCAGAATTCTATAGGAGTCTGAGTAGAAAAACAAAATTTAGAACTCATACATACATAATGACAAACAAACATCATTTAAAATAACATGATAAAAAATCAATTGCTTGCTTACCACCACACTATGGACTGGGCACACAGCAGCAGGCAGGACTCAGGAGGAGGAGGCAACGTGAGGCCAAGGTATTTTTCTCCTTAACCCTGATTACTTAGAAGGTGTATATTGGGGGAGGAGGTAAGCACGAGGAGCCCTTTTTTGGGTGGGTTTGGTTGGAGGTGTGAAATGAGGTAAGATAATAGGAGAAGAGAATGGATGGAGGGTTTTTCGAAAGGGATAATATGGATCATAAGTCAAGGGGTTGGGGAAGCTCAGGGAAGAAAGGAGGGGGAAGGGAGGAGTAGAGTCTTCGTTGTCATCGCTTGCAAGGGAAGGAGGGGAGTAGGGTTTCCTTATACGTAAGGGAAGGTTGGGGTCGAGGGAGAGATGAGCGGGGGCAGGCAGTCGCGACTCCGCGAGCAGAGGGGTATTTTTTTTAACTCGTCGACGTCGCTGCTTGCTGGCACCCATCAGGTCACGGGTTGGGTTGGGTCTAAATGAATCCAACCCACAACCCGACCCAACCCATGTACGGGTTGACCCGAGCTGAACCTGGCCCGGGTTTTTTTTTTGTGACCCGACCCAACCCAACCCAACCCAGCTGGGTCGGGTCGAACCCATCAGGTTGGGTCGGATCTGGACACCCCTAGATAAAACATACAATATAAATTCAAGGTAGTACAAATTTTCTACATTTATCATCCAACCAATAGATTTTAATAGTTTTCAAATCATATAAAATACTAAAACATACATATACATTCATAAAAAAATCAATTTATGTCATTACAAAACTGCACAAGTCTTCTTCCTTATAATTCAAAAATGTAGGGGATCAATCTCTCCCCCGTCATCAACATCCTCATCCTCAACATCATTATTATCAATAGAATCAGCAGTATCCTCACCAACAACATCATCTGGAGCAGCAACATCCTCACCAACATCATCTCCACCACCTTCATCTCAATCGCCACTAGGACCCTCATTGACATAAGTTGAGGCATCATTTAAAGAATGAATTGATTCCATATATGAATCAAAAGTAGTAGAATCATCTAATGGAATTTATTGACTTATAACTAACATGGATTTCAAGAATTATTTGGTGATCATCTTACTTCTTTCACGCTCCTATTTACTTCTTCCGCACTTCTCTAAAGCTATTTTTTTTGCTTCAAATGATTTTGAATGAATGCTTTGCATCTTGGGGGTCTGAAAACCTTGATAGGAGCTTCATGAGGACCAATACTTAGAGGGAACATTGTTTTTCCCTGGTTATCATCAGACTCTTCCCTAGTTCTAGTCACCTAATACCTAACTCAAATGATCATTCGGTCCAAATTTGTCATCTTCTTTATCATCAAGGGCCTCCAAGGTGATCTATTGAAAATATAAATAATATATTTAATTAGTAATTTCATATAAATATTTTAAATATAAATAAAAAACTTACAATCTTTTCTTGTGTTTGTGTATTTACCGCACTTCCATCATTTTTCTTCCTACTTGAGAAAAATAATTTTACTCGATGTCGACGACCTTTGATGCCCAATATAGATTTATGTAAATTGCATTGATTAATATACACATATTAACAATGTAAGCATTTTATAATCTTGAATAATAATAAAATAGAATAACTTTTAAATAAATGAAAAATTCATAATTGATGTGATAAACATTCATGAAAAATTCATATATAAAAGCTAATCATAAACACTTTATAATTTTAGGTATTCATTATGAAAATTCAATAATCTTGAATGTCAATGATTTATATCCATTTCATAATATAAACTCCATATTATTCATTATATGGCCAATTGGCCATTAAGCCTAGAGGCCAATTAGTCATTAGGCCTAATTGCTTATAGTCCAATTGGCCATTAGGCCTAATGGCATAATGTCCAATTGTCCAATTGGCCTATAGGCCTGATGGCTAATTGTATATTATCCCTATAGGCCAATTGTCCATCATTCCTATAGGCCAATTGGCCATTAGGCCTAATTGGTGAATTGGTCATTAGGCTGATAGGCTAATTAGCCATTAAACCTATAATCCTAATGGCCAATTGGCCAATTATGCCTAATGGAAAATTATCCTATAAGCCTAATGACCATTTGAAAGGCATATTTTTAGTATTTTATTAAAGGGATTAATGGTAATAAAATTTAAAATTCAGCATGAAAATCTAACTAAGTAACAATATAAATAAGGACATTAGGTCTATAGGCCAATTGTCCATTAGTCCTATAATTCTAATGGCCAATTGGACAATTAGACCTAATGGACAATTTTCTTATAGAACTAATGGTCTATTTTCCTAATTTTCAATTGGCCAATTAGGCCTAATGGCCAATTTGTCTATAGGCCTAATGGCCAACTGGCCTATGTTCCTAATAGGCCAATTGGACATTGTTCCTAACAGTCAATTGGCCTATAGACCTAATGTAAAATTGGTCAATTAGGCCTAATATCCATTTTAAAGGAGTATTTTCAAACTTTTATTAAAGGTATTAATGACAATAAAATTTAAAATTCAGCATGCAAAGCTAACTAAGTAACAATATTATTTTTATCAAGAATGAATTGGATAAACTTTTAGCACAAAGGTATCTAAAAAATGGCACAAGAGAATTACTATTACCCATACATTATTGGATATAAAATGATTAATTTCTATTGGGATCAATTCATGAAGAAGGATGTGATAATCATGAGTTTTTAGGGATTTTATTTTCTAATCCCTTTTGTTGAATCATTTAGATATGTTGCTAGAATAGCCATCAGGAACCTTGATATTCTCCAATACTACCAGAAATTGATCTTTCTCTAACGGTGTCATCACATAAGAAGCACAAGGAACTTTCCATTTGTTTTTATTGATACACAAAGGATGCAGTTCTGGTTGAATACCCTAATCCAAAAGTCCCGATGAGATTGAAATTCGTCTTTGTTCTTCCCCTTGATATTTAGAAGATTTAAAAGCAACATTTCACATATATTTTCTCAATGTTCATTACATATAAACAATGACGTAATAAATTGGTAAACCAATATGGAAACTCAAAAAAGATACTTCTCTTTTTCCAATTATAAGTGGCTTCAGTGTCAACATTATTCCTCTTTTTAGATTTCAGCTGACTTTTCCCTAATGAAAAATTGAAATCTTTTAATTCATTAATCACATCACTACTTAAAATACATCTAGGTGGTTGTTCAGTGTCAATATTATTATCAAAACTCTGATGACTCTTCTTATATTTATAATCTATTGGCAAGAATCGATGATGCCCCATGAAACTAAAACTACAACAATATTTAAGCCTTCTCGATCGTGTATTCTTCATACATACAGGACATGATATTTTTCCCTTCGTGATCCAACCAAACATCATTTCATAAGAAGGGAAATCATTTATAGTCTATAGAAGGGTGACACGCATTTGAAATATATTTTTTGAAGAAACATCGAATGTCTGCACACCCATATCCCAAAGCTTCTTCAACTCTCTTATTAAAGGATGCAAGTAGATGTATATATCATTTCTGGGATCAGAAGGTCCAGATAATAGTATACTCAAGAAAGTGAAATGTTTTTTCATACACATCTATGGAGGAAGATTATAAACATGAATAAAAACTGACTGCGTGTTGTAAGGAGTAAGCATCTGACCAAACGGATTAAAGCCATCATAGGATAGACCCAACCTAATATTGCACACCTTATATACAAAATCATAATGGTGTGCATTAAATTTTCTCCATGCTAATCCATCTGTAGGATGAACCAATTCATAATTACCTTTAATTCTCTTAACATCATGTCATCGCATATTGGATGAGATTTATACAAACATGAATAGATTTTAAAGTTTGGGAATCAATGGAAAGTTCCACGTGAGTTTCTGTGGCACACGAGGTGGTGTTTCATTTGCATTTTCCTTCCATAGAGATGTACCACATTCTTTAAAGTCATTACGATTAGTTGTTTCCTCCCAAAATAAACTGCAATCTTTTGGACAAACATAAACTTTATTAATAGTAAATCCAAGTTTCCAAATTAACTTTCATGCCTTATAATGATTTGAGGTAATATCTACACCATCAGGAAGAAAGTACTTCAAAAAGGTAAGAATGTAATAAATGGTGGTATTAGAAATTCCATACATGGTATTTTATGATATAACAGCATTAAAAATTCCAACTTGGTCATTTTAGTACATTTCTGATATACTATAGTTCTGGCGTCATCCATTAAAATTTTCACTCTTTTAAAATCACCATCTTTAGTATTTTCCTAATATGTATTGAAATAATTGTCTTCTTTCACTTGCAAAATATCCATCTCGTGATGATTCACAAATGGAAAAAATAAAATATCAAATTCTTCATACCATTTCTTTATTTTAGTTCATGAACAGTAGAATATTTTCCCATCTCTCCATGGTGATTCCAAATAGAATAGTTTTTTTGAAATCCAACTCTAGTTATATGGTATCTAACTTCTTCTCAGCTTAACCATGGCCTTCCAACACAATTATAGCATGGACATTGTATACAACCTCCATCTGAAACATTGTTAAATACAAAATCTAAAACATTTTCCAAATTATTTTGAAACTCAATTGAAATACGATCAGTATGATACATCCAGATTCTATCCATTTTATTACAAGTAAAAAAAGTTATCTTCCAATCAATAATGTAAACCATAATTAAAAAATCATTACAACCAATTTTAATAAAAAATTTATCAAAGCATACTAGGAACTAGAAAAACAGAGAATAAGAGAAATAACTTATGCTATAAGTGATGACTACAAATAACGAACCAAGGTGGGTATCCCTGACATTTAAGAATTTTCTATCATGGTCACTATCCAAACATATCCCTAGAAAGATCAAGAGATACAAAAAACTAGACTGAAATGAAAAAATAATCATTTTTCATAAGGTTTTATGAAATTAAATGATAACACATCAAAAGTGTGTTAAAACTTGGCACATTTTCCTAAAACATTGTTTCTAAAACCAGAACACACTCATAGTTTCATTAAAAAATAAAACACGTTTTCCTATGAAAGTTATTCCAAAACTATTCCAGAAACAACATTTTACACTTTAAAGAACACACCCTGTCAAATTAATTTACAAAATAGTTTGAAAGAACTATATGATTACACTTTATATTTATTTTCTTTTTCTTTTTTAAATCCCACTTCAAAAACCTATTGAAACTGACTAAACAAAGAATACCATAAATAAGAAGGCACAAGCAACAGAAATGGAATTAGAAATAAAATAAAAATTAGTACAAAGTTTCATAACTACAATGGAAGATAAAGAGATAAAAAGTAAGGCCAAAAAGACAAAAATAAACTTGAGCCAAATGATTTTACAAACTGAAGTTCCAATCACCATCCCCTCATGAAAAACAAGTCGCCAACAAAATCCAAATAACCATTCACTTTTAAGGAAAGATGACACTACATCCAACCAAAAAATCCAACATATGAAAATACCTTCACAAAACATGATGACTACATTACTACCAACATGAGTATGTTGGGTGTGAGCTTAAGCTAGTAGGATACCACCATGAGTCCTATTCATTCATTTTATTATAGAAACAAATTTGAAAACAATGTGTAGAAAAATAGGTTTTCAGTTTCACTTTAAATGAATGGGAGAAAAAAAATTTAAGATATGAACTTCATCAATGATCCCCATGTTGTAAAACTATTTCTTGAAATTAGTGCTATTTAAAAACAAAGAAATGTCCAAGGGAAAAAAGTCTTTAAATATAACTATTTTGAAATTAAAACCACACATAGTCTAAAACATTTCAAAATCATGATAATAATAATGTCTCTATGAAAACAAAATTTTCCTTTTTCTTTAAAATCATACACACACACCCACCTCAAGGTAAAAAAGGAAGTAAAGGTAAATAATCAAGAAGAAACATGATAAATACAATAAAGTAATAACACTAAAAAAAGTTCAATCCACAAAAGGGTCAACTCACCAAGAAATACCATCCAAGAAATAAATAATACAAATGAAAATGTATCAATGAATGATCCATAACATAAATACATATCATTAGGTGAAATAATGATGACTAACATGGCCACAAAAGATGTGAAAACATGGACCTAGTTGTTGGTAGGGTACAATCATACATCAATCCACTGAATCACTCTATGTAGTCTCCTTAGTTAAAAACCAAAAATCAGGGTTTTACATACAACTACGGGGGGTATAGCCAATTCACAATCTTTTTTATCCTAGAAATATCACACTACTTCCCACTTAGAAACCTTGGTCTCCTCATAGAATAATAATTTAGGCAGACCGTGTAGAATAACATCATCACAAGATAATAACAAGTTGTTGGGGCTAACAACATTACCACATCCTTACCACCTCCTACACTACAATCAATATGACCCCAACACATAAGAACAATATGCATCACATAACCAATCATTCATAACATCCATACAACGACCTGAAGGCCTTCAAATTTTTTTATTATATAAAACAAACCCCCTTTTAAGGGAAGAAGGGGGAAACCCTGATAGACATTATCGACTAAAAACAATCACAACTCAAAGGTCTAGCGAGATGAACCAAATTGACAACATGAAGTACCTCTCCCCAGTATTTGATCATGATAAAGCCTCCACCGGTGCAAGGCTGAATGGAAAGCAAGTGTCCTGTGTCAAAGCACGGGCCTGATCTGATGGCTGACGCCATACCCTCTCAACATCCAAATCCATAAAGCATTCCAACGATGAATGCCAAGCTCTAGAACCTCCTATGGGGCCTGATCTACATAGTCGTGTTTGGGTGCACCACCAAACCAACAGACCTTACATAGGAAACCCTTCCAACATTTCGCGAATCACCAACAACATCCATCCTAGACCACCCCCGCCATCCTCCTCTAGACACCCCTTCCACTGAGGTTGCAAAAGACCGGATGACAGACCAAAGAACATGAGTTCAATCCATCGTCACCTAGGACTTTATGACCCAACCCCGCACTAATGGAACGATACTGATGAGGGAATTTGGGTCGTCCTGAACCAGAAATGCAACTCTGGGCATGGATCTACTTCAATCGGAACTACGGATACACCCTCACCAGATCCGGAACAAACCACACAGTGAAAAGAATGCAGAGAATGACCAGTGACGACGAACGAGAAGAAACCATAACATGGATAAGAAAAACATCAACAAAATCAATGGGGACCAAAAAGGGAACCATCAACGATCAACTCATAACAAGGTTCCAACTGGGCCTTCACTTTTATACATACAACATACAGAATTGGAAATTTTTGTACAAAAAAACATGCCATGCCAACACAGTTATAAAAGGAAATATATTCATCAACAATTATAACTACAAAATTCATGGGATATCTCTGTTCATATTTTGAATCCAAAAATACCATCAAAACATGAAATCACTCTTTTAACACAAAAAAATAACCCACATTGCAAGCCTCATTTTTCTTATAATACCAAAAACATGTGTGTTTCATTATGAAAAAAACATATAATTTTATCAAACATATGAAGTTTATAAAAAACCATTTCCCATCAAGATACTATTTCAATCAGGAAATTCCACCCATTTTCCACATGAGAAACAATCAAAATAAATGAATGCAATACAAAATTGACCCTATATATAGCCCACACCATGAATATTTATGTCAAATATGAATTTAGAAAACACTTGTAACATTTTAAATCTTGAATAAAAGAAAATGAAATAGAAACACCAACATCAAACTTTGAAACCATGTCACCTTCAATAAAACACTTGAAAATATTAAAAACCTATAGAGAAGAAATAAGGGGGAATAAAATGTTACCTCTCAAAGATAAAGAACACTTTGGACAGTTGGGTATGCCAAAATCATGTGAGGAGGGCAATGGGTGGATGAAATTGCTTGAGGATGGTAGTTGGGTGGCCGAAGTCACCTAAGGAGGGAAGTGGGGTGGCCAAAATCACCGGAGGGGAGGGAGGAGGCCAACCGAAGTTGCATGGGGGGTGCGTAGAAGCACGGGATGAGGTAAGGTTAAAATGAGGAGGAGGGGAGGAGGAGCTCAAGCAGGCTTCCAATATTTAGAATTCTACACCAAAGGTTTCAAAAAACCGTTGGTATGGAAAATCACCTCTATACCCACAGTTTTTATAAACCGTGGGTATAGATCTGTTGGGATATGTACCTTTTCCATTAGTGAACACCCTTCAGGCCTTATCTCGGGCCGAGTTGGGTGTCAGGTTGGATGAAATCCCGACCTGGTTTGTGACATATGAGGTCAGTCTTTCCAATATTCTTTTTCTTTCTTCTTCTCACAGCTTTAACTCACTAAACTAATTACTAAATGATGATAATATCCTTCTTCTTCCTACATCTCTGATACCTATATAATAGATCTACTCAACATAGTATAACCATTTTATTATTATTCTCCTCATTCGATAATTCAAAGTTCTTCTCCTAAACTGAATCTCTTGGTTAAATTCTCCATATAAAACTCCTCTCTCCTTATTTTTCTTTTTATACATTGGTCACCAACATTTTTCTTTCCTATATTTAGAATTTAGAATATAGAATATATCTATAATACTTGATTCCCATGATCCTCTATTTACTTTTTCCTTACCTTTTTCATACATGGGTGTTCCCACAATCTCAAAGTTCCATTTGTCTATCAACCGTCGTCTCTTGTACAGTTATAAAAGTTCCCTTGTTTTTTATTTTTCTTTCTCAAAACTTTCAGCCAGCATATCTTATAAACTCTTCTTTCCACGGGATCAAGTTCCTCATCATCTTCATATCAAAAAACATCCATAGAAATTTATAGCTCAAGCAACCGTTATGGTTGTATTTAAAAATAACACATCTAACATACTTGTAGATTAACTCATTTTTCACAACTTGACATCTTCAATGAATATTAGTATAGACACCAATATGATCTTCACATTCATATGGTAGCTCAACACTTCTTTCTCACTCCATTAATCTTGAATCACATTCATTGGTATATTAAAACATTTCAAATCATCTTCAACATCTTCGTATTAGATTTCATCATTGATCATATATTGATGATTTTCAAAAATTCCATTTGAAATTCTTTGAATGAATAGAATAGTGATCCTTATTCATCTCATCTTCCATTGATCTCTTCTTTCTCAGATAACTAGCTTGAATCAAAACTTTATTTTTATATTTAGATCATATAAATCTAACACATATATATTCATATTTGTTTCCATGTTATTCTAGAATTTCTTCATTAAATCAGAATTTAAATCCTATGAAATGTGTTCTTGCTTTGATCCTCTTTACATGCTTGAGGATCAGATTATCAATAATTTAGTGCATGTATCACACTTATTTTGTGATGTTTTGATCCATTAAAAACAGTCCAAGCATTATCCCAATCAATCCATTCTTCAGAAATTTAATCTAGAAACTTCACTTCTTATCTCTAGCAATCTCAGAATTTTTCTAAGACATTGACTCATACAAAACTCCATATGACTCATAAACAGAGTCCAATTACTCATACACAGATCATATTGACTCGTACACAAGTGACTAGATTACTCGTATGCAAGTCTGAATGACTCATAGGCAACATGAAATGACTTGTATGTAAGTCTCCATGACTCGTACACAACTCTGAGTGGCTCGTACGCAGATCTTCATGACTTGTATGCAATTCTAAATCACTCATACGCACCTCATTCCTTTTCTAAATTTTCGCTTTTTATGGAAGATTACTCATACCTAACACTAGGAAATTGCTCATATAGAGTCTGGACTTTGCCAAATTTTACTTCAAATTCAAGACTACTTCGGATTTAACTCAAATTCACTTCAAGTAATCTCAATGTTTTCTCCGACACCTTAAACAACATTTAAATCATCTCAAATGACTTTTGGGAATTTATCCAACTTACTCAAATCAACTCAACATCATTCCCAAGGACTTGCATCTTGGTAAATACTCAAGTTAGAGTATCTTTATGAACCTTCACTGCACTATTACTTTAGCTTCTACTAATATTCAGGGTCCATGTATCTCAAGTCATACATTTATCATCCAGGCCTCAACCATCAGTGGTCGAGGCATCAAGCCAATGCACAAGGGTCCTTAGTGGCCCTTGACACTTTGTACAATCCATTCACAAACATTTAATTTTTATTAAACAATTTATATAATTTTAACAAGTTGATCACCCTCATTGGCGAGACCGCACATATCACATGCAACATAAAATCATGCATAATACCATGTGGAAAATGCATAAGGACTACCTACCTCAATTGAAGCTAATTCCTTTTGTAATCCATAACCTTAAAACTCTCATGCATGCTCGTTCAAGCCCAATTGGCCATCACCAACTCGTACAAGGCTCTAACTCAAGCCAAAACATCCAAATTAATTAATTATAATCATTTATAATTATTTAAATAATTTATAATTAATTGTCCAATTTAATTAAAATAGGCACATTACCTAATAACTCACCGAACAAAAACCGCTTGACGAACCCTTGAGCCACGAGGTGTGGTCCACTCCTGATACACACTCGCACTTAAGCCACAAATCCAATTCAATTAATTATAACAATTATAATTAATTAACCAAATCAACTTAATTAGGCATAATGTTTGAAAACTCATCGGGCGACCTCGTCGCGCCGAAATGCAACCAATGGCATACCAACAACTTGTTTCACGCTCCCTACATCATCTCGGGAAAAAGTCCTATCATTCGTCAACAATTAATCCATCGATTTTATCCAATTTAGATAAAAAAAAACTAGACAAATTCATACGATGGTGTGCCTTTGTCAAAACAGCATGCAAAAACCATATTGGGACCTCGATCAAAACAACGTGCAACGATGTGCGAATACCATCTCGAGACGTCCTCAAGCTAAGCCATACGAAATCCCCATCATAACTGGATGATTCCACCATGCTCAGGTGGAATCCTCACTCAAATCCCCAGTCGGGTTGCACCAAATCAGAGGGGAAACCAAAAGAAAACCTAAGGAGGGAGAAAGGAGGATGATTACACCTCAAACTATTGAAAAACACCAAGAAATCTACCCCAAATTGAAGGAGCCTTGAAGGAGGAGAGAGGAGGACCTCCGAGTTGTGTGTGAGAGGGAAATGAGAGGGAGCTAAGTGTAAAAAAGATCAAAGGGTCATTTTTGTCATTTCCTACATGCTAATGAAATTTGGTAGGCCGCACAATTTGTCAAACGGAGCACCAACTGCGCGGTTGGCACTTTCCAAGCAAACCACTCTTGCACAGTTGGGCCACACAATTAATAAAATTGTGGTGCAATCGTGCAATTAGGTCTACAACATCATGCACAGTTTGTCTGCAACCGTGCGGTGAGCATGCACCTCACCCCCCAATCCTAAACCAAGCCACACAGTTACCCCACATGGTTTTCCCTAACCGTACACAGGGCAAGATCTTTTGAAAGTTTTGAACTCCAAACCCGAACCTCCCGAAACTCATTTGAGCACTTGAGGTAGCTCTCGAGGCTCAATCCATATAAAAAACATCCCTCTGAGTGCTCTAACTCTCAGAATTCCAATATGAACCTAATTTCTAAAAACGAGTCTTGCTCAAGTAGTTCAAAACTTCAAATTCCCTCCTCATAACCCGCAAAAGGAGCATGGCTTTATACATTGACAAATAAATCATAAATGGAACCACTCACACCAACAGAGAACAACAAGTATTTATGTGGTTTGGGATTTGCCCTACTCTATGGGAGGAACATTGCAACCAATCTATTAAGAAGAGGAGAAGGGGTAGTTTTTCTGAGTTATAAGTGCCTGAAACAAGAATGCTACTTAGAGAAATAGAAGGTGATCACAATACAAACAACATCGTGGTATTTATATGACCACACCCATCTATTTATAAACAGTCTAGTCGGTACATTATGTTCCACTGTTATCCGATCTTTGCACTCCACTGGTGCATTAACCGACGTGAAAAATCGATTTTCACTTATTTTTCACGTCGGTTATTAAATAACTGACGTGAAAAATCGATTTTCGTGACTTTTTCACGTCGGTTATTTAATAACCGACCTGAAAAATGTTTACAAAAATGTAGTTCATTTCTCAAGATTTAATTTGACAGGTCACGGAGCTCAAACGGAGTTACGGATTAAAAGTTATGGCCTTCAGAAGTTGATCATCTCTAAACGATGTCTTAAGGATGTCCAACTTCTGAAGGCCATAACTTTTAATCCGTAACTCCGTTTGAGCTCAGTGACCTTTCAAATTAAAGCTTGGAAAATGAACTACATTTTTGTAAACTTTTTTTACATCGGTTATTAAATAACCGACGTGAAAAATACCTTTTAACGTCGATTATTAAATAACCGACGTGAAAGAGTGACGAAGATTGATTTTTCACGTCGGTTTTATAATAACCGATGTGAAAAATAAGTGAAAATTTTAATATCTTTTCAGGTCGGTTATCATAAAACCGACGTGAATGATATTTTTAATATCCCGCAAACGCGAAATTTCAATTTTTTTACATCGCGACATCGAAATTTTGAATTGCCGCTTAAAATTGTTAATACCGCGTTTCCTCATAGAATCTCAATTATATGTTTCCATTATACACCCATCCTAATTTGACGATCATTTATTTCAATCACTATCGTTCCCCCAAATCGACTCTTTTTCTCTCGAACGTGAATCAATTATTTCTTCTTTCTGCGATCTTGTCAAGGTATATTTAATCATACATCCATGATTTATGGTTTTTATGATTTGTTTTCTTAATTGATATGCCATTTTATGATAATTTCATTCAACCATCATCGTTCCACCGAATCAACTTGTTTTATCTTCAACGTGAATCAACGATTTCTTATTTCCGCGACCTTATCAAGGTATTTGTAATTATTTTCCCATGATTTATATTTTCTATGAGTAGTTTTCTTAATTGATATACTATTTAACGATTGTTAATTTATTATAATTATGGACGATTCTTTATATCATGATAAAACTACAAATCCCCCTACGGATTCAAAAATTCCTTCTAATATGAATCTACGGTTGACTCATTCAATCTTTCCTCGAAAAAAATATCAAACTTCTGATAGTCATAACTTTTGATTCGTAAATCCGTTTGAGCTCCATGACCTGTCAAATGAAAGCTTAGAAAATTTTCTACAAGATAGTAAACAATTTTTATGTCGGTTATTTAATAACCAACGTTAGAAATAACTTTTAACGCTGATTATTAAATAACTGACGTAAAAAATGACTCATAACGTCGGTTTTTTCAAAAACCGACGTAAAAAATGGCTTCTTATCGCCATTTTCCAGAATGTATTTCACGTCGGTTTTTTAAAAACCGACGTTAAAAACTATATTACCCCATTTTTTACGTCGGTTATTAAATACCCAACGTAAAAAATCATATTTTTAACGTCGCTCGCAATAACGTCACCTAAAAACCGACATAAAAAAAAGGTTTTTGTACTAGCATCATAACTGGATGATTCCACCATGCTCAGGTGGAATCCTCACTCAAATCCCCAGTCGGGTTGCACCAAATCAGAGGGGAAACCAAAAGAAAACCCAAGGAGGGAGAAAGGAGGATGATTACACCTCAAACTATTGAAAAACACCAAGAAATCTTCCCCAAATTGAAGGAGCCTTGAAGGAGGGGAGAGGAGGACCTCCTAGTTCAGTTGTGTGTGAGAGGGAGAGGAGAGGGAGCTAAGGGTAAAAAAAATCAAAGGGGCATTTTGGTCATTTCCTACATGCTAATGAAATTCGGCAGGCCGCACGGTTTGTCAAACGGTGCACCAACTACGCGATTGGCACTTTCAAGGCAAACCACTCTTGCACAGTTAGGCCACACAGTTAATAAAATTGTGATGCAATCGTGCAATTAGGTCTACAACATCCTGCACGGTTTGTCTGCAACCGTGCGGTGAGCATGCACCTCACCCCCCAAGCCTAAACCAAGCCACACAGTTACCCCGCATGGTTTTCCCTAACCGTACACAGGGCAAGATCTTTTGAAAGTTTTGAACTCCAAACCCGAACCTCCCGGAACTCATTTGAGCACTTGAGGCACCTCTCGAGCCTCAATCCATATCAAAAAACACCTCCCAGGGTGCTCTAACTCTCAGAATTCCAATATGAACCTAATTTCTAAAAACGAGTCTTACTCAAGTAGTTCAAAACTTCAAATTCCCTCTGAAACTCTAACCCACAAAAGGAGCATGGCTTTATACATTGACAAAGAAACCATAAATGGAACCACTCACACCAACACAGAACAACAAGTATTTATGTGGTTTGGGATTTGCCCTACTCTATGAGAGGAACATTGCAACCAATCCATTAAGAAGAGAATAAGGGATATTTTTTTTGAGTTATAAGTGCCTGAAACAAGAATGCTACTTAGAGAAATAGAAGGTGATCACGATACAAACAACATCGTGATATTTATGTGACCACACCCATCTATTTATAAACAGTCTAGTCAATACATTATGTTCCCCTGTTATTCGATCTTTGCGCTCCACTGGTGCATTAACCAAGTCAATCGCCAACAGTCTGCTACTTCACTGAATGCCCATAAGCTTTTGGTAATTGGGCCATGCATCTGGATCTCATCCTTCCACATTCCTGGCCATGAAGGTTTTGTTGCTCCCATTCTGCCCGCTTTTACAACTTCCGAAATTTCTTCTTCTGAAATGTTAATATGAAAACAAACTTCACAAATATCTTCCAAACCCATCAATTCTCACAATATTTATTCACATAAAGATTGTGGTCTACTCATCTCCTGTAAAATCTGTGAGTTCCTTCAGTACAACTGAATTTTATTTTGTTCTGCATGTTCCCGACTTCTTCCTTAAGTGGCTTTGAAATAAAAAATTCATTTCGGAGAAATTAATTGTTTTAGAAATGAGACTTGACTTGAGTACAAAGCCTTGGGTGCATTATTCTAACCATCAAATGTTTTCTTTAGTTTGGACACTTTGTTATTATCTTCACGAATCAGATAATCATCAGGTTAATTTATCTCTTCATGTAATACTCCATTGAAAAATGATGATTCGAGAACACTTTGAACATGGTCAATGGGCATCATATAAAATATTTATTTCACTCATTTAATGATGTTTTAAGCTAAACTGAAGATTTTTTTTTTCTATTTGGGATTTTTCATGACATATTTTGGTTGTTTTATAAATTTACAGAATTAAATAATGACTTTTAGTATTATTGAAATACATGAAATATGTCTGCTGTTATTTTATGGTTTTTTATTTTAGTAGTCTATTTTTGATTTTCTTTTTGCATGATTGGAAGGGCCACTAAAAACTTTCGTCGTTTTCCCTGCTCATACATTAAAAAGAAATGAAAAATAATATTAAATAATACCCACATATACATACACAATAAACATATACATAAACACACATAAAATATATATTGATATTTATCCATATATCAATAATTATGTATATATACATATATAATGGTAAATATATGTATGTGTATATATAAAATAAATAAATACACAGGAATACAAAATATACACAGACATAAAATAATAATGGTGTATTACATACACATAAATTTATATAATGTAATAATATCAAAAAACAAAATAATTATAACAACATAAAAAACCTTGCACGCATATCGCTCGCTCGGTTGTTTCTAATGGGCCACACACACACGCAAAATAAATAAATAAATAAACTGAAAGGATATTAAATCCATAGGAATAATGAAACTCACTAAAGTGTCTCGTCGCGATTTGAATTTCAAACACGGGTGTAAAATAACGACAGTGTCCTCCGTCCACGCCTACTCCTTCCTGCAAAACTGACCGCAGCAGCACGATAAGGGCAAGACCGTCATTTAGTGCTAAAAAGTTCTGACGATGGCGATATCGTTATTTCCGCCAAATCGAGGGGCGCAGTATGAATCTGTTCCCCTTAAAACGGCTCCGCCCCTCCCTCTCAAAAGTAGAGCTCGCGGCCAATCCCAGGCCGTCGCCGGAGAATGCAGGCGTCGTTCACAATGAGAAGAGCGGACAGTTTGCTTCATTTTCTGATTTTGGCCGCCGTCGCCGTCGCCGTGTGCCGCACCGCCGTGTGCTTAATCGACGGTTATCTCCTTTCGTTACCTTGATTTTCCAATGGTCACTGTAAAGAGATTTTAGCATATTCGATCTCACTGTGGGCCATCGGGAAAAGTGCAGGAACGGTCCCGAACGGGAACTTCGAGCACGGCCCCAAGCCGGCGGAGCTGCGGAACGGGACGGTGGTGGTGGGGCGGCGCGCGATACCGGAATGGGAGATCCGCGGCTTCGTGGAGTACATCCCGTCGGGGCACAAGCAGGGGGACATGATGCTGGTGGTGCCGGAGGGCCAGTTCGCGGTGCGGCTGGGGAACGAGGCCTCCATCCGGCAGCGGATCCTCGGGGTCGCCAGGGGCTCCTACTACGCGATCACGTTCAGCGCGGCCCGGACCTGCGCGCAGGACGAGCGGCTGAACGTGTCCGCGGCGGGGGACTCCGGCCTCCTCCCCATCCAGACGCTGTACAGCAGCAACGGCTGGGACTCCTACTCCTGGGCGTTCATGGCGGACGCCGCCGTGGTAGAGCTCCTCCTCCACAATCCCGGCGTGGAGGAAGACCCGGCCTGCGGGCCTCTCATCGACGCGGTGGCGATCCGGACGCTCTTTCCCCCCAGGGCTACCAGCAAGAATCTGCTGAAGAACGGGGGATTCGAGGAGGGGCCGTACATCTTCCCCAAATCCTCCTGGGGGGTGCTGGTGCCGCCCAACATCGAGGACGACCACTCCCCGCTCCCCGGCTGGATGATCGTCTCCACGAAGGCCGTGAAGAGCATCGACTCGGCCCATTTCGCCGTACCGGAGGGCCGTCGCGCGGTGGAGCTGATGGCCGGGAAGGAGAGCGCCATCGCGCAGGTGGTGCGCACCGTCCCCGGGAGGATGTACGCGCTGTACTTCTCGGTGGGCGACGCTAGGAACGCGTGCAAGGGGTCGATGGTGGTGGAGGCTTTCGCCGGGAGGGCCACTGTGAAGGTACCGTACCGGTCCACCGGCGGCGGGGGGTTTAAGCGGGCGGTGTTGCGGTTCGTGGCGGAGTCCGGCCGCACCAGGGTGGTGTTCCTGAGCAGCCTCTACGCCGTGAGGAGCGACGACCTGGCCTCCCTCTGCGGCCCCGTCGTCGACGACGCGATGCTGCTGAGCGTTCGGAAACCGCGCCGCCTGATGTGAGCTGAACGCCGAGACATTCGCGAGCGGAAGGTTTGAACTGAAATGGTGAAATAATCGGAGCAGTGCGTGTGTTTTTATCACTTATACTGTAAGAAAGGCCGCCATTGTCGTACTGAGTTGCGTACTGGAAGTTTATGTGCCGATCGGAATAAGATGGCGTCGTCGTAGTGACGACGGAGTTCCGCGGCTTTGGGGCATCGATGCAACGGTGGGTTTTGTTTGTTTTTTTGTTGTGACAATAAAAAAATACTTTTTCCCGCTGATAAAAAGGAAAATTTATATGTATTCATAATTATTTTATTTGAATCGTATAAAATATATTCAATGTCATAGAAACACATGTGTTCTCTGGCGTGAACTAATAATTAAAATGAAATAAAAAATGAAAAACATCACACAAACCACCTAAGGGAAGCTATGATATAAATGTCGTACAACTTAAACTTCAGATGACCAGGCAATGATGAGTTGCAAGACATAGTTAAAAGAGGACAGGAGAGAGCTCCGGTCAAATCAATCACATACACACCATTAAATATATTTATTTAGTGAAATAAAACTTTTAATTTATAAAAAATATTTATAAGACTAATAATTAATTATATATTCATTTTGATGATGATAATAATGAAACTGGACCAAATTCAATTGCGTTAAGCATTTAAATATCAATGCAAATCCATCGATAAGATGGAGAAACAACACATTTGGGAGGCCGTGACGGTAAAATATCTCAATTGATTTATTTTATCTTATTTTTTTAAAATATTAAATATTTTAAATGACTAATATTTAATTTACTCAATTACATATGACATTTTTTTTAAATGTTGGGGCTGAAGCATCATTTATTATTAAAGCAAAGTAAATATCACTTTAACTAGGTAGAGAGAGACTCATTACATACCTCGAAGGCCTAGTGAACATTTAGCCCATTACATGGCCTGTAGTTTCAAATTTTTGGCCCAAGGCCTATTCTGTGAATAGTATTGCTACAGTACATGCTTGCTACAATACCACACAGTACCCGCCACTGCTACAGTGCCCTACCGCCGCTACAGTGATTTGGTGCTGCTACAGTGCTCATAATTGCTACAATTCTGTCTCTACTACAGTACACTACAGTACTGCTACATTGCCTACGTCCAATGGGTTTAGAACCCCCATTTTTCATGTAGGATGACAGGGTGCTTACCACTAAACCAAACCCCAACTACACAATTACAGATGACATTAAATTTTGAGGAAATGAAGGAAATTACAAAAAGATATCTCATTTTAGAGGCGGTTCAATGGAGAGATTTTAAAACAAAATTGAAAAAAACATATATTTCTGTAAATAAAAAGGATGAAACCCCATGCCTTGCATATGAGTTTTTAGATCCAAATACGTGGAAGAAATTTGTTGATAGCTGAAATGAAGAAATTTTTTTGGTATGATAATTATTTTATATTGTAAAATTTATTATATATTTATCTAATTTCTTATTAGTTTATTTTTATATAACAGGCCTCCATGAGATCTCATCAAAAGATCCAATTACAAAATGTATACCCTCATACTTTATCACGTGAAGTGTATCAGTTATTGGAGTAGACAACGATTGAAGAAAAAATTGAAGCATAAAGAGATCAATCTAGTAGTGGTTCATAAGAGGTCTAGTTTGGTCCTCCATCTCCTCCCACTCAATATAAAAATTGAAATGAGTGAGAATAAGGAAAAATAAAATGTATCTTACATAGCAAGCTAAGGAAGTATATGAAATAATTGTAAGTAAATATTTTTTCATCTTTAATTTATTTTTAGTATTTTTAAAATTAAAAACATTGATATAACAATTTCATTTTTTATTTCAGTATAACTTTTAGGATCAAGAGAGCTAGAGAACTTTTATCCCTGAGGGTAGTATGAATATCCTAGCTACTGCTTTAGGAAAGAAAGAACACCCAGACCAAGTAAGAAGATATCATGAAGGTGTTAGTATTAAGAATGTTTTTGGTAATCAAATTAAGCCGTAATGTGATTCAAAAATCAATTCCTTAAAATCTGAGCGAAAATAAATGAAATAGTCCATGGGCAATCAAATTTAATCTATTGTGTAAGCTATGTTTGAATAATTGATGAGACAATCATAGCCTTCTCAGCCATCTCAGTCTGCCCAGCATACCCAGTATTACCAGCCTTCCCAACTGGATGTGCACCTTATACAGACCACCCAACTGGCCCAGCTCACCCAGCCTGCCTACTTAGATCCTCCACCTCCTCATTCAGACATGAAATTATATTGTGAGTTGTATGCTAGAGATCCTCATATACGTATTGTATCATACAGAGTCGTACATATTTTTTGGGGATTCTGTACATCACAAGACTATGCAGTTGGGTTATTTAAGAGTTTCAATGCATGATATTATTGATCCTAATAGTCTACTACCATTTCCTACCAAGAAGGTTACCAAAGTTAGGGATTTTATGGGTCATTTTTTACTTTGGTCGGATAACCTTATTCATTATCTATCATACGAGGTATGCATTGTTTCTAAATATTAATTACATTTAATTTAAAATTACTTATAATGTTTTATGACATTTAACTTTTATAGTATTATCTACAATCAAAAGAAATGATACAAAGGAAACAAAAGGTTTGGGAACCTACAGTCGTAGATACTTCTATTTCTGATGGGATAAACAAATTATCCCAGAATTCTTCATCAATGGATAACTTATATGAGTTTCAGATGATGGGTAAAATATGTGGAATAGACTATCCATTAAGAATATTCAAAAAATATATCATGGATCAGATTCAGTTTAAAGAGCTCATTGTGCCTTTGTTGTAGTTTTTTTCTATGTAAGTAAATTTATGTTTAAGTTTAAAAATTTCTTTAAATAAAGATGATTTTAAGTGAATTACTATATTACTTATTTAATTAGGTATTTATACATGCTTATGATACAAAATGAGACCACTAGTGTTTATGGTCTCATGGATTCAGAATTCATTTCAATGGTTGTGCAATATTTGAAGACTGCTAATAGAGTAACATATATTTCTGAGAGATTATCAAACACAGAGATTGGATGTTGGTTTTTACAATTCCTTGATGGGTAAGAACACTAAAATAATTATGAACTAATTTTCATTATAATATTGTTAATTGTGAATATTTTTTATTGTAGAGAGCATTGGATGTTAGGTGTATTTTTTCTAAGTGAATGCACGTTATACTGGTTTTTCTCTTTATTAGGCCATGTTCATAAAAATTTTAGCACCTTGTTAGACGAGTAAGTTTTCTTCTTTTTTATAAGTTCGTTACTTATAATTTTATTGTTTATACATGTTTTATTAGTTGATATATATGAAAATGCAGGTAATGGAAAAAGTTTAACAAAGATCACTTGTCTATAAAGAATCCAAATCCAATCTAACATGTGGAAGTACAGGTAAATATTTTTATATTACATAATATTTTGATTATATATATGTGTGTGTTGGTTTTAAATATCATGTTAATGTTTTATAACCTCAGTGTCATCGTCAACAAGGAATCATAGAATGTGGTTATTGTGTTTTATGATTCATGTAAGAGATAATCACAACTAGAGTAACGAAATTTGTTCATAAGGTTTGTTAATCATATTAACTATTTTATATTTTATATCATAATATTTTGTTTTTAATCTTATATAATTTAATGTTATTGTCAAAATTCAATGAAACTGAGTTGTATACGAATGATTAACTTACCCATATTTGATCCTTGTTTGCGTACTACTTGTTAAGTATGTTTATGATCAAAATTATCAAGTATGCTTTTTTAATGTTTATTTATAATATTATAGCTTTCCAAAAAAGTGTTCTAAAACCAATACTTTTTTTATAATAGGCGTTTGAAGTTAACAATCTCAATGGAATTCTTCAATAATAACTGCGGATGATTATGTTATAATTTATCTGGTATGTGTTTTTCAATTCTAGTTTAACATATTATTAAGTAATTTTTTTAATTAATTTTTCAAATTTTGTTTTTTATAGATTTATACTCCTCCTACCTATTCTTTTATTTGTATTTTTTCATGTATTACAGGTACACAGTTTTTTTGGGCTATAATACTTATAATTTTCTTAAAAAATTACTTTCGGTGCCAATGTCCTTTACAACTGACGCCAAAATTATTAAAAAAAAAATTGGTCTTCAACATCAGTTTCTCTAATAATTGATGTCAAAACTTTTATCAAAAAATGAAAAAACATTTTGGGCATCGTTTTTTTTAAACGGATGCCAAAAAAGTTATTTATAACATCACCTTTATAAATGTTAGTTAAAAACCGATGTTAGAATTAAATAAAAACCAACACCAAAACATGTGTTTGCACTAGTGACACACACACACATATATATAAGCATACACACAAACATACACACATATATATACAAACAAACATAGATATATAATATATATATATATAAATACACACACACACACACACACACATATATATATAAACATATTAATTATTTTTTAACATGGCTTGCACCCCGTCTCAAATCAGAAAACTAATATGCGCGAGATATCACTCAATCCTAATGGGTGATTTGGTTTCATAAGAACCTCTACTAGTAATAAATAACACACACACACACACAAAGATATATATTAATATATGTATATATACAAATATATATATACATACATATATATATATTAATTTTGTAAAATAATATATATACATATATACATATATATATATATAATAAATATATGTTAATTTTTTTATAAAATATATATATATATATATATATATATATATATATTAATTTTTTTAAGACTTAAATATATTAATATACGTATAAATATAGGATAATATATTTTTATAAAAAAATTGGTTAGGTGGGTTGGTATGTTTACCAGAATGGGAGGCAAACGGTCCTATGTTCGATTACCACGGGGAGCAATTACTTCATGGTTGAGGGAGGAGGATTTTGCATGCATGATAATAAGGGGAGGGGAGGGGTGCAGCTGTGAGTGAGGGGGCGTGGCAGGGTAGAGGAGTAGTGGAGTGTGACCAGGTTGTGGGTTAAAAAAAGAAAATTATTTTCAAAAAATATATGAACTCCAAAAATTAATAATTTAAAAAAATAGCCACTTTTATAGAAAACATGTATATTTTATACCTCATTTACCAAATTTTTTAGAGCCCTTGATAAATTAAATAGAGACGTTTTCAAACATCGTTAATTTATGTTTTTCTTATAGTGTGATGTATTTTTTTTCCATCACCACCTCTCACAACTTGATATAATGATGAAATTAAAGTATATATATATGATATTTATCACATAAATATTCTTTGGGAATTATAATACGTATACTTTCTTACCTTTCAGTTCATTGTAAAATGATAATGTCACTCATGTATACATGTGGACTACCGCCTCCATGAAGTGATGTGATTCATTTTTAATTTATATTTTAAATGGATGGTAATACAGATGGATTTGATGAATAAATATGATTTATATGATATAATAATTATTATATACTAGTTAATTATTATATACCTTTCTTTTGTTTCATCTATCGAAAAAATGGAAACAGTGTTCATGTGTACCTATGACATACCATCTCCATGAACAATGTAATTCATTTTCCCATCTCTAACATTTATGAATGAATCTAAATATTTTAATAATAAATACATATGATATTTATATAATGATTAAAATTTTGTAGATTATGGAACAATAATCAAAGTACAAGGACCAAAAATACCAAATGAGACCATACATGAAAAACTAAGCAATTATCACCCAGAACAGTGATTTTAATAAAAAATTATTAATAAAAGGATGATAAAAGGTTATAAGTAAATCATATATGGTATGATATATATGATTATGGTTCAATTATATATGTATAATAAATCCATATTTATTATATATGAGGTTCAACACGTATGATGAAAGTTGAGACTTGCGGTAATAGATTTATGTATCAGTTTTATTCATGTGAGACACATGTCATATTCACCACTTATTTTATACGGTGTATGTAATACCCATGAATTTATTTTACATTTATTATTATGAAAATTATGGGGATCTACATATCCATCTAAGGATTTTTCCTTCACGGGTCTTATACTTCCAAAATTACCAAAGTGGTGAGGGTTTTATGTTGCAATCTCATTTTCATCAAGATTTTTTATGATTATTCTTACAATGTTTAAATTTCATGATCTAACTCTCAATAATATCAAGAATTTATTATCCTATATTTAATTTTATAAATCACATTTTTTAAATTAAATTTCCTCTCTTTATGTAATCAGGAGTCAAAAATAATGTTTTTAAGGAAAACTAACTACATTTATCTCTTTGGTTGAAAATCATTTTTTCTTACATATCCATATTTTCTAAAAATGTTTTCAAGAATTTTTTTAATATTCCTATATGATTTTTTAAACTCATTTTTGCCCATTTTTGTAATTTTTATAAAAAAAATTAAAAGTAATCTTCTTATCGTTTTCTAAATGAGGTACTTTTAACTTTACCTAGAAAATGAGAAAAGTAATTTGTTTTACTATACATGGAATGAAGATAATTTTTCACCATCATGACCACTAAATTCTTTGAAGTTTACCTTAGAAGTTTACAAGGTTCTTTTCAAAGAAATTTTTTTATTTAATATTTGGAATATTTTTAGATTTTATAAATTTATTTTTGAATAGGAAAGAATATTTTCCTCAAGAACATTTTTAATAATATTTTAAAAATATTTTTATTCATAAATTACAATAACCATTGATTATAATTATACTCTACTAGGTACAATGATATCATCATAATTATTTCTCTATGTGGTGTATAATTATGATGATAAATATTTATGAAACTTGTTTCTTTTCCATGGTTTATGCTATGATGAAATTTTTATGAAACTTTTTTCTTTTTCACAATCTATGATATGATGATTTATTTTGTTTAAAAAATTTATATGATTTTAATTATTTTATGGCTAATCCCAAAATTATATACCACTCCAATGCATTGGGTAAAGAATAATGTTCTATGGGCTCAATGGGTACATGGGAGGTTATCCCAATCCTGAAAAAATATATGGTATATATGAGGTTATCCCAATCCCGAAGTAAGTACATGTGTGGTTAGCCCAAGCCTAATATGTTATGAATGTCTTGGTGGGTATTGACATAATATTTTATTTTCTTATATGTAAGCTTTAAATATATGTCTTGTACCAATGTTATGTGATCATGGCTTATATTCTTTTATTCCTCTATGATTCATGTCTTATGAGCATCTATGATTTATTCCATGACTTGAGATTATGATCTATGATATTAATGGTATGGTATTCAAAAGTTATTCTCATGTTCTCATACCCCTATGCTCATGTTATGTTGATATCTCCCTTGTTACCATTACTGAATATCTTATCTCACACTTTTTTATGGTTTTTTTCCTAGTTTATAAAGAATGTAATTATGTATGATATGACTAATAAGGGTGCGAGTTCTATAGAAATTAGTGGCAGATTATGTAGATAAATTACAGACAAGTTTCTTATGTTTCTTGTTTCCAAAGTCACTAGATCTATACGTTTATGGTATGAATTGTTTTCTTATGTAATGAATATTCACCTATTAATATGTGATATCTATGTATAAAAAATGTGGATCATTATAGTTTGTATCGTATAAAGGTTTAGTTAACTTTTGGAAACTAGGATGAGATAAATTTAGTGAGAATACTTAGGAAAATTATAAGTGTAGGATAACATCCTATGTTATGGAAAAGAAAAGAGTGTGATTTTCTAAGAAATAACATCTCTTTCTGGATAATAACATTCAATGTGTCTCTAGAATATTTGTTCCTAGGGGTAATAAATATGAAAAGTTCGCATTGGGATTGACTCGACCGTCACCTGGTGCACAAAAATGGGCCTTATTGCACACCTATTTTGTCACTCTTAGGGGATATTCTTAGGATAATTCTAATTTTCCATAGGAACCATCATGAAGGATTTGAATAGATGATGATCTTGTATAACTTGTGTTAAAACTAAGGTGTCATAGATTTAAAATAAGGTGTCATGATTTAGACATGCTATAATTGATTTCTCATGATTATATATTTTCTAACTATGATTATTATTGCTCATATTATGATTTTTAATTTTAGTCGATGGCCAAAACTTAAATAAAACATGTTTATGTTGAATACAATAGAAAATGAAATGACTGCCCTCATGAGCAATCAAATGTTATAGGAGTTGGGATGAGAATCTGTAACGCCTCGACCCCAGCTACCCAGAGTCGGTGCATTACTTCGTAACATTGGCATGATCACAAAAGATCAAGTCTCGAAAGACCGATTAGTTTAGTAGCCTTGGAAACACTAGATACATTCGTAAACGTTACATTACATCATAAAGTGAAAAACTACAATAACAAAGTCTCCATAGTCCACACTCATATCCTCTTCTGACTATCCCTGCAGGTCATTCATAAAATACTTCTTCACATCCTGGAAAATATTAAAACATTGAAAGGGGTGAGCTCAGATGCTCAGTAAGGATAACAATATTGCGGAAGCTTTCATAAATAAACATAAACATTTAAGGCAATGTATAACTAAAACAAAAGCCTTTTAAACTTGAACATCAACATAATATGGCAAAGGTAAAATGAGATAATGCCATTTACTTCTTCACATGGATATTCTACTGGTCGAATAATCACATGCAATATCAATAACCACTTTCATAATGATGGAATGCATAATGCCAGACTATCATAACCACGTAGTCAAGGCCTCGTGCCAAGACCACAAATAAGATTTTGTCAAGGCCTCGTGCCAAGACACTAGTTTGTCTCATGAGACCTGCCGATGCATCGAGGAGCTATAGCGGGCTCCACCCGTCACTTATTAAGTCCAATGCATTCCTCATATGAATAGGTTTAAACATGTCATAAACCATAACATAATCGTATCACATAAAACATGCATAAAGGAAACATAACATTTCCACATTTCAATCAAAAGATATAAATACAACACATTGATATAATAAAAACGCTTTCAAAACCATTTTCAATACCAAAATAAAAGAAAGTTAAAACTTTGTATTTATTTTTCATTTAAAAAAAATGATGGCTTGTAGAGGAAGCCGAAACTCAAATAATGGTCACGGCGGCGGAGAAGTCATTGTCGCCGCATAAGTACGGAAAGAAAAACATTCCCTTTTTGTCGTTTAGTAAAACGCTTCGTATAAAAAAGATTCCTTTTGAATAAACGTAAAAGTCAAAGGGGTTTATACACTGTACAAAAGAAATTTGTGTATAAAATAAAATATGCCTCAATGAATGGAGATTGAGACGAAGTCCCTTAAAAAGATCATTTTTAAAATAAAATATATCTATTATGTGTATCCACTATATGTACACATAAAGAATGTATAAATACAATATATGACATAATAATATCATGACATAATTTGAAAGTAAGAGATTAACCCAAAGAATGGAAGTTGGGTTATGAAATTCCCTTACCTTGTGTCTGACTTGACTCAACCGTTCTTTAACCTCCTGAATAATAAACTAGAGTTAATATATACCTTATCAAGAACCATTTTTAATTTCATTATCCTTTTTATATCACTTATTACAATGATATGAACATTATGTAATTATTTAAGTTAATAACGGTCGTTTTGTCGATCTTTGGTACTTGAGTCAACAATAAACTTCTTATAATTACAAGTTGTTCATGTGGTAGAATATACATTATATCCAGAATTATATTCATGATTTAGATGTCATATATATCTTATATATCCAGTATATACATTCATTTATAATATTACGTAACATTTAGAGGTAAGAAATGAAATGCACCGTTCATGGAGACGGTAAGCCGTACGTACGCATGAACGCTACTTTCATTTCTATTTTGTATTTTATAGAATGGAATAATAATGATATAAGGGTATATTATAATTCCAGTATAATATCACATATAATATCATAGTTACATCCTTTATACGTCCCACATATGGTATTTAACGAATCAAATCACTTTGAGGGGGCGGTAGTCCGCACTTCCTTAAATGAAGATATCGTGTTTACCCATAATGGAAACCATAAAGGTAAGACAAAAATGAAAAATACAGAAGCATAAGTAAAATATAAACATATTATATATCATATATAAAAATAGTGACATCATAATGGCCACCTTTGAAGGTGTTATATGAGTGTTGAACAATCATCGTTTCGTGAGGCAGAAATTCGCCATCCACAGAAACCGTATGTTCTTTAACCATTAGACGTAGGTGTGTGTAAGTGTAGCTTGAATACTTTTTATAACAACATCCTAGTATATTGAGGATACTGGTGTTGTTACAAAATAAATAAATAAAAAGAGTTTAGGGGGTTGGAGAAGAAAAATAAAACAAAACAACATTAGAGAAGACATTACCTCAATATCGGGTAACTCTTTCTAATTTGATCCAAAGGCTTCCTTGGGAAGAGTTCTGCCCAAAGTGAGTCTTCTAAGAGTAAGGGAGGGATGTTGGGAGAGTATTTGGGCATATGTTGGCCGAGCCAAATGGCTTGAAGGTGTGAATAAGGTGGGAGAGGTGGGGGCCTTTTATAAGTGGAGAGGAGGGGCACTTTTGGAAAGATTGAAATGTTACATTATTTCACAATGCTTTTCGGATTCTAAAGGTCCCACACTTATATAATTCGAGGATAAGGTGATAAGGTTTCGAAATATCTTCATACAATAGGCTTTGGACAAGTGTAAGCCTTGGATTTTGCATTATCTTCTCATTTTATTTAAATCGTTAGATAATGAGGTCATCGCCACATCATAATTATGTCATAAATAATTTAATTTATTTAATGTCTAAAAATTATAAAAAAAATACTATGATGTAGGAAATCTTTTTAGCTTTCTAATGAATATTTATAGTCAAAATTTGGACTTGTGTAACCCTACTTAAAAATTGTTTTAGTAAAACAATTTATGTTAGTGTCATTTTCACTTTAACTTTAAATAAAAAGTAATTTATGTTATTTCCCAACAAAAGTGGATTCATGGGGTCCCCAAGTTAGGCCATGGATTGTCTTGGTCGGAAATGACACAACCAATGAGGTTGGGACATGTGTCTAGGTCATTTAATATTATTAAAGTATTATTTATACCTTAAACTACCCTAATTACCACTAATCGCGATTAAAACTTAATAAGTTACTATTCACCAAAAAAATTATTTTTATCCCATTGAACCACATTTTACATACTAATGACAACCATGTATGTCGGATTTTCAAAATTCAATACACATTAGTGGTAAACTTTCATTTAACTGAAAAATCAGTTTGCTTGATTACCACTTAGTGGTTTCACTATTCATCAAAAATTGAAGTTTTTCAGAACAAGGCCAAAATTTCACCCTAAGCTATAATTGATATTACGAATTCAAAAATGATGTCTATTTTACAAAATTCCAAACATATTAGTTGCATTAATTAATTTTATAATTAATTCCCGCTGTCACAACAAATAGCGTGTTTTTAAGAAACAATTTATATCAAAAGATTGACAATTGTTTATGTCCAATTTCAATGTTAAATTAATTCTAATGACCACCATTGGATAAAATGGTAAAAATATATTCTAATTATACTCTAAAACCACTCAATAGTATAATTTATCACTATGAATTATTTTGATTAAAAAAGTTGTTTTAAGTATTTTTCACTATTCATAAAAATTTTGAAGTTCTCAGAAAATTACAAAAAATTCAACATAGGCTAATTTCAATATTAGGAATACAAAAATGAAGTCCATTTTGAAATATAAAATTTCTATAATTTTAAAAAGTGGTTATTACTATTCATAACGGCTACTTTTATTTGTCGCGATGTTTTAGAACTCGAAGTTGCGTACAATGCAAGCTATTGTATTATTGAATGAGAAGCGTATCGTGGAAGCTCGGGGTGTTACATTCTCCCCTCCTTCAATAAATTGCGTCCTCGCAATTTGAAATTTTTCTTTGATAATAAAAGGTTGAAAAGAGAAAATACCTTTGTGGAAAACCCACATCGGAAATAAGGTTAATAAAATTTAGCCTTAATAAGAGGGAAATGGAAATAAGAAAGTCACCACCAAATTATGATCTCAATAAGGAGAACATTGGTGGCAATTAAAGACATATAATTGGAGGAAAAACGTAAATATTTGTAGGGAGTGATTGAGGTCATCAATCACAATCAACTGTCAAATTGAGGGCCTCAAAGCCTTCAATCTATGTTGATTTAAAATATCATCAGTTCAACCAGACATAAGGTATTAGGATAACACATTTTTTTGTTTTAATATCCCTTTACTAAAGTTTAAGAATTAATTTATTCATTGAATAAGAGATAGGTATATATATATTTATGCTTGACAATTAAAGTTTCAACCTTCAAATCATCTTTCACTCAAAAAGATAATAGAACTCAAAAATATTATACTTATCCTAATTGTATAAGGTTCCAAATGTTAACACATACCATTTAAATTAGTAAAATTATTTGTAATAACCAGGGACTTCCTGTAGGCTAGTGGTAGGAAATAAAGGCCTGTCACACTATGATTGTGGGTTCGATTCCTGCAGCTTTGTCCGACGCGACGGGTTATGCCCCACCCTGCAGGTTGTCCTTTTCCTAAAAATATAGTACTATACTATTCCAAAAATAATCTTCATAAATGTTTTAACCTTAAACAATACTATCCAAAGTTCAACTTAATCCACTTCAACCTTTATAGTTATCCAAAATACCTTCATCCAGACTTTCTCTAAAAGGTCTCTAAATTCCAAAATCAATTGTAACATCAGATTCCCCAAACAAAGAAAAGTTTCTCTTATTGTCACATACTAAAAATATGATTACCTTAATCATATTAAAACCTTACTGAAATCAACAAGTACTGCAGTACAATCCTTATATATATATCACATTATTCTAATAACCAGAATATAATCCATGAGTCCAAAAGCACCAATACATTAGTTATTCTGCTTCAACTGTAGTAACAACATAAGATTGTCCTTGATCCCTTGGCCTTTTCTGAGGTAAGTTTCCCTGACGCTTAGGACATTCATTTGCATAATGACCCATTTCTCTACAATTGTAGCATTCAACTTTGACAGCCTCTTTCTTTCCCTTGCAATCACGAGCCTGGTGACCCTTTTCTCCACATTTATAACAAACTCCCATTCCTTTTAGGCAAGTACCAGGGTGATTCTTCCCACAATTATCACATAATGGAAAATCCTTCTTTCCCTTTTTCCCATTATCTGTCTCTTGTTCCACCGTTCTCTTTTTCTCTTGCTTTACTTTGTTGTCATAAGACTTAGAGAATTCCTTTTCTGTCTTGATAGCACACGAGACAATATCTTCGTATGATGAGAAGGATTGTGATACCAAAGCTCGACGGAGAAATGGTTTTAACCCATCAAAGAAACGATCAATCTTACTCCTTGGGTTACGTATGTAATCTTCAGCATACCTTGCTAACCTTGTAAAGTTAGCCTCATACTTTGCGACATTCTCATCCTCCTTCTGCCTCAGACTCAGAAATTGCCTTTCCATATCTGCTCGATGGTCACGAGGAATGTATTTTTCTAAGAAAAGCTCTTTGAACTCCCTCCATTCCATATTCGATATGTCATCATCTTCCTTTGTGTTTCGAATCAGCGACCACCACTGATCGGCATCTCCAGTGAGGCGGTAAACTGCCATGACAACCTTCTCCCTTTCACTACTCCCCAAGGCATGGAATATTTTCTCTAAGGAATTTATCCATTGCTCAGCTACTATAGGATTTGTACTCCCATTGAAGGTTGGTGGTTGTTGCCTCATGAAGCGGTCTAACATTGATCCTCCACGTTGCGGATCAGGGTGCTCCATACGAGTAAGGTTATTATTCATAACCTGAGTGAGTTGTCCAAGTATGGTAATAAGTTGATCAGCACCAGTTGTATCTCCAGATCCACAATAATTATCTTGATCAGGAGGGCAATCCCTACACGGAGTTCGTGCATTGATACGGTTTCCATTCCTTCCACTAGGCGCCATTTCTAAACAATGGCATAAACTAGATTAGTTTATGAATCAAAATACATAATTCCATACTTATAAAACACTTAACATAAATTGAACTATTTATGGATATAATCCATAATCATAAAAAGAAATGTTTTCTTTGAGAAAGTATATACTCATAACCCTTCATAGTGGTTTGTAAATAAAATGAGAATTATCCTAAGCATATCCCCCGGGAGTGTCGTAACCAAGAGTGCAGCAAGGCCCGTTGTCGTGCACCAGTTCCCGTTCGAGTCTAGCTCAAAGCGGTGTTTTCGGGTTTTACCCCTAGGTACATCTGTGCCAGAGCCGCCTCTACCTGCTCGTATCCAGACAGGGATGCATTGCTCGGAAAACTCATAACATCTCTACAATACCAAAATTCTAGGAAGTTCTTCTATACTAATCTTCAAAGTCTATCTTTGGGCTATGTGCTCTAATCAGAGTTTATCTAAATCTAGCTTCCAAGGTTAGTACTAAACTGCCTCTGATACCAACTGTAACGCCCCGACCCCAGCTACCCAGAGTCGGTGCATTACTTCGTAACATTGGCATGATCACAAAAGATCAAGTCTCGAAAGACCGATTAGTTTAGTAGCCTTGGAAACACTAGATACATTCGTAAACATTACATTACATCATAAAGTGAAAAACTACAATAACAAAGTCTCCATAGTCCACACTCATATCCTCTTCTGACTATCCCTGCAGGTCATTCATAAAATACTTCTTCACATCCTGGAAAATATTAAAACATTGAAAGGGGTGAGCTCAGATGCTCAGTAAGGATAACAATATTGCGGAAGCTTTCATAAATAAACATAAACATTTAAGGCAATGTATAACTAAAACAAAAGCCTTTTAAACTTGAACATCAACATAATATGGCAAAGGTAAAATGAGATAATGCCATTTACTTCTTCACATGGATATTCTACTGGTCGAATAATCACATGCAATATCAATAACCACTTTCATAATGATGGAATGCATAATGCCAGACTATCATAACCACGTAGTCAAGGCCTCGTGCCAAGACCACAAATAAGATTTTGTCAAGGCCTCGTGCCAAGACACTAGTTTGTCTCATGAGACCTGCCGATGCATCGAGGAGCTATAGCGGGCTCCACCCGTCACTTATTAAGTCCAATGCATTCCTCATATGAATAGGTTTAAACATGTCATAAACCATAACATAATCGTATCACATAAAACATGCATAAAGGAAACATAACATTTCCACATTTCAATCAAAAGATATAAATACAACACATTGATATAATAAAAACGCTTTCAAAACCATTTTCAATACCAAAATAAAAGAAAGTTAAAACTTTGTATTTATTTTTCATTTAAAAAAAATGATGGCTTGTAGAGGAAGCCGAAACTCAAATAATGGTCACGGCGGCGGAGAAGTCATTGTCGCCGCATAAGTACGGAAAGAAAAACATTCCCTTTTTGTCGTTTAGTAAAACGCTTCGTATAAAAAAGATTCCTTTTGAATAAACGTAAAAGTCAAAGGGGTTTATACACTGTACAAAAGAAATTTGTGTATAAAACAAAATATGCCTCAATGAATGGAGATTGAGACGAAGTCCCTTAAAAAGATCATTTTTAAAATAAAATATATCTATTATGTGTATCCACTATATGTACACATAAAGAATGTATAAATACAATATATGACATAATAATATCATGACATAATTTGAAAGTAAGAGATTAACCCAAAGAATGGAAGTTGGGTTATGAAATTCCCTTACCTCGTGTCTGACTTGACTCAACCGTTCTTTAACCTCCTGAATAATAAACTAGAGTTAATATATACCTTATCAAGAACCATTTTTAATTTCATTATCCTTTTTATATCACTTATTACAATGATATGAACATTATGTAATTATTTAAGTTAATAACGGTCGTTTTGTCGATCTTTGGTACTTGAGTCAACAATAAACTTCTTATAATTACAAGTTGTTCATGTGGTAGAATATACATTATATCCAGAATTATATTCATGATTTAGATGTCATATATATCTTATATATACAGTATATACATTCATTTATAATATTACGTAACATTTAGAGGTAAGAAATGAAATGCACCGTTCATGGAGACGGTAAGCCGTACGTACGCATGAACGCTACTTTCATTTCTATTTCGTATTTTATAGAATGGAATAATAATGATATAAGGGTATATTATAATTCCAGTATAATATCACATATAATATCATAGTTACATCCTTTATACGTCCCACATATGGTATTTAACGAATCAAATCACTTTGAGGGGGCGGTAGTCCGCACTTCCTTAAATGAAGATATCGTGTTTACCCATAATGGAAACCATAAAGGTAAGACAAAAATGAAAAATACAGAATCATAAGTAAAATATAAACATATTATATATCATATATAAAAATAGTGACATCATAATGGCCACCTTTGAAGGTGTTATATGAGTGTTGAACAATCATCGTTTCGTGAGGCAGAAATTCGCCATCCACAGAAACCGTATGTTCTTTAACCATTAGACGTAGGTGTGTGTAAGTGTAGCTTTAATACTTTTTATAACAACATCCTAGTATATTGAGGATACTGGTGTTGTTACAAAAGAAATAAATAAAAAGAGTTTAGGGGGTTGGAGAAGAAAAATAAAACAAAACAACATTAGAGAAGACATTACCTCAATATCGGGTAACTCTTTCTAATTTGATCCAAAGGCTTCCTTGGGAAGAGTTCTGCCCAAAGTGAGTCTTCTAAGAGTAAGGGAGGGATGTTGGGAGAGTATTTGGGCAGAGGTTGGCCGAGCCAAATGGCTTGAAGGTGTGAATAAGGTGGGAGAGGTGGGGGCCTTTTATAAGTGGAGAGGAGGGGCACTTTTGGAAAGATTGAAATGTTACATTATTTCACAATGCTTTTCGGATTCTAAAGGTCCCACACTTATATAATTCGAGGCTAAGGTGATAAGGTTTCGAAATCTCTTCATCCAATAGGCTTTGGACAAGTGTAAGCCTTGGATTTTGCATTATCTTCTCATTTTATTTAAATCGTTAGATAATGAGGTCATCGCCACATCATAATGATGTCATAAATAATTTAATTTATTTAATGTCTAAAAATTATAAAAAAAATACTATTATGTAGGAAATATTTTTAGATTTCTAATGAATATTTATAGTCAAAATTTGGACTTGTGTAACCCTACTTAAAAATTGTTTTAGTAAAACAATTTATGTTAGTGTCATTTTCACTTTAACTTTAAATAAAAAGTAATTTATGTTATTTCCCAACAAAAGTGGATTCATGGGGTCCCCAAGTTAGGCCATGGCTTGTCTTGGTCGGCCATGACACAACCAATGAGGTTGGGACATGTGTCTAGGTCATTTAATATTATTAAAGTATTATTTATACCTTAAACTACCCTAATTACCACTAATCGCGATTAAAACTTAATAAGTTACTATTCACCAAAAAAATTATTTTTATCCCATTGAACCACATTTTACATACTAATGACAACCATGTATGTCGGATTTTCAAAATTCAATACACATTAGTGGTAAACTTTCATTTAACTGAAAAATCAGTTTGCTTGATTACCACTTAGTGGTTTCACTATTCATCAAAAATTGAAGTTTTTCAGAACAAGGCCAAAATTTCACCCTAAGCTATAATTGATATTACGAATTCAAAAATGATGTCTATTTTACAAAATTCCAAACATATTAGTTGCATTAATTAATTTTATAATTAATTCCCGCTGTCACAATAAATAGCGTGTTTTTAAGAAACAATTTATATCAAAAGATTGGCAATTGTTTATGTCCAATTTCAATGTTAAATTAATTCTAATGACCACCATTGGATAAAATGGTAAAAATATATTCTAATTATACTCTAAAACCACTCAATAGTATAATTTATCACTATGAATTATTTTGATTAAAAAAGCTGTTTTAAGTATTTTTCACTATTCATAAAAATTTTGAAGTTCTCAGAAAATTACAAAAAATTCAACATAGGCTAATTTCAATATTAGGAATACAAAAATGAAGTCCATTTTGAAATATAAAATTTCTATAATTTTAAAAAGTGGTTATTACTATTCATAACGGCTACTTTGATTTGTCGCGATGTTTTAGAACTCGAAGTTGCGTACAATGCAAGCTATTGTATTATTGAATGAGAAGCGTATCGTGGAAGCTCGGGGTGTTACAGAATCTCCTTGATATTACCACCCAACTCTCTCAATCTAGAGCCATTCTGATCTTCTAAATGACCATTAGAGGGAACAACATTCTATTTATTCCTTCATGAGGCAACACCCAGCTTCTGTTAGTAGTTCTACTAGTCTACTATTTATTGATCAATGGATCCATACTATTTAAAATATATTTTACATTATCAATTATTTGGAGCATGAAAAAGTCATTATGGATGTCTATAGTTTGGGAGGTGAAGTAGATCAATGGTGGAATCCTATTAATAAATGAGGCAATAGAAATAAATTAACTCATGGTGTGGGATGAGTTTATGATCATATTTTTCAATAATTACTTTCCTCATATTCTTCATATGAAAATTTATAAGGAATTCCTTTTTATAAATAATAAGGAAGATGGATCTATTGGTACCTATGAGGAAAATATTACTAGACTTGCAAGTTGTGATTTTGGTATTATCATCCAACCTAAAATTAAGGTTGATCAATTCTTCAGTGGCTTCAAACCAAGTCTCTGAAGGGGTTTATCCATAATTGAATTCAGTATCAATGAATAAATCATTTTATGTGATATAAATGTGGAAATATATATTTGAGTTACCCATCAATCTAAAGGTTTTTATAAGAAAAGGAATATGGAATTCAAATGAAATTATAAAAACCATGTAGATAATAAGATAAGCCTTTATGATCAAACTATGGAAGAAAACATGGAGTAAAATTTCTTAAGGAGACTAGTAAATGTTTTATGTGTGGAAAGTATGGACATTGAGTAGCTGAATACTTCTATGATGGGAATAATTTAACTAATGATGTGAATAGAGAAAAATCCCCAGAGAATTCATAACCCATTATTCACTGTTTCTAATGTAATGAGTATAATAATTATGCTAACAAATGATCAAATATGAAGTTTAATGATGATAATTGTTGTTAGAAACCTATTAAGATAGGAGGAAAAGGTAAATATCATGTGATCATTATATCTGATGAGGGGTATGATACAAAAATGGTGAAAGGAACACTTACCATCCACTCTAGAACTGTTAATTTCTTATTTCTATTTAGATATGACCACTCTTTTATATATGATGAATTTTATAATGATAACACATTACCATATCAATGATTAGATGTTCAATTATCATTGAAAATCCCTAGTATATTGATGATCCTACTCAAGTCTATGATTATTCCCAAGTTGAATTTTATAGGAATGTACTTTCTACAAATCTCGTTATTCTTCCTTTAGTTAAATTTGATGTTATCTTAAGCATGGATTGGATTTATCTACATAAATACATCATCAATTGTTGATGAAGGGAAGTCACATTTGATATTCCAAATAAACCTATGATCATTTGTTAGTGTGATTATAAATATGAACTTATGATGAAGATCACATCTATTTCATGGGTCTTGATTCCTATAAAAAAGTGGTGCTTATCTTAAATAGTTGGGGAGGAACTAAAAATTGATGATATACCTATTGTGAAGGAGTTTGTTGATGTATTTCTAGAAGAGTAACCTAGTATTCCTCTGAATCATGAACCTAATTTTATAGTGAAACTCATACTTGGTTCCAAACCTATTTCAAAGACTCCCTATAGAATAGCCCCTATTGAGTTGCAAGAATTGAAGAAGAAACCCATGGAGAATCTTGACAAGGGAACTATTCATCCAATTATGTCACCATTATTTTTGTTAAGAAGAAATATGGATCAGTGAGACTCTTCATTGATTATTGGGAACTTAACAAGATCACTATCAATAACAATTATCCTCTACCCCATATTGAAGTCTTTTTTTTATCATCTATGTGGAGCTCAATACTTTTCCAAGATTGAACTTCATTCTGAAGAACATCAATTGAGGGTCAAGAAGGAGGATATACCCATGAAAACATTTCATATAAGGTATGAACATTATGAATTTTTATTGATTCCATTTTTTCTTATCAATTATCCTGTTATCTTCATGGAATTAATTAGTAGATTCTTTAGAGATTACCTTGATCAGTTTTTGGAAGTATTTATATATCATATTCTTATCTATTCAAAGAGTAAGGAAGAACATGAGTATCACTTGAGAAATATACTGAAGACCTTAAGAAGGATAATTTGTATAAAAAAATTAAGAAGAGTTAATTTTTTTATAAAAGGTTTCATTTTTGGATCATGTTATCTCAAGTGATGTTATATCGACAAGTCTATCTATGACAGAGGCTATAAAAAGTTGGTCCAAACTAACCACTATGACTAGGATCCAGATTTTTTTGGGATTTTATGGATATTATCAATGGTTTATAGATAATTTATTACAAATATATAATCTACTAACCATGTTCACTTGAAAGGGATCCTAGTTCTTTTGTATAATTAAATGTGATGTAAACCTCAAGGAACTGAAGAGAAGGTTAATCAGTTCACATGTGGTTACATTACCCTATATTGGAAAAGGGTTTTTAATATATAGTAATACATCTATGAAGGGACTGTTATTATTTTACATGTATAATTTCATGTTTATAGCTTATGCCTCATGATAATTGAAGGTTCATGAGAAAAATTACCCAACACTTGATTTGGAATTAGTTTCATTAATTGTTGAATTAAAGATACAGAGGAGGTATCTTTATGAAGAAAGTTATGATATATATACTGATCATAAATGTTTAAATTATATTTTCATATATAAATAATTGAATATGAACCCATAAATATGGTTGGAGCTGATTAAAAACTATGACTACTTAATACATTACCACCCTGGGAAAGCGAACAAAGTGGCTGATGCTTTGAGTTAAAAGGATAATGATAGCCTATCCATGAGTACAATTAAAAGAGATACAATATTTAAATATTTTGTAGAGTATGGATCTCAAAATATTGAAGTAAGGGGTAAAATATTATATTTCTCAAATAAGTGTTCAACTATCTATCTAAGAGAATATTATAGAGGCACATATGGAATACATAGAGCTATAGAAGAAGTTCATAATTTTTATCAATTTCAATCTTAATTTTGATGGAATGATAAGGTTTATAAACCATGTACGTGTTACATCAATACTAGATTTAAAGAATGATATGTTGGATGAGGATCATAGTTCTTCATCCTCTATTCAACCTAGAAGTACGGTGATGTATAGAGATCTGAAAAAAAATTGATGGGACAAAATGAAGAGAGTTATTACTGAGTATGTATCTTAGTTCTTGGTATTTACACAAGTTAAATCTGAGAAAAAAAAATAAAAAGGGATGTTATAACCATTACCCATACTGGAATGGAAATGGGAAAACATAACCATGAATTTTTTTCCATCAGAATTCAAAAAATGCCTAAAGGCCATAATGCTATTTGGGTTGTATTTGACCTCCTTATGTATTCATCACACTTCATTTCCATTAAATAAGAATTATCTATAGATCAAAATTATATAATATACATTAAGGAAGTCTTAATGTTTCATGAATTACCACATTCTATTTTATCTAATCAGGATCTAAGGTTTACCTCGAAGTTCTAGTAAAGTCTTCAGCAATCCCTTGATACAGAGTAGAGTTTCATCACTACATATCATCTTCAGGAAGATGGTCCATTTGAGAAAACTATTCAAGCCCTATAGAATAGGTTGCGATCTTGTTATTTAGATTTCAAATGTGGTTGGGATCAACACCTTCCTATGGTATATTTTTCTTACAACAATATCTCTCACCTGAACATTCAGATAAATCCTTATGATGAACTTTATAGAAATAAGTGTAGAACTCTAACATGCTTGAATGAAGTTGGTAAAATAAATCTATGATGATGTAATCTAGATAAATAAATGGAAGATAAGGTTAGATCTATTCATTAACACATAAGGGTAGCACAAAGTCGACAGGAAAGGTATGTTGATAATCATGAATAAGATTTGGAGTTCAAAGTTGGAGATAAATGGAATAAGGTTATGAGATTAGGAAAGAAAGTAAAGTTTATCCCTATATATATTGGACCTTTTGAGATTCTTTATTGGGTAGGGATAGTTTACTACCACTTGATGATTCCCCCATACCTCTCTCAAGTCCATGACATGCTCCATGTATCTCTATTGAGGATATACATACCTAGCCCTTCACATGTACTAAACTCATGGGTCATAACATTGGAGAAATATATCTCTTATGAGGGAAAAATGGTGAAAATTATGGATCATAGAGAGAAATTTTTATGAAACAAGACCACTCACCTGGTCAAGGTTTTATGGAGAGACCACCAATTTAAGGAAATAACATGGGAACCTAAGGATTTGATGAGGCGGTTGTATCCTTAGTTGTTTGTATCAGAGTAACATAACTTTATGAAAAGAATTATTTTTAAGGGGGTATAATGTAACACCCTGATATTTTATGAAATATTTTTTCAAATAAATTTACTTTCTTTGATATCTTATGTTACATACAACACCGAGTTTAAATGAACTGTGATAAAATATTAAAATATTATTATTTAATATAACAGTTATCAGTTATCCATTGGATTGGTGAGTATTAATAATATTAAATAATTTATGAAAAACATATTGTTTACACATGTATAAAAATTATTTTTTTGGTTATCAATTAATTAGAAATTAAAATAAAAGCCAATTCAAAACAGAAGAGATGCTTACCTGAAAAACTTTTTTTATGCGCACAATGCGTGTTTATAAAAATAAAATAAATTGATCAATTTTTTTGAATTATTTTAATGAAATTTATATATTATATATTAAATCAGTATTTTTATCCTTAATATAATATTTTTTCTAATAATGGGATAAGAATAAATCTTTTTTTATGCTTAGAAAATGTATTTCTTTATAAAGTGATTTTAACATTTTTAAAAAATTATTTTGAAATTAAAATTTTTCACTTGTAAAAATTTATTTAAAAAATTGAACATAATTTTTTTAATAAAAATATCAAAATTATCTTATAGTCAATTTTATAGAATTTTCTGAAAATATTATTTTTTTAAGAATAGTGAAAAATATTGATTTTTATTAAAAACATTCATTTCATTTAAAGCATTGAAAAAGATATATTTGGTATTAAAATTGTTTTAAAAGTAAAATTATTTTAATTATTTTATGATTAATCCAAATTAGGTCATTGGAATCAATATTATGTTCAGTTTTGATATTGAAACTTTTTATACTCATGAAAACTATTTCTTTGGAAAACATTTTTTTCATCATGTTTGTGAGTTAATTTTTAAATTAAATTCATCCACATATGTGAATTTAATTTGGTAAAATAGATTTAATTTTTTTAATTTGAATAATTAATATTAGTTAATAATTTTAACGTAAGTTTTTCTCATAATGAATAGTTAAAATATGTTACCATGGTAAAGGTTAAAACGAGATTATTGGGGGTTAAACTAAAAAGATAAGAGTTAAAATAACCTATAAACTTATCCAATTATTATTTTATATCCATATTTATACATTATCACATATAAGGTTCTAAAAATACCTATTTTTGAGCTTTTTTATTAATAACGTTACATGGAATTATTTGAAAACTTTAAAAAATTATAAGAGTGTCACCTCAATTATGAAAGGGAAGCCCCTCTCTTCTAATCCTCACACATGAAGGTAATTTTTTCATAAAATAACTAACCAAACCCTTAAATAAATATATCCCCACATATTATAGTCCATTTTTTGATTATAAAACCATCCTAGGAAGGCTTTTGGTGCAAAACTAAAGAGTTTGTCCGAAAAAGAGGGGTTGTTCTTAACCGAGCGCTTTTATACTATTTATTCTTCCACATCATTCAAATATTCCACATTTATGATGAAATAATAAAACCAGTTTCTTAAAAAAAATTATATATTATTATGTTAATTTAATAACCTATATCTATCTCCTCATCTATCAAATGGTGAATGAAACCATTGATCATGTCTATTACGTACTACTGTCTCCCGAACCGATGTAATTAATTTTCCACAGCCACCTCTCAACACTTTATACAATGATGTATTTAAATAATATATATGATATTTATGAAATTAATATAAATCAATAATTATAATTACATATCTACCTTCTTACCTTTCAATCTATTGGAAAATGATAATGTCTCTTGTGCTTATGTGTGGACGAACGCCTCCACGAAGTGATGTGATCCATTTTTCATTTATATTTTACATGGATGGTAAGAAGGATGATTTTTATGAATATATATGATTTATATGATATAATAATCACTCTTTAAAGTTGAATTATTATATACCTTTCTTTCATTTCATTCATTGAAAAAATGGAAATGGTGTTCATGCGTACATACAACCTACATTCTCCATGAACGGTGTAATTATTTTTTCCATATCTAAATTTTATGAATAGATATAAATATGTATATAATTAATATATATGATATTTTATCATTATTAACATTCTTTAGATGATGTAACCATAACCAAAGTACACGTACCAAAACAACCAAACCAGAACATACATGAAAAACGAAGCAGTTACCACCCTTAACAATGATTTTGATAAAGAATTGTTAATGAATAGGTGGTAATGGTTATAAGTAAATCATATATGGTATTATATATATATATATATATATATTATTGTTCTATAATACATTTATAATAAATTTTTGTTTATTATACAAGAGGTTCAAATACATACAATGAAAGTCAAGACCTAAGGTAAGAGTTTTTCGTCTCACTTTTATTTATATGAGGCACCTACCATATTCACCACTTAATTATTTTATATGGTGTATATAATTACCATTAATTTATTTTATATTTTTTATTATGAAAATTATATGGATTTAAATATCCATATAAGTTTATTTCCTTCATTGGGATTATGGTTCAAGTATTACCAAAGTGGTAAGGGTTTTATATTATAATCTCATTATAGTCGGGATTATTTATCATTAATATTCTAATGATAAAATTTCATGATATACCTATTACGAATCAAATGAATTTTATTATTATCTTTTTATTTTTAAAAATTACAGTATTTCATTTCATTTTTCTCTATTTATGTACTCAATAGTCTAAAATAATTTTTTAAGGAAACCTGGATTTATTTCTCTCTTCAGTCGAAAACCCCATTTCTTCAATATCTACATATTCTAGAAATGTTTTCAAGAATTTTTTTAATATTCCTATGTGATTTATAAATTCATTTTTAACCATGTTTTAATTTTTAAAAAATGTTTTAAAATGAATCTTCTTTTTATTTCCAATTGAGGTAATTTTTTTACTGAAATTATGAATGGAATCTATTGTTTACCATAAATGTAATGAATAGAATTTTCTGTTGTCATGACCAATAAATACATTGAATATTACCTTACAAGTTTCCAACTTTAATTTTAATAAAAAAATTACTTTATTATTTATTAATTTTTATACTTTTAAAATGTGATTTTCAAAATGGAAATGTTATTTTCCTCAACAATGTTTTTAATGATCTGTTAATATTATCTATATTCATGAATAACATAAACCAATGATTATAATTATACTAAAATAGTGATATGATCAAATGATACCATAATTATTCATTCTCTAGATGTTTTATGATTATGATCAAAAAAATTATGAATATTTTTTTCTATGGGGTATGCTATAATGAAATGTTTATGAAACCTATTTCATTTTCATGGGTAATAATATAATGAATGATTTTGTGGAACACATATGTATAATTTTCAATATTTTATGGGTGGAAACATAATTATATACCCCTCCAATATATAGGGTAAATATTAATGTTCTATGAGATCAAAGGGTGAACATAAGGTTTTCCCAAACCCAAAAAAGGGTGCATGAGAGGTTATCCGAGTCCTAAAGAAATTACATGGGTGTTTATCCCAAGACTAACATGTTATGAATGTATTGGTTTGTATAATTGACACAATATTTTCAATTCTTGTTTTTATTCAACAAATATATGTTGTATTCCAATTTTACACTCTCATGGATTATGTTTTTTGATTCTATTATGAATCATATATTATGGACTGTCAAGATTTATCCCATAAAAATAGATTATGATCTATGATATATGAGGTATAGTTTTCAAATATTATTCTCAAGTTCTTATACCCTTATGCTCATGTTATGTTGATATCTCCATTATTTCCCTTACTAGGAATATGGGATCACCCTTTTTATGTTTTCTTTCCCTAGGTTATAAAGAAAGGTATCATGTATAATATGTCTAAGAAGGGTTCTAGATATGAATAAATTATTGGGAGATGATATAGATATCTTGTGAACAAGATTCTTACGTGTCAAAGTTTCCAAATTAACTAGAACTACATGATTCTGGAATGGAATATTTTGTTATATAATTAATATTCACCTTTTAAAATGTGATATCTATATATGAAAAATGTGGGTTTCTATATGTATTTAGGAGTCTTTATCATGCCCCAATTCATAGTTGATTTAATACCCAACACACCCTCTTTAGGGTTATTACATCTAGATACATATACGCAAGATCATGCATCTACTTATATTATCTTCATAGGGATTTAATTTCTAAGAGAACCACATAATCTATACTTTACCAAATCATAAAGATGACATCTTATACGTAGACATATCCAAACTTTTACCTATGGTTTTCAATAAATTTATCTAAAATAGTCTAAAAAAAACTAAACCCTCTATAGAAACCAACTATAGTGACCCAAGATACACATAGTTAAATAGTATAATAATTTCATGTGTTAGATAATACATCAAAAAAATAGTATCACAACCCAATGTCTGAAAGGTTTAGTTTCTTAAATATTAGCTACAGAGACATATTATTTGCCAACACTTGAAAAATATCTAAAACCCCTTTTTGAGATATCTCTAATGTTATAATCATCTTCATAGTCCAGGGATTAGTAATATAAGAAAAGTCTGACTTCAAATTCTTATAATATAGAAATTAGAAACATAAGAAAGAGGTGTGCCCAAATACTCAGTAAGGGAAAAACATATCATAAAGTATTTTACCATAACCATGAAGAATAACATGAGGAAGAGGATAAATGTATTATTATAATTTCCTAAGAAAATTAATTATAATCATAAAACTTGTTAGAGAAACATAATATCTTAAAAATATCATTAAGGAATCATAAAAGATATGACATGGCTCAAAATACATATCAATGATAATATAATATGTGAGCATGAAATAAAATTTTATAATACTTTAAAAATAAGAAATAATCATGAAAATATGTAATTTCATATAAATTAAATAGTTCATTAATTTTTGGAATAACTTTATAGACAACTTGGAAATGTGGAAAATACATAAGTATAATAAAACCACTCTGAGAAAATAAATTATCTTCAAGCCTATGTGAAAAAACTCATTATATCCATGCCAAACTATGTTATTGAATATAGGCCTAAATAAATGCATTGGAGGGTGGTATAGGACCCCACCCATCATCATCCAAACATATGTGTTTCACTTAAAATCAATCATAAACCTATCATAATAAACCCATGAAAAAATAATGGGTTTCTTAACATTTCCTAAAAAAACCATTATATAATCTTAATGGATCGACAGATATCAAAAATATCATTTTATAAAATTAATGATATAATAATAAAATTTATATGATGATCATAAAATCTCTTAATGAAATATAATCTATAGATGAAAAGTATAAGTGAGAATGTTTGAATAAAACATTCTAAACATTGTGTTCCCTCTAGAAATTGGGATAACCTTCTTTGTTTAAGGTTCAAACATTCCAATCGGTTTCTAATGGGTTTATTCGTAGAACCGGAATAATCCAATGAATCTATATCCATTTGGACCTACTTTCCAAAGGTAGGTGCTCATTAGTTGTGGACCGATGAGGCTTAAGAATTTGCATTGGTCGAGAGGATGAGAGGTCAGAATCATCACACCTTTTTGAGGGGATTTATTGTCTACTATGGGAATCTCTTTATAGATTTAAGTTATGTTTGTGAATCCTTATTACACTACCAAGTATGAAAATGAGATTTCCTTAAGATCTGACAATCAATGATTAATATGTATGAGATTTAGATAATATTTTATATGTATTTGAGGTTCTTCATCGACAGAGAATCGTCTGTATTTGTTAGATATTCTTAGTCGATGGTATCCTTTAACACATTATATAAAGATCTCTTGGTCATTATGATAACCATACTGGTTTTAAAGCCACTTAGCGGGACACTTGAAGTTTATTGTCGTTCAGAAGGACATGGAGTATTTCAGAATTGGGATCGTACCCGCATATGGGCTACCTACGTATCCTTGTTAGAAAAAGAATCAGAACCCACGTAGTTCGGGAATTAAGATATAGTTTAACGTCATATGGGATAGATGAGAATTAATGGGTGATGGGCTTGAACCTCAGAAAGGATTCCTACGTACTCTACTTTTAAGGTAGAGATCAAAGTCCACATAGTTCGGTTTGGTATTACGGGGCTTACGTATGATTAATGGCCCAAAGAGATGTTTTGTGGTTACTTTTACACTCTAAGCTCACATGAGTCATGCTCGGTGTGAGAAACAAGAGGTATCAGTAAACCTGACAATTTGTGCCACAAAAGACGCAGTCACAAGGAATGATGTGGGTCTTATGTATGTATGCTTGCCCAAATAGATAAAGATCAGGAATTAATTTAGAGAAGAAGCCTATGAACAAGGTCCATAAAGTTATATGTGCTTTATGGAGATTTGGATACTCTAACTTGGGGCTTACTCCTGAGGAGGATTCCCAAATTAGGAGGGGACTTGTGATTGAGTTTTATTCCTGAGAAGGAAGCCCAAATCAATAGAAGTTAAGACTGGTTAAGAGAAATTATGACTGGGGCTTACTCCTAAGGAGGATGAACAAATTAGGGAACTTGGACTGGATCTTACTCCTGAAAAGGAGGCACAGGTTAGGAAATTATGACCGAGGCTTATTCCTAAAAAGGAGGCCCGAGTTAGGAAATTATGACTGGATCTTACTCCTGAAAAGGAGGACCAGGTTAGGAAATTATGATTGGGAACTATTCCTAAAAAGGAGGCTCAAGTTAGGAAATTATGACTGGGGATTACTTCTGAGAAGGAGGCCCAAAATTAAGGAATTATGATTGGGACTTACTCCTGAGAAGGAGGCCCAAAATTAAGGGAACTTGAAGACTAGGGCTTACTCCTGAAGAGGATTCCCATCTTTGGGAACTTGGGGATTACTCCTGAGGAGGATGCCCATGAATAGGGAACTTGGGGCTTAATCCTAAAGGGGATTCCCATGAATAGTTTTCTCATCTTAAAGGATGAGGTTGAATGAATGAAATCTCTAACCGTAGTGACATAAAGATATGTAAATCACTAGGTTTTGAGAGATGTTCCACAGAATTCCTTTCAGATAAGGAATCCTACCAAGGAATCATGCCATAAATGGATTTTAAGAGGATTCTGAAGGCTAAATCTTGAAGAGTAGAGGTGGATTTGAAGAAAAGAGGTGAATGGACAGGAGGGGCACCCAAAAGAAGGTAGGCGCACAGGTCCTGTTTGGGCGCGCAGGTCCTGGTCGCACCGGTATACATGCACGACAAAGGTGTACTTGCACGACGGTCAACCCATAAGGTAAAACTTGGGCGAATCTTGGCTCAAGCCCTTAGTGTTATCCCTAAAGACTTTTAAATGAGTGGTGCGCAAGTTCTGTTGAAGGGATAAGGCGGCACGCAAGTGTATTCAATCACCTAAAGGGTTAGACACTTTGGCGTACAGGTGTTGATGAATTTCAACACTTAGGCCTTTTCCCCTCTCTTTATACCTTCTATTCTAGGTAAGAAATTACCTAATAAATGTTCAGAAGGATTTGAGAAGAGACTAGGGCACCGGGAGCTCAAATCTGATTTTCTGGATTTTTCGTCCTCAAAATGGGGGGCCCACAAGGGGTATTTATAGGCCTTTGAAGACCTTGGGCGAAAATAACTTAGGGCACACAAGTCACCTAAGCGACCAATGTGAGGCGCACAAGTATACTTGCGCGGCCATGATAAAACTTGCACGACCCAAGTGTAAACAAATCCCTACTCATGACTTTGTCAAATTTTTTTATGTTTCTTCAAAAGATGAATCACTTTGTGTTAAGGTATTTCCCTTTTTCAGTCATTAGATTCTGTGACAGAAAAGAGTGTCAACAAAAGTCCCCCCTCAGAGTTGGATCTGAAAGGAATGAGGATGTGACTCTGAGGTAAAGAAGAAGACCAAGGAAGGGCAGTGCGCAAGTTTTGATCGCGCAGATATCGGCACGTAGGTGAGAGGCAAGCAGATGGCGTCGCGCAGGTGCGAGCCGCGCAGGGGTGCGGCCTGGCCTATAAATATGCACCTCATTCTTGTGCAAATCAACCGGATTTCAAACTTTTGAGCTCTCTCCATGCAAGTTGCCTTCATCATGCAAGTTACTTGTTTTCCACTAGTTCTTTGTGTCGCGTTTCTGTAGAGTTATTTGGACTTGCGCGGTGATACCTGTGCGCCCAAAACTTGCGCGACACAACTATACTTTCATGCCAAAATTGGACTTGCGCGCCTTAATGCCTTAGACATTTTTTTCATTTTTATTCACAAATTTTATGAAAAATCAACTCACTTAAGAGTTAATTATTCGACCTTTGTGCAGATTCAATGGCTCCTAGAAGAATCTAAACTGATGATGAACTAGAGAGCAAGCAGATTGATGACATGATGAATGTTGTTGGCCATGATTAATATGATATATGCGAAAACACTCTTCTAGATTTAGCCAAGTACTTGAAGAAGTATCATCTTAACTTTCCACAGAGCTTCTACTTACCTCTGTATGGCCATGGTCATCTGCAAGAAGTCAGCATTCCAGATTCAAAGAACTATATGCCTGAGATGCAACTGCACTGTTACTCCTCTATTTTGGTTATGCTGTGCATTAAGAGCAGCAAAAATGATGCGAACTTTCAAATTTTTTCCTCCATGCCATTTCCTTGCAGATATGAAAATGGAAAACCATGGGCTGATATGTTCTACACTGCTGGTTGATGGAGAGAAGACTATCATGACATTAGAAACAATATCTGAAAAGAGTACTCTCTCCAAATGGCTCTTTACTTCCAATGCTCCATTCTCAAATCCATGTATCCATCTTCCAAGTCTCTTGGACAGAAACAGAGTCACTGTTTGATCAGTATAAAATTTTCTCAAACCTCACTCAAGAACATTCTTTTACAATTGTTCCAAGAAGAGCTGGTATCACTGCGTCTCTTATTGTATCCAATTGAATGAGTGAATTCCAGGTGGTTACTGATGAATCTAGGAATTTTGTAAATCAAATGAAGAGTTATATTGAAAGTCTCTTGTAATTCCTGAAAAAGAGAAGAGACTCCAATTTATGGATGTCCTTCTAACTATTGTGAATCAAATGAAAAACACTTTCATCTTCAATCATTTGTGCTTGCATTCTTTTTCTTACTTCTTTAAATTTTTACTTAATCCAATGGGCCTAGTAAGAATAGTTTGATTTTTTCTAGGATTATAAAAATAACCCTACAAACTTTGAATCTTTTTAATTGCTCAATATTACCTAAATCATACAAAGTATATGTTTAGTGATCTGGGACTTGACTTTTGTTCAGAGTTCCCTTATCTTTTATGGGCAGTTTAAAGTCATGCACGTCGGACATAAAAAGGCTAATGTTTAAGGTCGAAATAGCTTTGACCAATGGATTAAAATTGACTCAATTTCTTGATAATTTATCTGAAAACATATTACCACACTCAATTATGGGGGAAAACATGTAAACTATGACTTAAGAAATTTTGAATATGAGGAATGATATGAAAAAGGGATAAAAAGGCATTAGAAGAAATATTTTCCAAGAATGAAGTTACAACTATTTAACAAACCCGTTAGGGGGTTGAATTATGCAGGGCCGCATAAGGGCATTGACTGTATAGTCAAATAATAGCATATTTTGGCTGACAGGTCCATTATATAGACTGTTTATGAAAGGCCGCCTAAGGGAACGTGCTGCATAGTCAGGCAAAAGAACTCTCAGAAATTTTACTTTTCTATTGCTAAAAAATCCAGTGGAAGTTTATGGAGATTCAAATTTTCCAAAGCACAGAGTCTGCTGTATGGAAAGAGGTACTTGAATATGGAGATGATATTTCCAATTAATATTATCAAAGAATTGGATGAATGTCACTCTTGTGAAGGTCTGACCCAAACGTAGGGAAGGAAAATATAAACCATAGACTTGAATACTTTTAGATCATGAAAAAGAGTATGAGACAAATATATTAAGGATGGATATTTTTGCAGATCCCTACATATTTTCATTGAGACAAATAAGGAAAAAAGAGGTTTTCCTCCCAAGAATGAAGTTACCACTATTTGACAAACCCGTCAGGGGGTTGAATTATGTAGGGTCGCCTAAGGGCATTGGCTGCATATTCAAATAATAACATCTTTTGGCTGACAGGTCCATTATGTAGACTGTTTATGCAAGGCTCCCTAAGGGCATGTGATGCATAATCAGACAAAAGAATTATCGGGTATCATACATTTTGTGACCAGAAGTTGAGAAAAGGGTTACAGAGATCTAGAAGTATTTAAGGTTAGGAGTATAATACATTAAAATGGGCATTGTCCAATACATGTAGAAGATACACAGGACAATGCTAACCATAATCATGTTGTGGCTGGGTCCTGAATTGAGGTGCTGGACTTCACTACGTATCCCATAAGGATGGGAATCAATCCATACATAGTTCTTGAAATACAATTTAACGTCATGTGGGACAAGAGTGTAGGATATCTTAGTTTAAGGTCATAGAGCTCAGACCATAATAAGGAATACACATTGTGTGGTTTATAAACCTGATGTGAATGAAGACCAGGGTTTTCATACCACATTCATGTTTTCAGAGGGGAAATTTTCATCCAAGGGACTGAAAGTGTAATTTGGTGTTAGACCCAAAGACTTGGGGCTGGATTCGAGGGATGCTTGAACGTTCCTACGTATCCCATAAGGATGGGAATCAAGCCGCAAGTAGTTCTTGAAATACCCTTTGTACAGATTTGGTTCATACAAATGAAGGGTGAAAGGGGACTTTAGTGCAATGATGGTTTGACCCAAGATAAAAGTTTCGTGCATTTCCATGTATGCACGTAGTCTTTAGAATATAAAATAATCAGAGATCAATGTAAATAATGATTCCCTCTCAGGTGAGAGTGTAAAATAATTTTGTAGTTTATTGTCATACAAGACAAAAAGTGCGAATAGTTTAACATCATATAGCAAGGACGATGGTGAACCAATGTAAAAAGTATTGGTTCTGGGGATGCTTCACATATCAACATCATATGAGATGGAGGTGAACCGATGTGAAGAGATTGGTTTTGGGATTGAACCTCAGGAGGTTTCCTACGTACCCAGCCTAGAAGGCAAGGATCAAAGTCCATGTAGTTCAATTAAAGAATGAATTGGTGATCAAGTTGTTCTTGAGGACAACGACCTAAAAAATGGTGTCGGGACTTACACATGGTTAGCGGCCCCGAGAGGGTGTTATGGTTGAACTTTAATCTAAGATCACGTGAGTCATACTCGGTGTGAGAAACAAGAGGTAGCAACAAACCTAACGATACACAGTTTAATGTCATGTAGGATATATGAAGGGACTATGCAGTTTAAAGTCTTGCAGTGAGGACTATTGGTGCTGCACAGTTTAGTTGTAGTAGGGACAAAATACAGTTTAACGTCATGTAGGACGTATTAAGAGACTTTGTTCAGTTTTATGTCATGTAGGACGAATGAGAAGTACAGTTTAACGTCATGTAGAAAAAATATAGGGACACAGTTTAACGTCATGTTGGATGTGAACACAGTTTTGCGTCATGTTGGACAATAAGGGTGTTGTACAATTTAGCGTCCTGTAGCTAAGATGATGGGGACAATACAGTTTAACATCATGTTGGACGAAAGGGGGACTGTGCAGTTTAATGCCATGCAGTAAGGACAAAAGAGGGGTTGTATATTTTAACGTCATATAGCGAGGACGACATAATTTAACGCCGTGTTGGACGTAAGTGCAAATATTTTAATGTTATATGCATGGACCGTAGAAAGGATAATACAGTTTAACATCATGTTGGACGATGGTGCGAATAGTTTAAGGTCATATGCATGGACCAACGATTATGCAATTTAACGTTTTGCTGGATGTAAGGGACTTCTGTATAGTTTAAAGTCATGTAGCTAGGACGTCATAGTTTAACGTCATGTTGGACGTAAGGGACTATGCAGTTTAAAGTCTTGCAGCAAGGACGACATAGTTTAACGTCATGTTGGATGATGGAGTGCTGTACAGTTTAGTGTCATGCAGCTAGGACGTATTAGGGACTTTTTCACAGTTTAACATCATGTGGGACGATGGTGAGAATAGTTTAAATTCATATACATGGACCAATGATTATGCAGTTTAACATCTTGTTGGACGTAAGGGACTTCTGTACAATTTAGTATCATGTAGCTAGGACGCCACAGTATAACGTCATGTTGGACGTAAGGGACTATGCAGTTTAAAGTCTTACAGCAAGGAAAACACAGTTTAACGTCATGTTGGATGTTGGTGTGTTGTATAGTTTAGTGTCATGTAGCTAGGATGTATTAGTATTTTTGTTACAAAAAATACTTCTTCAGAAATCTAGCATTGGTTGGAGTCGTGATGAGTTCTCCATCCATTGAGATTAAAGAATAAGCTCTATTTGAGTAGACCTTATCCTTCCCATTTTATGAAGATTTTTCCTGATGAACCAGTTCAAACTCTACCGTTTGGTGGGGTGGTGCCCGTGGATTTGAAGTAGATGGCATAAAATCGGCCAGAGTCAAAGATAACTTGGGTTTTGACATGATCTCATCTTCTTCTGATTGTTCCTCTTTCTTTGAATTATGTCGTTTCTTTGAGGATTTTCCCTCTGATGAAGAGGGTTTTTCTGTGGAATTCATAGCAGAAGACACAATTGGTTTCTTCAATTGAGTTCTCAAAATGTCATGAGTTCGGTTGATTGTTTTTCTGACCATCCAATCATCATATTTCTGCGCATTTTTGTTTTTGACTTCTTACCACTCACCTTCTTCCTCTGGATTTGTAGCAGTAACACATGTTAACTGAGCTGAAGAACCTTTCAATTTGACTTGTCCCAAGTCCACCATCTTTTTTAGGAGGTCTTTTAAGACAAAAAACTCATGAATGGGATGCCCCAACATCTGATGAAATGGGAAATAATTGGGACGATCTTCATCTCCTTCCTTGTTCATCCTTTTGGGACTCAGTAATTGAACCAAATTATTTTCTAGAGCCGAAATGAAGTAACCAGGAACTTGTTCATTTCGGAAAGAGTAAAATTTTCTATTTAGATCCTCAAATTGTTTTCATCTTTGATATCTTTGATCATCTTGATGAAATGGCCTCTGTTGTTGACACTCAGGAGGTGGATCCCTTTGAGAAGATGAAGGCCTTGAAGTAGAAGCAGGTACAAGTGCTTGTTTAAGCATAACTGTAGCAGTCTCTGCTTTACCCATTCTTTTTCCTGGAGCTGATGGAATTACACGAGCTTTATCCTTAGTCTTTATAAGAGAGTCTTCAATCTGTTGAGTGATTGAAGTAAGGTCTCGAAACCCTCCTATGTATTTCACAGGGATCAACGACGTGCGTAATTAATCACACAGATTTTCCACACAAATTGGTAACAACTCTTCTTGAGGGAGTACTAAACTTAGGGAATATGTTAATCCCTTCTAGCGAGCAATGAAATCTAAAACCCTTTAATTCTCCCTTTGCTTACAATTTGTAATATCAAAAAATGTTGTCTTTGGAAAAGTTGAGCTGAATTGAAGAAGGAATTTTTGATGAAGATCCTCCCACCTAGTAATTGACCGGGATTGCAAGCTTGTATACCAGACAAAAGCAAGCCCTTGTAATGACTGTACAAAACATCTAAGCTTAACTACTTCTTATTGCCGAGGGGTTCCCATCATAGGATCACAATGAGAATCAAATTGTGTTAAGTGTTGCTCTGGGTCTCCCGAACCATTAAAGATTGGGAATGTGATACTTGTAAAATTTGATGGGGGAGGAATTGCATCTATAAATTCAGGGTAAGATCTCTTCTCCGGTTGAATTGGTGCACGCTTTCCTTTCATAGCTTCCAACCGAGATTTTAATGACTCAATGGTAGTCATTAACTTTTGAGAAACATCCGGTTGAGTTTGGACCTGTGTAGGTGCAATAACTGGAGCTTGGATAGGTGTGGCGACCGAGATTGCCACTGATGGTAGTATTGCCAGTTGTTGTTACATATAACCCATAGTATTAGACCTGTGAGGGTGTACTGGTAAAGGAAGATATTCTTGATCCATCTCAGTAGCCGCAAAAAATTCCCTTGACTGACTAACTCCAGCACGCTTAGGAGGAAGACTACTTTGAAGTAGTTCTGCATTTAACCTCCTTAATTCCTTCATTTTTGCCTCTTGTTATGTGAATATTTGCTCTAGTGAGAGTGATTGTCCTTATTTAGAGGAAGAGTATGTAAACTGATTCTTTCCTTTCCCCTTGTTGGACTCCTTTCGAAGAGGGGGGAGTTGGTTACTAGAAGGAATACCTAAATTCGGGGTAATCCTTTGATTCCGAGTACGCACACCTTCTTCATTTGCCTCTGTGTGCACAACCTCTTGAGCAGGAACTTCCTCATTTGACCCTTCGGAATGAGCCTCATGTTTTGGAGGATCAACAAGAATGACATTGAAGACATTTATTGATTCATAACGCATTACATCCCTTCTATCAGCATTTCTACGATACTGTCTTTTTCCATGTCCTTGATGAGACACTGCCTTTTCCTGATTTGATCCCTCAGGAACTTCTTGAAAAACCATAATTTGGAGGGAATCTCCTGATAATTTGGCTCTACGTTCCTCTTGGGTCTTCTTCCCTAATCGAGATAAGACTGACTTTCTCTGAGGAAGAGATTGAGGATTTGAAAAAGTCCCCAGTCCTGTGGACTGGGGCTATTCCTACTGTTCCTGCTCAACTCCTCGAATCCTATTTTTTGATTCCGAGGGTTGGGTTAAAAGAGTCCCCGGTCTACCAAGCTGGGGTGGTTCTTGAGTTTCTATATCTGAGAATTTCTTAAAAGCTCTCCTGATCTTGCAGACTTTAGTCTAGAAATTGGCTGGATGCATTAACCTACATCCACTCAAATCACCTGGTTCAAATGATCATTGGATGATTTATGACACTTCTGTCACTTGATGATGTGCACTCTCTAAACTAGAAGCATGTTCGATGTTCTCGTTTTCCTGATGTAAAAGTAATTCGACAACTTGTTCTATGTATTCCTGATTTTGAGAAGAACTAGTTGAGGCATGTTATTGAGAAATCCTTTGATTACAAACAAAACCAATTGGCTGTGGCCGGCCGTGGGAAATAACATTGCATGAGACCACTTTTGGAAGGCATTGTTGACCGGAAAGTATAGTGAAATGAAGTGCTACATGAACACCCCGTCCCCTGATATGAATACCAGATGGGGCATTGGAAATTAACTGGCGCAACCTTTTTAGTGCGCCAAGGCATGAACGCTGAAGGGCTCTCTTCTTCTTTTCAGCCTTCAGATTTTGAGAAACTGAGAGAGAGGCCAAATCAATTTGGAATTGTAACCCTTCTATTATCTTGACATGATTTTCATATTCATCATAAGATAATATTTTCTTTTTCAATTGACAAAGATTTTTCCACATGTTAAGACGAATATCTTGAATACAATCTTCCATCAACATTTCTGGAATGTCATACTGAGAGTCAGCCAAAGGCCAAAACATGACTGGTACTTCACCTTTCGTCAGTTGTTTTCTCATATTCAGTACTTCTTATTTATCGTTCAATGAAGATTCTTATACCTGATTAGACCAAAGCTGGTGCTTCTTTGTTGCTTCATCAGATTCAACAATATTGGTAGAGAATTAATTTATCAAACTAGAAGATGCATGACTCATGGGTGGTTTGGAGAATGACCTACACCCCGAGCTATCTTCTGATTGAGAAAGTATTTCACCTGCTAGCGGTAAAGTATCAGACATGATTGTCTTCACATTTGTAAGTGCCTCAAGATAAGAGGGCTTTCTCGTCACTACATTTTCCATTGGAGCATTTTCCAGGAAATGTGAATTATTACTGTGGAGATTACTTTCACATCTAGATTCATCATCATGGGGAGGACCACCATGGTGGGTTACAAAAAAAGATGAAACCTTTTGCTCCTTAGTCTTTTGTCCATGCAGAGGGTTATCGTGGCTCTCATCTGAAGATGACACTTCGAGATCGACCAAACTATCATGAAGCAAGACTTCATAAGGAAGTGTCTGATGCAGACCTTCAGAATTAATGTTACCACTATTGGGAATTGAGAGAGTAGAATCTTAAGTTGCAACAGATAATTATCTGAGTGCATCAAGAACTCCAGCATCGATTAAGGCCTTATTACAGATTGGCCCTTGATTTCTTGACTGTGCTGGATGAGTCTTTTTCTTAGACGCCTTCTTACTCACTTTGGGAACCACTTGTTGAAGAAAGTGGTTATTATGGACAGGTGTATGTGCTTGATCAGGAGAAATAGTCAGGTTAGGCTGATTATCTCCACTCAAATCAGGTGTATGTGCCTGACTTGGTTGTCCGTATGATATGGGGGAGTATGCCCCACAACCCTCTTGGACTGGAACTGAGGTGTGTATCTGTTCTAGAGTGAATTGTTGATGTGTCACTCCACTGGTAGGGATAGATTTCTATTTCTTTCCCTATGATACTATTGAAGCTGTTATAATATCCTGACAGGCATCCAAAATATGAGCTGGGATTTGCTTCTGCTCCTTCACCATTGTTAGAATGTGCTTGGTGACTTCAGCTGCCGGAACGGGAATATACGTCCATTTCGTGCTTGGATTAAGTGTGTGTTCCTGCTCCTATCCTCATTTTCCTGTCAGCGAGTTCTGACAGTACTTATGCGTGGGGGTAGAGAGTTGAATCTGCCTCCTGTTTGTCATTGGGGATTTCCAATTGGCTTCTCCAGGTGCTACCAAACGAGAATGTTGGTAAGCTTGATCAATACTAGCAGGTGTATGTGCCTGCTGATTGTACTCCGCTGAACGTGGTTGATGAACCTCCTTCGATACTGGAAGACGAGACTGTTGGCAGGATTGATGAGTGTAAGTAGGTGTATGTGCCTATTTACCAGTCATCAACACATTGGGTTGGTGGGCTTCATTGTATGTAGTTAGAAGAGTCTTCTGACTAGCTGATGATTTATAAATAGGTGTATGTTCCTGTCTATAGTAATCTTTCGGAATTGCCTGGCGTGATTGATGTGTTGCTGCCAGATGAGTCTGCTGGGCAGTAATATCAGGACGGATGGGTGTATGTGCCCGCTCGTTGTTTTCCACCAAGTTAGGTTGGTGGACTTCTCCGGAGATGGAAGAGATAATAACCTGCTCACTATTGACCGGTCATCGCCTCTGGTGGTTCGTCTTGCCTGCTCGGGTTCGAGGAACCTAAGCTGAACGCCTGGAGATGACACCCTCATCATATTGAGGGCGCACTGCCGCACGAGTCTGGCGGCGATTGTTGGTGGGAGCCCTCAAGAAGGACTCTTGTTTCCTTGAATTAAGGCCTTGAGTGACCTTCATTCACCTCCTCAGAATATGGGAGGGAATGGTTGTTGCGTTCTGGGGATAACGACCTGAAATGGTTGGAGACGGCGGTTGGCACCGCCTGCTTCTTCATCGCTGGTCGTCGCTGTCCGGATGACCAGGGTGAATTATTGACTTGGAGGTCTTGCCGAGCGGCCTCCAGAGTCAGAATGGTACTATGTCGATGGTGTTCCTTAACCAGTGCATTTGATACCCAGCGTTGAAGACGCTGAGTAGGTGATGTCATCCTCAGAGTGGACAACGATCTAGTAGGAGTAATAGCATAGGTATTCACAGGTGTGAACTTTAGAGAAGCCATTTTTGTAACGTAGAAGATCTTGGAAAAGAGAGTGCCTGTTTGATAAAACAGATATAATCAAGATAAGCTCGGACACTACATCTTTTGGATAAGCACATATGTTATTGATTGTTTTGTTGGCCCTCTCATTGAGTTTAAATAGGGACCTAACAAATAAGTAAAACATCATTTTAACTTGGTTAAGGATTCACGTCGGGTTCACCATTCTTTATTCCCTCTAGAAATGGGGATGACCTTATTTGTTTAAGGTTCAAACATTCCAATCAGTTTCTAATGAGTTTATTCATAGAACTGGAAACATCCAATGATTCTATATCCATTTGGACCTACTTTCCAAAGGTAGGTGATCATTAGTTGTGGATAAATGAGGATTAATAATTTTCATTGGTCGAGAGGATGGGAGGTCAGACTCATCACACATTTTTAGGGTAATTATCGTCTACTCCGAGACTCTCTTTAAAGATTTAAGTTATGTTTGTGAATCCTTATTACACTACCAAGTATGAAAATGAGCTTTCCTTAAGATTTGAAAATCAATGATTAATATGTATGAGATTTAGATAATCTTTTATATGTATTTTAGGTTCTTCATAGATAGAGAATCATCTGTATTTGTTATAGATTCTTAGTCAATGGTATCCTTCAACACATTATATAAAGATCTCTTGGTCATTATGACAACCGTACTGGTTTTAAAGCCACTCAGCGGGGCACTTGAAGTTTATTTTCGTTCATAAGGACATAGAGTATTTCAGAATTGGGATCGTACTTGCATATGGGCTACTTATGTATCCTTGCTAGAAAAGGAATCAGAACCCACGTAGTTTGGGAATTAAGATATAGTTTAACGTCATATGGGACGGATGAGAATTAATGGGTGATGGTCTTGAACCTCAGAAAGGCTTCCTATGTACTCTACTTTTAAGGTAGAGATCAAAGTCTACATAGTTCGGTTTGGTATTGCAGGGCATATGTATGATTAACGGCCCAAAGAGATGTGTCATGGTTACTTTTACACTCTAAGCTCACGTGAGTCATGCTCGGTGTGAGAAACAAGAGGTATCAGTAAACCTGAAAATTTGTGCCACGAAAGATGCAGTCACAAGGAATGATGTGGGGCTTATGTATGTATGATTGCCCAAATAGATAAAGATCAGGACTTACTTTAGAGAAGAAGCCCATGAACAAGGTCCATAAAGTTATATGTGATTTATGGAGATTTGGATACTCTAACTTGGGGCTTACTCCTGAGGAGGATGCCCAAATTATGAGGGGACTTGTGATTGGGTTTTATTCCTGAGAAGGAAGCCCAAATCAAAAGAAGTTAAGACTGGTTAAGAGAAATTATGACTGGGGATTACTCCTAAGGAGGATTCCCAAATTAGGGAACTTGTACTGGGGCTTACTCCTGAAAAGGAGGCCCAAGTTAGGAAATTATGACTGGGGATTATTCCTGAAAAGGAGGCCCAGGTTATGAAATTATGACTGGGGATTATTCCTGAAAAGGAGGCCCAGGTTAGGAAATTATGACTGGGGCTTATTCCTGAAAAGGAGGCCCAGGTTAGGAAATTATGACTGGGGATTACTCCTGAGAAGGAGGCCCAAAATTAAGGAATTATTATTGGTACTTACTCTTGAGAAGGAGGCCCAAAATTAAGGGAACTTGAAGAATGGGGCTTACTCCTGAAGAGGATGCCCATATTTGGGAAATTAGGGTTTACTCCTAAGGAGGATGCCCATGAATAGGGAACTTGGGGCTTACTCCTAAAGAGGATGCCCATGAATAGTTTTCTCATCTTAAAGGATGAGGTTGAATGAGTGAAATCTCTAACTGTAGTGACATAAAGATATGTAAATCACTAGGTTTTGAGAGATGTTCCACAGAATTCCTTTCAGATAAGGAATCCAACCAAGGAATCATGCCATAAATGGCTTTAAAGAGGATTCTGAAGGCTAAATCTTGAAGAGGAGAGGTGGATTTGAAGAAAATAGGTGAATGGACAGGAGGGGAACCCAAAAGAAGGTAGGCACGTAGGTCCTGTTTGGGTGTGTAGGTCCTGGTCGCGCAAGTATACTTGCGCGACAAAGGTGTACTATGAGGAATTTAATTCCCACACCGAACTATGAGGGATTTGATTTGCGTAGGTCCCATGAGGTTTCCAATGTATCCCAATTGGTTGGGAATCAAATCTCTCATAGTTCGGTAAGATGGGGCTTACACATTGAAGTTTCTCCATAAAGGAGGTATGATTTGGGGCTTATATTGGTAGAGAATCCCCTTTTTGATTCGGAGTTTGGACTTACACCGTAAAGGAATCCTTGATGAATTGTGGTTCATGATTGGGGTTAACCTTGGAGAATGATACCCTTTGAGCTCGGGCCTCATACTAACATCCTACATATCCTAGTTGGGGAAGGAATCAAAGTTCTCATAGTTCACTAACATGGATTGTGTGGGTGTTTTGATCATCACTAGATTATAATCCCACGGAATTCATGTTTGGTGTGAGAAATAAGAGGATGTGAAAGATTAAAAAAGCCACACATATTCTATTCTCTTCTAATAGAAAAGGAGGAGGGTGACAATGTAAGAGTTCGGGATGAGAGCGCCACCTCCTATGATCAAATGGTATTATTCTAGGAGGGACTCCCTGACATTGGTTCTATGAAAGGGGATGAATGTTGGATCTCATTGAATGGGAAAGAAAGTTTGATTTCCCTTATTTATCACTGGTCCTCATCAAATGGAGAGACTAGAAATTACCCTTGATCCCTAGAATGAGAAGGTATATGTGAGCATCCCAAGGTTGGGGCCCAGGTTACCATGGGAATATATACCCACGAACATTCTGAGGGTCATCCTTGTTGCATATATTACCCACACGATTCCTCTTACCATGGGTATGTAAACTCAAAGGGGCACACTAATGCATCTGATGGTTTTATCATATGGGTTTGATGGCTTTAGATGAGGCATTGGACTAATTTTGTTGGACTGGTTCATGGAAGGGCCACAAACAATGTGAAAAAATAGAAGGAAATGACTGGAGACTGGAGGTGGTATTCCTAAAGGTACCCCATTCCATGTACCATTCTTGATGCGAGATGGGGTATCCTCCGCATAACATATTGTTATACAGATTGGGGATCCATCTACATATCATGGTGGTATGCAGACTTGGATGTGGTCAATGTAGAATTTTTCTACATGGAACCTAGTTATGTTCACATAGTATTTTGTTATGTGGTATAGGGTTTAATCCTTATAGAGGTGTGCTACGCAGTGAAGGGTTTCATCCTCATAGTGATTCACTATACAGGATATCAGATTGAAGAAATGGAATTGGACCTACGGTTCACAGGAAGATCATCTATGAAGATGTGGTTCATGGTCTGCAAATTAACTTTATATTCTCTTATTTAATGTTATGAAGTAGGTTTTACTTGTAGGGAATCATCTAAAGAGTCTATCTTTTGTAGTGATCTTCTTCTTTTATACTGTCGAATCTCTGAAATTTGTTCTCCCAAAACCATTCTTCTAAAGTGTCTAAGTATCAAACCCATCCTCATTCATTCCCCCTCAGTGTCCTTTAATAGAAGAGTGGAAGATATGGATCAATGGGTCATAGTTACCTTTTTAGGAGAGCCCATAGGGAAAATACTTGGTCTATAAATGACTTGGTTAGCGGGGTCATTATACACGGTGGTGAAAATCACTGCCTCACTCCTGAGAATGACTTTTTTTGTTTTGCGGGAGGCCACCATCTATGCCTCACCCTCAAACTATTTATTTCATGGGGGGAAATGGTATGCGGGGTGGATTTATCCACCTTCTTTTCTGAAAATTACTTTGTTTGTGGGAGGTCCGACATCGACGCCACCATCTCACGAACTGTTCAGTTCAAAGGCGATTCTATAAGGTCATGGACCTCCATGTGGAGTGGCAGTCCATGAAGGGATTATAGTTCACGCTGCCTAATTTTCCTTTTCCAAATTTGGATTCTCTATCCTTATTCTTCAATACTTATTTCAAATTGTTTTCCTTCCCTTTCAAATCGATGGGAGTATTTTTCTTTCACTTTGCAAAGTTTTCAGGACCCAAAAAATTCCCCCCATCAAAATGGGTTCTGGTCGGGACAAATAGGAGGCTATTCCAATGTAGAAAGAGGTCTTGACATGAACTAGTTTTCAACATAAGGGTGTAACCATATGAGTTGCACACCAATATATAGGCAGGGCCAATGTAATTTTTCCGCTACTAATTTTCCCAGCGAACAAAGCACTATCACGATTCTCTCAGCATCCAAGATTCTGCAAACTATTTCCTTTGCAGGCACCCTTTGCTCATGAACTACTATTTTCATTCCTTGAACTAAACATATTTGTTTGTGAATAGTGAGTTTGATCTTCCGCATAGCATGGTTTTGTATGAGATTTTTGACTTCGCAAATTGTGGGTTCACTGGACATCACTTCACAAGCCAATACTTCACAATCTTCCATGAGCTATTGGTTCACGAACATTGCTTTCTGTAAACCATTCATGATATTTTAGTATGTGGACTACTTTTTGTCTTTTTATAAATTTTATAGACTCACCTTTTTCTTGCATGGATTTTTTATTCAAGAATGAGATGTATTTGGTTCCTACTTCAACAAATGCGGCTAAAATAAGGGTGGCTATGGGTGAGAATGTTTCAAAGGATTTCTAGTCCTATGTTATCCCTTAGAAGAGTATTATGAAAGACCTTCTTTTTCTAGAGATAATAACCTACCTATTGTACAGTTACCTACCACTTTATAAATTTGATCTTCAAGATGACCCCCCTCTACTATCAGTTGATCGGGACATCCCTATTGTTTTCCTGGATATGTACAGGGGACACGATCGAGTACACATCTTCACTATAGGGTAAATCACACCCGACTCAAGTTGAAAGACATATTCAGCTTGAATGGCCCCATGTGTGTGCATAGTAACTATAATAGCCACAACACACCATTGTAATCAGTTTTCTATAACTACCCATCCATTATCAACCTTTTGTGGAATTATCCTAGTGGAGGGTGGAGCTCCGAATGAGATCTATGTTCTAGAGGGTGTTTTTACGATGAGTGGGCCTGGGCATTCTGGGTTCATCAAAACTACTTTGAAGCCCTAGAGTTTCTGAAATCTGTCAACGTATACCAAGTGGAGTTAGTCTCCCAATTCTCCATTTATTTTCTAAGCGAGATATAGTCTAAGCTACTCAATCGCTGGTGTTCAATAACTAACACCTTTCATTAGTCTCACGGTGAAGTGGGGATCAGTTTGTGGTATATTTACCAGATAGGGGGACTTATAATCCTAATAAATATCTATGATGGATTTTTAACCATGTCCAACACTTGGGGAATGTTGAGAAAGTATCCCCATTGGTGAGGGAATTATTTATCATAGAGGAGATACTAATTGGTCATCATCTTCATGCTTGCTCACTTATTTCATTTGAGGATTGGACATGGCTATTATTAAAGGTGAATAAGACAAGGCCTAGAGTTCATCATAGATGAACCCATCTGAACCAGTAGTAACAAATCATTCTTGTCTCTTACTGTGCAACCCTCGAGGTGGGTCTATACTCCTCATTGGGTTATGAGGTCCAAAAAGACGTATCTTTTGAACTCATATTGGCTGGTTTTCTTACCATGTTCCTAAGTGTATGGCTCTTCCCTTCTAGTGATGTTTACACTAGTGTTAGAGACTACACCTTAATGATGGTATCCACTTTGTCATAGGGATATCCCATCAACCTATCCATAACTACTCATGCCCGTATCTACAAATTATTGGTGTAGATACAGGAAGAAAGTCCCTCACATCAATTTAGCAGGCCATTTCAATTTTTATATGGTTGGATAGCAGAGCACTTTTCTTACTATGAATATCAAAATATCGTGATGGTTACTCATTTTTATTTCCACCTGGTTCTACTTAGTATCGTTGCGTTCTATCCCAAAACCTTGGATGTTGATAGCATGATCGAATTGTTGAGAAATCTTTCTTACTTTTCCTTTGCACCCTACTCCATGCCTCATGGAGCAATGGGGAATGACGAGAGAAGTTCTTTGGAAGAACGTTATTACATCATTTAATTTTAGGATGGAATCTTGACCACCCATATTGATAGAGTAACCATCTATTAACTGTATCCTCCTTATAGTTTCACCATCCAATTCAGATTCCTGCAGCAAGTCACATTACTCCCGATTACCCAAGTCAAGAGGGAATCTCATCAGGTAATTCTTCGCAACTATGGTTGATGGTGATACAGGAGGATTATGGCATGCAATTCCTTATTCCTCCTATAGCAACCTTCACTTAATTATCCTTAGAGTATGCCCAACTGTGGGTGGATTTCTATCATGATGAGGTATTGTAAAGGCCAATTTGATGAGTACAAAGGCTCTTGGTTGCTTCCAGTCCTATCCTGATTGTGTCGGTTGCATCACCTTCCTCCATTCCTAGTGTAATAAGGTGTTCTATTCTCCATCACATGCATTCGGAAGGGGATTCACCCATGAAACCTATCCCTATTAAGAGTTACTCATACCCCACACTTCTAGAGAGCATGGTTTGTAGTCCTACTAAAGCCGGTCCGAGCGGGACATCACCAGGCCTTCCTGAGTCCATGTCCAGTCCTCCAAACTAGGATTTAGGTGTTGATCCATCTATGGGGGTGGGGAATATCTCTTCTTGGGAATCAAAACTTAGAGTGATTCCATTGGCTATGCTGGCGCTTCTGGATTATGTCCTTATGACAGTATGTGAACATAACCAAAGTCCAGATGCTATCCGAGGTCACCGTGCTATGTGTAAATGGGAATGGCTTCAAATATGTACCATTTACATAGAATTTTCCTTGGAGAAATTTTCTAACTATAAGGAAACCCTTCAATGATTGTTTATATATTTGGGTTTAGGAGGCTTTTATTGTCGACACCTGCACTTTCTCGTATACTAGATTGTCATGGATTGTAAAGATCTAGCTACTCGTGAATGCAACCTTAATCAGTTCAATTCCTCACATCATCAAATGAATATCTGTAGAGATATTACCAAGAAATTTCATCATTTAATAGATAAGGAAGAAAATTCACATGACCAAGTGATTTCCCAAACCAAAGAGTTGCGGGAGTGAGAAGCTCGTGTGGCCAAGATGAAGGTGCAACTGAAATCAACCAGTGTCAATTTTGAGGCCATTAAATTGAATGGGTGAGATCTCAGAGATTTTATGAAATGATTGAATCTAGTGGTTGAAGCTAAATATGAATATGGGGATACTTTAGAATAATACCTCGATGGCCTACGTTAGGTGGTTATCAATCTGCTAGAATGATCCAGTCGAGCTTCATTGTAATCTTCTGAGTTATCCTATTCCATCTTTGTTTTAAAATTATGGAGAGACTCAAGATTGTGGATTTTACCTTATTATCTTAATTAAATTAAATGATTTTTTTATCTCCAGTGTTTTTCCTACACCCTTTTCCAGAAATTTTAATTATTTGTAATCGATGACTTTTTGATTGATAATATTTCACTAGATATCAATCTGAATCATGATATAGGATAATTAAATAAAATAATTCTCTAATTTTTTCTTGATTTTAGGGATCCATCAAGCGTAGTTTGACTATTTCTAGGGTTTTATGAAAAAAAAACTATAAAATTTATATCTTTTTCATTGTTACCCTAATTGTTTCCTAGACCCAATTTGGTGTGGGTTTAGCAGGTATAACTTGACTTCTTCGTAGGATTCCCTTTGTGGGTTTTCAACCTAAAAATCATTGCATCTATTTTGATTATTTATTACTCAAGTATTTATCTTAAACCATAAAAAGTGTAGGTTTATCAATAAGGTACTCATCTTTTCTCTAAGATTCCCTTTGTAGGTATTCATCATGGTGAGTTTCATGTTTCTTTTGGTGGGAAATTTAGAGTCTTGAAAACCAGACTATCATTACTAATGTTTTAGGTCAAAAATATTTGACCGAGATTGATGTTTTAGGTTGAACATATTTTACCAAGACTCATGTTTTAGGTTGAATAGCTTTGACCATGATTTGTAGGGAAATGGAACTGATTTAGGATTCATTGTCCGAGGATGTCCTAATATTCTTCAAACATAAATGAGTGATTTTTATTAACATTGATTTTGTGGTTTTTGGATATAGGATATGGAATGGGGAATGTAATCCATGGGGTTTATATTAGTAGTAGAATCATCTCCTGGTGATGAATTTATCTTTGGTTGATAGGCCTTTTTTGTGGGAAAATTATGGAGAGTTGTTGGTGCATTATGTGAATAGTCAAACAAAGGTTCTCTCAGGATACTAAACTTCCACTTCTAATGGCTAGGTAATTTAATGGAAATTTAGATGTCTCAAAACCATCATATGTGGATTTTAGAAGGAGTAGTATTTGAAAATTATGAGGGAATTTGTATCAATGGTGATAAAAAATGAGAGACTACTTCAATACGTATTTGGCCTATGTAAAGAAGGGTTAAAGCATGGTGCAGTTTAACATCATGAAACTTGGACATTTGAGTATTATGATTTAAATTCATTTTGATCTAACCAATAAGGGAGTAAATGGATCATCCTTTCCATGGTAGTTTGACTAGATATGTTCTATCATGTTCTAACAAGAAAGGGGATAGAGGATATAAATTGTAATATGGGGGTTTCCAAAACCAAGAGTGAGGTAAGACATAAACGTCATATGGTCATACTAAGGTAGAAAAAGCCTCTCCTAAGGATGAATTTACCTTTGATTGATAGACCCTTTTGGTGGGAAACTTATGAAAATCCACTAGGACATTGTGTTCATACTCAAAAAAAGGTGTCCTCAGGGTACTGACCTTCCATTTCTGATAGCCATGGATGGTTATGGGGATTCCAACCTCTCTGGATACAAATTATGGTTTGTGAAGGGTGGGTGCCTGAACATGAAAGGGTGGATTTCAGGCCAATATTTACTGATGATCGGTAGAAACTTTCTTCACCATATAGGTGTGAGGAGGCTCCCTATGAAGGTTTGACCCTTGTGCAGGAAAGGATGGGGAAGCTTGTTTCATGGTTGGACCTAAGATATGAGATTTAGGTGTCACTACATATCATAGGATGATATGAATCATGAAAAACATAGTTCTTTTGAGGTTTAAAGTTTATCCATATGATGATCTATTTATGCATATGAATGGGTCATTTATTTCTTACATATGAGGTCACCAGTGATGTGGGGCGCATACCGTGCTTTCCTATGTTGGTTTATTTCGTGCATAGGAACATGGGGGGGGGATATATTATTTAATGTGTCTATACCTAAGAGTGAACATTAGGTATAAATCATCATGCATTTTTACTATCATTTGATTATGAATTTGATATAGAAGCCCTGAGTAACTGGTGGATAACTGGATTGGGATATCCCAACATGTACAAGATGTGGGTAGGAATGAAAGTGTAAACCATGGATCTGATGGATCTTGGATTGGGAGAAATGATATGGGTCTTGGTAGTCATTGGGTGTATAGAGGTAGGAAAAATGTCTCTTAAGGATGAATTTGTCTTTGGTTGATAGACCTATTTTTTGGCAACATATGTAGATTCGTTAGGGAATTGTGTGCATAGTCAAACAAAGGTGTTCTTAGGACATTGACCTTCCACTTCCGATGGCCATGGATGATTATGGGGATCCAAGATTTATCAGAGAAAAGATTTTGATGAATGGGAAGGATGTGTATTGAAATATTTAAAAACTTGTACCATGATTACTCATGGAATTGGAAATTTCCCTATACAGATCTGATTCATATGTTTGGTGGGGAATTTTGATTCCTTTTCTGGAACTAGTCCCAGTTTTGAGGATCCAGGTGTCCTGAAATTAGACTCCCCACATAGGTTTTTTCCTCACATAGGGAGTAGGGAATTTTTGGCTACATTTGTTTCCCTTAGATGTGGATGAGCCTAAGATCCATCACCCAGGCATCACTATGTATCCTTCACACACATGAATCAATCAAAACGTAGTTCTTGGGGTACCTTGTAGTTTAACATCGTGCGGTAAGGAATTTGGGTTTCTCAATGTGGAGGGGAGGAACCTAACATGCCTTTTAAGGTCATTCCACTAGAACTAACTATTATGGACTGATTTTCCATGTCTCTATGGGGAATTCCCTACTAAATTACCTAAGCTCACATGAGTTGTGCTTAGTGTGAGAAACAAGGGAGGCAAGGGTGTAGTCTACCACCTAGGGATTTCACCATCAATGAACGAGGAATTTTATATCTAGAAGTCTTCTCCTATAACTTAGTTTTCATGTATAGGGTACATTTGTATGCGTTTTGTGTCCAAGTCAGGTTCATAGGATCCAGGCATCACTACATGTCCCATAGGATGATAAGAATCAAAACAAATGTAGTTTCTTATAGAAAGTACCTTGTGTAGGTCTAACCCATATAAAAGGAGATAAGGCATTTCTACTATAGGGTGGCTGGGCCAGGATGAAAGTTTGGGAATCTCTACATATATTTTTCAGGTAGTAATCAAGCTATATGATGTTCTATGGGGTGGAATGGTAGGAGACCTATGCTAGGGGCAATTTTCTCTCAGGTGAGAACATTATTATGCCATGCGGTTTACTGTCATGCGGTGAGGACGTATTGGAAGCACTGTTTAACATCATTTTGTAGGGAAAAATTACCATAGAGACCATGAGTAAGTATGGGATAATCAGACCAAGATATTCTAGCATGCTCTAAATGTGAAGGGAGAAGAAGGCATAAACCATGATCTTGGAGACTCTCGGATCCGGATGAATGATATGGGGCTTGGAATCCATTGGGCTTATGGAGGTAGGAAAATCCTCTCCTAAGGAAGGAGTTCCATTTGGTTGACAAGCCTTTTTTGTGGTCAATTTATGCAGAGATGTCAGGGCATTGTGTTCATAGTCAAGAAAATGTGTTCTCAGGATGTTGACCTTCCACTTCCAATGGACATGGATGATTATGGGTATCCCATATTTCTCGGGTCATAGAGTTTGATGAGTGGAAATTTTATATCTATTAATGCAAGAAATATCCATACCGTGGTTAGTTTTGAAGTATGGAATTTCCCACATAGATCCAACTCGTATGTAGGGGGTACATGATCATTAATCAAATACTTATTGTAGTAATAAAGGTTTGGTATCTCTTGCACTGGCTCACATTTTTGTATAGGAGATAGAGGCATTTTCATTTTTTAGTGGCAGCTAGACTGGGATGTATAATCCAGGTGTCACTGTGTATCATGTGAGTGCAATAATCAATCCACGCATAGTTCTATATAGATTCTTATTATACCATTTTGGATCATGTATAGGGAGGGGTATGTTTTTGAATGGAGACTTGACCAAGATGTAGGCTCCTGGCATCACTATGTATCCTGTGGGTGTAGGAATCAAGCCACACATATTTCTAGAAGTAGGTTCCCTACATAGGTTTGGACCTTACATAGGTAAAAGGGGTATTTTTTGTGGTGGATGGGCCTAAGATCCATCATCCAGGTATCACTACGTATCCTATGAGTGAAAGAATCAAGAAACATGTCATTCTAAAAGTATTCTTCCTACATTGGATTGGTATGTACATAGGGAGAGGGGTCATTTCTAAGCATTTTTTTGTGATGAGCCTGTAGTGTACATTTACCCTTTGTTTGTGCGGAAAAAAACCCTTACCACCATTACTAAGATCACATGAGCTATGCTCAGTGTGAGAAATAAGGAGAGGCAATAATTTATCTTGCAATGCAGAAGCAGTTGAAGGTATAGTAGGGGCATCTTGTATCATGTGGCAGTTGGACCAAGATCTAGGATCAAGGAATCTCTATGTATCCCATCATCATAGGGGAATAAATACATATATAGTTATGTGAAGATACCTCTCCATGTAGGTTTGGATCTTTCATGTAGAGGGGGAATTTTTATTTTTGGGTGGTGGCTAGACCAGGATGTAGATTTTTTGAACCACTATGTATCTTATGCATATAGTAATCATGCCACATGCAGTTTTGGAAAAAGAGAGTTACCATGTGGTTCTGACTCTCACATAAAAATAGGGTAATTTTATATTTATTCATTATATATCTGACCCATGTGCGACAAATCATTTACTAGAACATAATGACCCATGTACAGTTTAGCTTCATGCGGTTAGGATGACAGATACTATGCAGTTTAACATCTTTTGGTGAGGATGTGAATCACCCAATGTGAAAGGAAAGTCATGTTATATCATGTAGTTTAATCTCTTGTAGTTAGGAAATCCATATTGTGAAATTTAATGTCATGCAACAAGGACTCTTTATCATGCAGTTTTTTATCATTAGATTATGATGAACTTTCTGTTGGATACGTGAAATATTTCTTAAAAAACTTTGCATTGGTGGGATCTGTGATTATCTTCTCATCCATTTAAATTGATTCATACGCTCCATTGGAGTAAAACTTGTGTATGATGTATGGTCCTTCCCATTTTGGCTCCAATATTAAAGGTTTCTTCTAAAGTATCATCGGGGTTCTGAGGACTAACACCATTTCTCCTTTGAGGAAAGATCGGAGGCAAGCCTTTTTGTTAAAGGTTCATGCAATCTAGTTTTGTTAAACTACCAAATGGTGAAAGGTGTGCAATATTTTATCATACAATCACTTAAAATCATCAAACCATTTTTAGGATTGCTCTTATATGGATAATTGATCACATACATCAACACGGAGTGATGGTAGTTGAACATCAGTGAGTAGAACCTCCTTTTCCCATATACTAATGAGTATGAGGTTTCTTGAGTGGCAGTGTGGGTTGTGGTCCAGTAAGACCATAGAGCATGGAGGAGCTTTTCAAACCATGATTTATTGTCCTTATATACCATCTTCTAGATTATGTTGGATAAGGTCTTATTGAAGGCCTTTATCTATATTTTGGACACTGCATAGTAGTGGGATGAATGGTTAGACTTAATACCATACTCATGATATAATATTTCCAACTTAGCAGAATAGAAATTGGTGCCATTGTCAATAGGTATTGTATGAGGGACACAAAATATGGTGATGATATTGGCTTTCACAAAGTTTATAATTCTTCTTTCTTTGACCTCTTTAATGGGTACAACTTCTACCTATTTGGAAAACAAGTCAGTCGCTATGAGGATATACTTGAATTGTTTGGTCATGGTAGGAGGGTATGTTCCCATAGTGTCTATTACCCATATAGAAAATGGCTAGGAGTACTTAGTTGTGTGAAGTAATTTTGAGGGATGATGGATGAAATTGGAATGAACCTGATAGGAATGACACTTTTTTTTTGAATTTAGTGCAATCTTACATCAAAGTGGGATAGTAGTATCCAAGTCTTTGAATTTGATAAGAGATATTGGATCCTAACTGGTGTTCCCCACAAGATATGACATTTAATTCCTTCTTAATGGTAGTAGTTACTTATCCATAAATGAATCTAATAAGGACCCCATCAAGGCCCACTTATAGAGGAAATTTTGTTTATTTGTTCCATCATATAGAACAAAGTTAATTGCTCGTCTCCAAATTTTTTCTATTTCAACTATATCTAGTGGGAGTTCTCCCTTTTTAAGGTAATCTATGATGGGATTAATCTAGTCGGTGGTAGGACCATATGCCTTAGGTACGGGATTGATCTCATCAATATCTTCTGTGTTAACTTAAACGAATGGTAAGACCATCTGATGGTAGGAAATGATGATGAACATTTCATCCCAATTAGGATTGGCTAGGGTAGTGGCTATATTTTCGAATGCATCTTCCTATGCATTTTGTAATAAGGGGACATGAGTTAATGTTGGTTCTCATGGGAATTCTTCCATCAGTTCTGAAATATGGTCCATCAAAGGGATTATCTTCTTATTCTTAATAGCATACTCACCGTTGACTTATTTGATGAATAGTTATAAGCCACCTTTTATCTTTAAGTGTTCTTATTATAATTGAAGTGCCAAATCTAGGCCTATAATGAGGGAATAGTACTCTACTTCATTGTTTGTGTGCCCCTCTAATAGCAGGAAGGAATAGGGTAGGACTACCTTTTTGGAGATATGAGTATGACTCCTGGCCCTACTTTTTTGTTCTTGGGGTCTTCCATTCTCTTCCCTATCAGGATTATAGATGCACCATCAAAGTGTATCTACCATGTTTGGGATTCCTTATGATAGATAAAACTTATTCATTGATTATTTCTACATCCAATGAAGTTATTTATATCGAAGGGTGCTCTACTAGAAAATTTTCCAATGTCTAGACTTTGATGTCTTTCTGAGGCACAAACCTTATATCGAACTGCTGAAAAATCACCACCCATTATGACAAGAATACATTTAACATTGTAATTATGAGAATATACTCACCACCCACTATGATAAGAGTCTATTAAACATTGGATGGATGAGAATATACTTGATTTGATTGCTACGAGATACCAAATGGACCTCATGGTGCTGTAGTTAATGCCTCTTATTTTTGACTGCAAAGATCATATCCAGAAATCTCTTCTCGATATTCGAATAATGAGTCTCAACATCCATCATGGTTTGGATGAGGTAATAGAGACTTTTCTCACTGCCTGTGTCATTCTTTTGCACAAGGAAGGTTCCTAGGGATCACTCCATGGTAGTAATGTACAGAATGAGTGGTCTTCCTTTGAAATGTTTCATTAGCACTGGAGGTCTCAAGATATATCTATTGATAATTTCAAATTCTTCTTGATAATAAATAGTCCATTGATATGTGACCCATTTTCTCATTAACCTGGTAAAGGGAAAACATTTTTCTACAAGGTTGGCTATGAAACACTGAATGCAGGATAGATTTCCTTGAAGCCTACTCAACTTTGTGATGTTGTGAGGAGGTGACATGCCAAGTATAGAATTTGACTTCTTGTGGTTGAATTTGATGGCATGGTGGTGTATGAAGAAGCTAATGAATTTACCTGAGGTGAAACCAAAAGCACATTTTAGGGGGTTCATCTTCAAACTATGTTGTCACAATTTATTGAAGATGGTTTCTAGGTATTCCAAGTGGCCTGAGTGTCTTCATGATTTAACCACCATATAATCAACATAGCATTTAAGGAATCTTTCCATTAAGGTATTGAATATGTGATGAATGACATGTTGATATGTGGCACCGGTATTTTTCAAACCAAAGGTCATTACCTTGTAGAAAAATCCTCCCTGGGAGGCCTAAATGTGGTATCCTCTTCATCTTATAGGGCCATTCAGATTTGGTTGTATCCTAAATATCCATCCATAAAGGATAGATCCTAATATTCTGTAATTTCATTGATAAAAAAATTATGTGATTATGATTAGGAAGTCATCTTTCGGGCAGTGCCGATTGAGATCCCTGTTTGTGAAGCAAGTCCAGCGAGCATTGGCTAGAATATTCATTTCCCCATAATTTTCCATCATATATGCATGGTGGGATTCTACGAGGGGAGAAGGAATATATGCCTACTCGTAGTGTGCCTCTATGTTTTTCATCATATCTCCTACTTAGGAACTTGGGTGAAAACCTTTTCCTGATTACATATTTTTATCCCTTGGACGGTAGCCCAGGTGACCCATGTTCGTTGAACTTCAGTTTAAGCCCTCGGTGTGGTATCCTCTTCAGAATGAGGATACTGGGTTACATAGTGTTGGCGGTGAGGTATTTTGGTAGGGTCCTTTCACTACGGGAAAAAACGATTATTACGACGGGGTATTTGCGACGGGTCTTAATCCCGTCGCAACAACTCCGATTAAAAGGTTTTTTGCGACGGGAATATATTCCCGTCGCAAATGGGCAGTTATTTGTGACGGAAATACAGGACTCGTCGCAATTGCAAGGGAGCGGTTTGTGTGCCAAAACGCGGGAAGGATATTTGTGACGGGTATAAGGCTACCTGATTCTCGCTCAAATTTACCCAAGATATGAAGGTAGAACGGTCCTTGTAGTCTAGTTTGGGTTGTCGAATCCACAGAGACCTGAGAAGTAACCTATAGACACGCACATTCTAAGGACTATTTTTGGCTATGAAGTGGCCAACTTGGGTTGATTTTAGATGGGTTTAAAGGAACTCTAAGAGACTTAAGTGAATTCAATTTAAAAGAATGAGTTTATCCTAGGTTATCACTCGGGGTGGATTGGACGTATTTCCTTTTTAATGATTTCAATTTCTTATATTTGAGATGGGTTCATTTAAGGAGATAAAAAAACATCATCACTTACTGGTTTAATGCCTACAACCTTTAATACTAATCACTTATATACTTGAAGGATCAATGTTTTGATCACTTCAAGGTAAAGGTTCGTATTAGCACTTGAAGTGTGTGGCCTTAAATTCAACAAGGACGATGGAGTTTAAAAATCATCAAATAAAAATCTCAATTAAAGAAGTGATTATACATTAATGAGGTGATAAATAAAATCCAATCCATCCCCTTACTACTCCCTTGGATCAACCCATAAGTGGGTTATCCCTCCATTGATTCTATGGTTTCAATGGAAGCGGAAAGTAGACTCATGAGGGAGGAAATGGAGATGTAAAAAAAACGTAATAAAATAACAATCACTCCACCGTTGTGTGATAATCTCACAAGGTTTGGTATGAACATGTTCACACATTGAACCAACGGTATCAAAGTGATAAGGAGAATAACATAATAATAATAGAATAAGAACTTTTATTAAAAAACAAGGATGAATTAAAACAACTTACATGTGAAGGAAGAACATTACAAAGAGAAATTGGCAGCATAACATTAAGATGAAAACAAGCTCAAAGATTGCTAAATCCTCCAACACCACTACCTTAAATAGGAATTTTGAGCCCTTGGGTTGAGCCTCCAACAGTAAAAAGCATCTCAATTAATTTTGGTAGGCCATAGGTGGTGGAAAGCTTGGGGAATTTGGACTTTTCCACATTTGATCCGAGGTGACAGCCAGATTTCATCCACCAAACAGACGCATTTGTATGACCTTCTAGATGGCCGAATCAGAGTGGGCCATAGAAGAGGAAAATGGATCTCAGGATGTATTCTAACCGCCTATAAAATATGGGCCCTTTTGGAGTTGTGGATTCAGAGAATTGATCAAATTAGTGGGATATTTTTCTGGGCCGCAGAATCTGGTCCAGAATTGTATCTCTAACTTGGGGGGCCTTAATGACCACCATAGAGGCCGAATTAGCAATATCTTCTGAAGTGTTATTTGTTAATCAACATTTCTTCTATCATCCCACACAAGTTGGGATTCATTGGGCCTGTATGTTGGGAACCAAAGTCTCATAAGTGGGATGGTGTCCAATCTGCCTTCTCTAGAATTGCTTCCATTCATCTCCAAATATCTCCATCATCGTTTATGAATCATCCATTGATCCCTGAATGAAAAATGTTCAATTTTAAGTGCATATATAGTTCCCTAAATATCAAATTAAAATATTTATAATTACATTCCTTAGAGTCAGATGACTCATTTGGCCTAAATTGGTGTATATTAGGCATGAAGTGCACAAATAATGAGAATGGATGTTCGTAATGAAAATGCACTAACTCAGGCCCATAAGATCAAAAATGAACATTTAATACCATTAAAATGTAATTAAAATATATGTTTTTATTGGATAATCACTACCCGTCGCAAGTACCCGGCGGTGGTAAATAGTATTTGCGACGGGGAAATTTCCCCGTCGCAAACAAATATTCACCCGGTATTATTTGCGACTGGCCCCGTTGCCAATTCCGGCTGTTGTAAAGCCTATTTGCGACGGTCAGCTACAACCCGTCACAAAATACCCCACGGTCATAAATACGTTTTTGCAACGGGACTGTTTACCCGTCGCAACAGATATTCCAACAGGGGGTATTTGCGACGGGTCCCGTCGCAAATACCGGCGGCGGTAAATAGGAAGTTGCGATGAGGATATCCACCCGTCGCAAATACCGGTGATGGTAAATAGTAATTTGCGATGGGGATATCCGCCCGTCGCTAATGCTGTGGCATTTGCAACGGTCCCTTCGCAACAACCCTTTTACCCGCCGCCCGTAATTAATGCGGGCGAAGGTATTTGCGACGGGCCCCGTCGCGAATACCGGCGGCGATAAATAGAAATTTGGGACGGGGATAGCCGCCCGTCGCTAATGGTGGCTATTTGCGATGGTCCCGTCGCAAAAGTCCTTTTACCCACCTCCTGTATTTAATGCGGGCGAAGGCATTTGCGACTGTATCCCGTCGCAATCCCTGGTATTTGCGACGGTCTCCCGTCGCAAATACGACCGTCGCAAATAATCTAACCTATATATACACCCCATCTGTTTTTCCCATAACATTCAGATCTCCATTCTTTTCTCTCTCTCATTTTCAGTGCTGAGCAGAATTTTTTTTTTGTTTTAATTTTTTCTTTCGAGAAGAGAAGGAAGGAGTTAGAAGGTGCATATTAGTAAAGATATTTATATTTTTTTTAATTGTTAAATTATTTTTAATTGTTAATTTTATTTTTAATTGTTAATTTTATTTTTTTAAATAGAATGTTTAGCTATATAGTATAATTAGTTTATGTGTTTGTACCAAATAATCCTTGTCTGGGTACGAACAAGTAGAGGCGGCTCTGGCACAAATGTACCTAGGAGTGAAAACTCTGACAAGGTGTTTCGAGCTTGACTCAGGATAACCTGGTACAGGACAACGGGCCTTGCTGCACTCTTGGTTCGACACTCCCGGGGGATGTTTTGGTAATAATTAGAAATAAATATATAATTATCAAATAATTAAGAAATAATTAGATTTAATTAAAATAATTATCAAATAATTAAGAAATAATTAGATTTAATTGATTAGAAATAATTAGGAAACAATTAAAATAATTAGGAAACAATTAAAATAATTAAGAAACAATTAAAATAATTAGGAAATAATTAAAATAATTAGGAAACAATTAAAATAATTAGGAAACAATTAAAATAATTAGAAAAAAATTAAAATAATTAGGAAACAATATTAATAAGAAATAATTATATTTAATTAAAATAATTATCAAATAATTAGGAAATAATTAGATTTAATTGATTAGAAATAATTAGGAAACAATTAGTATAATTAGGAAACAATTAGTATAATTAGGAAACAATTAGTATAATTAGGAAACAATTAGTATAATTAGGAAACAATTAGTATAATTAAAAAACAATTAGTATAATTAGGAAACAATTACTATAATTAGGAAACAATTAGTATAATTAGGAAACAATTAGTATAATTAAGAAAAAATTAGTATAATTTGGAAACAATTAGTATAATTAGGAAAAAATTAGTATAATTAGGAAACAATTAGTATAATTAGGAAACAATTAGTATAATTAGGAAACAATTAGTATAATTAGGAAACGTGATTGACCGCTCATCTACCTCAATTTTCTTTTCATTTGTGTGTTGAGGCTTGATAGGAAAATTCTGCCTCCACATGTAATATCTGCTTTTACTGTCAAAATTATCAACCTCCTCGCCAATATAGAGGTGGGGAGGTTTATAATTTTGATAGTAAAAGCACATATTACATGTGGAGGCAGAAGTTTCCTGTCAACCTCAACACACAAATGAAAAGAAAATTGAGGTAGATGATCGGTCAATTACGTTTGTTTGTCTATTCATTGATTGATTAACCACACGAACTATATGTATATCTTCGCATTTCTAATTAGTAACATAAATAGTCACATAAATAGTAACATAAATAGTAACATAATATAAAATATTATAGTCCTCTAATATTAATAGTTAAATAATACTTATAATATAATTATTTTATTATTATATGTCTAATATTTATAAAAAAATATTAATATTATTAAAATTATAAAAAATTTATAAAATATTACAATTATCAATATTTTCCAAAAGTTTTGCTTTATTCTTAACAGTTCAATTCTTAATGGGTCGCCAATTTTCAGGTCATGCCCAATAAAAAGTTTGCGTCAACCGTGTCCAATGTAAACTCTATAATTGTTCTTGCTTGGTTGATCACCTCACAGGTAGCGTTGCAATATGACAACCCAAGTAATGTCTTTCTCATTACTTGTGTCGTCCTATTGCAACACTACTTGCGAGATGATCAACCAAGTTAGAACAATTATAGAGTTTACATTGGACACAGTTGGCGCAAACTTTTTATTGGGGATGACCTGAAAATTGGCGACCCTTTAATATTTGAACATGTTAAGAATAGAGAAAAATCTTTTGGAAATATTGAGATTTGTAATAATTAGTAATAATTTGTAATAATTAATCAAAAAACAAATAAATTCAAGTACATGGTTATAAATTGGTAATTACTAATAAATAACTGTAATTATGTATCTTCTTTTTTTAGGATATTGTTTTTATTATATCAAATTATTTAACAACAGTAATGGTTTTAAATTTTGTAGAAACATATATATGAATATGGAACAAGGAAATCGACATCAATCATTATTAGATGATCATGCTTGGATAAATCAGCACAGAAATCCAAACGGTTCTAGTTTAAATCCTGTATATGTTGATGGTGTTGAATCTTTCTTATCATTTTCATCATCAAACCCGGAATTTGTTTCAGAAGGGAAAATTAAGTGTCCTTGTAAAAAATGTGCTCTGAGAACGTTTGAGACATTTTACATCGTTGGGAAACATCTCTTGCGTTATGGTTTTCAATCAGATTATATTTTTTGGTATCAACACGGTGAACGCAGTTCCAGAGAAGATACTAATAATTTGATTTCAGATCCATCACGGTTTCAGAATTTAGTACATGATGTTGCAGGGTCATCCGTTCAACAAATAGAAATCGAGGATGATGTTGATTTACCTCCCGAGTTGGCACCATCTGAATTTGCTGAGTTGTTCAAGTCTGATGAGGATGCATTATATCCTGGTTGCAAGATAAGAAAATTAGAAGTAGTTTCAAAATTTATGGCTATTAAATCAGATAATGGAATGTCAAATAATTGTTTTGATCAGATATTTTCTTTGGTTAAAGCACTGTTACCTGAAGGAAATGTGCTGCCTGTTAATTATTATGAGAGCAAGAGACTTGTTCGTAATCTCGGCCTTAGTTATTAGAAGATCCATGCATGTTCAAATAATTGCATCTTATATTCTGGTGAAAATGAGTCGTTGGATAGTTGTCCCACATGTGGACAATCGAGGTATAAAGAAGCTCAATCAGGGAAGTCTGGATTGATTTCTATAAAATAGTTGAGATATTTCCCGCTTACACCCAGGTTGCAGCGTTTATTTATGTCTTAGAACACAATGACAATGACGTCATGGCACAAAACCAATATTTCAAATGGTAAAAGATTGATTCATCCATATGATGGCGATTCATGTAAACATTTTGATCAAGTGCATTCGTCTTTTTCTTTAGAATCCCGGAACGTGCGATTGGGTCTTTCTACTGACGGTTTTTGTCCATTTGGATCTTTTGGTAGTCAGTATTCCTATTGTCCTGTCTTTATAACTCCGTACAATTTGCCTCCATGGATGTTGATGAAAGAGCCTTATATCTTTTTGATATTATTAATCCCAGGACATCCGAAAAATAATATTGATGTTTATTTGAAACCACGGATTGATGAGTTAAATTTATTGTGGAGTCATGGTGTTGGTACATATGATGCTGCTGCAAAACAGAATTTTGTAATGAAAGCTACTTTGATGTGGACAATTAGTGACTTCCCGGCATATGGTATGTTATCTGGCTGGAGTAAACATGGTCCAAAATCATTTCCTTACTGTATGGGAGATAACAAAGCATTTATGCTCATGAATGGAAAAAAACCTTGCTATTTTGACTGTCATCGCAGATTTCTTTCAATCAATCATCCTTTTCGGAGGAATAAATCTCATTTCAGAAAAGGCAGAATTGAAAGAGATGAACCTCCAATAATGATTTCAGGTACAGAGTTACAATCAGTTGTATTTTCATTACCTTCCATCACTTTTGGACCGACAATAAACCAAAAGAAAATTCATGGTTTTGGGAAAAAACACAATTGGACAAAACGGAGCATTTTTTGGAATATGCCATATTGGTCTGATTTGTTGGTCCAACACATTTTAGATGTCATGCATATTGAGAAGAACTGTTTTGATAATTTATTTCATACAGTTTTGGACACACCGGGTAAAATCAAAGATAATGTAAAGGCACGATTAGATCTTGCCCAAATTTGTAGGCGACCAGAACTTGAATTGTTTGAAAATGTCAGATCACAGAGATTAATGAAGCCAAAAGCAGCTTATACACTGACCAAAGAGAGTTGCTTATTATTTTGTCAGTGGATTATAGATTTGAGACTTCCAGATGGCTATGCTTCCAACTTGGGTAGATGTGTTAAAAATGGTCATATTACTGGATTAAAAAGTCATGACTGTCATGTTATAATGGAAAGACTTATGCCTATTAGATTAAGAGGTTTGTTGAATTCTAAGATTTTGGATTTGATAATAGATAAATCATATTTTTTCCGAGACATGTGTGCGGCGTCAAAAAACTACGATACACTAAGCAAACTGGAAGAAGCTGTTGTTGTAATTATATGAAAATTAGAAAAAATCTTTCTGCTGGATTTCTTTGACTCGATGGAACATTTGATATTACATTTTCCACATGAAGAAAAATGTGGAGGTCCGGTTCAGTTTCGATGGATGTACCCATTTGAGAGATGCATTTAGAAATTGAAGAAAAAAGTCCGTAACAAAGCATCAGTTGAAGGCTCAATTACTGAAGCTTATTTGCAAGAAGAAATTGATTTATTCTGCTCTCATTATTTTGAATTTGAATATCCCTCAAAATTTAACCGCATGGGACGAAACGAGGGGAATGTTGATGATGATATGAACAATCAATTATCAGTTTTCAATCAGCCCAAACTTGGCTTTGGTGGAGTTCATGATAGATGGCTTTCAGATGATGAACATCATAGAGCTCATACATATGTTCTACTCAACTGTGAAGAAATGTCACCAATTGTACAGTGAGTGCTCTTATCCCTTATTCTATAGATTCTGTTACAGTAAATTAATCATATTGTATTTTTAGGTTATATGATGATCATATTAAGAAACAATTTCCACAAATTACAGCAGCTGGCTTAGAAGAACGTCGGCAAAAAAAAATTTCCTACTTGTTTCAAAAACTGGTAACATACATTCTTTTTTGGTTTTATATATAAAATCAATTTATTACTTGTAATAGTGATAAATGTTTTACAAATTTTCAGGTATCTGTACATGCTGATAAGATTGATAGTCGATTGCGTATTTTGAGTAGCCCACCATCCAAAATGGTTAAATATTATAATGCATATGTGGTGAATGGTTATTGATTTCATACACGTGCATATGGGGAATCAAAGAAAACAATGAATAGTGGTGTTTGTTTGAAGGGATCACATCATAGAGATATTGAAGTTGACTTTTACGGCATGCATGAAGAAATTATTGAACTGTGTTATTTGGGACAAAATTATGTAACAATGTTTAAATGTCGATGGCTGGATGCTGAGAGAGGCTTGCATATTCATCTGACTCATGGAATTGTTGATATTAAACATAAAAGTCTTCCTGCAGTAAATGAACCATTTTTATTGGCTCATCAGGCACATCAAATTTATTATGCAAAATACTGTGCTACTGAAAAAGAGTTGGATGATTGGTGGAGTATAATAAAAGTTAAATCTCAAGAAAATCAGTTTACTCAAACTGAATGTGGTTCCACTGAAGTGCAAGGAAATGAAATTTTTCAGGACACTCCTCAAAACACATCTTTTTTTACAAAGAGACATGAATATTGAGGATAACACCCCACATTTAAGGGTCTATGATGGCGATGTTGTCAATGATGTTACAAATGAATTTGAAATAACAAGAGATGATGACAGTGAAACTAATATGGAAATTGATGATGTTGATGAGGAAGATGAAGACATTGACATTGACAACTATGAAGATAATGATGAAGATGAACATTGACACAATAAAATGCTGGTCTGAATCATAAAAAATATATATTTATACATAATAGTTATTTTCAACTGTTTGCTAATAACAATCATTTCATGTTTCAGATGGACTCGGAAATGTTTCATCAGTTGCTGGAGGCTGATCTACCTATGGATGATGAGGTTCTTGAGTCATCTGACCCTCAGGCAGTTGGCACTACAGGGATCACTCGGAGGGGGTGTGGTCTTGCCAGACTAATGATTCCAGATCCTATCCCGGAGCGACGTTCACCTCTTGGATTCGATGCGCACACGCGGTGGTATGGTAACCTGTGTATTTTAGTTATCTTTCATTATAATTTATTAATATTCTAATTTTTTGATTATTTGTTCTTTTTCCACAGTTTTATGCATATATCTATTGGACAGGGGAGCGCTATCTTGCGCAATTATTTTTCTTATCCCTGGCTCACATGGGATCAGATTCCCACTGATGTGCAGGCCGCCATGTTCGATCATTGGCTGGTACGTAATTAAATATTATTTATTTTGAAATTTAATTAATTAATAACTTTATATTAGGGTTTATGGTATCCCATCAATGAGAGCATGCGTGCCACTATCCACACGACATGTGTGATGTCTATGCGTGATCGTTTCTGTCAGTTTTTGCATAATTTGAGAAATACGGCTGTGAAGAAAGCCAGAGTGACAGAATTTGATGAGTCCTGTAGAGCCCACCGACCAGAGTACATTTCATCTCACGTTTGGGATGGATTATGTACACACTGTTTGGGTGGTGGGTTTCAGAGGAGATCTGCATTGGGTCGACAGAATCGGGGGAGACAAGAGGTGACGCATCGAGCCGGTAGTCGTACATTCAGTGCGCATAGAGAGCGTTTGGTAAGTACTTTTTTTTAATATTTTATACAACTTTAAATATAAACAGTTTATTTTATATTCATATAGGAAGCTGAGCAGCCCGGTATTTTGGCGTACGGCGTTTATCGTAGGATGTACACTGACCCGGCTACTGGAGAGATCAGAGGTGACCGCCAGCGTCAGATTGTAGTCAGTATTATTTTATTTTCAGTTTGAAAATTAAATGCATATAATCTTTTCATTATTTTAATTTCTAATTGAAATTTAAGGAGTCATATGAGGCCGCGACCTCTCAGACACAGGATGAGAGTCAAGACGAGACAGGTGATCAGACTAGTGCCCACCATTTTGATGAGACAACATGGATGCAGGGGACCCAATATGGCTTTGAAAAGGGCCGAGTAGTTGGTATCGACTCTCATTTGACTCCTGCAGCTTATTATGGTACTGCTGCGATGTCGGCGTCCAGCTCGAGAGGAGCTCGTGGAGAGACATCATCTTCTGCCTCACAGTATCAGGAGCAACTGCGTGCTCAGAGTCAGCTTATAGAGGATTTGTGTCAGGGGCAGGAGCAGATGCGTCAGCAGCACGATGAGGAGATGCGTCGATGGCAGGAGCAGATGCGTCAGCAGTAGGATGAGGAGAGACGTCGATATGAGGAGCAACATCAGGAGTATATGGAGTATATGCGTCGTCTGACTCATAGTTTAGGGATGAAGTTTCCTCCACCACCTCCTCCAGGTCCTCCAGGTCCTCCAGATTATCCACCCCTCAGTGATTTTTTTAGATGTAATAAACATTTGAGTTCGTAGTTTATTTTCATATTAACTATTTACAATTCCTCTTTCATATTTGTACGAATAATATGTGATTTAATTTGTTTTTATTTTTTTTAATAAATTATTACTTATTAGTATTATTTTTAATGTCTACTTATTTTAGTAATATTACTTTTAATATTTTATATTTATTGTTAATACTGAGAAGTTTATAATTTTATAATTTTATTAATATTAATATAATTAATATTATTTTTTCATATATATGTATGTTTATTTTAATAATAATATTATTATATTAATTTTTTATATTAATAATATTAGTACTATTATTATTATTTTTTGATATTAATATTTCATAATATATAATATTATGTTATTTATATTCATATTATTATTATTTTTTAATACTAATATTTCATAATTATATTATATATATATTTTATTATTAATATTATAATAATATAATTTATTTATATTATTAATATTAATATTATTATTATATAGATAGTTTAATAATAATAATATTATATTAATTTTTTATATTATTAATATTAGTATTATTATATTATATTATATTATGAATATTCATATTATTATTATTATTTTATATTAATATTTCATAATTATATTTTATATATTTTTTTATTTATATTATAATAATATAATTTTTTTTATATTATTAATATTATTATTATTTTTATATAATATTATACAATTTTTAATAATTATTATTTTTTTTTTTTAAATATTTGCGACGGGAACATTTATGACGGGAATACCCGTCATAAATGTTTTATTTACTGTACCATTTGCGACGGGACGAATACCCGTCGGGAAAACTTTTTTGCGACGGTCCGTCGCAAATACCTTCGTCACAAGTATTTTTTAAAATTTCACATTTGCGACGGGATTCTGACCCGTCGCAACTAATATATCTGCGACGACCCATCGCAAATACCTTTTTTATATATAAACGAAAACTCATTTGCGACGGGGGAAAAATATCGTCGCAAATAAACTTTTTGTGACGGGACCGCTGCAAAAACACCTATTTGTGACGCCGTTTTCAACAACGGGTGATTTGCGACGGGGCTCCGTCGCAAAAGACCTTTTACGACGGGGCTCCATCGCAAAAGTCCTTTTGCGACGGGATCCCGTCGCAAATATTCAGTTTTCCTGTAGTGTTTATGTGAGACCCCTATGCAGCTGGGATGAAGTCATGGGTAACGACTTTATCTGCCTCCTTAAGATGAAGGAAGTACTTTTGTCATGTTCTGGGGATAGGCTCCCGAAACAATTGGAGATGGCCAGAGGAGCTTCCCTATGATGGAATGTCAGCCTAGGATGAATAGGTGGCTAGCTCAACTTCATTTTCTAGAGGGATTTCCTTACCACCTCCATGGTGGGGAGAGTACTGTTTTGATGGTACTCTCTGATCAATGCATTTGAAACCCAGCGTTGAAGATGCTAGGTGGGTGATGGGGTCCTGTTCTTCATTGAGGGACCAACCAACTGTGCAGTTGTGTACACGCGTGTCTAAGAAAAATTTCTAGGTGACATTAGATTAAAGGTAGATCTTTAGACCTACAATATATGTAACAAGTAAAAAAACCATCATAGTGGCATCTCATGATCACATGCATAATTTATGATTTTTTCTTGGCCCTATTTCTTTTAGATGCGAAAGGGACTTAGGGTGAGGTAATGACGCCACCTTGGTTAAGGATTCACATCGGTTTCACCATTCTTGTTTTGTCTGGAGTTAGCATTGTTTATTAAAACTGGTAATTAAAGGGGATTAAATATTTTTTCAGTGAATTCGCATCAAGTACAATGTCCTCAGATGGTCTCTAAAGGATTTTTTTTTGGATCTAGAAACACCCAACAACCTTGTTATCCATGATTCATGGACCTTCTTTCTAAATACATGTGCTCATTTAATGATGATTTGGCCAAAAACACTTAAGGACTCACATTGGTTAGGAGGATGAGAACTCAGCCTCATCACACCCTTTTGTGGGGAATTATTTCCTATTTTGGGACTCTCTTATATATTTAAGCATTGTTTATATTTTCGTGAATCCTTGGCTCCTTTGCTAGCACATGTACACAGATTACCCCTAAGTTTCAATATCAATCATAGACACACTTGGATCTAGAACCATCTATATGTATTTAAGGTTCTTCATTAATTAAGATATCTATATGTATCCAAGGTTCTTCATCAACATTTCCCTTTTGTTGATAGATCAAGAATTCCTTCATAGTTTACTAAGACAACACGGGTTTAATCCATGTGATGAGGTGCTCTAGAGTTTATCATCTTCCAAGGGGATGTTAATTGTTCTGATGTTGGGGTCGAACCCATAAGATGAGCTTCCTACATATCCTCATGAGAGGAATCAAATCCCATGTAGTTCGGTGCCACTTAATTGGACACATCACCTTTAAATGTCGTGTGATGAGGACCCATCCATGCAGTTTAACATCATGTAGCAAGGATGTCTAGGTAGAAGGTTCCTAGTAAATATTTGGTGTGGGACTTACACCAAGGAGGCCCAAGGAACCTAAAAGTGATGTTGTCTTTGGGGTGAAGATGACCCTACTGGGGATACGGCCCGAAAAACATTAGGGTAAGTTTCTATGTCAGGTTTGGACCTCGGGGAGGTTTCTTATGTATCCTAGTTGGTTAGGAATAAAATCCATTATAGTTTGGAAATATGGGGCATACACATGGAATCTTCAGATAAATGAGGCATGATTTGGGGCTTACATAGGTGGATAATTCCCTTTTTGAGTCTAAGTTGGGACTTACACCATAAAGGAGGCCTTGATGAATTTGGGGTCATGATTGAGGTTAACCTTTGAAAAGGATACCCTTTGAGCTCAGACCTTAGATAGGTGTCCTACGTATCCTAGTTGAGGTGGGAATTAGAGTTCTCATAGTTCACTAAGATGGATTGTGTGGGTGATGTGATCATCACTAGCCTCTAATCCCACATGATTCATGATCAGTGTGAGAAACCAGAGGATGTGAAATATTCAACGAGCCACATAGGTTATCTTCTACGCTGATGGAAATAGAGGAGAAGGATGATGGAAGAGGCCAGGATGAGAGCGACACCTCCAATTATCAAAGGGGATTACTCCAGGAGGGATTCCCTAACATTGGTGTTGGTAAAGGGGTGGAATGTTGATTCTCGTTGAAGGGGAAAGCAAGCTTGATTTCCCTTATTTATCACTAGTCATCGTCAAAGGGAGAGACCAACAATTACCCTTGATCCCTAGAATAGGGAGGTACATGTGATCATCCTAAGGTTGAGGCCCATTTTACCATGAGAATGTAGACCCAGGGACATTCCAAGGGTCTTCCTTATTTTGGGGATTACCCACATGATTCTCCTTACCATGGGTATGTAAAATCCAAAGGGCACGCTGATGTGCTCAATGGTTATATCGTATAGATTCAGTGGATTTGGAAGAGGATTTTTCCTAATGCCATTGGACTAGTTTGGGGAAGGGCCATGGATGATGCGATGAAAATGGAAGTAAATGACTGGATATGGGAAGTGGAATGCTCAAAGGTACCTTATTCTGTGCACCACTTCTTGATGCTAGATGGGGTCTCCTCCGCATAGTGTATTGCTATGTGGATGGGGGAGCCATCCACATACCATGGTAGTACAGAGACTTGGATGTGGTCTGCATAGAGTTTTTCTATGAGGAAACCAGTTTCGTCTGCGTAGCATTTTTCTACGTGGTGATGGGTTCAATTCGCTTAACTATGTGCTATGTGTTGCTGGGTTTCATCCTCATAGTGAAGCGCTATGCAAGACACTAAATTGAATAAAGGTCATTGGTCCTATAGTTTGTGGGAAGTTCATCCGTGAAGGGTATATGGTTCACAATCTTACAATTAACTTTAAATTCTCTTATTTAATGTTATGTGATGAGTTTTACCTGTAGGGAATCATCAAAAGAGTCTGTCTTTTGCAGTACTCGTCTTCTTCTGTGCCTTTGAATCTCTGAAATTTGTTATCCCAAAACCATTCTTCTAAAGTGTTGAAATCTTGAACCCCTCCTTTAGTCTCCCTCGAGGTACTTTTATAGGAGAGTGTAAAATCTAGATTGTTGGGCCATCGACACCTTTTTTGGAGAGCATATAAGAGAAAACTCGATCCATGGATGACTCGGTCAGCGGTTTCATCGTACAAAGCAGCTAAAATCACCGCCACACCCCAGGGAATGACTTTGTTCATTCAGAAGAGTCCATAGGCTTCACCTTGACCATGAACCATTTAGTTCACGAAGGGAAATGGTATGAGGAGAATATTTATCCACCTCATTTACACAAATGACTTTGTTTGCAGGAGGGTCGGTGTCGGCACCACTATTCTGTGAACTGTTTAGTTCACGGGTGCTTCTACGAGGCCGCGAACCATCATGCAGAGTGGTGGTCTATGAAGGGCTTACAATTTTCAATGCCTGATTTTCCTTTGAAAATTTTGTCTTCTCCATCCCTCTTCTTTGATACTTCCTTCAAATTTTTTTCCTTCATTTTTCAAATAGATGGGAGTATTTTTCTTTCCCTTTGCATAGTTTTTAGGACCAGATAATTTATATTAGGATAACAATTGAAAATCCAATCTTTGTTATATTTCTTGTAGATTGAGAATCAAGACACTTGTTGTTCTAAATGTAAAACACATCCACATGTATCAAAATCACATATAGATTAATTTCAAGAAAATAATGGTTTCACTAGTGAAAAAGAGAATCCAAAACTAGACAAATAATAGAAAATTAATCATCACCCAAAGCAATAGGGTGAATAGATATATTCCTTTGATAGGTCCAGTATAGTAGATCAATACATGAGTATGTATCCTGTAATAGTGGAATCAATCCATAAAGAGTTTTAGAGAGTTTCTTGGTTGGAGGAGAACACTAGAATGTGGAATTCTCTCATTTAAGGATCCAAAACATTATTCAATTTTAATTCATCAAATAAGTATTATGCCATGCTTTTTAATGTCACACAATAATGATGTTGGGCATGAAGTTTAATATCACATGGTAAAGATAAGAAAATAGTATGCTAATGTTAATGGTCATGTAGCTGTGACCATTGGATTGAATTATCTCATACAAGAAATGGGAAGAGTAAAACTTGGAATGGGGTGAAAAAAATGCTAATATAGGAAACCTCATGGGGAGTGGTTATTATTTTAAGGTCATAAAATTTATATAAGAGTTGATGTAGTCTATACAGAACCTAGTGATGGTAAAACTTGATGGTAATTAGAGGGACCGATGCTAATATTTATAGTTTAGAGGTAGAGTCACATAGTTTAGGGTAATGGTTAATGGATAAAGTGAGCTATAGTTCAAGGTCATAAATCTTAGACCATATATATTTGACAGTGGAATCACCTTGATGCATATAAGAGAAAAAACATGACATAGAATTATTGAGAATCGTGAGAATGTGGAGACAATGGAATCCTATGGTTGGCCCTGATATAGGGGATATGGGTGTCACTACATATGCCACATAGTGAGAATCAAGCCACATGTAGTTCTAAAGGGTGGTTCTAGGTAACCCAAAAAAGGTGGGATCATCCTCTTAGGTGAGGATCCAAAGTATTATATATATTTTTCTTGTCATTTTATTCATACTATACTATGTATTTTAACATATTTATGTAAGGAAGTTTTTTTTAAACATTATATGGTGAGAAAAAAGACCTTGTAATTTAACACCATTTGATAAGGATGGTAAACATGCTGTTTAATTTCATATAGTGAGAATGAGAAATGGATTTCCTTGGTTCTTGGTTGTATAACTTTGACTAGAGGTGGGATGATATGTGTAACACAAAGGGTATAGTGAAACCCACTATGATTTGAGGGTGAAGTACTAAATATATAGCCTCAAATGGGATGCATACAATTTAGGTTAATGATGGTTAGACCACTGTTCCTTATTTAAGGTCATCAAACTTGGATCTTGGGTGAGATATTATATACCTCCCTAGGTAAAGGAAAAAACCCCCATGAAGTGGAAAACCAATTTGAAACAAACAACCCCATAGGGGTATGAATATAGTTTATGGTCGTGATTATTGGACCAGAGAGGGGATAAATAGTTTAAAATCATGTAGCATAGACTAAAAGTGGGATCCCTATTTGAAAAAAAGATGTACCACAAACATGTTTGTTAGATATTCCACTAAAATGCCTAAAACAACATGAGTCATGCTTGGTGTGTGAAACTTGGAGTAGAAGAAGATTTACCATGTCACATGAGAGTGTAAAATAGATTCAAAAGGGTTAGGTTTGGAACATGGCATTGAATAATAAATGTGAAAAACCAATGAAGATATTGGGATAGGGTGAAAACCCATGAAACCAATTTTCTCAATTGACATGTTTGAATGTATAAGAGGTGAAATATAACACCCTAAAATGGGATACCAAAAGTTCTCCCATGTAAGGATGATACAATACCTCAATCTTTCATCCATATACACTAATAGATGATGACTCATGGTGAGGTCTGAAAAAAAGTCTTTGTAAGAATTTAAACTAAAAATAAAACCTAGGTCCAAGCCCAAAATATACTAAAAATTCAGCATGACCAATCTATAAACATGACACCACAAAAATCCCAATAAACATAAAACAAGGAGCCCCACGGTGGACCATAGTGCTGAATAGAAAGAAGTAAATATATCTATATAAAGGAGTGATAAATAATAGATCATTAGTAACAACTAAATGTAAAATATACATCATATATAAATAAGTGGTAAATCGACCAATACAACCTAAACCATAACTAAAAAGTAAATACACAACCTATAACCCAAATAACATTCCATCCTAACATATCCATCACCTCTACAACATGCGGACTGAACCCTATGTCCAGCTCCAAGTGATACTAGTATCTAGAGTGAATATCGGAATTTCAACCCACATACATCGAAACCCATGTCATGTATGTGAAAATAGGTGATCCCAATGACCCAGTAGGAATCCCCAAACCCTAAACCATATAGAATTATGTTATTATAAAATATATGTGTATGAAATTCATATAATAAGTCATAGTTATGTCTATGAAACATCACCACCCTGAAAAATTTCACAATGTGGGCATATAACCATACAATTTTAGTTTTGTAGTGATAACCAGGCCACCATGACACACGAACCAACTTGCTTCGGCACCATCGCAAAAAGAAAATTTTACCTCATACTATAACCCAAACACATTCCTAAAGATTTAGGGTGGGGTTTCCAAACATTTCCTTAACCCATAATTTAATGTGCAGGTTATGTTGTAATGCGAAAACCATAACCCATTTTTCTTCTAAAGGGTGTTCATCCATCAAGTGTCATCCAAGTCCAGACCTAAACCTAAATATTCTTGGTCAGAAATTTTCCAAACCTTAACCCTCTACCCAAAGAAACATGGAACATTCATATTTATATAATACTTAACCCATCCCTTATCACTTGAGTGAGTTCCATCATCCACATCTCATATTAATTCATGGAAAAACCCCTAGTGCAGTCATTGACCTAGTCCTACTAAGAAAATTTATATTATCTTAAACCAATCCTACTCAAGGAATAGTCTTAATACTATGACCATCATTCTAACTCAAGGAAAGATCAGGCCTTAGGATCCCGCCCGGTATATTTTTCCTAGAACAATTTGTGAAAGACATGTCGTAGCACTCGCATAGGTGGTCCTCAACCCAATCCTTGTCACTCAAGGTATGGATAGTCCATAGAATCCATCACCCCATAAAGGTATAACACCTAGAACAATATTTGAAACATACATAGCATGAACAACCCAATAAATATCTCACTAGATCATCACCTAGTCATTATTACCTTATAAGAATTTCACGTATCTAGAACACATGCCAAAACCCATCTCAACCCTTTAAGAGTATATTTCTCCCCACCTGGACCAACCCACTTCATTGATATCAAAATAAATGGTATCATAGGGATATAAACACAACACAAATAATCATAAAAAACATGTACTCATGGATCCATACACACAACATGCTTTATCATGCATTAACATGTGCCTTAGGAAAAATAATCAAGAAATACCATAAGAACAAATTTTTTAGAAAACATGGCATTTCCCACACACAGTCAAATGGAACAAAACCAACTCACATAATTCCCTTTCATATTCCCTATAAAAATAAATCCAAATACTATTTTTAAACCTTTTATAAAAGGAATCACATTTCATCATAGTCATACTAGTCCCTTGGCTAAAATCTTGTCAAAACCCTTTATAAAACCCAATTTTGTTTGAAATGCCAATTTAAAACCTATTTCCCACATAAACTATATTAATTTAAATTGAAACTTAATATCATAATCTATTTAAAATAAAATTTTCAAAATGATATCATTTTCTATTTGAATTTTGACATGCGCCACTAATTGAACCATAATGAGGTCCACCAGTACTCATTCAAACAAGGAACCACCATCGAACCATTTAACAAGATATGCCATCCATATTTAATATTAGGTTAATGTTATCCCACTCTAACCCTATGGAAAAATCAAATAAGTCATGACTCATATATAAGATAATACTAGTGATGGAATATAAGAATAAAACCACTAGTAAACTAAGACAGTAAAATAAAATCAAGGCCCCCTATCTCAACTGATTATCATAATTATATTATAATATCATACATATCTCCATAAATTCCATTAGAACTTAGAATATCAATAAACATCTGTAAATTTATTAGTTAACCATTTAAAAAAAAATATATCTTTGCATTACCGATCCCAAACTCACCGTGAAACCTCACGATACTGAATCTATGTGAAGTGGGGTGCAATGAAATCTTGACACACTCTGGAACCTAAGACAAAAACAATCCAAAAATTAAAATTCCAAATTGAGAAATTTTTTAAAAAAATCTATAAAACCTAAATAAACTCACTTTTCAACATACCTCAAGTCAAAAAATAAATGGTGGATTGATTTATTCCTCCTTAAAAGTCCTCTATGAGATGCCAACAAAATCCCCATAAATCATGATGATTTTTTAATGATCTGGAGAAATCATCCATCTAAATACTATAAAAAACAAAATAGAGGAGAGATGATAGGGATAATGAGTGGAGAAACTTACCTTGAATCTATATAGTTAAATTCCTCTAGAATATCATGCTAAAAGGAATATAGAGGAGGTGTAATAGGATATCCAAAGGGGCTTTTCCACCTTCTATTTAAATGACCAAGAATAGGGAATCCTGAAGGGTTCCTAAAAGAAGAAACATATCATAATTACTAAAAACTTTGGAAAAACTGGTTTCCACAAATGGTTTATGGAATGAACCTAATGTTCACTTGTGAAACTCAATAAAGTAGGGGTAACACTAGTGCAAAAAACGTTATTTACGTCGGTTATTTTTCATTTTTTACGCCGTTTTTTAGCCGATGTTAATACGGACGATGTTATAAATAACGTTTTTACATCGGTTATTTAAAAACCGACGTAAAAAACATAACATCGTGGTGTTTATCACGTCGGTTAATTAATAACCGATGTGCAAAAACCAAGGGGGGTTATAACGTCGGTTATTATATAACCGTCGTGACAAACCGAGGGGGGGGGTTATCATGTTGGTTATATAATAACTGACGTTATAAACCCATTCGGGGGATGTTTATCACATTGGTTATTAAATAACTGATGTGATAAAACCCTGGAAAATGGTTTATCACGTCGGTTATATAATAACCGACGTTCTAAACCAGTCCGGGGGGGGGGGGGGTTATCACGTTGGTTATTTCATAACCGACATGATAAACCATTTCCCAGGCCTTTTATCACGTCGGTTATTAAATAACCGGCGTGATAAACCATTCCATAGGTGTTTATCATGTCGGTTATTAAAATAACTGATGTGATAAACCCTTCCAGATTTCTTTATCACGTCGGTTTTAAAATAACCGACGTGGAAGACAATTTTTTTTAAATCTAATGCAGTCCTCTTCTCTCCCCCATAAACAACCAGAAACCAAATCAAGAATTCGTACCACAAAAACAGAAGTAGATCAAAACAAGAACTAAAGCAAAATTAAGCATTTAAATTGATAACATATAAAACTTACCCCACTTGACAGCCCCCATCACACCCCTGGACTGCCCCCGACCCCCCGGACAACCCCAAACACCCTGGGACAGCCCTAAACACCCTGGGACAACCCCCCCCCCCACTGGACTCCCACCACCCCCTGAACGGCACCCCTTCACCCCACTTGACAGCCCCCACCACACCCCTGGATTTCCCCCCGACCCCCCTGGACATCCCCAAACACCCCGGGACAACCCTCCCACCCTCCTGAACAACACCCCCTCACCCCCTCACCCCACTTGACAGCCCCCACCACACCCTTGGACTGCCCCCGACCCCCTGGACAGCCCCAAACACCCCGGGACAACCCCCCCCCATCCTCATGTACCCCTACACCCTGGGCAGCCCTCCCCCACCCCATTGGAGCCCCCCGCCACACCCCTGGACTACCCCCCGACCCTCTGGACAGCCCCAAACACCCCAGGACAACCCCCCATCCTCATGTACCCCGACACCCTGGACAGCCCTCCCCCACCCCATTGGATCCCCCCACCACACCCCTGGACTACCCCCTGACCCCCTGGACAACCCCAAACACCTCTGGACAACCCCCCACCCTCATGTATACCCCCACCCCCTAGAGAGCACTTCCACACCCCTGGATAGCCCTCCCACACACCTAAAATAGACCAAAAAGTTATCGAAAAAAACTAGAACCCCCTCAACCCACTAGACCGCCCCACCACACCCCTGGAAACTCCCCCCACACCCTTGGACATCACCACCACCCCCTGGACATCCCCCCACCCTCCTGTAGACCCCCCACCCCCTGGACAACCCTCCCACACCCCTGAAACAGACCAAAACGTTACCGAAAACAAACCAGAACCCCCTCACCCCACTAGAATTCCCCCACCGCACCCCTAGACACTCCCCCCACACACCTGGACATCCCCCACCATCTTGTAGACCCCCCCCTGGACAACACTCCCACATCCCTGGACTGCCCCCCGACCCCCTGGACATCCCCAAACACCCCGGGACAACCCCCAACCTCCTGAACAGCACCCCCTCACCCTCTCACCCCACTTGACAGCCCCCACCACACCCTTGGACTTCCCCCAACCCCTTGGACAGCCCCAAACACCCCAGGACAACCCCCCACCCTCATGTATACCCCCCTACACCCTGGACAGCCCTCCCCCACCCCATTGGAGCCCCCACCACACCCCTGGACTACCCCCGACCCCCTGGACAGCCCCAAACACCCTTGAACAACCCCCCACCCTCATGTATACCCCCAACCCCTGTAGAACACTTCCACACCCCTGGACAGCGCTCCCACACCCCTGAAACAGACCAAAAAGTTACCGAAAACAAACCAGAACCCCCTCACCCCACTAGACTGCCCCCACCACACCCCTGGACACTCCCCCTCACAACCCTGGACATCACAACCACCCCCTATACATCCACCCACCCTCTTGTAGACCCCCACCCCCTGGAAAACACTCCCACATCCCTGGAAATCCCTCCCACACCCTTGAAACAGTCCAAAAAGTTACTAAAAACAGACCAGAACCCCCTCAACACACTAGACATCCCCCACCACACCCCTGGACTACCCCCCCATCCCTATGGACACCCTGGACTCCCCCACTGTACAACCCCCCCACCCCTGGAAACCCCCCCCACCCCACAGGACACCCCCACACCCCTGGACACCCCCTAGACAGCCTCTCACTCCCGTGGACAACCCTTCCACCCTCCTAGAAATGCTCCCACCCCCTGGACTACCCCCACCCCACCGGATAGCCCTCCCAAACCCCTGGACACCCCCAACCCCACTTAACACCTCCCACACCCTTGGAACCCCTCCCCCCCAGACCAGAATCCATACCATAAAAACCATCATAAGTAGACCAAAACAAGAAGTAGAGAAAAATTAAACATTCACATATATAACATTCAAAACTTACACTGTCAACTTAAAAAAAAAACTAAATCCAACCTAAACGACTACCAAATATACAATTACAATGACAATATTCAAAATTACATTTTACATTACAAACAACTAAAATTCAATCAAACCTATACAAAAATGTGACCACTCCACTTGTAAGTGTTTGATGTCTTCAGCAGTATAGGGTTGAGGGTCATCAAAAAGCTACAAATGAAAAGGATAGTAGTTAATGTGTATGATTAATAAATCAAATTGAAATATTATGGCAAAGTTTAAGAGGAAATATTACCAGGCCAAAATTCACAACTGTCCCAGTTATTATTATTTCATACATAAATCTTAACATATAATATCCACATTCGATGATGCCTTGTTTTTCATGACAATTCTATTTGAATGAGTGTAAATTCAATATATTATTTTTATGTAATAAATAAAAAAGTACAAATTATAAATGGATATTTACCTTCGCATTTACATATTTGATCTTTTCACTCCTTTTCTTTGTGTTTTTTCAAAAGTAGGCCCATGACCTGTTAGAAAATAATACGAATGGGGTAAATTTAAAATTCATTATAATATATAAAACTATTGAGAAATTGAAACTTACTTTTCCAATATATTCTTAAAACTTTCCCACACATCATCTTGGAAAGAGAATATCCAATAAAGTGTTTTCTCCCTTGGGAAAAAAACCCCTAACATCTAATGATCACTGATAAAAGGAAATTTAACGTTATTGGTTTTTTATATTAAAAGATAATGAACTCTTTGAGAGAGATGTGTTTCATACCTCTCACAAAAAGGCATCATCCAACATTGTGTGACTATATTCTTTTCAAGTCTTTCAGCAATATAAACAATTCTTTGTTCCTCATCCAATGAACATGCTTCAGGGGAAATCAATTGCGGGTCCATGAATCCATATACATCTGTCAGGTCATTCCTCTCACAAATTTTATAAAGATACCTAATACAAAACAGACATAAGTATAAATTTTTAATAAATATAATGTAGGGAAAAGGTGTTAAGACTTAAATGGAAAAAAAATTCACCACTTTGATGCCCAACTTATCTCCAGTAACAAGCTCCATGATATTAGTTTTCATAATCCCCACACTTATTGAACATAAAAAAACATGAGCTTCCATTGGAAACTCATAATGACCCACCAAAAAATTTGAATATCTTGACAATCTATCAAGACTACTAGAATCTGTTTCTGATGTCATAGCCATTTGCCTTTTTTGTTGTCTATACAATATTTCTTTACCTTTGAAGTATTCCTGTAAAAATAAATAGAAAAATATATTAGTTTTCAAATGATAAAACAACTTTAATAAAAAAATAAAATAAAAGATATAACATTCATACCTCTATGGTAATGAGTTGAAGAAGTCTGGATGGCCAAATTAAAAAATGGCCGATACTATGTCCAACTGTCATCTCCTCATCTGTAGGTAATGGTACTCGAGCTGATCTATCTATAATATCCTGTACAGTGACCCTATGATTCTCTACCTCTAATTGTTGATGATGAATTGTATCTCCTATACAATATACCAACCCATATGCAACTATATGATGTTGAGGATCATCAACATACAACTCGCAATAAGTAGGAAGCTACGGCGGAGGAGTAGAATAAAAAAGGGGGTCCGCAGGCTGAGTTGGGGGAGTGGGATCTATTGGAGGAGGTGGAGGATAAATAATGGGGTCTGTAGGGGGAGGTGGAGGAGTGGGATCTGCAGTCTGAAATTTTCTTTGCATGTCTGCAAACATAGACTGTACTGACGCTCTAATCTTTTCCTACATCGTCGCATTAATATTATGAACTTCAGCCTCCAATGATTCTATTTTTTTTATAAACCCCCTCAACGTTAGAAGTTGAAGAATGTGGAAACACTTTTCTTACCGATACACCTACCGGATATCCTCTTATATGACCAGGATGTTCAGGCTTTCCCAATGCTATAGATAAAATATCTTGCCTCCCAGTAGCTATAAATGGCCCCTGTGAACTCTGCTCCTCAAGAGAGTCTTGTATTAATTAATTGAACATTTCTGTAATGATTGAAATTATATGAAGAAAATAGTTAACTTAAATAAATAAAATAGATATCTTATAATCCTCTCAGCTAGGATTCTCGATTCTTCCGAAATATATTGCCCTTTTTTTTCCCTTCTGAGCTCTCTTCCATTTTTCATGTCTATATGGAGGGGATGGAGGGGCCACCTCTCCAGATCTTAAAGACTCAGCTCTTAGTTGTTGAAATTTTTCCGCCATCATTTGTTCTTCCAAAAATGCATACCCTCCCCGAGATAAACTATGAGGGTATACATTTTTAGATTGGATCTCCTGATGATATTTCCTTATTTGTTGTAAATTAAGAATAATAAATCATTAACAAAACATTAATAAGATCATTTATATAAGAAAGATTATAAAAGTTTACATTGCCCTTCCCAAAAATGACTCTTTTCTTCTACTTTCAAAAAACTGTCTCCATGTGTCTTCATCTATAAAAGGATATATACGACATGGATTGTCATGACTCCTATGACCATAAATAAAATCAGATGAGAGGGTTGATTTAAAATCCCTCCATCTCCTGGCAGCCAACGATAAGCATTTCTTCCTGACTCCTCCAGGGTCAGGAATATCAAATGTCATCTGATAAAGAAGAGGTTAAACATATTATATATAATAGAAACATTTAAATAATAGTCAAACAATAGCAAAAGATCTTACCAAAATCGTCTCCCACAACTGAGAGATTATCGCTTTATCCACACTTCTCCAGTCATCATACAAAATGCTTACTTTGCTCTTAGCCTGAGTTGCTACAAAACTCTTAAAATATTTTGCATTTGGAACTCTAAGAATATCATCATCATCAAACTCAATGAGTATCCTCTGATCCTGCATATGGTCAAGTGCTAATTTTGGTAAACGTGTGCTCCCACGTTTACCAACATTTGAAATATTTGTCGTAATAGGAGCACATGAGGAAGATTGGGGAACATCAAGAGGAGCATGTGAATGTTCCTCCCCAGAGGTATGACCAATATGCTCATCTCTAGAATCCTGTGGTTAATCAACTGAATGATCTGTCATTATCCTTCAAATCAAAAAAACAAACATTAGTTCACAAATATACAAATTAAAATATTTTAATACTACTGTAATCAGAAAATAGAAAAGTGTACTAAGTTACGTAATAATAAACATTGGTAATATGGTAAGCATGTTAAACAATGGTAAAGATGGTAAATATGGTCAAGATGGTAAACATGGTAAACATGGTAAACCTGGTAAACATGGTAAAGTAATTTTCACTGAACAAAAATAATAGATATATAATTCATGTAATGGTAAACATGATAAAGTAAACTAAACAAACTTAAAACAAACAAAAACTTATACTTATTTTGTTTTAATACATGTTTTAATAAATAAAAAACTTACAATATCTAACATTTTATGAAAAAAATAAATGTAAACAAGAAATAAACATATGTTACCTGTAATTTTAGGAATGTACAAATGGATTGTTTTCCCAAATTCCTTCTTCGTGATCATTCCTTATGGAACAAACCATGTCTTCAACATGCTCATCATTATGTTCTGTTAATCTTTCCATGGAAGTAGGGATCTCACATAAATCAGCATATTCATCAAGTTCATCCTCACCAACATATTGTTTTTTCCCTTGTAAAACAATAGCCCACTGCATATCTGATTGATACACTACATAGAAAATTTGTTTTTCATGTGTTGCCATTATAAAACAATCAACTGTGTCTTCCAATCTATTCAGATTAACAACTGTTATTCCAAATTCATCGTGTCTGACACTATTTTTACCGATAAACCATTTACAGTTAAAAATAGGAACTTTAATTTTAAAGTAATCAACCTCCCATATGTCTTCAATCACTCCATAATATGCACTTGATGCAGAAATTGGGTTTTTGTCCTTAGCACTCGAAAAATGCATTGCTTCTGCAAACACCAATACACCACTATTCTGAATCGTACTTCTGTTGTCATGAGCTTTCGTATGAAATGTATAGCCATTAATGTCATAACTAGACCATGTTATCACATTTAAACATGGACCACCCAATATCCATTTTAATGTCTCTGATACATCTGATCTACCAAGAAAGGTCTTTTTAAACCATGATAAAAAAGTTTTGTTGTGCTCATTCAAAATCCACATTTCTTTCTTCTTTGGATGACATTGTTTCAACTCATTAATATGCAATGTGATATACAGTTGAGAATCAGCTATGTTATTCAAGATGTATGATTCTAACTTATTCATCTGTTCAGCTGACAATGATTTGACTTTCAAGCCACAAATTCCCTTTCCCTCATTATTAACTCATTCATGGTGAGATGGAGGCAAACCTATGTGTTGTGCCACAACCAAGTAGCTCGTACAAAACTCTGCTACCTCCTCAGAAATATAATTTTCAATAATGGAGGCTTCAGTTCGATATGGATTTTTAACATACCCCTATAATATTTTCATATACCTTTCAAAAGGATACATCCAACGAAGATATACAGGTCCACAAAGCTTTATTTCTCGAACCATATGAATCATTAAATGCAACATTATATCAAAAAAAGTTGGAGGAAAATACATTTCCAATTGACAAAGTATAAAAATTACATCCTTTTCCAAAATGTTCAAAGCATTCACATCAATCGCCTTGTTACAAATTGAATTGAAAAAATAACACAACTTCATTATAGTCTTTCTGAAATGGATGGGCAATATTCCACGCAATGCAACTGGTAGAATTTGTTGCATCATGACGTGACAATCATGTGATATCATACCAATCAACTTCAAGTCCTTAAATGAGACAAAATTTTTTACATTTTAAGAATAACCTTGAGGCACTTTGATATCATGAAGACACTGAAAAAAGTTAATTTTCTCCCTCTTCGATAATGTATGACAAGATGGGGGAAGAAATGTTTGTCTTACTTTAGGAGTGGGAGCTAACTCCAAACGTATTCCCATTGATAGTAAGTCTAATCTTGAATTCAACCCATCTTTTGTATTTCCTTTAATATCTAACAATGTTCCAATAAAATAATCACAAATATTCTTCTCCACGTTCATGACATCAATATTATGTTTAACTTCATGATACCTCCAATATGGTAGCTCAAAAAATATTGACCTTTTCTTCCAAATATGTCTATCATTACCAGATTTCTGTGTCTTTCCCAATGTCACATCAAGGTTTTTCACCCTCTCAAAATACAGATCAGGGGATAAAGGTTTTGGAGCAATATCAAATTCTTGTGAGCCATTGAATTCCTTTTTTAGTCTTCTATAAGGGTTATCCATAGACAAAAACTTTTGATGACCCATGTACACTGTTTTCCTCCCATGATGAAATTGACAATATGACGTCTGTTGTTCGCAAATTGGACATGCTTTATTCCCTTTAACACTATATCCAGAAAAAATTCCATACGCTGGGAAGTCATTTATAGTGAATAGAAGCACTGAATGTAGTAGAAAATATTCCATTTTATAAGAATCATACACCCTAATACCATCATCCCATAACAGTTTCAAATAATCAATCAACAGTGACAAGTAAACATCAATATCATTGTCGGGTTTCTTTGGACCAGAGATCATTATACTCAACATGAAATATTTGCGCTTCATACAAACTTTAGGAGAGAGGTTGTAAATTACCAATAAAACAGGCCATGAACTATGTGTGCTATTGAGGGTTCGGTATGGATTCATTCCATCTGTGCACAACCCTAGTCTGAGATTTCTAATTTCATTTCCAAATATAGAATACTGCGCATCAATTTTCTTCCATTGTGGAAAATCAGCTGGATGACGTATTTTTTCATCACATACCCGCTCATCAGCATGCCATATTAACCTTTTTGCATCATGTGAATTAGCAAATAAACATTTGAAACAATGAATTATAGGAAGATACCAAAATAACTTTGAAGGGATCTTTGTAATCTCTATATCATCCTGTGATTTTTCTTTCACCTTATACTGTGATGTCCCACATTTAGGACACTCTGACAGAAATTCATATTCCTTCCAATATATAATGCAGTCATTCAGACAGGCATGTATTTTCTTATATCCCAATCCCATCGGGCATAATATTTTCTTGGCCTTATAATGTGAATCTGGAAGATCGTTATCTTTTGGAAGAATGTCTTTCATCAATTGTAGTAGCTCTGTAAAACTTCTATCACTCCATCCATGTTTTTCCTTTAGGTTAATCAATCTTAACACCGCCGACAAAACCATAAAATCTGTACAACCAGGATATAATGGTTTTTCAGCATCACCATATAGACATGCAACTGTCGGTTCTATCTCAATTTGTTCTGCTACAATATCGAGAATCATTTCTTCAATTCCAATGGAGTTACCATCTTGTGAATCATCATCATCAGTGACATTCCGTCCAGTTTCACCATGCCAAATCCAAGGGCTGTAACTCAGATTAAAACCATGACAAATTAGATGATATTTTATCTCTCTACTTTTCAACTTCTTCATATTCAAACATTTCATGCATGGACAGAAAAAAATGTCACTACTTGGAACATTTGGTTTAGAAAATTCCAAAAAGGCATCAACACCTTCCTCATATTCATTGCTCATTCGATGTGCCGTAATCCAACTTCGAATCATTATTACCTATAACAAATATCAAAAATATATATATTTTTAAGATAAGACAAATATATGTTTATATGAAAAAATCATACTTTGAATGTAAAACAATTTTGAAATATAAAACAATTCTATGCGTATTTAAAAAAATATTCTTGAATATTATTTTAAAACAAAATATAGTTAGATATAACAGTTTTAAATTCCATTGAACCAAAGAAAACCATGGGGCCTACAATGGTTGATAGAAAATTGGAGAAAATGGAGTAAACCTGAGAATCAAATCAAATTTAAAATAAAAATTTAGATGGAGAAAAACATAATATAAAGCCAATCATCACGGCACAATCATCATGTCATAATCTCAGAAACCACGATGCAATAGTCAATCCCAACTGAAACTTATCCCCCACCCCCTTGGATACCCCCTGGACACCACCACCCCCTTGTACAGCCCCCCACCCCCTTGGACACCACCACCCCCTTGGACAGCCCCCACCCCTCTAGACAACACCCCCACCCCTCCTGGACACCACCCCCACCCCTACCGCCTTGGACACCCCCTCAACACCCCCAACCCTCTGGACAGCCCCCCACCCTCCGGACAACCCCCAAAACCCTCTGGATAGGCCCCCATCCCCTTGGACAGCCCCCCACACCCACCCACCCCCTTGGACATCGCCCCAGACACCCCCAACCCTCTGGACAGCCCCCCACCCCCGGACAACCCCCCAAACCCTCTGGACAGGCCCCCACCCCTCCTGGACACCCGCACCCCCTTGGACACCCCCCCTGGACACCCCTAACCCTCTGGACACCCCTACCCCCTGGAAAGCCCCCAAAACTCTAGAAACCACCCCCACCCCTCCTGGACACCACCCCCACCCCTACCCCCTTGGACACCCCCCTGGACACCCCCAACCCTCTGGACAGCCCCCCACCCCCTAGATAGCCCCCCCACCCCCTGGACAACCCCCACCCCTCTCGACAGCACCTCCACCCCTCCTGGACACCACCCCACCCCCTACCCCCTTGGACACCCCCTGGACACCCTCCAACCCTCTGGACAACCCCCACCCCCCAGACAACCCCCAAAACCCTCTAGACAGGCCCCCACCCCCTTGGATAGCCCCCCACACCCACCCACCCCCTTGGACACCCCCCTGGACACCCCCAACCCTCTGGACATACCCCCAACCCCCGGACAACCCCCCAAACCTTTTGGACAGGCCCCCACCCCCTGGATAGCCCCCATCCCTCCTGGATACCCCCACCCCCTTGGACACCCCTCTGAACACCCCTCAACCCTCTGGACAGCCCCCACCCCCTGGAAAGCCCCCACCCCTCTAGACAGCACCCCCACCCCTCCTAGACACCACCCCCACCCTACCCCCTGGACACCCCCCTGGACACCCCCAACCCTCTGGACAGCCCCCACCCCCTGGACAGCCCCCTCACCCCCTGGACAGCCCCCACACCTCTAGAAAGCACCCCCACCCCTCCTGGACACCACCCCCACCACCTACCCCCTTGGACACCGCCCTGGACACCCCCCAACCCTCTGGACAGCCCCCACCCCCCAGAAAACCCCCCAAAACCCTCTAGACAGGCCCCCACCCCCTTGGACAGCCCCCACACCCACCCACCCCCTTGGACATCCCCCCTAGACACCGCCAACCCTCTGGACAACCCCCACCTCCCGAACAACCCCCCAAACCCTCTGGATAGCCCCCCACCCCCTGGACATCCCCCACCCCTCCTAGACACCCCCACCCCTCCTGGACACCCCCCCCCGGACACCCCCAACCCTTTCGATAGCCCCCACCCCCTGGACAGCACCCACCCCTCTAGACAGCACCCCCCACCCCCTACCCCCTTGGACACCCCCTTGGACACCCCCAACCCTCTGGACAGCCCCCACCCCCTGGACAACCCCCACCCCTCTAGACAACACCCCACCCCTCCTAGACACCACCCCCCACCCCCCACCCCCTACCCCCTTGGACACCCCCTGGACACCCCCAACCCTCTGGAAAACCCCCACCCCCCGGACAACCCCCCAAACCCTCTAGATAGGCCCCCACCCCCTTGGAAATCCCCCCACACCCACCCACCCCCTTGGACACCCCCCTGGACACCCCCAACCCTCTGGACAACCCCCACCCCTTGAACAACCCCCCAAACCCTCTCGATAGGCCCCTACCCCCTTGGACAGCCACCCCACCCCCTGGACAGCCCCCACCCCTCTAGACAGCACCCCCACCCCTCCTGGACACCACCCCCACCCCCTACCCCCTTGGACACCCCCTGGACAGCCCCCACCCCTCTAGACAGTACCCCCACCCCTCCTGGACACCACCCCACCCCCTACCCCCTTAGACACCCCCCTGGACACCCTCCAACCCTCTGGACAGCCCCCCCCACCCACCCCCTGGACAGCCCCCACCCCTCTAGAGATCACACCCCACCCCTCCTGGACACCACCCCCACCCCCTACCCCCTTGGACACCCCATGGACCCCCCAACCCTCTGGACAACCCCCACCCCCCGGACAACCCCCCAAACCCTCTGGATAGGCCCCCACCCCCTTGGACAGCCCACCCACCCCCTTGGACCCCCCCCCCCCCCACCACCAGCACACACACCCCTAGACTGCCCCCCCCCCCCCCCCACCTCCATGGACACCCTGGAGAGCCCCCAAGCCCCTGGATAGCCACCAACCCTCTTGACAGCCCCCCAAAACCATGGTATTTTAACCACAAGCTACTAGTTTTGGCATATCTATATATTTTAACCTCAAGCTACTAGTTTGGGTGTCATTCCATTATTCAAAATGAGAACCATGAATTGTATCTCCTACTAGTCTAAGATGCACTATTTTTCAATGAATCGGTTTTTAATAGAATATGAAGACTTATAATAGTCCATGAAAATAAGCGACGTAAATAGATTATGGAACAAAAAAAAGTGATACCCAAAATAGAAACAACCAAGGATCCAAAACAAACATTCCACCATGAAAAACCATATATATACTTATAAAATAAATCACAATGGTACACGGAATGGGTGTATCACAATGGTTTACATATAAATTGCAGTAATATGGGTGAATGAGATCATTAATTGTCAATGACAACAAAAATTACCATCAATGTCGGGTATTCGCAAAACAAAAACAAACTAAATAGAAGTAGGTGAGGATTACGTGAATATTGCGAGTCAATCTAATAGATCTGGGGATAATAAATAAGTTGATGATGGAAAAACGAGGTAAGAGGGTTCGAAATCAAATAATCTTACCTAGTTTAAACAAAAAATCGCAAAACGTAAATATAGACTATTCGGGAAAAAAACAAATAAAATAAAGTCGTGGGAGGCTTACCTGAGTGTTGCGAGTTGAGATGATAGATCCGAGGAGAGTAAAGATGATGAACGATGATGGAAAAACGAGTTTAATGGAACGAGATCTACGAGTCGATTAGGGTTTACCGCGCGAGAGAGATGAGTCGCTGGACTGTCGATCGAAAAATCATAAATTAAAATCCACGGGGCGTGTTAATTTTTAAAATGTTTTATAACATCAGTTATTTAATAACCGACGTTATAAACTATTTTTATTGCATTTATAACGTCGGTTATTATAGTAACTGATGTTATAAATTCATCATATTAGGGCTTTTTTTACGTCGGTTATTTTATAACCGACGTAAAAAATACATCATAAATCACAGTTTTTTACGTCGATTATTTTATAACCGACATAACAAATTCTGCAGGTTGTTTTGTTACGTCGGTTATCAAATAACCGACATCAAAAAGGCCTCAAAAGCTGCTTTTTTTACGTCGGTTATTTTATAACAGACGTAAAAAATTCCTAGATACCTCATTTTTTACGTCAGTTATCTAATAACCGACATAAAAAACACCACACTTTGGTTTTTTACGTCGGTTAATTTATAACCGACGTAAAAAACGAACGCGCGTGATTTTTAACGTCGGTTATTAAAATAATCGATGTTAAAAATTTACTCACCGCATTTTTTACATCGGTTATAAAATAACTGATGTAAAAAACCACATTTCACAGATTATCACGTCGGTTATATATAACCGACGTCAAAAATGGTGACGTAAATAACGTTTTCTGCACTAGTGTAATCCCCTTCTACATCGACGCTTTCAAGGAGAAAACCACATATTTATATAGTGAATGACCTATGATACTACATTTAATAGGTCTATCACATCAAACATTTTTAGACACCCAAATACACATATGAGACACTAATTGATATATAAATCCTAACTAAAACACCTTTTAAGAGCATTCGTACTCTCAGAATATGGTTTTTAGTTCCGATTCTCAATACGAACCCTTCACCAAATTAAAAATTCAAATTCCCAATAGAATTAACACCCTATATTGAGGCAGTTCATTAAAAAATCTCTACTATAACCCTTATCATCCTTGATAATCCATGGTAGTCCTCTGACCATGAACCCCATCCTACCTCGATCATTAGTTAAGTGTGATTGCTCTAAGTTTTATCTCCAAACATTTGACATGGATTCATTATTTAATTATAATCATTAATCCCATACACACAATCATTCCTCTAAATAGGATGATATAATCATTGAAACACCTTAATTGAATCCCGAATGGCACTCAAAAATAAATTAAAAACTCAACACATCTAATTATACACAACAACACCATTCAGACCTTCCACAAACTACATTTACCAAAAACACTTGACCACACTCGGCGATATAAAAATTCATTGCATAAACATGAAACCTTGACTCTAAAGTTATCAACACATCATCCAGAATCTCACACTAAATCCCAATCTAGAATCTCAGTGTAATCACATGATCGGTTCCACAATTGACCACATCCACCACCACATTACACCCATGAGCACAATCTCCCAACTGATCTGACTCACTCTTGGAATCATGACACTTCAATCCCAATCCCATTATCATCACACAAAATCCATTAAATATTATACTCAAATCTAAAAATCTAGTCTTCCTATTCATCAACATCTCATTATCACCTTAACAATCCAATGACTAATTCTACTACACCCATGAACCTTTCGACATGAGGGTCATGCCCTCATGACTGATTTGATGCACTATGCTATAGGGGTATCCTTACCATCACCTTTTTTATCCAAACATCAATCTATTCCATCCATGTTTTATATATTAACATGTGTAACAACTATATGTAACTACTTCTTCCTAACATAGTGCTAACACATAACACTGATCTTCAAACACCAAGATAGTTCCTGACAGTATCCATCAACCCCAAAACACAGAAGTGTCAACACCTAACTTATCCTAAGATTATAGTGATACCAAATATAATAATCCACTATTAATGATCTATTCAAGATAATCCCCCCCCCCCCGTACACCATAGTAATCTCCTACAAGAAACACCCACTAAGCAGTCCAACCTATGAAAACATTAAAACTCACATTGAGGGGTTTGACCCCTAAACCCAATACTAGGCATCCATATACACAATCCCATAAAAAAAATTTATCCCATGACCCTATCCAAATTAAAATTTTAAAACAACCATGGAATACCCCCCAAATGTGTAAGACAACACATGGGTCTCTCTTGGTCAACTATAAAAAACCAAGCAAAGATGACAATCATAGGAACCCATTTCTTTTCTGTGAACCATACAAAATAAGTCCACACATTCAAATCATACATGGTGTTCCCAAATATAGCATAAAATTTAAGTACACAATTAAAGATCCCATGTCACTCCTAACAAACATAAAAAAATATAGATTTTCTATTTTCACATTACTAGAAGCTTATTTCAAACACTAGTTCAAATAATTTTACACAAGAGAAATCTAAAACATGTTTTGAAAATACCACTTGGAATCCAAGGGTTTTCCCAAAAAAACTTAAATGACTAAAAACCCTAGCCTATCTAGGTTATTTACCTAAAATAAAATCACATTTTAAAAATTGAATCTAAAAAATATTAAAAAATATGTTTTTCTTACACTTTCTCAAAAATAAAAAATCTCATGTTTTTTAAAATCACCAATTCCACAAGACATTAAAAATAAATCCATTTATAAACACCTCATTATACCACATTATTATTCTTTAAAAACCAAGATTTTATCAAAAAAACCATGCCAAAAAACATTTACCTATGGAGAAAAAAATCACAATCCTATAAAACAATCAATAACCAAGAAAAATAGATCTAGTATCCAAATTAATATAATAACTACTTATAGAATATGTGAGAAAATATTTTTTATATTATATTTTTATTCAATTAACAATGGATTCATAAGGGGAACCACATAAAATAACATCACCCATAGGAATGCATATCATTACCTAAGCATTCTACTTCCATGATGCATGTATAACTCATTGCCTCCTAGCCAAGCACTATGAATCATTTCAAGTCTCATACACCTCAAATTGGAATTCTTGGTCCAAACCAAAACCTCACCCAACTAGAGATCCTATTACCAACACTATAAATCCCATAGAAAAATTGGTTTCAACCAATGTGATATTGTCTAAGAGTGCATTTGATCTACCTCCAAAGTCTAGAAATCCAAACTCTATACCTAACTAACACTATCACATCTTATAACACACTCTAATGCCACTTTGTTACTCTCTAGAATCGGACGCATGAATGGTACCCACACTTGGATTCTATAATATCTTAGACACACCTCCACATATTCTAGAGGTTGCTGACTAGTGGCAGGGGCCTAACATAGTTATAGGGAGACTATTACCTAAAAATATAAGTCTAGTTCATGCCAAAATTATATGGAAAATTCATCATGAACCATCCATATATAGCACATCCCAAAATACATGTAGAAATAAAAATTGATCCCCACAAACCCCCACACTACAGAATAGACAACATTAAATCTTTTAACATGATACATCAATTCATAATAGAGTTGAAATAGTAGATAAAAATAAAACAAAAATCATATATAAATAAAAGGTGAATTGGTTAGTACTCGATAAACCATAATAAAAAAAATACATGGCCTCCAAAAACAGTTTACTAAAAATCATGTCTAGATCCAAGATGTACCAATTTCATGAGAGAAAATAGAAATTTCTTCTCTCATACATCAAAACCAATTCATTGTATACGGGTAATGATGATTATAATGACCCAAAATGAATACCCAATGACTCAACAATGAAATGTTATACTCTGATCAAGTGGATGTGCATGAAATATATTTAATAAGGTGAAGTTGTTCTTGGAAACATACCAACCATGAAACATAACACATAATGAAAATAAAATAATACAAGTCAATCCATTGTGTGATAACTAGGCTACCACGATACTTGACCCTACCTACTTTGACACCATTCTAGAAAGAAGAAGGTCACTCCATATCATAACATGAACCTCTATCCGAAGAATATGGGTAGGGTGTCTAACCAAATCCTCAAACCATACCCAAATTTGTAGGGTAGGGTGTCATGCCAAAATCTCAATTTATCCCTTTTACTAGAGGGAGGTCATCCATCAAGTATCTACCAAGTCTCAGACCAAACCTGAAGAGTTAGGATCATTAATCTTCTAAATATAGACCCACTACTAAAGGTAACTAATAATGGTTGTACATTAATAAACCTAAAATCATACCTTATCACTCAATGGAGGTTTATCATCCACTTATCACATCAATCCACCACCCATACCATAGGAAGTTCCTCTACCCAATCTTACTAATATGAGGTCCATTATCTCAACCTATGCCTACTCTAGGAAATTTCTTAATACCATGACCAACCTAATCAATCAAGAAAAGGAAATGCCTTGGGATCCCTCTCCCACACTAGTTTTATTTCCTAGTATAACATGTGAAACACATGAATCATCCCCCACATAGGTGGTCCTTGACCCAAGACTTATCACTCCAAGCAAGGATATGACTCAAGATATGTCCACTTGTAAAAACAGTGGCTTCTATGTTGAGGTTTTAACATCGGTTTCTTAGAAACTAACATTAAAAGTTTATTAGGATAACTTTTAACATCATTTTTTACAAAACAAACACTAAATGGAATAGAAAAATCTTGTTCATGTCATTTTTTAAGAAAATCAGCATGAAAAAGTTAAAAAATACCTCATAATGTAATTTTTTATGAAAAATGATGTTAAAATTATTCTAAAAAATTTCTAACACCCTAAACCCTCATTTAATTTTTTATTAATCACACCTCCTCTATCGATATTTGATGACATTGACGACAACTAAGAACCTTGATGATTATTTATCTCCCATTTTTAGCCGATTTTCATCACTTTTTCACATTATTTCACCTCAGTCTTCCATACTTCATCCTTTTTTATGATCCTCAGTATTATTTACTTCTAGGAAACTCTGTTATAGTCAACCAGAAACTGCAGTCTAATGTTTTTATTGGTTATTTTTAATACATTATTTTTATAATTTTTTTTCAATTATGCAATGTTATCCCTATTTCCATCGAATTTTAATGATTTTATCAGTATTTATGAAATATTTTTCATTATCGACCTCAATATTTCATAAGTTATTGTTTAATTTTTTTAAGGAAAATTAATTTTTTGTTAGTTATAAATTTCATTCATTTATTCTTTTTTTCATATTCATTTTATTATCAATTATATTATTTTGTTAAAATGTTTGTAATGTTATATATTTTTTAGGGTTGTTAATTTTTTTTCACTATAATTTTTTTGGAACTATTTATATTTATAATTGTTTTTATTTATAAAATTTTATCATTATATTTTGTTTGTTGTTGATTTTTTTTTCAATTTTTTTTTCATTTATAATTTTTTTAAGATTAATAATTTGTTAAAAATTATGCATGATTAAATTTTATTTTTTTATATCTATTTAATCACATGTATTTAAATTTTTAAATGATATTTTTTGATAATTATGTATAATTGTTTGTTATGATCAAATAGTTATTGATAATTTATTATTTTGGTTATATGTTTTTTTATTGAAATTTATCTATTTATATGTTTTTTTAAATGTTTAAATGTTTTAATATATTCACCTTTTTTATTGTGAACTTAGGTAATTAATGGATCGTAATTGGATAAATTTACAAAGAAACACTTATGAATATAAAAAAAAGAGTTGATGATTTCTTTGAATATTATAAATGAAATCTTCAAAACAATGATTTGATTTTTTTATCCATGCATGAATTGTTTGAATATGAGAAAATTAAATTCCATAGAAATAAAGTATCATCTAATTTTATTTAGTTTTATCCATAATTATACATGTTTTATCTCGCATGGTGAAAGAATTGAAAATTCAATATCTAATATTGATAAAAATATTTAGAATGAGACAGAGGATCATATTGAGGTATTAATTCATGATGAAGGAATGTAACCCATTAAAAAAATATATTGAATGATTTTATAGAGATTTTGAGAAACAATTGTCCTCAGGTTGCACTAAATTTATAGTCTTATCAGCAATTTTGAGATTAGTTAACTTGAAAGCATGAAATGGGTGTCATAATAAAAGTTTCTCTAAATTTATTAAACTTTTAAAAGACCTGCTTCTAAATGGAAGTAAGCTTCTAGATTCTAATTATAAGGAAAATAAAATATCATGCCCAATGGGATTGGGGTATAAAAAGATATATTATTTCCCCAATTATTTTTTATTGTATAGGAAAAAATATGAATTCTTATAAAAAAGTTCTAAATGTGGGACATAATGATATAAGATGGATAAAAAAATTAAAATCTGATTCATTATTATGTATCATAATAAAACCACCTTCTAGATCAAATAAGTAACTTCTAATAATTTCTAATTTGAGTCATCTATTTGAAAATTCAAATGATAAAATGGGTTAACATGTTAAAAAGATGAGTGTGTAGCTAATGGTAACTTATGTCACCCTGCTGATTCACCACAGTGGAAGAGATTTTATAAAAAAAATCTTGATTTTGGAAGTGAAGTTAGAAATCATAGAATGAGACTATGAATAAATGGAATGAATTCATATTAGAGACTCAATAGTCAATATAGTTCATGGCCTATTTTTTTGTAGTTTACAACTTATCCTCGCATATATGCATGAAGAAAAAATATATTATGATGAGGTTGATGGTTTTTGTACCAAATAGGTTAGAAATGATATTGATCTATATCTTTCACCATTTATTGATGATTTTAAACTTCTATGGGATAAAAGTGTTATACTTTTTTATACATATAAGAAATAGTATTTTCTTTTACATTCTATGATAATGTTCACTATAAATACTTTCTTTCATATGGAAAACTATTTGGATATAGTGTTAAGGGACATAAATCATGTCCAATTGGTGAATAAGAGACTTCATATTAAATAAATATCTAGAATAAATATTCTATCTTATTCAAAATACCTTATAAGAGATTTTTAGAGATATAACATAACATTGATGTTATTCATGTTGAGAAAAAATATGTGACAGTTTGATTTTAACTTTTTTAGACATAAAAAATATTCATTATATAGATTTAATTCTATATTGGACTTGATATCCATGGGAATACGTTTGGATTTATCTCCCACTATGAAATGAAACATAACATATTTACCTTCGTCTTGTCACACATTAAGCAAGGGTGAGAAGATGAATTTTTTTTAGTGTATGCATGGTATTGAAGTACCCAGTGGCTATTATTCAAATGTGAAGAATTTTGTGTCATTGAAGGATTTTAAATTAATAGGTATGAAATATTATGACTATCATGTATTGATGAAAAATTTATTATCGGTTTCACTACAGGGAATATTTTTGATGCATAGCAGGAATACTATCATCAGGTTATGTTAATTTTTCAAATCCATTTATAGCAAATCCGTTTATCCAAAAAAATTAGATGTGATGTATAATGAAGCATATCTCATACCTTTTCAAATAGAAATGTATTTTCCACCTATTTTTTTATATAATGGTTGGTATATGGATTAATTTGGTGCATGATATAGGAATATGTGGGCCTATTTATTTATATTGGATGTATCCTTTTGAAATATATATGAAATTTTTGAATGGATTTGTTAAAAATAATCATCAACCGGAGGCATCTATTGTTCAAAAATATATATCATAAGAGGTTATCGAGTTCTATACTGATTATTTGTATGAAGTGGATCATAATGGTCTCCCTATATCTCAACATTTGATAGTTAATGGTGAATGTGGAGTAATTCATTACTTAAAGGTAAATTTCATTGCACATGATAAATTAATATATGAACATTTATATATTTTGAACAACATAGATGAGTTTTAACCATATATATCATCATATATTTTTGAATTAAAGGTGTGATATAAAAAATGAAATGAAAGTAGGTCAATGGTTGAGAATAAAAATACTTTTTTCTCGTGTTTTAAATAGAAATTCAATACAAATATATTTGCATAAGAAAAATTGAAATGGTTATAGGTGAGACTATATCTTAATGTGATCACATGGTTTTGTTTGGATATTAATGGGTACACATTTTACACACACACAAATTAGGATGACAAGATTAGTGTTCAAAATTGTGGGGTAACGATTATCACTAAAGCACAACATTTTTTTAGTGAAAAAGATAAAAACCAAATTTCTTCTTCAATGACATATTTTGGTGATATTGAGGATATATGGGTAATTTATTATACTAAATTTTGAGTAATAGTGTTTATGTTCAAATGGTTTGATAGTAATAGTGGTGTGAAACATGATGATTATGGGTTTACACTGGTTGATTTGAAAATATTTAGTTGAAAATAGGAACCATTTATCATGGAGACACATGAAAAGAAAATATTTTATGTCACTGATTTATAAAATGATCAATGATCCATCATTTTTAGTGGAAAATAATTCATTTGGGTGATGATGATGATGATGATGATGATTTTTTAGATTTATTTTAGGTTTTTTCATCCATTATGTGATTTTTAGATGACAACAATGACTATATTATAGTCATATTCCTTATTGTAAGAAATGATAATATTAAAGGAATATGGGAAAATACTAAATTCATCTTATAATTATTCTGGTAAATATTTATATTTTATTTTTTAAAATTTACATGTGTAAAAACTCCATTTTCTAATTATTAGATGTTTAATTATATATATATTTATTATTTATATGATTTTGTGATAAATTTTATATTCAAAGGTTATGGTTAAACATTTATTGATTGAAAAACCTAACATACATTATTATTTTTTGGTTAAATTTATGCATATAAAAACACTTTTTTATAACTATTATATTTAAATTTATAAATGTTGATCATTTATATCATTTTAGAATTAATGTTTTTATTTAGTAGTTTAACTTGATTTTTTTTTGTTAAGAATCATAAAATCATTATTTTTTTGAAACATACACATGCGTTGAAATATTTTTTTACTTACATATTTTTGTAATCAATGTTTTTAATATTTAGTTTTCTAATAATATACAGGTACATAGAATATCATTAGATTTATCTATTTCAATGACAAACATAGAGGTAAAGAAACATTTGTGGAGGTATTTTTATTTTTTCACATTATTAAATATTCAATAATAAAACTATTTAATGAAATATAATTTTGAATTTACAAAAAATAATTGCAAGACTACTGATGTTACTCCTACAGAGGAGTCTTCTTCTTCTTATATATAGAAAATGATTCCTAGAGTTGTTTGATGTGGGATTACATGTTTACTAAAACCTTCACTTACTCATCGAGACCAGATGATACATATTAATTTTGATTATAATACAAACCCCACTAAACCAACTATAATGTAGTTTAGAAGTTATATCACCATACATAGATGTTTTAGGATTGTAAATTTATATCATGATTGAAATTCCGTTGATAATATTGAGAAAGAGCATTTGTGGGAGTCCATAATGGTAAAATATTTCAATTGATTTATTTTTGTTTCATTATTCAAAAATTATATATTTTATATGACTAATATTTAATGTATTAATTTATATATGACATAAAATTTTTATGAAATAAAATAAATTGAGAAAATATCTATATCTTTATTGGTGGTTTGTTGGAGATATTTAAAAAAAATTACAAAAAATTCTATTTTTGGGAATTTACAGAATTAAAACATGTTCCTCAAGTATATATTTTTATATAAAGATACATGGAATAAGTTTATCTCCAGTTGACATGATGGATCATTTATGGTATGATAGTTATTTTATATTGTAATTTTTTTGTATATTACCTAATTACTTATTAGTTTATTTTTATGTAATAGGCCTCCATAATATCTCATCAGGAGATCCAGTTGTATAATATATACCCTCATACTTTATCACATGTAGGGAATCATTTACTATAAGAGAAAATGATTGCAAATTTTTTTGATGAATTAAGTGAAAAATATATAATTGGTTCATAAGAGGTCTAGTTTGGTCCTCTATTTCCACCCACTCACTATGAAAAATGGAAAAGTGTGAGATGAAAAAATGAAAATTGTCTTACAGAGAAATATAAGGAAGTATCTAACAAAATTATATGAAATTAATTTTTATTTTCCATGAATGTTTGTATTTTTAAAATTAACAAAACTAATACACCATTTTAATTTTTCATTTCAGGATGAATATAATGATCAAGTGACATAGGTGAATTTTATCCCTAAGGGTGGGATAAAAATCCTCACTTATAATTTAGGAAATCTAGAACACCCTGGTCATGTATTCAGATATGAGGCAGGTGTCATTATTTGGAATGTTTTTGGTCATCAAAATAAGAAATCAAGAGACGCAGAAATAGAATCCTTAATAACTGAGTTGAAAGATTTATAAAGTCAATGGGTGATCAAATTCAATCAGTTGTGCGAGCTATGTTTGACCAATTGATGAGATAATCATAGCATGTGCACCTTGTACAACTTATATAGTTTCTAAAACCTACCTAACCAACCTACATAGATCCTCCACCTCCTTATTTAGACTCGACCTTATACTATGGGTTTTATGCTGGAGATCCCAATGTATGTATTGTAGCATACATAGTCCTATATATTTTGGGGGATTTTTTACATCACCAGCCTATGAAGTTGGTTCATTTAAGAGTATCGATACATGATATTATTGATTCAAATACTCTATTTTTATTTACCTAAAAAGTAATTTACAAGAGTTGGATATTGTATGAGTCCTTTTTTGATTTGGATAGTTATAATTCTTCGTCATCTGACATACGAGGTATGTGTTGTTTTTAAAATATTATCTATAATTGATTGAAAATTAATTATAATTTTTTATTACAATTAATTTATATAGAAGTATCAAAAATCAAAATAATTAATAAAACATAGTTTTTTAAGGACCATTAACTTCAAATACTTCTGAGATTTATTATAGGACACAAAGATTATCCTAGGATTCTTCTTCCTTGGATAATATTTATGAGTTTCGAATGATTTCCGATATATGTGGAGGAGACTATACATTGAGAATATTTAAAAAAGATATCAAGGATATGGTTATTTTTTATGAGATCATCATGTTTGTGTTGTAGTTGTTTTCCATGTAAGTAAATTTATGTTTCATTTTTTTCTTTCTTTAAAAATGATTAATTCAAGTGATTTAATATATCACGTATTTAATTAGGTGCCTACACATGATTTTTATTCAAAATATGACCACTGGTGTTTATCATCTTATAGATCCAGAATACTTTTCAAAGTTTATGAAATATTTGGATAATGATTCTAAAGTTACATATATAAGTGACGGATTAGAAAATATGGAGATTAGGTAATGGTTTTTCCATTCATTGGTGGGTAAGAAGACTAATATTATTATGAACTAATATTAATTAAAATGTAATTAATTATGAAATTTTTATATTGTAGTGGTCATTGGATATTATCCATATTCTTCTCATAGGAACGCATATTATATTAGTTTTTCAATTTATTAAAATGTGTTCATAAAAGTTTTCAAAAATTATTAAACAAGTAAGTTTTATTCATTTTTTATAAGTTATTTATTTTTAATTTTTATTATTTATACATGTTTCTTAGTTGATATATATGAAAATACAGGTATTTAAAAAACTTTAACGAAGAGAACTTGTCAATACAGGAACCAAATAAAATTCATTAAGTGAAAATAATGGTAAATTTATTTTATGTCAAATAATATATATATATATATATTGGTTATTATTTTAAATTTAATTATTTATAACCACAATATCATCATCAAAAATGAAGGATGGAATGTGGTTATTATGTTTTAAGAATCATGGTTGAGATAATCACAAATGTGTCAATGATTTAATTTGATAAGATTATTTATATTAATTATTTTATGCTTTATTTCAAAATATTTGGTTTTATAATCTTCTAACAATCATTGTTATTATAGTTTTTCAATGATGTTGATTATTATATTAATTAAGAACTTACCTATTTTTGATGTTTTTTTAAACTATTTATTAAGTATGATTAAATTTTAAATTATCAGGTATGTATCCTTTAATAAAATTTTAAAAAATTAGTATTTAGAAAATAATTTTCTACTTTAAGATGGTATATTTTGTTTGTTTTTATAGGGTTATTCTCTATTGTATAAAGGGTTTTTGATTTATAAAACAATTGTTGGTCAGAGTAGATTACTTAAGAGGGGAGGGGTGAATTGAGTAACTATAAAAATTTCTCTAAAAAATATTTCTAAAAAGGTTTCCCCAAAATTAAATAAAGCCCAGTTAATCAAGGTTATACTATTATAAGAGTTTGACTGTTTAAATAACTTCTTATAAGATTGATTATTTCTTAGTAATCTTAATATCAGTTATTAATATTACTTTTGAATCTATTTTACTAAGACAAGACAGTTATAAATTCTTTCCAAGACTAACTATCAAAGTGAATTTAGTGACTTACGAGTTATAAATAAAAGCAGTAAAATAGAGAAGAATAAATTATGCAATACATCTGATATGAAACAAGTGGTTTAGTCTCAAGCTGAGACCTAATCCACTCCACTTAGTGATCACCTGCCACCAAGCAGTTTATATAAATAAACTTGATCCACACCCTGGATCAGGGTTAAACAATAGTACACAGGACTATCCAGGCCACACAGGGACCTCTTCCACAGTTCTTCATGGGTACAAATAAACAGGCCTCATAGGTACCTCTTCCACACTTATTTGTGGGTATACACAAGTGTAAATAGATTTTTTATTAAGGATATCTTATATCCTTCAGTTTGATGAAGGAGATGGAGTGTGTCATATACAAAAACACACACTGCTCAAAAGTTAATAAAAATGATACACAATAGAGAAGCAATATTGATATAGGTTTAGAAATGCTCTGAGTGTTAGTCTTTGCAGAACTGGACTTCAGAGATGAAGCAGATACAGAACTCAAGTCCTCGTATGGAAAATAGAGTGTCGCAAGTCAGACAGATTCAGTTTGTGTTCTTCGTGATGTTTTTCCATGCGAAGATGTTCTCGGGATTCTAGTATGCTTCATGTGTTCTTCAGTAGTGTCAAGTTGAATGCAATAGGCCTTTATTCAAAAATGTTCTCTAAGTGTGTTCTTAATTATAGTGATCACGCCCTCTTGGTTTTCTTTCTCGTACGTATATTATTTCTGGGCAGTACTTTTCTTTTATCTTGGAGTGCATGTATTGAGGCCGAAAGGTTGCATGTATTCTGCACCTCGTACCTCGTACTGTCTGATGATGTGTCTACAAAGAAACATTAATTATGTCAGTGCATTAAAGTCTTCAAATATGACCATTAGAGATTAAATTGAAAAACGAGAAAACATGTTAGGAAACGGTGTCACAGTATGTCATGGAAATGGTGTATCCTTCACACGATGTCTGGATTGGTCATGGTGTCTCATGGTTGTGGTGTCTGGATATTTACAGTGTCTGCTTGTTCATGGTGTATTGTTCATGGTGTCTCAAGGTTATGGTGTCTTGTTTCATGGTGTCTGCTTCATGGTGTCTGCTTCACGGTGTCTGCTTCACGGTGTCTGCTTCACGGTGTCTGCTTCATGGTGTCTGCTTCATGGTGTCTCAAAGTCACGGTGTTTGGTTTACTTTTCAAGAAAGACATAACTAGTGGTAGACTCACGGTGTCTCAGACTTTTCAAAACAACTGTATTTAGACTTAAGGAATGATGATCATAGAATGGATTGGACTTAATCATTTTTCAAAGAAGGTATTTAAAAAGTAAATCAAGGATAGTATAAAGTAATTAAATAGGATGTAGAGAAATTTAGATCTTGAATGGATCTTCTTAAAGAATTAGAATACTTAAACAATAATACATATGATTTGATATAATTTACAGGATTTAACTAGGTTGAATAGGATTTTTGATCATTAAAACATGATTAGTACTTGAGGATTCCAACAATATCCCCCTTTTGATGAAAAAAAATTGTATAGATTTAAAGTTTATATTTGATTCAACTGTAGATATAGAGATAAATGTCTAACATATAGAGATTTCTCCCCCTTTTGGGATTATCAAAAAGATAGAACAAGAGAAGTAATGTAAAGTTCACATTTCATTAAAGAAAAGAAGGTCGTGTACAAATAGAAAGGACCAAAAAAAAGCAATATCATTCCTATAAAAAAGAAGTAATAATTGTTCTTCTTTATGGACTGGCCTTCTCTTTGCCTTTAGCAGTAGTAGCAGAAGAGGAAGCCATAGGAGCAGAGGTTGAGGTGGAAGAAGGGAGTGAGGTAGTTGATAGAGAGGGTAAAGTTGGGACTTCAAAAACTAATGGAGCCAGGGTAGAAGTATTAGAAGATCGAGGAAGTTGGTGATCAAGGATCACATGCCTGATCTGACTCAGGGCTTGGCTGATAGACATAGTATTGGAGGATAGGGCAGAGGTGAAGGTAGGAAAACCAGGTCTTAGAGGTGCATCCACAGGAGCAGCAATGGATGTACTCTAAACATGAAGGTAAGGCCTAATAAGCTTAAATAAATCCTCAATGATCTCTCTACTATACTGCATGTATTTCTAAAAATAATCCTTGGTTTCCATAAACTTATCCAACAATCGAGTAAACTCTGTGAGCTTTTGGACTTGGGTCTTGAAAGATTGAGTAACATGAGGAATCCTCCGATTTTCCACAAGATATTTAAAGTAATTATTCATGTCAGTCTTGGAAAATATTCTGTTGAAGTAGAAATACACTTTCTTGGAAATCCCTTGCTGATCATCATTAGAAATTTTTGAGTGTATTTGGACTAGATTGAGAACTCGATCACTGTTCTAGATAAATTCAGAGAGAGAAGCTATGTTGAAACCACTGAGTACATTCTAAAGCTCTTCTTTGATCACTGTTCTAATCAGATCACTATCTAAAGAGGGTTTAGAGGATTGACCAAAGGATTTAGAAGCATTGATTGTGGTGGTGAGAGATTTTAGTTGATTCAACACTTTCTGAAGACACCCCATATATTCATCAGTGAGCTTGTTAAGATTAACAACAAGCTCTCTCATCTCCTTCACAATCTATTTGTTCCTTTCAGTGACCTTTTCATCTAAGGAAGCTAAATAAGGTTGAATCTCAGAGACAACATTCTATGGGGTTTTAGGAACAACAGGTTCCATAGGATGAGAAATAAGCTCTGATATCGAATGCATCTCTTTTTGTATTTCTTCAATCATACCTCTCAGGGTATTCACTTCATCACTAAGTAGTCTATTCTCAACTCTTACTTCCTGAATCTCATGAAGAATTTTGGGTTGGATTTTCCAAATAACTTTCTCCAACAATAAAGAGGCGACTATCTCAATTAGATGTGTCACAAGAGTAGGTTGGAAATTCAGGACTTTTTTAATACCAGAAAAAAGGGTATCACCAAATTCCTTTTGATCAAATTCACTCACAAAGGATGGTTGTTCTGATGAAGGTTCAGAAATAGGGATTGATATAGTTTCAGGTTCCTTTTTTAGGGTCAATATTAGAGACTGATTTCAACTGTAACAAAGAGGAAAGGTCAAGGCCTTTTTCTGAGACTTGCTGAGAGTCATCCACATCATAGAAACTGGGGAAATTTTATCGAGTGTCTACAAGACTTGAAACAACCAGATTTGGTACTTTAGTGGATTCCAGATTTGGGGGTTGCTCCCCCTAAATAGTTGTATCCTTCTCAGGAGTGAGAATCTTAGGATCTTGATATAATTATACAAAATCATCTCATAGTTCCTCTCTCATTTCCTACCTAGCCAGCTGAAAAGCCAGCTCCATCCTTTTCTCAGTTGAAGGAATGATTTCAGGAACAGATTGTTCCACTAGGAGTTCCTCAAGGTTAGCCTCTTTCATAACAGGTAGCTCTTCCACTATAGGTTCTTCCATGACATTATTTTCAGCTTCTTTGGCAACAGATTCTGTTTCAGCCTCAGGTTAAGCTTCCAGAGTAACAACCTTTGTAGGTGCAGGGACTTCTTGTTCAAGAACTTTATGAGGAACAGAAGTACTGTCTTCTTCAACAGAAACAGTTTCCTTGGGGGGCACAAAAACCTCTTCTTCTTCTTTAGAAAAATATTCAACAACCTCATCTGGTTCCAAACCAGGATCAGGAATATCTCTTGGTCTTGAGGGATGTTCCAATGGATTGAATTTCTCATAGATTCTATCATTATATTCTACCCATTACTTTTTCCAAGGATTCCAATTAATCTTCATTCTCGTGATAGTGACTTTTAAAAGGCAAAATTCATAGTCCTTAATTACTTCCTCCTTAGGTCCAACCATACCTTTGGCATGAAGCATGGATGAGATAAGTCAAGAGTAAAACAAAGAATTTTACTTGGATGTGTCTTTGATCATCTCATACATATGGTGTATGATATACTTTAACAGGTTGATCTTATGACCATTTTTCATAAGGTGGATCAGAAACACATCTTGATATTTCAAAACAGCAAAATCACCTTTTATGGGGCTAACTAGATTCTGTATAAACTTGAAAATAAGCCTTTATTCTCCATCTAGTTCAGAAGCAATGGCTCTCCTCTTGGTGCCATTTCCAGTTAAGGCTTTCAAATCATCCTCCAGATCGAAGAATTCGGTTGAAGGTGGAGATCCTCTCTGATAATCCTCACAAATGCCTTCATGAGGTATCTTAAGGCATGCAGCCCATAACCTCGAAGAGAATGATCATTTCTACCTATTGATCCATATTCTCATGACATAACTTTCACCATAATCAAAATATAATTGTACATACTGATAAAACTAAGACACTAACTTAGGATAGATAGGTCTATCTTCCTTTGAAAACCACTCTAGCCAGCCTTGTTCTTTTAAAACTTTCAGAACCAGAGACTTACTTGAAAGAATCCATTTGGGGAAAACCTCTTTCTCAGGTACTACAACTGGGTTTACTAGATTTGGGTTTAGAGGACCTTCGTGTGCGATCTTAGGTGAAATTTTCTTCTTCTTTGAGATACGTTTCTCAGGATTCGATGATGAAGGGCGCTTCATCCTGGGAATCTACCGAAGGTTCAAGAGAGAGAGAAGAGTTGTAAGGTTGAAGAAGGATTCGAAATGAGTGAATAGAAGAAACCCTGAGTGAAGAATCAAGTGATACTTTCTTTATTTTATCATTTAGGAATACCAAATGTCACAAAAATAAAAACGTGGAAAAGTAAAGAGGTTAAATGAATAATTACCGCGATATGGTTTTTACTTTGTAAATAAAAATCATAAAGAATGTTCACAATGATACTGTGTCGGGTCATTACGGTGAGACAATAAATGCATGTTACGGTGAGATAGTGAACGAACTTTACGGTGAGACAATAAACGCACGTTATGGTGAGACAGTAAACATGAAATTTACGATGAGATAGTAACTGTCAGACAGTAATCACGAAACACTAACTGAGAGACTGTAATCATGAAACAGTAGAGTATAAAATAGTAAGACACAAAAAATAATATATGCAATAATAAGATATCGAACAGTAAGACATGAAATAGTAAGATATCTATTTGAGGTTTATCATGCCTAGTTCATGTATGATGTAGTCTATTCTTTCAGAAGTTAATGGTTTAGTGAATATATCAGCAAGCTAATACTCAGAAACAATAAATTCCAAAGTGATATCACCTTTTTGATAACAATCTCTCAAAAAGTGATGTATTACATCAATATGATTTGTACTATAATGTGAAACTAGATTTTTCGAGATGTTAATAGCACTTGTTGTAACACCCCAAGCTTCCATGATACGCTTCTCCTTGAATAATAGAGCAACGTGTGTTCTACGCAACCTCGAGTTCTAACACACCGCGACCAATCAAAGTAGCCGTTATGAATACTAATACCCACTTTTTGAAATTATATAAATTTTATATTTCAAAATGGACTTCATTTTTGTATTCGGAATATCGAAATTATCTTAAGTTGATTTTTTTTGTAATTTTCTGAGAACTTCCAATTTTCTATGAATAGAAAAAAATACTTAAAAACAACCTTTTTAATCAAAATAATTTATCGTGATAAATTATAATATTGAGTGGTTTTAAATTATAATTAGAATATATTTTTTACCATTTTATCCAATGGTGGTCATTATAATTAATTTCACTTTGAAATTGGACATAAAAAATTGTCAATCTCTTGATATATATTATTTCTTAAAAACACGCTATTTGTTGTGACAGTGGGAATTAATTATTAAATTAATTAATACAACTTATATATTTATAATTTTGTAAAATAGACATCATTTTTGAATTAGGAATATCAAATATAGCTTAGGGTGAATTTTTGGTATTTTTCTGAAAAACTTCAATTTTTGATGAATAGTGAAACCACTAAGTGGTAGTTAAAAAACTAATTTTTTGTTTAAATGAAACTTTACCACTTCTGTGAATTAAATTTAAAAAATCTGACATACATGATTGTAATTAGTAAGTAAAATGTGGTTCAATGGGATGAAAATAATTTTTGGTGAATAGTAACTTTTAAGTTTTATTAATCGCGATTAAAGGTAATTAGTGTAATTTAAGGTAAATATAATGTTATAATAATATGAAATTACCTTTAAACTTGTATTACCCTTATTGTATGAGTCATGGCCGACCAAGACAATCCATGGGTCAACTTGGGGACCCCATGGATCCACTTGGGTAAGAAAATGACAATAATAACTTTTAATTTAAAGTAAAAATAAAATTGTCACAAACATGTGTCGTTTTACTAAAACAATTATTAAATGGGGTTATATAAGTTAATTTTTATACTATAAATATTCATTGGAAATGTAAAAAGATTTCCAACATCATGGTAATTTTTTTATAATTTTTAGACATTAAATAAATAAATTTATTTATGACACCATGATGATGCAGCGATTACCTCTTTAATTAACGATTTAAATAAAATGAAAAGATAATGTAAAATATAAGACTTAAACTTTTCAAAAACCTATTGGATGAGTAGATTTAGAACCCTTATCACCTTATCCTAGAAATATATCATTGTGGGACCTTTAAAATCTGAAAATAATTTCATAATAATGTAACATTTCGTGACTTTCCAAGAGTGCCCCTCCTCTCCTCTTATAAAAGGCCCCCACCACTACCACCTTATTCACACCTTTCAAGACATTTGGCTCGGCCAACCTCTGCCCAAATACTCTCTCAACTTCCCTCTATTACTCCTAAAAGCCTCACTTAGGGTAGAAGTCTTCCCAAGGAAGCCTTTGGCTCAAATCAAAAAGAGTTACCCTGTAGAGACCCGAAGCTTAACGTACATAGACATTACATTACTTTTGCGGAATACTTAGTACATAACAAAAACACACACACAAGGACTGTAATAGTTTAGTGTCTTTGGAAACTCGGAATATAATATTCTAATCGTGGTGAAAGATCTTCAACATCTCCTATAAATATCTTCTTTTTTTAAAACCTAAATCCTTTCTTTATGTCCTGGGGAAAAGAAAACATAAAAGGGTGAGCTCAAATGCTCAGTAAGGGTAAATAAAAGAAATATCAATCACGTCATATTCATAAGAACATATCTTTTGGAAATATTAACCTGCAAAAGAGATCATAATTTCATAACATGGGATAAATCATAGTAGTGAAATGTAATCCCAATAATAATAACTTAAAACGTGAAACTTTGTGGAATACACACATAATCATAGAGAATCATTTATTATTAGTCAAGACTCATTTCCAAGACTATCTTAGTGGACAAATTCCCTTTCTGAACCGAGTTCACTCCTCATTTCAGTCCTGTTTCACTGAACCGGTATAACCTACCGTTCCAGCCATGTCTATCTCATGAGATATAAAATCTTTACCCAAGGCATTGGAGGGAGATATAGGTCCCACCCATCTCATAATGATACCATTCTTATGTGTGCCACAAAATCATAAACCATACATCATAGCATAACCCATGTAATAAAAATGGAAATCTTAAACATTATGACATCATAAAACAATTCATATAAGATAAAGGAATTCATAAAATATAATTCCATCACAACATAATCAAATCAATGTTATAATAGGGATAGAAACATAACCCTTTATTATCTTAGATGTAAAATAATTTTGATAAAATACTTGAACTCCATTCTTGAGGAAAATATCCTTTCTACTTTAAAAAAAAACTTTTCCTTTCTTAACATGTCATACAATTCTAAACTAAAATAAGTTGATTAAAAATAAACTTGAAAACTTGTAAAGTAAGCTTCTTGGAAATAATGTTTTAAAAAAATCCATTCATGCCGTCTTAGTTAAAAAAACATTCTTCTCTTACTTTGGTCAGAAAAGTCAAAAAGTACCTCGTACGAAAAACGACAAAAGATTCCTTTAATATCTTTTACTAAAACTCACTGAAGGGTAAAATTGGATTTAAACAATTGTAGGTGTATGGAAATAATATTACATATTGAGGAAACATGGATGTGGATGATAAAATACACCCCAGTAAATACCAAAGTATAAACAATCTCGGATAAAAATGAGACTGTGACATTTCCCTTACCTTAGGTCCGATTTGCCTCGTAAGTGTCCGAACCTCCTCTTCTTTGAAGCGCCTCTTTGAGATCTCCTTTTAGGGAACTAAAATTGGTCTTTGAGGAAGGCCAGAACCTATAGTATGTTTCTAGGGAAGTGGAGAAGAGAATTTGGCAGGGGTTGGCTGAGCTTGAAGGCTCAAAGTGGTGTGAGGAAGAGAGGGAGGAGGTGCCCTTTTATAAGGGAGGAGAGGGGTACCTTTGGAATAACAAAAAATATTATTTTATTATAAATCCATATTCGGTTTTAAATAGCTCAAAATTGATTTATTTCAAAGATAAGGTGGGTATGGGTCTAAATACTCTCATCCAATATAATTTAGACAAGTTTAGGTTCCTATTTTAACCTTATCATTTAGATTTAACATTAAGTTAAATAATTTTACTTTTACCGTGTCTTCTTGTGTTCTTACACTATAAGGTTAATAAACTTACTATAACAAGCCAAACGAACCCCAAGTTGTTTATTATTAATATATATAACCTTATCTAAGTCATTTGGCCGAACTTTAGATTTTTAGGAATAAAATAACAATTAATAATATAATATTTATTTTAAAAACTATTTTATGTCAATTTTGACACTATTTATAAATTGATTTTTGTGAAAATCATAAAAGAATGATTAGTTCAAAAAAAGATAATTAAATAAATACTAACATGTCATATTAACCTATAAAATTAGTGTAATTCATAAAAAGTCTCAAATTACATTTATTTGGGTATTTATAACATCAATTATGTCAATATTTCATTAATAAGATAATTACTGCATCATCGTTGTGTCATAAATAAATTAAATTATTTAATGTATAAAAATTATAAATAAAATACCATTATGTAGGAAATATTATTATATTTCTAATTAATATTTACAATCGAATTTATCTTATGTATAACCCTATGTTAAAAATGTTTTAGTAAATAAACTTTGATTTTAACTCTTTTAACTCTTCTTTGAATTAAATAATAATAAATGTCCTAATCTTATCCAAGTGGGCCTAAATGGTCATATTTTATTCCTAAGGTTTTTTTTGGTCGAATTACACTTATCCAATAGAATTAGTACATGTTTTAAGGTAATAATAATATCATTTTTACCCTTAATTACATTATTTACTTTTAAACGTGGTAAAAAAAAGTAAAAGGTTACTATATACCAAAAATTATTTTCATCTCATTGAACCACATTTTACTTACTGACATCAACCATGTCTCTCAGATTTTTGAAATTCCACTCACAGAAGCAGTAAAATTAAATTTTATGAAAAATTCATTTTTTTTTACTACCACTTAGTGGTTTCACTATTCATCAAAAAAATGAAAGTTTCCAGAAAAATACCAAAAATTAGGCCTAAGCTATATTTGATATTATGAAATCAAAAATGATGTATATATTACCAAATTAAAAACATATTAGTTTCATTAATTAATTTAAAAATTAATTCCCGTCGTCAAAACAAATAGCGTGTTCTTAAGAGATAATAACTATCAAAAGATTGACACTTGTTTATAACTGGTTTAAATGTGAAATTACATCCAATGACCAACATTGTATTAAATTGTAAAAATATATTCTAAATATACTTTAAAACCACTCAAATTAAAAATTTATCACTATTAATTATTCCGATTAAAAATTTTGTTTTTAATTAAAATTTAGTAATTTTCACTATTCATCAGAATATGAAAGTTATCTGAAAAGTACCAAAATTTCACCCTAAGCTAATTTTGATATTCCGAATCCAAAAATGAAGTCCATTTTGAGAGATAAAATTTCTAAAACTTTAAAAGGTGGTTATTACTATTCATAACGGCTAGTTTTAATAATATTTTAATAGCATATCGTTGTTTAGTGAAACTCGGTATTTCGTACTACACATGCTATCGAGGAAGGTCGCGATTGCGTGTATTGCAAGGAAAGTCAAGGATACGTGTGGTGCAATCTCCATTTGGTGTAGCATACAACACAAGACAATAATGAAATTAAAAAGAATATTTTTCATAAAATCTCGGGGTGTTACATTCTACCCCCCTTAAAATGAATTTCACCCTCGAAATTCTTCGGGGTTATAAATGGTTTACTATTTGATAGAAACCCACATCGTAAAAAGGAATACCAAAACCAATCTTTAAAAACAAAATTATGAAACGTAATGGTTACCCAAATAAACTAATCACTGGGTTTCCACATAGGTGAAAATATGGATATGGAAGAGAAATCTAACCATCACATTCTGATGGAGAGTTGTAGAGAACATGGATATGGAAAAGCAAGCAATCACAAAGCCATAAATTTGTGATGATCTAAGGTACCATCTGATTCATCAGATATAAGAGCACTAGGACAACATTTTTGGTTTTCAAGATCATTTCCCTAAAGTTGATGAAATTGGAATTAGAAAAATACTTTCGTGATTTTGGTATAGTCTCACCGTTGGTCGTTCTTTGGACAATTTCCACTTCATCTATTAAAGAAATAAAGTTGAATTTTTCATTCGTGATGTGTTAGCAGATCATGTGACAGAATGATGGGTCATTCCATCTGTCTCAAACAAAAGGTTAGAAAAGTTATCAAAAAATACATAAGTCCATCTATAGTGAGATTAATCGTATATGGTTCCTAAAATGGACTTATACTTCATATATCATACTTCTTAATATAATAAAACTAGTTTCTACTAAATAGGGACTTCCTGTAGGCCAGTGGTAGGCGATAAAGGCCAGTCGCACTTCGGTTGCGGGTTTGATTCCCACAGCCTTTTCCGACGCGATGGGTTGTCGCCCGTCCTGCAGGTTGTCCTTTTTCTAAAACTATATTACTATAACATCTCATCAATAATATCGAAAAAACAAACAATACTGACTTATGTCCAACATAATCCATTCCAATCTTTAGGCTTATCCATAATACTGCAATCCACTCTCATAATATAGTGAAAATGATTACCATAGATTTAATACCATCGTGGATCCCTATATATCATAAGATATGTCTTGTTGGTCACATTCCAAACATTCAAAGGCCTTAATCATGTATTCTCTTGAATACCCATTTAACCTTAGTGAAAACATGAATGCTGTTAAAAGTTAACTCTTTCCACATACCAAAATCCTAAAAATTCTATATACTCTAACCATGATATCACTTAGTCCTTATATTAATCATGAGCTCATGAATACTGTCAAATATTTCATTTTCTAGTTTTCCCTTCATTATGCGCATATCATCTTTTTTTCCAAAAATATCTCAATCACTTTCCATGGTTTCCGGTACCATAAAATTATTGAAACCACGATAGAACAATACATAAATATTCCAATATTCCACGATACTATATACAAATTTATTTTGGAATCCCATTACACAAACACTTAATCATTCCACCACATCGTTGTCATAATCAACATCTCCAATGGTGATCGCATGTGACTTCCCTTTGTCCTTCGCCTTATGTGGTTGCTCATGTCGATCATCACTAAACCTTGGATTAGGGCATTTTTTAGTATAATGCCCCATTTACTTGCACTTGAAGTATTGAAGTGCAGTAGGTTCATTCTGTGTATCCCTTCCTTTGTTTGCATCATTAGGAATCTTCTTCCCATCATTGCGGCATTCAAATGCCCGATGACCTTCCTTTCCACATTTGAAACATTTACTCTTCCCTTTACGACAATCTCCACCATGCTTCTTTCCACACTTTGAGCATAAGGAAACATTCATCTTCTTTTCACCATTATTCTGAGATTTCTCCTTGAACTCCATCTTTCGTTTCTTGTCAAAACTATGAGATGGATAAGTAACACCAACTTCCATTTCTACCTTGATAGCACAACGCACAATTTCTTCATAGCTACTGAAGTCTCTTATAGCTAATGCCCTTCGAAGATTTGGTTTTAAGCCACTGAAGAATCGATAAACTTTACTTTCAGGTTGGATGATAAATCTAGATGCATACCTTGCAAGCCTTGTAAAATTCGCTTCGTATATACCAACAGATTCATCATCCTTTTGCTTTAGTTCAAAAAACTCCTTCTCCATCTTTTTTCGAAGAATACGAGGGAAGTACTTACTGAAAAATAATTTCTTGAACTCGTCCCATTCTATGGTCTCAATTTCATCTCTTTGCCTCGTATTCTTGATAAGATTCCACAATTGATCAGCTTCACCTTCCAAACGATATACAGCTAAGATGACTTTATCATGTTCAGAACATTGAAGAACTGAAAATATCTTTTCAGTGGTACTGATCCATTGTTCAGCAACAAGTGGATCAGAAGACCCACTAAAATAAGGTGGACGTTGCCTCATGAAGGACTCAATAGAATGTTGTTCCCTTCTCTTCTCATTTGGAAGTCCATAATGATTCATATCTTATGTAAGTATATCAATAATATTTTGAACTCCATCTCCCATAACATTTGTTTCTTCATGAGGAAAATCATTGCATTGTCCATTACATTTATCAACACAGTTCCTTCGGGTTCCAGCCATCGTCTAAAACCCAAAAAGAATAGTATGAGAGGAAAAAATCATGCTAGGAAAACAACATAATAAAGGGGGAGTATCCTTAATATCTAACATCTTAGGTTAAATTCTATGATCATTACCATAGTCTTAGGACTGTATCCTATACGTATACTTATCCTTAGGGACATCCCTAGACATACCTTAGAAATATCTCTAGGGATCTCACTAAAGTTCTCGCATCCTAGTTTCCAAAGGTTAACTAAACCTTTCCTCTGATACCAACTGTAGAGACCCAAAGCTTAACGTACATAGACATTACATTACTTTTGCGGAATACTTAGTACATAACAAAAACACACACACAAGGACCGTAATAGTTTAGTGTCTTTGGAAACTCGAAATATAATATTCTAATCGTGGTGAAAGATCTTCAACATCTCCTATAAAGATCTTCTTTTTTTTAAACCTAAATCCTTTCTTTATGTCCTGGGGAAAAGAAAACATAAAAGGGTGAGCTCAAATGCTCAGTAAGGGTAAACAAAAGAAATATCAATCACGTCATATTCATAATAACATATCTTTTGGAAATCTTAACCTGCAAAAGAGATCATAATTTCATAAGATGGGATAAATCATAGTAGTGAAATGTAATCCCAATAATAATAACTTAAAACGTGAAACTTTGTGGCATACACACATAATCATAGAGAATCATTTATTATTAGTCAAGACTCATTGCTAAGACTATCTTAGTGGACAAAGTCCCTTTCTGAACTGAGTTCACTCCTCGTTTTAGTCCTGTTTCACTGAACCGGTATAACCTACCGTTCCAGCCATGTCTATCTCATGAGATATAAAATCTTTACCCAATGCATTGGAGGGAGATATAGGTCCCACCCATCTCATAATGATACCATTCTTATGTGTGCCACAAAATCATAAACCATACATCATAGCATAACCCATGTAATAAAAATGGGAATCTTAAACATTATGACATCATAAAACAATTCATATAAGATAAAGGAATTCATAAAATATAATTCCATCACAACATAATCAAATCAATGTTATAATAGGGATAGAAACATAACCTTTTATTATCTTAGATGGAAAATAATTTTGATAAAATACTTGAACTCCATTCTTGAGGAAAATATCCTTTCTACTTTAAAAAAACTTTTCTTTTCTTAACATGTCATACAATTCTAAACTAAAAGAAGTTGATTAAAAATAAACTTGAAAACTTGTAAAGTAAGATTCTTGGAAATAATGTTTTAAAAAAATCCATTCATTCCGTATTAGTTAAAAAAAATTATTCTCGTACTTTGGTCGGAAAAGTCAAAAAGTACCTCGTACAAAAAACGACAAAAGATTCCTTTCATATCTTTTACTAAAACTCACCGAAGGGTAAAATTGGATTTAAACAATTGTAGGTGGATGGAAATAATATTACATATTGAGGAAACATGGATGTGGATGATAAAACACACCCCAGTAAATACCAAAGTATAAACAATCTCGGATAAAAATGATACTGTGACATTTCCCTTACCTTAGGTCTGATTTTCTTCGTAAGTGTCTGAACCTCCTCTTCTTTGAAGCGCCTCTTTGAGATCTCCTTTTAGGGAACTAAAATTGGTCTTTGAGGAAGACCAGAACCTATAGGATGTTTCTACAGAAGTGGAGAAGATAATTTGGCAGGGGTTGGCCGAGCTTGAAGGCTCAAAGTGGTGTGAGGAAGAGAGGGAGGAGGTGCCCTTTTATAAGGGAGGAGAGGGGTACCTTTGGAATAACAAAAAATATTATTTTATTATAAAGCCAAATTCGGTTTTAAATAGATCCAAATTGATTTATTTCTAAGATAAGGTGGGTATGGGTCGAAATCCTCTCATCCAATAGAATTTAGACAAGTTTAGGTTCCTATTTTAACCTTATCATTTAGATTTAACATTAAGTTAAATAAGTTTACTTTTACCGTGTCTTCTTGTGTTCTTACACTATAAGGTTAATAAACTTACTATAACAAGCCAAAAGAACCCCAAGTTGTTTATTATTAATATATATATCCTTATCTAAGTCATTTGGCCGAACCTTAGATTTTTAGGAATAAAATAACAATTAATAATATAATATTTGTTTTAAAAACTATTTTATGTCAATTTTGACACTATTTAGTAATTGATTTTTGTAAAAATTATAACAGAATGATTAGTTCGAAAAAAGATAATTGAATCAATAATAACATGTCATATTAACCTACAAAATTAGTGGAATTCATAAAAAGTCTTAAATTACATTTATTTGGGTATTTATAACATCAATTTTGTCAATATTTCATTAATAAGATAATTACTTCATCATCGTTGTGTCATAAATAAATTAAATTATTTAATGTCTAAAAATTATAAATAAAATACCATTATTTAGGAAATCTTATTATCTTTCTAATTAATATTTACAATCAAATTTATCTTATGTATAACCCTATATTAAAAATGTTTTAGTAAATAAACTTTGATTTTAACTCTTTTAACTCTTCTTTGAATTAAATAATAATAAATGTCCTAATCTAATCCAAGTGGGCCTAAATGGTCATATTTTATTCCTAAGGTTGTTTTTGGTCGAATTACACTTATCCAATAGAATTAGGACATGTTTTAGGGTAATAATAATATCATTTTTACCCTTAATTACCCTATTTACTTTTAACCGTGGTAAAAAAAAGTAAAACGTTATTATTCACCAAAAATTATTTTCATCTCATTGAACCACATTTTACTTACTGACATCAACCGTGTCACTCGGATTTTTGAAATTTCACTCACAGAAGCGGTAAAATTAAGTTTTATGAAAAATTCATTTTTTTTTACTACCACTTAGTGGTTTCACTATTCATCAAAAAAATGAAAGTTTCCAGAAAAATACCAAAAATTAGGCCTAAGATATATTTGATATTATGAACTCAAAAATGATGTATATTTTAAAAAATTAAAAACATATTATTTGCATTAATTAATTTAAAAATTAATTCCCGTCGTCAAAACAAATAGCATGTTCTTAAGAGATAATAACTATCAAAAGATTGACACTTGTTTATAACTGGTTTAAATGTGAAATTACATCCAATGACCAACATTGTATTAAATTGTAAAAATATATTCTAAATATACTTTAAAACCACTCAAATTAAAAATTTATCACTATTAATTATTTCGATTAAAAAAGTTGTTTTTAATTAAAATTTAGTAATTTTCACTATTCATCAGAATATGAAAGTTATCTGAAAAGTACCAAAATTTCACCCTAAGATAATTTCGATATTCCGAATCCAAAAATGAAGTTCATTTTGAGAGATAAAATTTCTAAAATTTTAAAAGGTGGTTATTACTATTCATAACGGCTAGTTTTAATAATATTTTAATAGCATATCGTTGTTTAGTGAAACTTGGTATTTTGTACTACAGACGCTATCGAGAAAGGTCGCGATTTCGTGTAATGCAAGGAAAGTCAATGATACGTGTTGTGCAAACTCCTTTTGGTGTAGCGTACAACACAAGACATTAATGAAATTAAAAAGAATATTTTTCATAAAATCTCAGGGTGTTACATTCTACCCCCCTTAAAATGAATTTCGCCCTCGAAATTCTTCGGGGTTATAAATGGTTTACTATTTGATAGAAACCCACATCGTAAAAAGGAATACGAAAACCAATCTTTAAAAACAAAATTATGAAACGTAACGGTTACCCAAATAAACTAATCACTGGGTTTCCACATAGGTGAAAATATGGATATGGAAGAGAAATCTAACCATCACGTTCTGATGGAGAGTTGTAGAGAACATGGCTATGGAAAAGCCAGAAATCACAAAGCCATAAATTTGTGATGATCTAAGGTACCATCTGATTCATCAGATATAAGAGCACAAGGACAACATTTTTGGTTTTCAAGATCATTTCCCGAAAGTTGATGAAATTGGAATTAGAAGAAATACTTTCGTGATTTTGGTATAGTCTCACCGTTGGTCGTTCTTTGGACAATTTCCACTTCATCTCTTAAAGAAATGAAGTTGAATTTGTCATTCATGATGTGTTAGCAGATCATGTGACAGAATGATGGGTCATTCCATCTGTCTCAAACAAAAGGTTAGAAAAGTTATCAAAAAATACATAAGTCCATCTACAGTGAAATTAATCATATATGGTTCCTAAAATGGACTTATACTTCATATATCATACTGATTAATATAATAAAACTATTTTCTACTAAACAGGGACTTCCTGTAGGCCAGTGGTAGGCGATAAAGGCCAGTCGCACTTTGGTTGCGGGTTCGATTCCCAAAGCCTTGTCCGACGCGATGGGCTGTCGCCCGTCCTACAGGTTGTCCTTTTTCTAAAACTATATTACTATAACATCCCATCAATAATATCGAAAAAACAAACAATACTGACTTATGTCCAACATAATCCATTCCAATCTTTAGGCTTATCCATAATACTGCAATCCAGTCTCATAATATAGTGAAAATGATTACCAGAGATTTAATACCATCGTTGATCCCCATATATCAAAAGATATGTCTTGTTGGTCACATTCCAAACATTCAAAGGCCTTAATCATGTATTCTCTTGAATACCCATTGAACCTTAGTGAAAATATGAATGTTGTTAAAAGTTAACTCTTTCCACATACCAAAATCCTCAAAATTCTACATACTCTAACCATGATATCACTTAGTCCTTATATTAATCATGAGCTCATGAATACTGTCAAATATTTCATTTTCTAGTTTTCCCTTCATTATGCGCATATCATCTTTTTTTCCAAAAATATCTCAATCACTTTCCATGGTTACCGGTACCATAAAATTATTGAAACCACGATAGACCAATACATAAATATTCCAATATTCCACGATACTATATACAACATTATTTTGGAATCCCATTACACAAACACTTAATCATTCCACCACATCGTTGTCATAATCAACATCGCCAATGGTGATCGCATGTGACTTCCCTTTGTCCTTCGCCTTATATGGTTGCTCATGTCGATCATCACTAACCCTTGGATTAGGGAATTTATTAGCATAATGCCCCATTTACTTGCACTTGAAGCATTGAAGTGCAGTAGGTTCATTCTGTGTATCCCTTACTTTATTTGCATCATTAGGAATCTTCTTCCCATCATTGCGGAATTCAAATGCCCGATGACCTCCATTTCCACATTTGAAACATTTACTCATCCCTTTAAGACAATCTCCACCATTCTTCTTTCCACACTTTGAGCATAAGGAAACATTCATCTTCTTTTCACCATTATTCTGAGATTTCTCCTTGAACTCCATATTTCGTTTCTTGTCAAAACTATGAGATGGATAAGTAACACCAACTTCCATTTCTACCTTGATAGCACAACGCACAATTTCTTCATAGCTACTGAAGTCTCTTATAGCTAATGCCCTTCAAAGATTTGGTTTTAAGCCATTGAAGAATCGGTCAACTTTACTTTCAGGTTGGATGATAAATCCAGATACATACCTTGCAAGCCTTGTAAAATTCGCTTCGTATATACCAAGAGATTCATCATCCTTTTGCTTTAGTTCAAGAAACTCGTTCTCCAGCTTTTTTCGAAGAATACAAGGGAAGTACTTATTGAAAAATAAGTTCTTGAACTCGTCCCATTCCATGTACTCAATTTCAACTCTTTGCCTCGTATTCTTGATAAGATTCCACCATTGATCAGCTTCACCTTCCAAACAATATATTGCTAAGATGACTTTATCATGTTCAGAATATTGAAGAACTCAAAATATCTTTTCAGTGGTACTGATCCATTGTTCAGCAACAAGTGGATCATAAGTCCCACTAATAGAAGGTGGACGTTGCCTCATGAAGGACTCAATAGAATTTTGTTCCCTTCTCTGCTCATTTGGAAGTCCAGAATGATTCATAGCTTGTGTAATTATAGCAATAAGATTTTGCACTCCATCTCCCATAACATTTGTTTGTTCATGATTACAATCATTGCATTGTCCATTACATTGATCAACACGGTTCCTTCGGGTTCCAGCCATCGTCTAAAACCCAAAAAGAATAGTATGAGAGGAAAAAATCATGCTAGGGAAAAGAACATAATAAAGGGGGAGTATCCTCAATATCTAACATCTTAGGTTAAATTCTATGATTGTTACCATAGCCTTAGGATTGTATCCTATACGTATACTTATCCTTAGGGACATCCCTAAACATACCTTAGAAATATCTCTAGGGATCTCACTAAAGTTCTCGCATCCTAGTTTCTAAAGGTTAACTAAACCTTTCCTCTGATACCAACTGTAGAGACCCGAAGCTTAACATACATAGACATTACATTACTTTTGCGTAATACTTAGTACATAACAAAAACACACACACAAGGACCGTAATAGTTTAGTGTCTTTGTAAATTCGGAATATAATATTCTAATCGTGGTGAAAGATCTTCAACATCTCCTATAAAGATCTTCTTTTTTTAAAACCTAAATCCTTTATTTATGTCCTGGGGAAAAGAAAACATAAAAGGGTGAGATAAAATGCTCTGTAAGGGTAAACAAAAGAAATATCAATCACATCATATTCATAATAACATATCTTTTGGAAATCTTAACCTGCAAAAGAGATCATAATTTCATAACATGGGATAAATCATAGTAGTGAAATGTAATCCCAATAATAATAACTTAAAATGTGAAACTGTGTGGAATACACACATAATCATAGAGAATCATTTCTTATTAGTCAAGACTCATTGCTAAGACTATCTTAGTGGACAAAGTCCCTTTCTAAACCGAGTTCACTCCTCGTTTCAGTCCTGTTTCACTGAACCGGTATAACCTACCGTTCCAGCCATGTCTATCTCATGAGATATAAAATCTTTACCAAATGCATTGGAGGGAGATATGGGTCCCACCCATCTCATAATGATACAATTCTTATGTGTTCCACAAAATCATAAACCATACATCATAGCATAACCCATGTAATAAAAATGGGAATCTTAAACATTATGACATCATAAAACAATTCATATAAGATAAAGGAATTCATAAAATATAATTCCATCACAACATAATCAAATCAATGCTATAATAGGGATAAAAACAGAACCCTTTATTATCTTAGATGGAAAATAATTTTGATAAAATACTTGAACTCCATTCTTGAGGAAAATATCCTTTCTACTTTAAAAAAACTTTTCCTTTCTTAACATGTCAAACAATTATAAACTAAAGGAAGTTGATTAAAAATAAACTTGAAAACTTGTAAAGTAACCTTCTTGGAAATAATGTTTTAAAAAAATCCATTCATGCCGTGTTAGTTAAAAAAACATTCTTCTCGTACTTTGGTCGGAAAAGTCAAAAAGTACCTCGTACGAAAAACGACAAAATATTCCTTTCATATCTTTTACTAAAACTCACCGAAGGGTAAAATTGGATTTAAAAAATTGTAGGTGGATGGAAATAATATTAAATATTGAGGAAACATGGATGTGGATGATAAAATACACCCCAGTAAATACCAAAGTATAAACAATCTCGGATAAAAATGAGACTGTGACATTTCCCTTACCTTAGGTCTGATTTGCTTTGTAAGTGTCCGAACCTCCTCTTCTTTGAAGCGCCTCTTTGAGATCTCCTTTTAGGGAACTAAAATTGGTCTTTGAGGAAGACCAGAACCTATAGGATGTTTCTAGGGAAGTGGAGAAGAGAATTTGTCAGGGGTTGGCCGATCTTGAAGGCTCAAAGTGGTGTGAGGAAGAGAGGGAGGAGGTGCCCTTTTATAAGGGAGGAGAGGGGTACCTTTAGAATAATAAAAAATATTATTTTATTATAAAGACAAATTCGGTTTTAAATATCTCAAAATTGATTTATTTCGAAGATAATGCGGTTATGGGTCTAAATCATCTCATCCAATATAATTTAGACAAGTTTAGGTTCCTATTTTAACCTTATCATTTAGATTTAACATTAAGTTAAAAAAAATTACTTTTACCGTGTCTTCTTGTGTTCTTAAACTATAAGGTTAATAAACTTACTATAACAAGACAAACGAACCACAAGTTGTTTGTTATTAATATATATAACCTTATCTAAGTCATTTGGCCGAACCTTAGATTTTTATGAATAAAATAACAATTAATAATATAATATTTGTTTTAAAAACTATTTTATGTCAATTTTGACACTATTTAGTAATTGATTTTTGTGAAACTCATAACAGAATGATTAGTTCTAAAAAAGATAATAAAATAAATACTAACATGTCATATTAACCTATAAAATTAGTGGAATTCATAAAAAGTCTCAAATTACATTTATTTGGGTATTTATAACATCAATTATGTCAATATTTCATTAATAAGATAATTACCGCAACATCGTTGTGTCATAAATAAATTAAATTATTTAATGTCTAAAAATTATAAATAAAATACCATTATTTATGAAATCTTATTATCTTTCTAATGAATATTTAAAATCGAATTTATCTTATGTATAACCCTATATTAAAAATGTTTTAGTAAATAAACTTTGATTTTAACTCTTTTAACTCTTCTTTGAATTAAATAATAATAAATGTCCTAATCTAATCCAAGTGGGACTAAATGGTCATATTTTATTCATAAGGTTGTTTTTGGTCGAATTACACTTATCCAATAGAATTAGGACATGTGTTAAGGTAATAATAATATCATTTTCACCCTTAATTACCCTATTTACTTTTAACCGTGGTAAAAAAATGTAAAAGGTTACTATTCACCAAAAATTATTTTCATCCCATTGAACCACATTTTACTTACTGACATCAACCGTGTCTCTCGGAATTTTGAAATTCCACTCACAAAAGCGGTGAAATTAAGTTTTATGAAAAAATCATTTTTTTTACTACCTCTTAGTGGTTTCACTATTCATCAAAAAAATGAAAGTTTCTAGAAAAATACCAAAAATTAGGCCTAATCTATATTTGATATTATGAACTCAAAAATGATATATATTTTACCAAATTAAAAACATATTAGTTGCATTAATTAATTTAAAAATTAATTCCTGTCGTCAAAACAAATAGCGTGTTCTTAAGAGTTAATAACTATCAAAAGATTGACACTTGTTTATAACTGGTTTAAATGTGAAATTACATCCAATGACCAACATTGTATTAAATTGTAAAAATATATTCTAAATATACTTTAAAACCACTCAAATTAAAAATTTATCACTATTAATTATTTAGATTAAAAAAGTTGTTTTTAATTAAAATTTAGTAATTTTCACTATTCATCAGAATATGAAAGTTATCTGAAAAGTACCAAATTTTCACCCTAAGATAATTTTGATATTCTGAATCCAAAAATAAAGTCCATTTTGAGATATAAAATTTCTAAAATTTTAAAAGTTGGTTATTACTATTCATAACGGCTAGTTTTAATAATATTTTAATAGCATATCGTTGTTTAGTGAAACTCAGTATTTCGTACTACACACGCTATCGAGGAAGGTCGTGATTGCGTGTAATGAAAGGCAAGTCAAGGATACGTGTTGTGAAAGCTCCTTTTGGTGTAGCGTACAACACAAGACATTAATGAAATTAAAAAGAATATTTTTCATAAAATCTCGGGGTGTTACATACCTGATTTTAAGGTAATGTCTTCTCTTATGTTCTTTTGTAATATTTTGCTTCTCCAACCACTTAAACTCTTTTTATTACTTTATTTTGTAACAAAAATAGTATCTTAAATATACTAGGATGTTGTTATGATAAGTATTCGAGCTACACTTACACACACCTCTGTCTAATGGTTAAGGAACATACCGTTTCCGTGGATTGCGAATTACTGCCTCACGAAACGATGATTGTTCTATCTTCTCCTACCACCCCTCATGGTGGCCATTATGATGACACTATATTTATTTATAATATATATTATATTTATTTCCTCTCTATGCTTCTGTATTTTACATTTAAAACATACCTTTATGCTTTGCATGTTGTGAAAATGCAATAATTTCATTTGAGGAAGTGTGGACTACCACCCCCTCAAGTGATGTGACTCGTTCATGAAATACATGGAATGTATAAAGAATGAAATTAATGAACTTATGTGACCTATATAACATATATATTATACTATAATTATAATATATATATATATATCTCATTTAGTTTTAATTCCATTAAATAGGAAATAGAAATGAAAGTAGCGTTCATGCGTACGTACGGCTTACCGTCTCCATGAACAGTGAATTTCATTTATTACCTCTAAATGTTATGTAATATTATATATGAATTTATATGATGGATATATATGATATATATGATATCTAAATCATTAATATAATTCTGGATATAATGGATATTTTACCACATGAACAACTTGTAATTATAAGAAGTTTATTTTTGACTCAAGTACCAAAGATCAACAAAACGACCGTTATTAACTTAAATAATTACATAATGTTCATAACATGGTAATAAGTGATATAAAAGGAATTATGAACTTTAAAAATGTTCTTAAGCAAGTAGAAATTAACTCTAGTGTATTATTCCGGAGGTTAAAACTTAGAAGTGAATGAAGTAATAGGATAATGAAACATTTAAGTTTTAAAAAAAAGGGTTACACAGTGTGTATAACCTCCACACACTGTGTTCCCTTAGGTTTCAACATGGGCATGTACTTCTGCCAAAACTGGTTGTGTCACACCCCTATACACAGTGTGTTCTCCTTGAGACATAGAATTCACTTGAATCATTTCCCCCACCTAAGTTCTTCTACACGGATAAAAACATGGTTATTCTTTGAATAAAACTACATGGAATGTTTAAGTCAGACACAATGTTCACTAGAATGATTTTACTAACCCATGTCGTTGGCCACATGGCTAGAGAAACAGTCGACTTCCACATGGCATGTTCGCACTGGACATGACATGTATTACCCAAAGTTCACCCACCCATGTCATTAGTCAAACAACCAGATACATGGTCTCTACAAAATGGTGTGTACTCCATATACATTGCGTGTTCTACCAAACATTTCTTAACCCCATGTCTCTGCCCACACAATTAGTCACGCGGTCAAAGACTACATGGCATGTAGAACAAGTACATGGCATGTATTTAAGAAAAACATTTTATTTTTGAATAGAAGGATACATTTCTTGTATTCATCATCACACACCATGTATTCTAGGTTTTTCCAGATAGTAAGCCTCAGAAACTACTCTGGAACCCCATAAAAACACTACAATAAGCATTAAAGTGCCAAATTCTGATCCTTGGGGGACCATACTACCTGAGAATCAAATCTTAGAATCATATTCATGTCATGTCATAAAAGAATTCAGTTAAAGTTCAATATTATTCACCAAATTCTGATCCAAGAGGGCTCATAACACCTTAGGGGCCAAAGTTTGGCATCCATCCAAATGAAACATTAAATTTTTTTCCAATATCCTATCAAAATAGTAGTTATTCTATCATAACATCTATCACAACATCATGCATATCTAGCAAAACATCTATCACAATAGAATTCAATCAATAATTCACCCTAAATGGCATGACAAGAATGCATGACATGTGATCCCTATCAAGTGCCTATATATTGCATGAGATGTCATACCCTCATCTCATCAGGTTGCAACAGAAATAGAACCTCAATAATATCATTGATAACAGCAAAAATCATGTGAATCACCCTATGGTGAAATCAAATCAACTGAAACAATTAAAAACCATAAAAATTATAATAATCGAGGTGAATTGGATTTTCCTTGTACATGGGTTAGCTACTCCTGGGAACAGCTTATTACCAAATACCTATTCCTTTTTATCCATATCTATAGGCTCCAAATAGTAAGACAGTGTAGAAAATAACCTCCTTTGATACCACTTTTTAATTTCTTGGTTTTGGGTGCCGCCCAACGCTGCCCCATACCCGGTTGTTCACATGGCCTCAAGCACATTTCCCTGAATTCCATAGGCATCCAACTAGAAGTGAGGGCCTTGGGTGTGATAGTGGGGAAACTATGCCCTCATTGGTAGATTATGCACAGTGTAATAACAAATAATAAACAGTAGCGGAAGCAGTAATACCAAACAACAAGCAAACAACGGAAGACTGAAGTAAATAAACAACTATAGCGCATATATAGATGATGCATGTCACATATGTCTAGGAGAGAATCCAAACAAGTCACAATGTTGGAAATATATTACTAAACCAGAATACAAAAAAAAAAGTAAACTCCAGGAGCATCACAAGCCTCATCTTGGTTTCATGATCTCCAGCTTCATAAAAATCATGTACCTGATGAAGAAGGGTGTTTGACCTTATCTATACCAGCAACCATGTAATCTGTTTGGGTCCAAAACCATGACCCAAAAAGGGTGTGAGATGAATCTCAATAGGTAACCACCGTAAGATCAATTCCTAACTATTGGTGAGTATATATAAAAGGTAATCATGAAAATGAATTAAAGTAACTAGGAGTACACAAAAGTAACCAAGTCCTACAATTTCCATTTACATTCATTAGCATTTAATTTTCATCATTTAATCAAGTATCATAATAGGTATCTCATAAGACTACCTATCTGGACTGAATCCAAGCTTGTGCTTTGTCTTGGCAGACATGTCACAAACATTCAATATTTATGTTAACCCTCTGGGTAGATCACACAGTCTAACCCCTCTGGCCAAGTAATGCAATAAAAAGGAAAAGACACTCTAAGGAAGCACTCATCATCAATTCCCCCTATGGTCTTTATAGAATAACTATAGACTCTATGGGGAATCACTCAAAGTCAATTCCCCCGGTGGTCTCATAGCTTAAACTATAGATACTCTAAGGGAGCACTCACCGTCAATCCCCCTTGTGGTCTTGAAGCGTGAAATATAACAGACACTCTATGGAAGCACTCAACATCAATTCCCCATATGTTCTAACTACACCAGGTTCTCACAGCCCTGTGCAATTCAATCATGTGTAAACATTATTAAGAAGCCCAATGTAATATCAACTACTACATGGATAAACAATTCCAATGCATATCACAAGCATTTAACAAGCAACAAAATTCAAGAAGTTCCCTCCTATCAAGAAAGGCAATGAAATAAGGTATGCCTCATAGGCAACCTGGACCAAATGACCCTAAACATTAAAACAAGGAAACACACTCATGGGGTGTTCCTTAAACATGAAATTTCACATAATATCATATCAACAATCACTTAATCCAATAATCAATCTAAGGCATATAAAATAGGGTTCAATTTTCTTAACCTAAAATACCCAAAACATGGGTAATTGATACTTTGGCATATAAAACTCAAATACAAACAACAAAATGCAACAAACCACATACCTCGATGTTATATGATCAATATAGTTGAACCCCATCCTTTGAATCGATCTAGAACATCATATATCTACACAAACGTCAAAAATATTCATCCTTGAATAACTCAAGAGAGAGAATAAATCAGGAGGAGAGGCTCTAGAAGAAGGAAGTAATCACTGGTGGGAATCCAATGCACCCAATGGAACCTCAATCAGAGCTCAGACAGAGGAACGGGAGGTGCTCGAAGAAAATCAGTCGTACGTCGCTCTCCTATTCGAGACACGGGAAGAAGAAGACGTTTCTAGGGATTAGACATGACCCTCGTCCAATTTATCAAACAAAAGGGAATGTTCATTTAATGTACATGTTGTGTACATGTATCAACCGGACCCCACTTTAGGCAGTCTCCTGGTCACCCCACACAACCATGTACTAGACCGTTACACGACCAATACATGGCTACCTGCGGCAACCTAGTACACAGCGTGTACTCCTAAGCACACGATGTGTGCTTATAAAATTTCCAAATTCTACCATTTTTCCTCAAAACACCCGAAAACAAGATCCATACCTGAAAAGAAGATTTGGCTTCTTACACTAATAGAAATGACAAAAGTCTAACCACTGTTTAGAATAGTAGTTGATCTGATGTAGCGGACACACCTTTAGTCTGATGGATCAGATTGAATAATAAAAGTTTATACACATTTTATATTAGAATGATTTCTCCATTCAGTATAAAAGAATTTTTTCTTCAAAAACTTAATAAAACACATGAGCTATATAATTTTGGAAAAATAGTTTTTTAAAAAAGTGTTTGTGATTTTCAAAACTAAGGAAAGGAAAAGTAGAAAGTATAACTTTTGACTCAACATTCTCTCCCTTTTTATAAAGCATAAAACAGAACACTTTAAAATGAAAAATAATGATTTTGGAAAACTCACAAATTTTTTTATTTTAAAAACTTCAAAGATATAGTTCATAATAAAATTTCTTCTATTATCTTTTTTAAACTCCCCCTGAGTTAATGTCTCCTTTTTAATCATCATTATTGATCTTATGGAAAGAATTAAAACTTCAAATTCTCCCCCATAAACTTCTTAACATCAGCATGATCCTTTTGAGATTTAGCAACTGATGATTCAAGCATCACAATTTTTTCCTTCATAACTATTTTCTTCTGAATCTCTGCCTTTGAGATTTCAATCTCCTCAATTATATTCAAATTCTCTTCCTTTATAAGGAACATATCTTCTTTGCAGAATCGAATTATACTATTTTAAACTTCTATAATCCTAACTTTATCTTTAAAGACTCAATATTCCTCATCCCATTTATCAGTCAAGACTCTAAATTCTTCTATAAAATTTACTTTATCTAAAACATCAGTCTATAGCTTATCAAAATAATTAGTAAAGTTAAGTGAAACTTTCTTCAGTTCTATAAACTGATCCTCATGGTCCTTTAAATCATTGTCAACTTGTATCATCTATCTAAACATATGGTTGAAATTTATCTTGTGATCCTTTGTTTTACTTTTTATGTTTTTTACTTCTTCATTCTGAATAACCATATTTGTCAACATATTTATTGGTTTTGATTTTTCATTCACTCAATTCTGAATTTTTTTTACAAATTGCTTCAATATTCATAAGGTATGTAATTGAGTCACTTGACCTTTTAAGAGTTAGGAAAATATAATCAATATTATTTTTTGCCTCTATATCTAAAGGTTCCAATGATTATAATTGAGCATATGAAACATGTGGTCTATAATGACCAACATCTGACTTCTTCTCTTTTGATTCAACTTTTTCGTCTTCTGAAAATTTCATAATATAAATTTCTTTATCTGACTAAGATTTTTTAGATGCTTTTGTTTAAAAAATTTGTGCTTCTTATATTTATTTTTTGTTTGATTTAACTTCTTCTAAATTTTCTAAGTCTAGATTCATATCAGACTCAGAAGTTAATGAAGTTGATTTAGAGGGTGAATCTATATAAATTTTATGATATTTTATCTCTTCTTTGGTTTTTGTTTCTTCTTCTTCTTTTCAAATTATTTTTCTTATTCCTCAAGTTTTTTTTAAACTTATGCATATTTATAAGAACAAATTTTCCAACATTAATAATAGATTTAGGTTTTTACTTATAAATAATCATTTGAACTTGTCTTAGGATTAATTTTGAAACTTCTTATACTATCACTTTACCTTTCCCTTTGTCTACAACTACTAGAACTACTGGAGGAATGATTACTTTTTTTACAAACTATAACTAGTTTCAGGATTATTCTTTTCAGTATGAGGAAATATTCTAGAATTTTGAGCTGGATACACCACTTATAAAGGAGAAACATATTGAACTTGATTTTCTAAATCCTTTTCAACATCTTTCATCAACATTTCAACCATTGTATCATATTCTAACCTTTTTTTAGTTTCATTATTTTCTCAGTTTTCTTTAAATCATCATCCATATGCATCTTCAAGGATAAATACTCAACCTTATCAAGACCACTAGGTTTCTTTTAGGCCTTATGTTCCATGAGTTTCTTGAACTCATCATATGACATTGCCTTTAGTTTCTTTTTATTTTTTGGGGGTGATGATTTGACCATTCTATTTTCTATTACTACTTCCTTTACTTTCATAGGGTTAGAACTGGAAACTATTCTATTTTTTTCTATATACAAACTTCTTTAACTTGTTATCAAAAACTAACTTCATCCTCGAAATAGTTTCTTCACCAATTAGGTAAATATTTTACCTCATAGGATAAGTCTAATTATTGATCCAAAAAACTTCCATGCACTTTACTAATTGTTTTTTTATAAAAAAGTAAACATAAAAATATTATATTTCATTTATTCTTTATTGGTTGATTCCACTGATATAAAAACAAACTTAACAAGGTTAATCTACCTCGTATTCATCAAGAAATACAAAACAAATATATTAAAAACTTTGAGGGTATCCCTGTCACCATTTCTCAGAATCAAATAACCCTACATCCATAAGGTTACTACCCTAGCATCCAGTTTTATATGAGAAACTTTTCTTACTTTATCAAATGATGTGAACAAATATTCCTTAGCTTTTTACATCACAAAAATTTCAAGATTTTTAAGAAATTTGTGAGAAGGGATATAAGCTTCACCCTCTAAGGCTACTTGCACTAATTTGAATACTTGTTCATAATAAATTTTATACTTTTAACCAAACAAAGTAAAATAAGCTTATTCCTCATCTTCTTCATAAATATATTCAACTGAAGTATAAAATCATCTCACTATTTCATGGTGATATAATTCAAAATCATCTTTATGAACACAAATTTTTTTCCCAACTCTAAAACTTTATAATTATTTTCAATAAGTAATCATATTTCTCATACCAAGTTTTCTCAATGAGTCTCTCTTTAACAACTTCTCTCCTAGAAAGATATTAAGAAGTGGTCATCATACTGATTTGGTAACGAAAATGGGATGAATGGTAAAGAATCGGACTAAGAACTAAAATAGGTGGTGATATTTGGAATCAGATTCTTTGAAAAAATGATGTGGGACACACTATGACCCACTCTTATATAGGCATGGGAGGTGACAGTTAAAATTATGTATAAATTAATGGATCATATAAGAAATCATTTTATGATTCAACAATCAATATTTAATCAAAGAATTGTTTTAAAAATAAATCTGAACTCTTGATGTTTTTTAAGAAAACTTTTATCAGAATAAGAAATAGTTCGATTAAAAAACTTTAAGTTTTTAACAAAATGAATTTTGTAAAACTAAAATAATATTTCAACAAAAACATTGATAAACTAAATTAATGAATAAGTTCAAAAACTAAAATAATAGTACCTTTTAGAGTTGAAATGTTTCATCAGTATGAGTAATATACTCTTCTTGGTTTTTTTAATAAAAACTTATTACAATAAAGTTAATACAAAAAATATTGTCCAAAAAATTTGGAAATAAATTTTGACAATCCTTCTCATCGTACGAAAAAAATATTGTCCATTTCTCCATCAAGCTTTAGTATCACAATCCTTCTCATCGTACGAAGATATTGTCTCGTACGCTATCAAGACAGAAAAGGAATTCTCTAAATCTTATGACAATAAAGTAAAACAAGAGAAGAAGAGAACGGTGGAACAAGAGACCGATAAAGGGAAAAAGGGAAAGAAGGATTTTCCATTATGCGATAATTGTGGGAAGAATCACCCCGGTACTTGCCTAAAAGGAATGGGAGTTTGTTATAAATGTGGAGAAAAAGGTCACCAGGCTTGTGATTTCAAGGGAAAGAAAGAGGCTATCAATGTTGAATGCTACAATTGTAGAGAAATGGGGCATTATGCAAATGAATGTCTTAAGAGTCAGGGAAACTTACCTCAGAAAAGGACAAGGGATCAAGGCCAAGCTTATGATGTTACTACAGATAAAGTTGAATAATTATTGTATTTGTGTTTTTGGACTCAAGAACTATATTATGGTTATAAGAATAATGTGAAATATATATAAGGATTGTACTGCAGTACTTGTTGTTTTCATTAAGGTTTTAATATGATGAAGATAATCATATTTTTTAGTATGTGACAATAAGAGAAACTTTACTTTATTCGGGTAATCTGATGTTACAATTGATTTTGGAATTTAGAGACCTTTTAGAGAAAGTATGGACAGAGGTATTTTGGATAACTATAAAGGTTAGAATTGATTAAGTTGAACCTTGGATAGTATTGTTTAAGGTTAAAACATTTCTGAAGATTATTTTTGGAATATTATAATACTATAGTTTTAAGAAAAGGACAACCTGTAGGTCGGGGGATAACCTTTTAGAGTTGAAATATTTCATCAGTATGAGTAATATACTCTTCTTGGTTTTTTTATTAAAAACTTATTACAATAAAGTTAATAAAAAAAATATTTTCCAAAAAAATTTGGAAATAAATTTTGACTCTGATAAATTTTTTATAAAACTTTTATTATGTAATATCTATAAAAATTCTGACTCTGAAACTGTTTATAAAAAAAATTGACTACTAAAACTTTTATAAAATTATTGGTTTTGAAGAATTTTTTTTATAAAAGACAATAGTTTTAAGAAAACTAAAAGTTTTATAAAAATAAAATCATAACATGTGTACTCTCCCTTTGAAAAAGATTTCATTAATGTAAGTATATTGGTAAATAAGAGGTAGACATGAATAATAACTTAACATTGATCATTCCTTTATTATTTTTAATATATTAAAATATATTGTAATTAAGGGGTTTAGTAAAAATATCATCAAGTTATTATTGCATTCCAATAAATTGTAAAATTATATCTTATTTTTGTGTATGATCCCAAATGAAATGGTATCTTATGTCTATGTTCTTATCACATGATTAATGTGGTGGGTTTTTACTTAATGAAATGGAACTTGTGTTGTTACACAATATTTGAGTTTTAGTAAAACTTGTGTCATAGTCAGTGATTGTGTGTTGCATCCATAACACTTGAGCACAACAACTTCCAACTTCCACGTATTTGAATTTAGTAGTTAAAAGTATCAATGCATGTTGTCTCCTACAAGACTAAGAAAATAATTTTTTTTTAATAAATAATATGTTCTTAAAGTACTTTTCATATCCATTATAAATCCACCAAATCTATAATATGAAAAAAATAACTCAAAATCATCTCTAGATGATTAAAACAAACCTAAATCCATAGTTCCCTTAAGATATCAAAAATTTCATTTTAATGATTTAACATTAGATTCTTTTCGATTGGCTTGATATCTAGAACATAAGCATACTAAAAACATTAAATCTGGATGACTAGATGTTATGAAATGTAAACTTACAATCATACCTCTAAAATTCTTTCGATCAATTGGCTTCCTAGCTTCATCAATATATAAAGTGTTTGAGGTTCTGATAGGAGTACAAATACTTTTATTATTTTCATACCCAAATTTCATAAGAATATCTTTTATATAATTATATTGAAATATAAAAGTTCTTTCTTTTTTTTTTTGAAATTTGAAAACCTATAAAGTATGTTAACTCACCCATCATACTCATTTGAGAATCATATTTCATAAGATCTATAAAGGAATCTATTAAATACTTTTGAGTTGAGCCAAATTTAATTTCAATAATATATATTTTTATAATAATAATAATATGTTTATTAACTTATTTTATAAAAAAATATTTGCAACTCCCGTAACAAATTTTTTTTGTAACAAAAATTTAGTTAACATATCATACTAGGATCTAGGGGATTGTTTAATTTCACATAGTTCCTTAGTAAGTTTATAAACATGTTGTGAATGATTTTTATTTTTCAAAAAAAAGGATTTTATTCTACAAAAACTTCCTCCTGAGTATATCCATTATGGAAAGTACTTTTCACCTCCATTTGAAGTAGTTTGAAATTTAAAAAATCTTTATAGGCTATAAGTATATGAATAGATTCAAGTCTAGCTACCAAAGCATAAGTTTCTTCATAGTCTATTCCCTTATATTGATTATTACCCTTAGAAAAAATTCTAGCATTTTTTCTAAAAAATATACCATTTTCATTAAATTTGTTTAGAAAGATATATTTTACTCCAATTATAGAAGTATCTTTAGGTCATTCAACAAAAGCTAAAAATTTGTTCCTTTCAAACTCATTGATTTCATCTTGCATAGATTGTATCCAATCCTCATCACCTAAATCCTCATTAGGATTTTTTGGTTTGAACTTCAATAAGAATCGTAGATGTTCAACTTCATTTCTCAAAGTACTTCTAGTTATAACTAGTTGATCTACATAACCAATGATATTATCACTAGGATGATTATTAAGAAACAACTAATATCTTGGATTGGTAAAAAAAAATCTTCAAAAATAGGTTGAAAATATTCTTGAGGAATAACTTCATAAATATATTCTCCAGTTGTTCACTCATGAGAAAAAATTTCTAACATAGGTTGAAAATCAGTTTTAGAAATAAAATCTGAAGATGTGGGTTGAGATTGTTTGAAAACAAAAGGACCAATTTCATCAAACATAACATGTACTATTTCCTCAACAATACTTTTTTTTTTATTAAAATATCTATTTGCCTTAATAGATGTGGAATAACCTAACAATATTCTTTCATCATATGTTGAATCAAATTTATATAAGTTATCTTTAGTATTCATAATGAGTACTTTGCATCCAAATATTTTTAAGTAAGAATGTTTTGGTTTTCTTCCTGTCCATAACTCATAAGGATTTTTATTAATAAAAATTCTTATTAAAAAATGACTTATATTATAACAGGAAATAATGACCACTTCATTCCAAAAATAATTAGCAACTGAGTACTCACTCAGCATGGTTCTAGTAATCTCTCAAAGTACTGTATTTTGTCTTTTGACTACACCATTCTGTTATAGAGTTCTAGGTTCCAAAAAGTTATGTATAATACCTTTTTTACTACAAAAATTTTTAAAATAATAATTTACAAATTATCCCCCATGATCACTATGAATAGTTATCAAGGAGAGTTTTTTCTCATTTTTAAATCTAGATAAAAACGTTTTAAAACAACTAAAGGCTTCATACTTTCTTTCTAGAAAATAGACCCAAGTATATAGAGTGTAGTAATCATATAAAACATATTCAAATGGTTTCCCGCTATTTGGAAAAAATATTTCAAGGTGTCCCCTCAGAATTTTTTGGGAGTGATTGTGTTTGTTGAAAAATCTAGATGACTGCAAATGAGTATAGTTGTACTTTTTTGAAGATTGGTTTTTAAGGTGGCATCATTTTACAGTGTTTTCCAAATTTTGGGGCCTCAAAATCGAGAGTTTGATGTTGGAAAAAGTAAGGATTTGTTCATAGGAGTGAATTGTATGAATAACGTTGAAGAAAATTGGAAAAGGGTGAGAACCGCATATCATAATTCATGGGTCGTGTACCATGTTCCGGGAACGGTACATGGAGTGGTGGAAACAGTACATGGGTGAGATTCATGTAACCGAAAATAGTTAGTGGTAGAAGGTGGTGTGGTACGCGGATAACTTTACATTGGAAAAGGAGTTCAACCACGTAAGAACAAATGCAGTATGCAGACAATGTATGAAAAACTATTCACAGAAGGGATTATAGTTCGCGACGGCTGGAGGATCGGTAAGCGGTGAGTTAGGATTGAAGATTCAATAAATCTTGATTTAGCATATTAAGAGGATATCATTTCCTATATAAGAATCACTAACCCCACCAATTACTGTTGAGATTGAATATCATTAGAACATCTTTTTGATCAGGGTTTTTGGAAAATTCTGAAGGTGGTTCACGAGGGATAATCTCGCGAAGGCTAGAGTGGTTCGTTCGGAAGAATTTCTGTTGAAGGATTTAAGTGGAAAGTTGTATCCGCTTAAGACTCGGTACATGGAGGAGGAGTCTCTGGTATGTGAGAGAGTGAATTCTGTATGTATTACGTAGAGGGAGATCTATGATACGTGGAAGAGAAACTATTCCATGAATAGAGGACAGTTCATGGATGAGAGGGATTTCACAGAGGTGTTTCACAGAGACGGTACACGATAGCGGTACGCGATCGGGAAGGCGGAGACTATCCACGGATGAAGGGTGGTTCGCAGTGGCGGAAGTGGTACGCAAAGGAAGTGTTTCACATACCAAACCCACTACACGGTACATGGTGGACAGGGTGGTTCGAAATTTACACAAGAAATCTCACAAAAGCTTCAATTCAGTTTGTGAAAGTGTTTTTCGATACATAACAGTACCTGAGAAGGTGGAAATCATCTGCAGGTGAAAAAAGAACTTCAACAGAGCATCTATCTATAGTTAAGGATGTACGAATTCATGAAAATGAAGGGACCTGCATGTCCATAAACTATGTTGGACCTACAAGTCGATAAACTATGAGTGGATTCCTTTCCAAGAGTAGTGAGCGAAGGAAGAGGAAGATGGTGACCCTTTCCACTGGCAGTGATCCAGAGAAAGAGGCATAGGGAGTGACCCTTGGGAATGTAGTGAGTAGACCCTAAACCTTTTAAAGGCAGTGAGCCTGGGTATAGAATATCTTGCCCAAACATTGTACTCACTATTGGTAGTGAGCCTTAGTGAATTTGGTACATCGACACATTGTCGTTGTATGCTCCTTGGATGTAGCCCAGTGAGGGTGAACCAAGTAAAAATTGTTGTGCCCTATGCATGATTTCATATTTGTTCATATATTTCTATGGGAGGAATATAGAATTGATTTTTTTCTAAAAACAAAACAAGATCTAAACGGGAGAAAGTTTTAATCTATCATACCCTAATTCACCCCCCCCCCCCTCTCAGGGTATTCAACCTAGTGGACCTAATAATTGGTGTCACAACACTTAGAAATTGGTATCAGAGCGAAGGTTTCTTTTATCATATTTTTTTTCTATGACTCGTTTCAGTCGATTATTAAAGGTAAAGATCCAGCTTTCTATTATCTCATTCTTCCATGGAAAAAGTTAGAACTTCAAAGAAGAAGAAGAAGTTGGGTGGTATCCCTCAGTGTGTAAGTGTCTATGGAGACTATGTGATTCGGTTAAAGGAATCAGGCAGTGAAAAGAATGATGATTTTGATAAATCATACAGTGAAAATACTTACTCATTCAATGATGTTTAAGGAATGAGTGAAGAACTTGATATTCCAAGTGATGTTGTAACTACTAATAATGAAGAAACTCGTAGAAGGTGAAAAGTGTAAGTTTTTCACCAAATAAAGGAATTGGATTAGAAATTGAAGGAAGAGATTAAATCTAAAGATATCTAGATCCAAGCATTGGAAATTGAGGTTAACAAGATAAGAGGATTAAATCAAAGGCTTATTGATGTGACCACTGATATGAGGGATAATAAGGATTCTTAAGCTGAAGAACTGCAAAAAATATCTACAAAGAGAGAAAAACACAAAGCTAATGACAAGGGAAAGAATCAGAAGTCAGATGAAATTCAGAATCGGAAAGCCAGAAATTATGGTCTTGGTACACATCTATCTGAACTAGTTCAGAAGAATCAAAGGCTACAATAAGATAATGCATCCTTCTCTAATTCTATTTCTCAATAAAAATTTAAAATAAAGGTGAAAAGTGATGTGGTAGACAATCTCACATGATAACTAGAAGATGAGATGAGTAGCAGAAAGAATATCAGAAGAGAGCTCAATGCTCAACTTGAATCAAGGGATAAAAATATTCAGCAATTAGATGAAGAGATAGAATCAGTCAAGAAAAAAATGGATAAATTAAATGACAAAGGAAATCCTACATTAAAGTATGCACTACACTTACTACTCAATTGTCCTTCGGTAGGTGATGATGAAATGAAATCCAAATATGATACTTTAGAGGAGGATCATGAAAGGATAATGTTATCCCAAAGGTCATCCATTTTGGGAAAATCTGGAATTGGATACAATGATTCCACTCCTATTCATGATAGTAAGAGAGTAGTGAAAAGTGCCAAAGATAAGAAAAACCTTTTAGGTGCTGGAGATAGACCTGGAAAGGCTTTTACAAGAATTAATGAAAACATGTGATATTTCGGTGGGATTCATGGTCATATATCAATCTTTTGTTCAGAGGCTCAGGAATACATTTCATGATATGAAGATAGATGTTTTACTAAATCTAAAAATAAAAATAAGTTTCATGAGAAATCAGAAATAGAATTCTCTCAGAAGAAAGTATTCATCAGATGTTATTACTGTAGAAGAATGGGATGCACCATGAGTATGTGTCAAGAAGCTCAGGGGCTCAATGTCAGAAGAAGAACTCAAGCTGCATCAACATCTCAACTGAGAAATAATGAAATTAGGTATTCCTTTTGTGGAAAATGTTTTATATGTTCTGATTATTGGAATTTATCAAGACATTGTAGCAAGAAGAAAGTAGGAAAGGAAAATGAACTCAAAAGGATATTCTCAACTCTGGTGGTGTATAATGAGAAATCCTATACTAGAATACAATGTGGTAAATTGAGAATTTGGTTTACTACCTTAGGATAATTACAAGGAGATAAAAAAAGGTGTATCAATCACCTTCTCTATCACACTCACAATATCTCTCATGAAGAGAATTTGAAAAAACCTGGAAGATTAAGGGGAGATCTACTCTGACTGTGAGTAAGATGAATGCACATTCAATGGAGGAATCACCACCAGTGAAAAACAGTGTGGTGGATCAGGTATCTGATAAAACAAATATGAAAAAATAATGTGTTGCAAAAATTGATTGTCGTGTGCAATGGAGAGAAGTGAAGTAAAGAGGAATATCCCTGCAATGGTGGAAGAAGCAAGGGAATAAGACAAGTAGAGAGATTCCTACTCAGAGAAGGAATCAAGGGAAGTGGTATATTGGTGGAACGTCAAATATTTAAATGTATACCGGTGGGCTTAAACCCTAAATTGTGAGAAAGGACAAGCCTACAAAATCTATATATCAGAAAAAGACTCATCATGTGGGTAATGGATGCCTAGTCATATGGCCAGAGCAGTTGAAGTTGATTAGGCATCTAGAAGAAGCAAGGAAGGGGTGTGATTCTCTGCATGAAATAATCAAAGGGTTGACCCATTAGGATCAACCACAATCCTCATATTGAGGATTCTATAAGTTCCCCTCTCCCTACGTATATAAATGCTATTAAATGTTGTTAATGTGTTTCCGGTTCAAAGGGAGATACGATACAAGGGGAAGTTGTATTAAAAGATGCAAAGCAGTGATGTGATGTGATCCATAATGTCAACTGATTCAAATCAGTTACCAGAGTTGGAGAAGGTATCTAGAAGAATTCAATGGAAGAATTTAATGTTATATGGCTGCATGAGATAGGTGGAACTGATTAGGTGCAATAGACAGTGATTGTGTTATTAACTTTATCTCTTGTTTCCTACATCGAGTTTGACTCAGTAGGCTTAGAGGTTTTGTTGATGGATCACTACTGAGTGGTGAATTTAACCAATAAAGATCACATTGATATAATCAAGTTGGATAAGTTTCTCAAACATGTAGTCATGTGTGAAGAAATGATGCAGGAGAAGAGGAATTTTTATGGGTCTAAAAAATAGTCCTTATAACTGGAAGAGTTGGACATCATAGTGAGATCTTTCTACTTCCTAATAATATTCAGCACAATGTTTCTATTATACAAATCATTATCAAAAGGATGTGTGCTAAGAAAAGAAGAGATGACATGATGAAGAGTATATGTTGAAACTGAAGAGCTGTCAAAGCTCTACATGGATTATACAGGGGTTATGAGTTTCATTGAATATATATACATTTGTATCATTCCCTAGTTTAGGTGATATTTGTCTGTTGAGAGAAGATGTATTGTCGTAAAGCAGTAACAATCATACACTTCATGATCATTTATTTTGTTCTAACAATGTGGTATTAGCTAACTGTTTTCAGGATACCAAGGAGATGTGAAAGAATATCAACAATGTTTCAACAAGATTCTTATCAAAAGTGTTGAAGTGGTAAGAGAATCAAGAGGAGTAGATGTGAAAATATTGATTCAGAAGAAGACTCAGATGATGAGAACAAATTAGTTTCTTCCCATAGACCAGAAAGAAGATCTAAAATTGATAGGCAGAACAAAATTAGTGATCAAACAGCACCAGTGCAAACAAGAAGGGTGATGTATCTACAAAAAGAACCATAATTATCACAAGTGGAGCCTAAAAACTTTGGTGAAGCAGCTAAATATGAGAATTGGGTTCGGTAAATGAATAAAGAGATTAAAAAAATTGAGAAGAATCAGACATGGGAAATTATTTTGAGACCAACATACAAGAATGTTATTAGGAAAAAATGGGTCCTTCGTAACAAAATAAATGAAGATGGTTTTTTCATTCGAAACAAAGAATGATTAGTGTGCAAATGATACTCTCAGATAGAGGGTATAGATGTTGATGAGACATTTGAACCTGTTGCAAGGCTGGAGACAATCAAATTATTCTTTTCCATAGCATTGCAAAGAAAGTTTAAGGTTTTCCAGATGGATTTCAATTCAGTATTTCTTAATGGAGTTCTGAAAGAAGAAGTTTATATTGAGAAACCAGATGATTTTCTTGTTCATGATGATGATAACAGAGTTTTTTTGGCTGCTCAAGCATGCACACAACTATTGTGGATGAAGCACCAACTTGAAGATATGGGAATTGAAGTGAAATCTCCGATCAGAATCCATTATGATAATTCAAGTGCTATAAATCTTATCAAAAATCTAGTAAATCATTCAAGGACAAATCACATTGAAATTAAATGTCCTTTTATCAAGGATAAAGTGGAACAAGGGTTCTTGAAGTTGGAGTATGTGCCTACAAAACAACAAGTTGCAGACATTCTTACAAAGGACTTACCCAAAGAAGAGTTTGAAAGGCATCGACTAGCTCTGGGAGTCTAGTCGACTTTCCAAACATGAAAAAGTGTGGATGTGGGGCCCCCTCTCCCCAAGGTATGATGTGTCATTTCTTAGTATGATGATATGTGTTTTTTACTCTATTGTAGACAACCTTGATGTGCCCTTCGAGTTCATTAACAAAGGGGGAGAAAGTGTGACTTCCAGGGGAGAAAAGACATGGGGAGAAGCTGTTAAGTGGAGAAGTGAGATAGGGAGAGTTGAAGCTGATCTGAATCTGTTTCGAAGAGATATAAGATAGGGGTATCATTAAATTTGATGATGCTAGAAGTGACCGATCAATGATTAGATAACATGACAGCTGAGGTTCATGATGAAATTATTTCATTGGTATTAGTATGGTATTAGAAATTGGTGATTAGCAATGATGTGGTTCATTGATGAAATTTTCATTATACTCTTATTTCTCACACTGATCATGGATCATATGGGCTTAGAGTATGTGTTGATTAAAATATTTGATCTCTATCTTAATCGCATGAAGCGAGTGGTGGTTGAAGTTGGAAGGAGTTTTAATGAAATATCCACATTTGAAGAATTGTTATGAGAAGAGTTGTCAACAAACCCAAAGGGGGAGATTGTTGGGAAAAATCGCTCAATGTGTCCCCTCAGAATGTTTTGGGTGTGATTGTGTTTGTTAACAAAGTCAGATGATCTCAAATGAGTATGGTTATCATTTGTTGAAGACAGGTTTTTAAGGTGGTGTCGTTTCTCAGTGCTTGCCAAATTTTTGGGCCTCAAAATCATGAGTTTGATGTTGAAAAGGGAAGGATTTATTCATAGGAGTGAATTGTATAAATAACATTAAATAAAATTGGAAAATGGTGAGAACCACATACCATAATTCATGGGCCGCGTACCATGTTCTGAGAACGGTATGCGAAGCGGCGAAAACGGTACGCAGGTGCGGTTCGTGAAATCGAAAACAGTTAGCGATGGAAGGCGGTGTGGTACGCGGATAACCGGACGTTAGCAAAGGATGTTGACCATGTAAGAACGAATGCAGTATGCATACAATATATGAAAAAAGGTTCACAAAAGGTCTTGCAGTTCGCGGCGGCTGGAGGATCGATACGCGGTGAGGTTGGATTGAAGATTCAGTAAATCTTGATTTAGCAGGTTAAGTGGATATCATTTCCTATATAAGAATCACTAACCCCACCAATTACTGTCAAGATCAAATATCATTAGAAAATATTTTTAATTTGGGTTTTCAGCAAATTCTGAAGGTGGTTTGTGAGGGATAATCCCATGAAGGCTAGAGTGGTTCACGCGAAAAACTTTTCACCGAAGGATTTAAGTGGAAAGTTGTATCCTCTTAAGACTCAGTACGCGGAGGAGGAGTCTTCTATACGTGAGAGAGTGATTTTCATAAGAGGTATGTGGAGGGAGTTCTTTGGTATGCGGAAGTGAAAGCAGTCCATGAACAGAGAACAGTTCGCGGATAGGAGGGATTTTGAAGAGGAGGTTTGTGGAGTCGGTACGCGGTAGCGGTACGCGATCGCGAAGGCGGAGACTGTCCGCAAATGAAGGGTGGTTCATAGTGGTGGAAGCGGTATGCAAATAAGGTTTTCCATGTACCAAACCCACTACACAGTATGTGGTCGAGAAGGTGGTTCGTGATTTTCACAAGAAATTTTTCAAAAGCTTAAATTCAGTTTACGAAAGTGTTTTCTGGTACCTAACAGTACCCGGGAAGGTGGAATTCATCTACGGGTGAAAAATGAACTTCAACAGAGCATCTATCTATAGTTAAGGATATAGGAATTCATGAAAATGAAAGGACCTACATGTCCATAAACTGTGTTTGACCTACAAGTTGATAAACTATGAGTGGATTCCTTTCTAAGAGCAGTGAGAAAAATAAGAGGAAGACGGTGACCCTTTCCACCGGTAGTGAGCCAGAGAAAGAGGCATAAAAAGTGACCCTTGGGAATGCATTGAGAAGACCCTAAACCTTGTAAAGGTAGTGATTGTAACAGCCCGAGATTTTATGAAAAATATTCTTTTTAATTTTATTAATGTCTTGTGTTTTACGCTACATCAAAAGGAGCTTGCACAACACACATCCTTGACTTGCCTTGCATTACACGCAATCGCGACCTTCCTCGATAGCGTGTGTAGTACGCAATAACGAGTTTCATTAAACAACAATATGCTATTAAAATATTATTAAAACTAGCCGTTATGAATAGTAATAACCACTTTTTGAAATTTTGTATATTTTATTTTTCAAAATGGAATTAATTTCTAGATTCGTAATATCGAAATTAGCTTAGGGTGAAATTTTGGTACTTTTCGGATAACTTTCATATTCTGATGAATAGTGAAAATTACTAGATTATAATTAAAAACAACTTTTTTAATCGAAATAATTAATAGTGATAAATCATTAAATTGAGTGGTTTTAAATTATATTTAGAATATATTTTTACAATTTAATACGATGTTGGTAATTGGATGTAATTTCACATTTAAACCAGACATAATCAAGTGTCAATCTTTTGATAGATATTGTTTCTTAAAAACACGCTATTTGTTTTAACAGCGGGATTTAATTATAAAATTAATTAATGCAACTTCTATGTTATGAATTTGGTAAAATAGACTTCATTTTTGAATTCGGAATATGAAATATAGCTTAGGATGAAATTTTGGTATTTTTCTGAAAACTTTCAATTTTTGATGAATAGTGAAACCACTAAGTGGTAGGTTAAAAACTGAATTTTGCATAAAACTTAATTTTACCGCTTTTGTGAATGGAATTTCGAAAATACGATAGACACTGTTAATATCAAGGACTAAAATGTGGTTCAATGAGATGAAAATAATTTTTGGTGAATAGTAACTTTTTACTTTTTTTTTACCACGGTTAATAGTAAATAGGGTAACTAAGGGTAAATATGATATTACTATTACCCTAACACATGTCCTAATTCTATTGGATAAGATTAATTCGACCAAAAACAACCTTATGAATATAATATGACCATTTAGGTCCACTTGGATTAGATTATGACATTTAATATTATTTTATTTAATGAATAGTTAAAATAGTTAAAATCAAAGTTTAATAACTAAAACATTTTTAATATGGGGTTATACATAAGATAAATTCGACTATAAATATTAATTAGAAAGCTAAAAATATTTCCTACATAAGGATATTTTATTTATAATTTTTAGACTTTAAATAAATTAATTTATTTATCACACAACGATGATGCAGTAATTACCCTTTTAAGGAAATATTAACATAATTGATGTTATAAATGATCAAATAAATGTAATTTGAGACTTTTTATGAATTCCACTAATTTTATAGGTTACTATGATATATTAGTGTTGATTTAATCAACTTGGTTCGAACATATAATTCTTTTATGACTTTCACAAAAATCATATATCAAATAGTGTCAAAATTGACACAAAATAGTTTTTAAATCAAATATAATATTATTAATTGTTATTTTATTCCTAAAAATCTAAGGTTCGGCCAAATGACTTAGATAAGGATATATGTATTAATAATAAACAATTTGGGGTTCTTTTGGCATGTTATAGTAAGTGTATTAACCATATAGTGAAAGAAAACAAAAAGACACGGTAAAAGTTAAATTATTTAACTTAGAGTTAAATCTAATTGATAAGGTTAAAATAATACCCTAAACTTGTCTAAATATTATTGGTTGATAGGATTTCGACCCATCCCCACTTTAGCTACGAAATAATACCCTTTGGAACCATTATAAACCGATTTTGACATTAATATAAAATAATATTTTGAGGTATTCCTAAGGTGCCCCTCTCCTCCCTTATAAAAGGACACCTCCTCCCCCTCCTCCTCACACCAATTTGAGCACTCAAGCTCGGCCGACCCCTGCCAAAATCTCTTCTCCACTTCCCTAGAAATATCCTAGAGGTTCTGGTCTTCCTCAAAGACCAATTTTAGTGCCCTAAGAGGAGGTCTCAAAGAGGCGCTTCAAAGAAGAGGTAATTACCGTTACCAATTCTTTCATCTTTATTTCTTCTTCCACTTCTTCTTCTTAGGTTGTTTCATTATTAAGTAATAACATCAGTATCACTCATATACTGATATGTTATTTTAAGTATTAAACAACCCTATTTCACCATCTATCCATCCTACGGAAAAAGAAATCACCGCGCGTGCGTACGTACGGAATACCGTCTCCACGCCGTGGTGTAATCTATTTTCCACCACCACCTTACATGGATGGGTATAATGGTGTAAAGAATAACTATACATAGTTATTAAAACATCATATTGATTCTGATATATTGTATAATCCACTCCAATTCAATTCAATAATTATGGAAATGATATCATCGCTCGTGCGTACGTACGGACTACCGTCTCCACGACGCGATGAGATTCATTCTTAATGATTAACCATTCATGAATGATTATAAAGTATATATAATAATTACTAATGAAATATATGACATAATAATGATACTGGATTTATGTATATATATATATATGTATGTCATCTACTTACTTCCATTCAAGACAATAAGGAAAGAAAAACAGCGTTCATGCGTACGTACGGACTACCATCTCCATGAACGGTGTTTTTCATTTCATTTATCTATCTATTATATATATATATATACTGATTATATATGATATATAAATCATATTTTATATTCTGGAAGTAAGTAAATCATGATATAAGTAATAATAATGTCAAGAACAACAAGTCAAAACACCTACGATAAATGAAACGATTTTACCCAAAACGCTTCTTTAACATGGAATTTACAAAAGAACGGGTAATATAATGTCATAAGTGAACCATATATGATATCATAACAATGAATATGATTCTGTAATAAGTCAATGACATTATTTAAATCATTATACAGGAGGTTCGGACACATACGAAGCAAATCGGACCTAAGGTAAGGGAAATATCACAATCTCATTTTTATTCGAGATTGTTTATACTTTAGTATTTACTGGGGTGTATTTTATCATCAAAATCCATGTTTCCAAAATATGTAATATTATTTCCATACACCTACAATTGTTTAAATCCAATTTTACTCTGCGGTGAGTTTTTAGTAAAAGATCTGAAAGGAATCTTTTGTCATTTTTCATACGAGGTACTTTTTGACTTTTCCGACAAAAGTACGAAGAATGTTTTTTTTAACTTATACGGCACGAACGGATTTTTACAGTTTTATAAATCCTTATTTTCATGAACCTTACTCCAAAATATTTCATGAATATTTTCAATAAAATCTCTTTCTTTTAAAATTTCATGATGTTTTGTGAAAAGGAATTGATTTTGAAGAAGAAAGGATATTTTCCTCAAGAATTCATTTCAAGTGTTTTATCAAAATTATTTTCCATCTAAGATAATAAAGGGTTATGTTTCTATCTATATTTTTACATTGATTTGACTATGTTGTTATGGAATTATGTTTATGAATTCCTTTATCATATATGAATGGTTTTATGATGTCATGTTGTTTAAGAATCCCATTTTTATTACATGGGTTATGCTATGATGTATGGTTTATGATTTTGTGGCACACATAAGAATGGTATCATTATGAGATGGGTGGGACCTATATCTACCTCCAATTCATTGGGTAAAGATTTTATATCTCATGAGATAGACATGGCTAGAATGGTAGGTTATACCGGTTTAGTGAAACAGGACTGAAACGAGGGTCACTCGATTCAGAAATGGACTTTGTTCACTAAGATAGTCTTGGCAATGAGTCTTGACTAACAAGAAATGATTCTATATGATTATGTGTGAATGCCACAAAGTTTCATGTTTTAAGTTATGATTATTGTGATTACATTTCACTGCCATGATTTATCCCATGTTATGAAATTATGCTCTCTTTTGCAGGTTAAGATTTCCAAAATGTTATGTTCTTATGAATACGATGTGATTGATATTTCTTTTGTTTACCCTTACTGAGCATTTGAGCTCACCCTTTTATGTTTTCTTTTCCCCAGGATATAAACAAAGGTTTTAGGTAAAAAAAGGGAAGATCTTTATAGGAGATGTTGAAGATCTTTCACCACGATTAGAAGATTACGTTCCGAGTTTCCAAAGACACTAAACTATTACGATCCTTGTGTGTATGTGCTAAGTATTCCGCAAATGTAATGTAATGTCAATGTACGTCGAGTTTCGGGTCTCTACAGTTGGTATCAGAGGAAAGGTTTAGTCAACCTTTGGAAACTAGGATGCGAAAACGTTAGTGAGATCCCTAGAGATATTTCTACGGTATGTCTAGGGATGTTCCTAAGGTTAAGTATACGTATAAGTTATAGTAATAGAACTACACTAACGATCATAGAATTAAACCTAAGATGTTAGATATTGAAGTTACTCCCCCTTTATTATTTTGTTTTCCCTAGCATGATTTTTGCCTCTCACACTATTCATTTTGGGTTTTAGACGATGGCTGGAACCCGAAGGAACCGTGTTGATCAATGCAATGGACAATGCAATGATTGTCCTCCTGAACAAACAAATGTTATGGGAGATGGAGTGCAAAATCTTATTGCTATACTTACACAAGATATGAATCATTCTGGACTTACAAATGAGCAGAGAAGGGAACAATATTCTATTGAGTCCTTCATGAGGCAACGTCCACCTTCTTTCAGTGGGTCTTCTGATCCACTTGTTGCTGAACAATGGATCAGTACCACTGAAAAGATATTTTCAGTTCTTCAATGTTCTGAACATGATAAAGTAATCTTAGCAGTATATCGTTTGGAAGGTGAAGCTGATCAATGGTGGAATCTTATCAAGAATACAAGGCAAAGAGATGAAATTGAGTCCATGGAATGGGATGAGTTCAAGAACTTATTTTTCAATAAGTACTTCCCTCGTATTCTTCGAACGAAGATGGAAAAGGAGTTTCTTAAGCTGAAATAGAAGGATGATGAATCTGTTGGTATATACGAAGCGAATTTTACAAGACTTGCAAGGTATGCATCTGGCATTATCATCCAACCTGAAAGTAAAGTTGATCGATTTTTCAGTGGCTTAAAACCAAGTCTTCGAAGGGAATTAGCTATAAGAGAATTTAGTAGCTATGAAGAAATTGTGCGTTGTGCTATCAAGGTAGAAATGGAAGTTGGTGTTACATATCCATCTCATGGTTTTGACAAGAAACGAAAGATGGAGTTCAAGGAGAAATCTCATAATAATGGTGAAAAGAAGATGAATGTTTCCTTATGCACAAAGTGTGGAAAGAAGCATGGTGGAGATTGTCTTAAAGGGACTAGAAAATGTTTTAAGTGTGGAAAAGAAGGTCATCGAGCAGCTGAGTGTCGAAGTAATGGAAAAAGGGTTTCTAATGATGTGAATAAAGCAAACACTGCAGAGAACGCACCACCAACACTTCAATGCTTCAAGTGCAAGGAAATGGGGCATTATGCTAATAAATGCCCTAATCCAAGGGTTAGTGATGATCAACATGAGCAACCACTGAAGGCAAAGGACAAAGGGAAGTCACATGCGATCATTATTGGCAATGTTGAATATGACAACGATGTGGTGGAATGATTAAGTGTTTATGTAATGGGATTCCAAAATAATGTTGTATCATTAAGTATTTCAATATTTATTGATGTGGTATTCAAAGTGATTGAGATATTTTTTGGAAATAAGATGATATGCGCATAATGAAGGGAAAACGAGAAAATGAAATGTTTAATAGTATTCATGAGCTCATGATTGATATAAGGACTAAGTGATATCATGGTTTGAGTATATAGAATTTTGAGGATTTTGGTATGTGGAAAGTGTTAACTTTAAACTGCATTCATGTTTTCACTAAGGTATTCAAGAGAATACATGATTAAGGACTTTGAATGTTTAGAATGTGACCAACAAGACATATCTTATGGGGATCAACGATGGTATTAAATCTCTGGTAATTGTTTTCACTATATTATGAGAGTGGACTACAGTATTATGGGTAAGCCTAAAGATTGGAATGGATTATGTTGGAATAAGTTAGTATTGTTTAAGGATAGAAGTTTTTTTTTCGATATTATTGATGGGATGTTATAGTAATATAGTTTTAGAAAAAGGACAACCTACAGGACGGGCGACAGCCCATCGCGTCGGACAAGGCTGTGGGAATCGAACCCACAACCGAAGTGCGACTGGCCTTTATCGCCTACCACTGGCCTACAGGAAGTCCCTGTTTAGTAGAACTAGTTTTATTATATTAAGTTGTATGACATATGATGTATAAGTCCATTTTAGGAACCATATATGGTTAATCTCACTATAGATCGACTTATGTATATAATTTTTTTTTCTAACCTTTTGTTTGAGACAGATGGAATGACCCGTCATTCTATCACATGATCTGCTAACACTTCACAAATAACAAATTCAACTTCATTTATTTAAGAGATGAAGTGGAAATTGTTAAAGGCACGAACAACAGTGAGATTGTACCAAAATAAAGTAAGTATTTATTCTAATTCAAATTCTTTAACATTAGGGAAACGATCTTGAAAACCAAAAATGTTGTCCTAGTGATCTTATATCTGATGAATCAGATGGTACCTTAGATCGTCACAAATTTATGGCTTTGTGATTGCTGGCTTTTCCATAGCCATGTTCTCTACCACTCTCCATCAGAACATGATGGTTAGATTTCTCTTCCATATCCATATTTTCACCTATGTGGAAACCCAGTGACTAGTTTATTTGGGTAACCGTTACGTTTCATACTTTTGTTTTTAAAGATTGGTTTTGATATTCCTTTTTACGATGTGGGTTTCTATTAAAGAAACTTTCGAATAATAAACCATTTATAACCCCGACGAATTTCGAGGGCGAAATTCATTTTAAGGGGGGTAGAATGTAACAGCCCGAGATTTTATGAAAAATTTTCTTTTTAATTTTATTAATGTCTTGTGTTTTACGCTACATCAAAAGGAGCTTGCACAACACACATCCTTAACTTTCCTTGCATTACACGCAATCGCGACCTTCCTCGATAGCGTGTGTAGTACGCAATAACGAGTTTCATTAAACAACAATATGCTATTAAAATATTATTAAAACTAGCCGTTATGAATAGAAATAACCACTTTTTGAAATTTTGTATATTTTATTTTTCAAAATGGAATTAATTTCTGGATTCGTAATATCGAAATTAGCTTAGGGTGAAATTTTGGTACTTTTCGGATAACTTTCATATTCTGATGAATAGTGAAAATTACTAGATTATAATTAAAAACAACTTTTTTAATCGAAATAATTAATAGTGATAAATCATTAAATTGAGTGGTTTTAAAGTATATTTAGAATATATTTTTACAATTTAATACGATGTTGGTCATTGGATGTAATTTCACATTTAAACCAGACATAATCAAGTGTCAATCTTTTGATAGATATTGTTTCTTAAAAACACGCTATTTGTTTTAACAGCGGGATTTAATTATAAAATTAATTAATGCAACTTATATGTTATGAATTTGGTAAAATAGACTTCATTTTTGAATTCGGAATATGAAATATAGCTTAGGATGAAATTTTGGTATTTTTCTGAAAACTTTCAATTTTTGATGAATAGTGAAACCACTAAGTGGTAGGTTAAAAACTGAATTTTGCATAAAACTTAATTTTACCGCTTCTGTGAAGGGAATTTCGAAAATCCGACAGACACGGTTAATATCAAGGACTAAAATGTGGTTCAATGAGATGAAAATAATTTTTGGTGAATAGTAACTTTTTACTTTTTTTTTACCACGGTTAATAGTAAATAGGGTAACTAAGGGTAAATATGATGTTACTATTACCCTAACACATGTCCTAATTCTATTGGATAAGATTAATTCGACCAAAAACAACCTTATGAATATAATATGACCATTTAGGTCCACTTGGATTAGATTATGACATTTAATATTATTTTATTTAATGAATAGTTAAAATAGTTAAAATCAAAGTTTAATAACTAAAACATTTTTAATATGGGGTTATACATAAGATAAATTCGACTATAAATATTCATTAGAAAGCTAAAAAGATTTCCTACATAATGATATTTTATTTATAATTTTTAGACTTTAAATAAATTAATTTATTTATGACACAACGATGATGCAGTAATTACCCTTTTAAGGAAATATTAACATAATTGATGTTATAAATGCTCAAATGAATGTAATTTGAGACTTTTTATGAATTCCACTAATTTTATAGGTTACTATGATATATTATTGTTGATTTAATAAACTTGGTTCGAACATATAATTCTGTTATGACTTTCACAAAAATCATATATCAAATAGTGTCAAAATTGACACAAAATAGTTTTTAAATCAAATATTATATTATTAATTGTTATTTTATTCCTAAAAATCTAAGGTTCGGCCAAATGACTTAGATAAGGATATATGTATTAATAATAAACAATTTGGGGTTCGTTTGGCATGTTATAGTAAGTGTATTAACCATATAGTAAAAGAAAACAAAAAGACACGGTAAAAGTTAAATTATTTAACTTAGAGTTAAATCTAATTGATAAGGTTAAAATAATACCCTAAACTTGTCTAAATCTTATTGGTTGATAGGATTTCGACCCATCCCCACTTTAGCTTTGAAATAAGACCCTTTGGAACCATTATAAACTGATTTTGACATTAATATAAAATAATATTTTGAGGTATTCCTAAGGTGCCCCTCTCCTCCCTTATAAAAGGACACCTCCTCCCCCTCCTCCTCACACCAATTTGAGCACTCAATCTCGGCCAACCCCTGCCAAAATCTCTTCTCCACTTCCCTAGAAACATCCTAGAGGTTCTGGTCTTCCTCAAAGACCAATTTTAGTTCCCTAAGAGGAGGTCTCAAAGAGGCGCTTCAAAGAAGAGGTAATTATCGTTACCAATTCTTTCATCTTTATTTCTTCTTCCACTTCTTCTTCTTAGGTTGTTTCATTATGAAGTAATAACATCAGTATCACTCATATACTGATATGTTATTTTAAGTATTAAACAACCCTATTTCACCATCTATACATCCTACGGAAAAAGAAATCACCGCGCGTGCGTACGTACGGAATACCGTCTCCACGCCGTGGTGTAATCTATTTTCCACCACCACCTTACATGGATGGGTATAATGGTGTAAAGAATAACTATACATAGTTATTAAAACATCATATTGATTCTGATATATTGTATAATCCACTCCAATTCAATTCAATAATTATGGAAATGATATCATCGCTCGTGCGTACGTACGGACTACCGTCTCCACGACGCGATGAGATTCATTCTTAATGATTAACCATTCATGAATGATTATAAAGTATATATAATAAGTACTAATGAAATATATGACATAATAATGATACTGGATTTATGTATATATATATATATGTATGTCATCTACTTACTTCCATTCAAGACAATAAGGAAAGAAAAACAGCGTTCATGCGTACGTACGGACTACCGTCTCCATGAACGGTGTTTTTCATTTCATTTATCTATCTATTATATATATATATATATACTGAATATATATGATATATAAATCATATTTTATATTCTGGAAGTAAGTAAATCATGATATAAGTAATAATAATGTCAATAACAACAAGTCAAAACACCTACGATAAATGAAACGATTTTACCCAAAACGCTTCTTTAACATGGAATTTACAAAAGAACGGGTAATATAATGTCATAAGTGAACCATATATGATATCATAACAATGAATATGATTCTGTAATAAGTCAATGACATTATTTAAATCATTATACAGGAGGTTCGGACACATACGAAGCAAATCGGACCTAAGGTAAGGGAAATATCACAATCTCATTTTTATTCGAGATTGTTTATACTTTAGTATTTACTGGGGTGTATTTTATCATCCAAATCCATGTTTCCAAAATATGTAATATTATTTCCATCCACCTACAATTGTTTAAATCCAATTTTACTCTTCGGTGAGTTTTTAGTAAAAGATCTGAAAGGAATCTTTTGCCATTTTTCATACGAGGTACTTTTTGACTTTTCCGACAAAAGTACGAAGAATGTTTTTTTTTAACTTATACGGCACGAACGGATTTTTACGGTTTTATAAATCCTTATTTTCATGAAACTTACTCCAAAATATTTCATTAATATTTTCAATAAAATCTCTTTCCTTTAAAATTGCATGATGTTTTGTGAAAAGGAATTGATTTTGAAGAAGAAAGGATATTTTCCTCAAGAATTCATTTCAAGTGTTTTATCAAAATTATTTTCCATCTAAGATAATAAAGGGTTCTGTTTCTATCCATATTTTTACATTGATTTGACTATGTTGTGATGGAATTATGTTTATGAATTCCTTTATCTTATATGAATGGTTTTATGATGTCATGTTGTTTAAGAATCCCATTTTTATTAATGGGTTATGCTATGATGTATGGTTTATGATTTTGTGGCACACATAAGAATGGTATAATTATGAGATGGGTGGGACCTATATCTCCCTCCAATGCATTGGTTAAAGATTTTATATCTCATGAGATAGACATGGCTGGAATGGTAGGTTATACCGGTTCAGTGAAACAGGACTGAAACGAGGGTCACTCGATTCAGAAATGGACTTTGTTCACTAAGATAGTCTTGGCAATGAGTCTTGACTAAAAAGAAATGATTCTCTATGATTATTTGTGAATGACACAAAGTTTCATGTTTTAAGTTATGATTATTGTGATTACATTTCACTGCCATGATTTATCCCATGTTATGAAATTATGCTCTCTTTTGCAGGTTAAGATTTCCAAAATGTTATGTTCTTATGAATACGATGTGATTGATATTTCTTTTGTTTACCCTTACTGAGCATTTGAGCTCACCCTTTTATATTTTCTTTTCCCCAGGATATAAAGAAAGGTTTTAGGTAAAAAAAAAGGGAAGATCTTTATAGGATATGTTGAAGATCTTTCACCACGATTAGAATATTACGTTCCGAGTTTCCAAAGACACTAAACTATTACGATCCTTGTGTGTATGTACTAAGTATTCCGCAAATGTAATGTAATGTCAATGTACGTCAAGTTTCGGGTCTCTACAGTGATCCTGGTCATAGAAGATCTAGCCTGAACATTGTAATTATTATTGGCATTGAGCCTTAGTGAATTTGGTACATCAGCACATTGTCATCGTATGCTCCTTAGACATAGCCCAGTGAGGGTGAACCAAGTAAAAATCATTGTGTCCTATGTATGATTTCATATCTGTTCATATATTGTTATGGGAGGAAGAGAGAATTGAGTTTTTTCTAACAACAAAAAAAGTTCTGAACAGGAGAAAGTTCTAATCTATCATACCTTGATTCACCCCCCCTCTCAGGGTATTCAACCAAGTGGACCTAACACCCACCAATACATCTAGTTTTTTTAGGACCAAATAAGTCCATGCACACTAATTGTAAAGAATCAAAATTTGAGACTCCAATAATATATTTAAAACGTGACTTGTATTTCTTACCAAATTGATAAGGATCATAGATTTTACAAGTATCAAACCTAAGTTCTGATAGATACTTAATAAGTCCTTTCTTAAATAACTTAGCTAAATTTCTAATATTATATTGTCTTAACCTTCTATTACATAACCAATATTGATCTTCCATTTCACTAAGATAAGGTAAGTCTTGTTTCCTGAGGTCTTATAAGTTTAAAGTGTAAACATTATCATGTCGATTGACAAAAAGAATAAACTCATCTTTAGAACTATGAATTGTACATTTATCATTCCTGATGTTCACAAGATAACCCTAATCACATAATTGACTTATTCTTATAAGGTTGTGCTTAAGTAATATAACAAATAATATATTTTAAATTAAATCTTTACCAATAAGAACAATATTACCTATATTATTTATTTACCCATGAGCATTATCTCTGAATTTACTTTACCACCTCTCATCTTTTTTATCTTCATAAAGAAATATTTGTGTCAGTCATATGACTGAAACAACCACTATCCATGTACCAAATATTCTTATTGTTTGTACTTTCTATATTTTTTTGAAAACTAAAATAGTAGTGTTTTGGAACCCAAACCTTCTTGGGATCGATATTATCAGAAAGTAAAATTTTAGGTAACCACCTTAAACCAACATTACTATATTGAGAAAATGTCATTTATTTTGAAAAATATTCTTTATGAAAACCTAAATACTGAAAATTATTTAAAGGAAATTTTTTCTTATAGTGTCCACCACTTTGAAATTTTTAAAAAATAGAGCACTCTTTGCAACGTATTAATTATTATTAAAAACAGTTTTTTTGTCAGCAAAAACCTTTTCTAAAATATCTCCACGTGGTCTAATTTGTTTATAAATTTTATAAAAGTTTCCCTTCCCAAAAGTAAAATTAGACAAAAGTTTCTTGAAACTATAAATATTATATTTTAGTTTCACAACTAATTTTTTATCTTTAGTATAATTAGTATTCTAACTCTGATTTCCAAAATCAGTTTGTAAACTATTTTTCTCAAAAATATACTTTTCAAGATCTTTAGAAAGAATATATTTATCAAAATTAATCATATAAATTTCTTTATAAATATCAGCTATTTATTTAGTTAATGTAATAATTATTGAATTTTCCTTAACAAGTTTTCCTTGAGAAACTTCAAGTTTTTTATAAACTTTATGATTTTGATTTTCAAGAATTTTTTCAAATATAGACACCTCTTCAAAACTAGGTAATGTATTATCCTCATCAAATGAGGTAGTTTCTTAATATAATGATATAGATTTATTTTCATAATTACTATCAGGTTAATTAACATTTAAAGTAAGGTTTTTAAGGGATTAAATAGTTTTTACCTTAGCCATAATACATTTATTAATATTTGGTATTTCTACAAATAAACAAAATTTCCTCTATCATGAAATTTCATTTTCTCAAGAATTATCAGATGAGCTATCTCCTCCACTTCCACTCTAAGTGTCATAATCTTTTAAACTATCATTGTTTTTTTTATTACAGTACTTTTTAGAATTATTATATGAATTTATTTCTTTCTTATCCTTTCTTTTTAGCTTAGGGAAATCTAGTCTGATGTGTCCTACCTTTTTTCATTCGTAACAAATAACTTATGTAGAGTCTTTCTTATCACTCATACCCTTATGAATTTTCTTGTATATGTAATGAAATTAATTATATTCAATTATATTATTCATTATTATTTCAAGATTTTCCAATTCATTACCAGTTCATTCAAATGAAATAGAATCTAATTCAATAAAAACTTTAATCTTCTTTAAATATTTCATAACTTTTTTAGCTGATTGTAATTTAGCAAGAACATTGGATGTAGTGCTGATTATCCAATAAAAAAATATATTTTAATTACATTTTAATGGTATTAAATGTTCAATTTTGATCTTATGGGCCTAAGTTAGTGCATTTTCATTATGAACATTCATTCTCATCATTTGTGCACTTCATGCCTAATTTACATCAATTTAGTCCCAATGAGTCATCTGATTCTAAAGAATGTAATTAAAAATATTTTAATTTGATATTTTGGGAACTATATCTACACTTAAATGTGAACATTTTTCATTTAGGGATCAATGGATTATTCATAAACAATGATGGAGATATTAGGAGATGAATGGAAGAAATTCTTGAGAAGGCAGATTGGACACCATCCCACTTATGAGACTGTGGGGCCCAACATACAGGCCCAATGAATCCAAAATTTTGTGGTATGATAGAAGAAATGTTTAGGAACAAATAACTATTCATGAGATAATGATAATTCAGCCTCCATGGTGTCTATTTAGGCGGCCCAAGTTAGAGATAAAATTCCGGTCCAGTTACTGCGGCCCAGAAAAACATCCCACCAATTAAACCATATCTAGAAAACCATAACTCCTATTGGGATGAGATTTTACAAGATGTTAGGGGACATCCGGATATTAATTTAATTCTTCTATGTCCCACCCAAATTCGTCTATCTAGAAGGTTTTTTAGGCGCTTATTTTTGGTGGATGCAAGCTGGAATCCTTTTCGGGTCAAGGATGGAAAGTCTTCTTTCCACAAACTTTCCACCACCCTAGACCTACCATACTCAAGTGGGATGACTTGTAATGTTGTATGCTCTACCTAAGTCTCCCAAAATTCCTATTTAAGGTGGTGGTGGTGAAGGAGTTTTTAATTTTGGGTGCTTTGTTCAATTGTAATGTTATACTGCAATTTTGTTGTCTCAAATTTGTCTTTCACTTGTAAGTTGTTCAATTCACTTTAGTATCTTAACAAAAGTTCTTCTTATAATCTTATTCTGTTGTTCTTCATATCACTTTGATATCATTTGATCAAGGTGTGAATTTATTCACACCAAACCTTGTGAAATTATTCACACAATGGTGGAGTGATTATTTTATTTTTGTTGTTTTCTTTACTTCTCCATTTCCTCCCTCATGAGTCTACTTTCCGCTTCCATTGAAACCATGGGAAAAATGGAGGGATAACTCACTTATGGGTTGATCCAAGGGAGTAAAAAGGGTATGTATTGGATGTTATTTATCACCTCATTAATGTAAAATCACTTCTTTAATTGAGATTTTTATTTGATGATTTCTAAACTCCATCGTCCTTGTTGAATTTAAGGCCACATGCTTCAAGTGCTAATACGAACCTTTACCTTGAAGTGCTCAAAAATTTGATCCTTCAAGTGTATAGGTTATTAGTATTAAAGGGTGTAGGAATTAAACCAGTAAGTGATGATGTTTTTTTATCTCCTTAAATGAACCCATCTCAAATATAAGAAATTGAAATCATTGAAAAGGAAATATGTCCAATCCACCCTGAGCAATAACCTAGGATCAACTCATTATTTTAAATTGAATTAACTTAAGTCTCTTAGAGTTCCTTTAAACCCATATAAAATAAACCCAATTTTTCCACTTCATAGCCAAAAAACAGTCCATATAATGTACGTGTCTATAGGTTACTTCTTAGGTCTCTGAGGATTCGACAACCCAAGCTAAACTACAAGGACCGTCTTACCTTCTTCTCTTGGGTAAATTTGAGCGAGAATCAAATTTTGGCACCGTTTCCAGGGACCCAAGTAAGTCATATAAACACCCATTCTATTCTCCCCCATTTCTTCTTTTCTCATCCAAATTATCTTATCTTGTCCCTTTCTCATTTTTTTTCTTTTGGCGCATGTCCGCCTACACCCGCAATCAATCAAACCGTCTAGTTAGGGTGGATAGTCTTGGGGTTGGGGAGTCAAGTAAAACAATGGAACTCATTCCATTATATCCTAATCTTCCTAATACTCTAGAGTCCAAAATTGATCCCATTTCAATGGAAGGTCTTCAAAGAAACCAACTCATAAACCCGGGTGGAAACCAAAATGGAAACCCAAATGAGGCAGCCCCAAACTTGGGGAATGCGGTTGATCAAACCATGAATGACTACCTCACACATTCCTGGACCAATGCCCCCTCATGAATTAGAAAAAATTCCCTAGGAGATTCCAACTACATCTTTAAACCCCATTTCCTAAACCATCTTCCCACATTCCTTGGAATGGAGTCCGAGATGCCCTACCTTCACATTAAGGAGTTCAATGACATTGTAGAAACCATGTGTCCCCCACATCAACTAGAATCAGATAAGATGAGGCTATTTAATTTTTCTTTAAATGATAGAGCTAAAAATTGTCTAAAAAAATTGAGACCATCATCCATAAACTCTTGGGACCAACTACAAAGATAATTCTATAAAAAATACTTTCCCCACCACAAAACAATTGCACTTAAAAAGAGCATCCAAAATTTTTTTGAAAAAGAGGGAGAGTCATTCTATGAAACATGGGAGAGGTTCAAAGATACTCAAAACATGGTTCCACACCATGGTTTTTCTATTCCTGAACAAGTGATAATTTTCTATGAAGGGTTGGGTCCAGGGAACAAACAATTCATTGACAAGATGTGTAATGGAACCTTTAAAAACAAAGCCACAAATGATGCTTATGAGTATCTAGAAAGCCTTTATGAACAAAACCAAAAATGGGGAACTTCACCTTATTCTGAAAAGCCACAAAGAACTACTAGAATTCATACACTTAGAGAAGAGGAAAGCCTTAGGTCTAAACTCGCAGCACTCTCTAGGAAGGTTGAAGAGATAGACCTTAGGAAAGTCCATGAAATCCAAACTGTAGACCTTGTTTGCACAATTAGTGACAAACATGACCATAAGACAGACAACTGACCAACTATTCCATCTATCAAGGATGTTCTTTTAGGAGGACCTGCAGCGAAAGTAAATTCTTTGAACTTTCAAAATCCTCAATACCAAAACAACTTCAATCCTAGGTATAACGACCACCCAGGCTTCCGCTGGAAAGATAACCAACAACCTAGCCAACCACAGGGACAATATCCTTACCCCCATAAGAACTACCAAACCCATAACTAGTTCCAAACCCAACCTATCCAATACCAACAGCCACCGGTCAATTTTCAACAAACCATCCCACCTCCAAAATGTCCCCCTGGGATAAACCAACCTACTCAAGAACCCACCCAAACTGTTCCACAAAGCCTACTAGAACAACTGTGCAAACAAATGGAGAGGATGAACCCACCTGAAGATTCAAACTTGGATGAAAATTCAAATGAACCACAAGATCAAACTGAGGAAACTGATAACAATGTGAAATAAACAACTCTTCAAAAAACAACCCCACAACCTACACCATTTCCTCAACGCATGAGGGGGAAACCCAAGCCTGAACTGAGTGAAACATTGAGGGAAATCTTCTCACAAGTCAAGTTGAACATTCCCCTTATCGATGCCATCTAAACCATACCTGCCTACTCAAAGTACCTTAAGGACTTGTGTACTTTTAAAAGAAAATTTTCACCTAAAAACCAAGTCCTTTTGGATGCTAATGTGAGTACCACCATTCAAGGGACCATTCCTCCTAAGTTGAAAGACCCGGGTTGCCCTTACATCAATGTTGAACTAGGAGAGAGAAAAGTTGTCAAGGCCTTATGTGACCTAGGTGCTAGTGTCAATATCATCCCATATGATGTGTACTGCCAGTTAGGCCTAGAAGAGCTTCAACCCACATCTGTCACACTTCAGCTTGCTGATCGTAGCATTAGGGTTCCAAAGGGGATTTTGAAGGACATTCTGGTAAAGGGTGAAAACTTCATCTACCCTGTTGATTTCATTGTCCTTGACAACCATCCAAACTTAGGAAATAAGGAACAAAACCCAATCATCCTTAGTCTTCCTTTACTTGCAACAATCAACTCTGTTATCCGAGTTCAAAATGGGAACATGAACATGAGTCTTGACTTGAACATCTATAATGCAAGCTCACAAATAGGGGATGATGAGGACATTCATGAAGTAAAAATGATAGGAAGCATTGATAATGAATCCATGGAACATCAAGGAATATTTGATGAATGTTTAAGTCAGGATGAGATTGATTTCCTTTGTTCATATGAAGGAAGTTTATCTCCTTGGCTTGAATCATTTTCAAATTTCTCTTATGATGAAGTCTTAGGTCCAACAGTCAGTGAAACCTTTCAAGAAACCAATTTCATGGAGACCACTCCAATTTTCTTCCCTAAATATGATAAATCCAATCTAGTAGCTGAAACTTCTAAATGTGTGGGATCAATCCTATCTGGAACTCTAAAAAAAGAAATTGAACTTGATCCAATGTCCCAATATTCTGTTGAAATTCTAAACCAGCCTGATCTTGAATTGAAGGAACTTCCTGCTACACTAAATTATGCCTTCCTAGGGGACAATCAAACACATCCTATTGTCATTTCTTCTTCTCTTGAATACAATAATGAGAGGATGATTCTAGATTTCCTTAGGAAGCATAATAAAGCCATTGGTTGGACCCTTTCTGATATTCCTGGGATTAGCCCACTTATCGGGACTCATAGGATTATTCTGGAATCTGATTCAAATCCATGTCGTCAACCTCAAAGACGACTCAATCCTAATCTCATGGAGGTAGTAAGGAAAGAACTTCTGAAATTGTTAAAATCTGGTATCATATATCCCATAGCTGAGAGTGAATGGGTGAGCCCAATCCAAGTGGTTCCAAAAAAAGGCTGGAATCACAGTGATAACCAATAAGGATGGAGAGATTCTTCCAACAAGGGTGAGTAGTGGATGGAGGGTCTGAATTGACTATAGGAAGCTAAACTCATTCACCAAGAAGGACCATTTCCCCTTACCATTCATTGACCAAGTCCTTAAGAGAGTGTAAGGTCATGCCTTCTACTATTTCTTCGATGGGTACTCGGGGTACAATCAAATTAAGGTCTCCCTAGAGGATCAAGGGAAGACTACATTCACATGTCCTTTCGGTACCTTTGCTTTCAAATGCATGCCCTTCGGGTTATGAAATTCCCCTGGAACCTTCCAGCGGTGCATGATGGGAATCTTCTCCGACATGGTAGGGGATTTTCTAGAGGTCTTCATGGATGAATTCTCTGTGTTTGGGTATACATTTGAGGGATGTCTGCAGAATGTGGAGAGAGTCTTGTCAAGATGTGAAGAAAAGAATCTGGTCCTAAACTGGGAAAAATGTCATTTCATGGATAAAGAGGGACTTGTTCTAGGCCATCTGGTCTCTATTAGGGGGATTGAAGTTGATAAAGCAAAGTTTGACATCATTCGTCACCTTCCATCACCCAAAACTGTCAAGGAAGTGAGGTCTTTCTTAGGACATGTTGGTTTCTATAGAAGATTCATCAAGGATTTTAGTTCAATATCTCGTCCCCTTTGTGCTCCCCTAGTAAAGGATGATCCATTTGTTTGGATAGAAATCTATGAGGGTTCATTCTCAACCCTAAAATCCTCTCTCACCTCTCCTCCCATTATGAAATCTCTAAATTGGAACATTCCTTTTGAACTTATGTGTGATGCCAGGGACTTTGTTGTTGGAGCTGTGTTAGGACAACGCTGTGATAAAACTCCTTATGTCATTGCTTATGCAAGAAAATCCTTAAATGATTCCCAAATAAACTACACCACTACTTAAAAGGAGTTACTTTCTATTGTGTTTGCTTTAGATAAGTTTAGGTCCTACCTCTTAGGATCCCCCATCACTGTGTTCACTGACTATTCTGCACTAAAATACCTCTTCCAAAACAAGATTCCAAGGCTAGACTGATTAGGTGGGTCCTTCTCTTACAATAATTTGACCTCACAATCAAGGATAAAAAGGGAGTTGAAAATGTTCTATATGATCACCTCCCTAGGATAGAATTCAAAGACAACTCAAATAACCTTTCTATGTCTGATTCATTTCCTGATGAACACCTATACTCTGTGAGTGACTACCCTTGGTATGCCGACATAGACAATTTCTTAGTTACAGGAGTCATTCCAAAATTCTTAGGGACTAAAGCTCGAAGGAAATTCCTTTATGATGTTAGAAAATATGTGTTTGATGATCCATACCTCTATAAGTTCTTCCCTGACCAAGTCATTAGGAGGTGTGTTCCAGAATCTGAACAAGAGTCCATCCTTAAATTTTGTCATAGTGAGGCATGTGGAGGTCACTTTTCCTCTAAGAAAACATCTTCTAAAATTCTTCAATGTGGTCTCTTCTGGACCACCCTCTCAAGGGGCTCCTACACATTTTGTCAAAGCTTTCTGAGGTGTCAACAAGTAGGGTCCATCACAAAAAGGAATCAAATGCCACTCACTCCCATCTTGGTGGTTGAAATATTTGACTGTTGGGGAATTGATTTCATGGGTCCCTTCCCAAACTCTCAGGGATACCTCTACATACTCTTAGCTATTGATTATGTCTCAAAATGGGTTGAGGCCATATCCACTAAGTCCAATGATCATCAAGTTGTGATTCGATTTCTGAAAGAGAACATATTTTCTCGATTTGGAATTCCTAGGGCTATAATCAGTGATCGAGGAACCCATTTCTACAACCACCCATTCTCTTTACTCATTTCTAATTATGGTATTTCTCATAAAGTGTCCACTACATACCATCCTCAAACCAATGTTCAAGCTGAGTTAGCGAATAGGGAGATTAAGCAAATTCTTGAAAAAACTGTCAACCCCTCTAGGAAAGATTAGTCTGAGAAACTCTTAGATGCTCTTTGGGCCTATAGAACCGCATATAAAACCATTTTAGGAATGTCCCCATATAGGTTGGTTTGTGGAAAAGCATGCCATTTACCTGTTGAAATTGAGAATAAGGCCTTTTGGGCAATTAAGAAAATGGATTATGATCTCTCATTGGCCGGAACAAAAAGGAAATTAGATCTCAATGAACTGGAGGAACTAAGGATGGAGGCTTATGAAAATTCAAGGATCAATAAAGCTAGAGTTCAAGCCTACAAATCTAGGAATATCAATGTAAAACATTTTGAACCGGGAAAACTTGTTCTCTTGTATAGTTCAAAACTTCATTTCCACCCGGGAAAGTTAAGGTATAGATGGTTAGGTCCTTTCATAGTGCATCATGTATACCCCCATGGGGCAGTAGAGATTCAAGATCCCACTAGTGGTCACATTTTCAAGGTCAATGGTCAAAGGTTAAAAACATTCATTGAATCATTCAATAAACAAGAAATAGATGTTGAGTTAATTGAGACAATCTATGAACCAGGAAAAAATTGATAAATTTAGGATCTATGTCGGGCTAACGATGTTAAACAAAGCGTTGCATGGGAGGAAACCCGTGGTTTTTATGTTTCTAATCTTTCTGAATCATCTTTATTTTTCAAATAAGATTAATTAATCATTTTTATATTTAAAAATAAAAAATATACTTTTGACATGTTCTTCTATTATGAGTATGGATGGGTACGAAAGGGGAGCACCATATTCATCTGTGTCACATGGTGTGATCCTTGAGTAATACCTTACCCAGAAATTTAAAAAGAAGAAAATGTATCATCAGTTTATTTTGTTTTATTTTTATTATTTTATAGGTTAAGATAAAAATAATAAAAATAATAATAATAATATAATAATTTAAAAAGGGGACACACCATAGGCCGTGGGGAAAACCCCGTCACAACCGGCGAAGCCGTGGTGACTCGAACCCGGGACCGAAGGGAGACAGGGGCGCGCGCTTACCACTGACCTACGGCTTAATGTACTTACTTATTCTATAATTTTTATATATATACTTATATTTTACTTATATATATATATATATATTGTTTTTTTTTGTTTGTTTGTTTTCCTTTTTCCACTAGGGAACTTTGCAAGTGACATGGATATCAAAGGATTAAAAGGGAGCAGCAAAAATTTCAACTTCAACCACCAGGTGACTTCATTCCATGATCCTCATATTTCAATTTCCTTATTCAACTCCCCTTTTATTCCTCTACCTCATTCTAAATTTTATTTTTATGAAACTAGGGATAGTTTCATTCTACGTTGGGGGGTGTGGAAACAAAATGTTTGTTTCAAAAAAAACAATGATAAAAAAAAGAAGTAAAATTCCTTTATCATTCATATAATAACATCTTTGCTCATATTAAAACTACATAGAAAATAAATTTTATTTCTTTGACTCTTAATTTAATTCATGATTAAGTTTAAAAGCATTGATTTTGGAAGTTTGGTTGTCCAATGAAAATTTTCATCATTTTTATTTTCATCCATTAAATCAAAATGCAACAATGCACGTCCTCTAGACTGTGGGGTACTAATTTGAATTTTTGGGGTCCCATAATAAATAGAATAGGCTGGTTTGATTTTTATGAATAATATGAGTATTCCAAAAAAAAATTTGCGTGTAGAGCAATTGATTGATAAAATGAGAGGCTTTCGGCACTTGGGGATCGTGACTCCAGAGTTTTCTAGCCCTGAGTTTTTCAATCTATCTCTATTTATGGTAATATAACTTTGTTTTTGATTAAGTTAACTCGAGACGATGCTCGAGTATGTGGGCTTCACTTGGTGCCCTAAGGCCTTTGAGTCTGGGAGTCATCGGCAAAGTCTTGCTACATGGGTTAATTAGATTAACTGAAATCTCAATTACTATAGCAATATTGAAAAAAAATCCAAAAAAAAGGAATTAAGAATACTCATATTAGGATTAAATGTGATTCCACCTTGTGCTTCCATGATTTCCCCCTTGAATGAAAATGAACCCCCATATCTATTGTGATTCACAACACATCATTACACCTAATTGAGTTGGATGAAGTATGATGATGGATTTGATCAAAGGAATGGGCTTGGGATTGGGATATTATTTTAAATTCATCTTCTTTTAAATTATCTTTATAGGTTATAAAGATATATTTGTGTGCAGTTTACATTGTGATCATTGTTTGTTATAATGTGTTTGAAGAAAGGAATTCAAATAAAATCACTTAATTATTTTCTCGGGACTAGAAAATCTCAAGTTGTGGGGTGTGATTATCCAATAAAAAAATATATTTTAATTACATTTTAATGGTATTAAATGTTCATTTTTTATCTTATGGGCCTGAGTTAGTGCATTTTCATTATGAACATCCATTCTCATCATTTGTGCACTTCATGCCTAATGTACATCAATTTAGGCCCAATGAGTCATCTGATTCTAAGGAATGTAATTAAAAATATTTTAATTTTATATTTTGGTAAATATATCTACACTTAAATGTGAACATTTTTCATTCATGGATCAATGGATTATTCATAAACGATGATGGAGATATTTGGAGATGAATGGAAGAAATTCTAGAGAAGTCAGATTGGACACCATCCCACTTATGAGACTGTGGGACCCAACATACAGGCCCAATGAATCCAAAATTTTGTGGAATGATATAATAAGTGTTTATAAACAAATAACTATTCAGGAGACAATGCTAATTTGGCCTCCATGGTGTCCATTTAGGAGGTCCAAGTTAGAGATAAAATTCTGGGCCAGTTTCTGTGGCCCAGAAAAATAGCCCACCAATTAAACCATATCTCGAAAACCATAACTCCTTTTGGGATGATATTTTACAGTCTGTTAGGCGACATCTGGAGAGTAATTTAACTCTTATATGTCCCCCCCAAATTATTCTATATAAATGGTGTTCCAAGCACCTCTTTTTGGTGGATGCAAGATGGATGCCTTTTCGGGTCAAGGATGGAAAGTCTTCTTTCCACAAACTTTCCACCACCCTAGACCTACCATACTCAAGTGGGATGACTTGTACTATTGGAGGATCTACCCAAGTATCCAAAAATTCCTATTTAAGGTAGTGTTGGTGAAGGAGTTTTTAATTTTGGGTGCTTTGTTCAATTGTAATGTTATGATGCAATTTTGTTGTCTCAAATTTGTCTTTCACATGTAAGTTGTTCAATTCACCTTAGTCTCTTAATAAAAGTTATTCTTCTAATATTATTATGTTTTTATTAATATCACTTTGATATTTTTGGATTAAGGTGTGAATTTATTCACACCAAACCTTGTGAAATTATTCACACAACGGTGGAGTGATCATTTTATTTTTGTTGTTTTCTTTACTTCTCCATTTCCCCCCTCATGAGTCTACTTTCCGCTTCCATTGAAACCATGGGATCAATGGAGGGATAACCCACTTATGGGTTGATCCAAGGGAGTATAAAGGGGCTGTATTGGATGTTATTTATCACCTCATTAATGTAAAATTACTTCTTTAATTGAGATTTTTATTTGATGATTTTTAAACTCCATCGTCCTTGTTGAATTTAAGGTCACACGCTTCAAGTGCTAATACGAACCTTTACCTTGAAGTGCTCAAAACTTTGATCCTTCAAGTGTATAGGTTATTAGTATTAAAGGGTGTATGAATTAAACCAGTAAGTGATGATGTTGTTTTATCTCCTTAAATGAACCAATCTCAAATATAAGAAATTGAAATCATTGAAAAGGAAATATGTCCAATCCACCCCGAGCAATAACCTAGGATCAACTCATTCTTTTAAATTGAATTCACTTAAGTCTCTTGGAGTTCCTTTAAACCCATCTAAAATCAACCCAAGTTGGCCACTTCATAGCCAAAAACAGTCCATAGAATGTACGTGTCTATAGGTTACTTCTTAGGTCTCTGAGGATTCGACAACCCAAGCTAAAATACAAGGACCGTCTTACCTTCTTCTCTTGGGTAAATTTGAGCGAGAATCAAGTGCAAAAGAAACTCATCCATTATTCTTTTTCATCTTCTCAGTATCCCTTTTCAGCCTTCCTTCATACTGCATTAGGGTGCCAATAAGATCATCTAAATTAAGATTTGTAATCTTCCTTGTATCATCCAAGGATGTTATTTTAGATTCCCATTCATTAGGAATAATTTATATGATTTTATCAACCAAGATTCCATATGTTAAATATTTCTCTCTAAGTGAATGTAAACTATTAACAATAGTCATGAATCTCTAATGCATTTTTCTATTAATTCTCTAGGTAAGAAATCAAAATATTTATAATCAGCTATCATCATAGCTCTTCTAGTCTAAACAACTTTAGAAGATTCAATGTGAGTAACTTCTTACTTTTTCCATATACTATTAGCTGCATCACATGAAGAAATTTGAATATATATATATATTTCTTATCACAAAACAATGTAGAGTATTCATTACTCTATAATTCAATTCATGTTCTTATTTTTCTTGATTTGTAAAGTTAGTAACTTCCTTCTTTGGAATCATATAATCTTCAGTTAACATGAAAAAGTTTTCAAGACTAGTATTGATAACAAACGAATCCATTCTGTCTCTCTAGTATTCATAATCTTTCCCATCAAAAATAGGTGGTCGACTGAGATTCAGATTTTCTAATGAACCAATATCCAGACCTTCCATCTTAAAGATAATAGAAACTCTTTTCTATAAACATGTTAGTGTAAAAAATTTATAAACAATCAATTTATAAAACTTAATAAAACTTGAAGATGATAATGAAAGTAAAAAAAACTTAGTAAGTATAGCAGTAGAAACTACTTAGATATCAATTATTGGATTGTAAGAGTTTATGATGGTTACAAGAGGGGGATGAATTGTAGTTTAAAAATTTTAAACTAAGTGAAAAACACAAATCCTCATATGTTAAAAATATCAGACTCAAAAATTTTCTAATTATCAAAGTGTTAAAATCGGATTTAGATATTTTCTGATTATAAGAATTATTATCAGTATCCCAGACACGCTGATAAATTAGTTTATTTGAAAGATATGAAAAGAACTAACTTTCTAATGTAATTGCACAGTGGAAAGTAAAACATTTATAAAAAATAAATACTAAATATTATAATAGTAAGAATAACTTACAAGCTTTATAAAAGTATTTACTCTTTAACCTTAAGATTTAAGGAAGTAAGAAATCTTGACTTAAGATATCCACTGTTTCAATACCTACTTTAAAGGTCCATTTTTTCTTACTAGGAAAGCCCTCAATATGAATATCGGTATGGATCTGTCTTCCAATTCATAAGAATCTCTCGATCTGATATATCAATGTCAGCTATGTCTTTATTAAATAATAAATCCCTTAATATAATTATTAGTGAAAGCTCAGTCTTCTTAACCATGGAGTTCCTCAATTTTATGGATCAAATTCACCATCTTCTTATCCTTGAAATCCCTTGATCAATACCACGATTAGACATAATGAATAAAAAAGAAAAATTATTCTAAAGAATTAACAATCCTCACACATATTCTTTATAACTTCAACTCTCTAAAATATTACAAAGATTGGAAATGAGATGTTCATGCAGAGTGATCATTAGATGTTTTGAGTTGTGAATGCATCATCTCACAGCTCTTCAAATGACCTCTTATTTATAAGAAATCTTCCAATAGTCATATTTTGGAGTTAGTTGCAATGACCTCAATCAAATTTCACTTTGAAAGTTAATAATGTTCTAGTTATTGATCTTGACAACTAAGAATGAGTTATACTTCATTTTTCCAATATCGTTTTGTTTAGCACCATTACAATGTTATTTTGTATTTTTCCCAATAGATATAATGCCGATGACATAGATTATAAACTTTGGATAGTTTGATGGACTTCGCTACTGATTTTCAATTCGATAAATTGAATAAAGGTTAATTTGATGTATCAGTACTAATTTCAGACTGATGTTCATGACTTTTATCAGTCTGATAGAAAGGACATAAGTCTAATCATTGGTCATAACAGTAGTTGATTTGATGCATTGAACGCACCTTCAGTCCGATGGATTTGATTGAATAATAAAAGTTTTTATTCATTTTATATTAGAACTATCTATTCATCCAGTATAACAGAATGTTTTCTATGAAAACATACTAAAACATTGAGGATAAATAAAGTCATAAAAACAGTGTTTTAAGAAAGTGTTTGTGATTTACAAAACTAAGGAAATAAAAAGTAGAAAGTATAATTTTCAACTCAACAACCATCACCTCAACCCAATTATCCCTCGAGGGTCCTTTTCAAGGAGGAACTATTGGGGGGGTACATATTCCACCGAATAAGACATATAACATGGTTAAGCACCACAATAACATTGTAGCCCAACTCTCGATTCGTGATGCGCTCCGCCAGTCAAAGGGGATTCATAAATCCCTCTTTTAAGTATTGAAGAGCAATATCGACTTTGAAATAGAAGTCACTGTTGTGGAAGTCTATCATAGGGAGGAATCCTTTCATGAAGATTGTCATGCTATAATTCCCTTCTCTAGGGAAGATGAAGGAACAATCATCCAGTGGCACATCTACCACCGTTATGTCTTAGGGAATCTAAATGGTGAAAAAGTTCGTCAGTGTTTCATAGACACCAACTATGGTATCAATCTCAACTTGACGCAGATGCTCTAATACCAGGGTACACAGAGACTGATCTACCCTCATCAGATCTAACAATTAAGGGTCATGATAAGAGTGAGTAGAAATCTCTTGTAATGAATCAGTTAAAGACATAATTCAGTGATTTGGTGTCAAATACTGATTTCATGGTTGTCCCACAAGACACCACTTTAAACTCTGTATTGGGAAGGCCCTACCCCCACTTTCATGCAACCATGAACTCATCATATCACTAGTGCTTTAAGAACTCCCTTATTGACTGATTATGGGCACACCATGGTGATGCTTCTCCATTTGACTCAATTATATCCCACTACCTTGATTCTTGATATTTCAAAAGGGGGGATGAAACTTCATGATGAGGAGTTTGAGTTTTTTTAATGCTCCCAATGATTTGACACATGCTCCCATAGATCCCTAGGAAGTCATGATGAGAATTTTTATCATGCCCTTCCATTGTCTAGAAAAAAACTCTAAATCTTGGGCATCATGTTATCATGCCCAAGGAGTTCACTTATATTACATCTTTCTCTTATGAAGGATTGGTGCCTCTGAAGCCCAGGAAACCTTCTATAGAATATTGGATGGTCCAATAACTATCAGAACATCAGCGTCTCCACTGTGGGTGTCACGACCCGTCCTTGGGGCCCGTGCCGTGACTACCCCAAGCCCGCCTTCCATAGGCCAGGGGCTGGTGACTAGCACCAAGGCGTAAATCCCGATAAACAGGGAAGTCATTGCCTTTGTAAAGTAAACAACCACCATAGAGTAAGCAAGAGGAAAGAGTAAACACTAAGTAAAAACTGTAACAAGCTGTGCTAAAAGTAAAAGGGGGCGGAAATACAAGCCCAACTGTAAAGTACAACTGAAAGGGGAAAACAGCAACTGAAATGAAAAGCCACAGCGTCGAGCCATCCTCTGGAAGTCCCACCTGAAGGGTGAGCACGGATAGCCTCCACAGCTCCTCGGTCCAGCCGTCCGCTCTGAGTACGTCCCGCCCAGTGGTCCACCTCCAGGAACCGTCCTGCTCCGCAAGCCTCCACCACGATTCCGCTGCGCTGTCCGTCGTCTGCAACCAATACAAAAAAGTGCGGGCATAGCCCGTGCAGGGGTGAGTATAAGCTACTCAGTAGGGACCCCGAGACCCCCGAAGGTCTCCCAAAATCCACAAAGGATAAACCAAAATGAAAGATACAATCACGAAGTAACAACCGACACTGCTTAGGTATATGCCCATACATATACCTAAGTCATCAATTCCCGTTCGGCTCTAACATCCGAGCCCAAGCACAACCCAGTCCACACAGGAAAGAAAAACGTATACTCACACAGAAAAGCACAACACAATCCACGAAGGAGATCAAAAGTAATCCACATAGGAAAGTAAATAGTAAATCCACACAGGATAGTTCAACACAATCCACAAAGGAGAGTAAACAGTAAATCCACACAGGATAGTTCAACACAATCCACAAAGGAGAGTAAACAGTAAATCCACACAGGATAGTTCAACATAATTCACAGAGAGTAACACAGGATTCAGCTCACACAGGTATACATCATCGAAAAGGTTAAAGGGATGATTAGATATAGATACTGAATCATCTAAGCTGGGAACCACATAGGATACAAGACCAGCTGTCTTCATTGATTCATCTATGCTGGGACCCACATAGGATACAAGACCAGAACTGAATCATCTAAGATGGGACCCACATAGGATACAAGACCAGCACGGCTGGGACCCACATAGGATACAAGACCAGCACTCTTCATTGATTCATCTATGCTGGGACCCACATAGGATACAAGACCAGCACTGAATCATCTAAGCTGGGACCCACTGAGGATACAAGACCAGCTGTCTTCATTGATTCATCTATGCTGGGACCCACATAGGATACAAGACCAGCACTGAATCATCTAAGCTGGGACCCACATAGGATACAAGACCAGCACGGCTGGGAACAACATAGGATACAAGACAAGCACTCTTCATTGATTCATCTATGTTGGGACCCACATAGGATACAAGACCAGCACTGAATCATCTAAGCTGGGACCTGTAAGGGTTGGTGTCCTCAGAACCAACTGTTTTGTACTTTGATTACATAAATGTTCACTTATTATATATTGTTCATTGTTCTGCATGACTATAATATAATAATGTCCTGAAATATTTGTTGCATTAATAAGGTCATAGCAGATCCCCGCTATGATGAGAACCTTGAAATGCTATAACAATATTCTTAAATAAAGTTCTGCGGTTGGATGACATACTATGATAGGACACATAGTATACAGACCGTCATGTGCGAGTACTCATAAGAAGACGAGACTCTCTCTCATGGAGTTCGCACTTGGTAATCTCCAAGAAGGGAGATTATGAGAACAGACCTGCCAGTAGTAATTCCGCATGTCTTGGTGTCATCGGATATTGCTATCTACGAGCGTGTGTAATGGTCCTTAGACTGGAAGATTATCATTAACTCATGTCATGACTCGCTCACTTAGATTTACTGACGAAAACTGTCACGCAGACAGTTGGCGGGAAGTAGGGTACGTTGGGTGCGTCACGAGTGACATGTTGTTAATGGATAAGTCAAGGAAGGATTTGTCCCTTCCATTTATGGAAGTTGATATCTCGGCCCTTTGATTGAAATAGAACTGTCGCATTAAATTCCATGGCCATGGTGTAAACGATGAGTTTATTTCAGGTAGTCAAAGAACGACATATCAAGCATATAGGTTTATGACACTGCCATGAAACCTGCTTGATGAGATATTGAGACAAAGGGATTAAATTACACAGTAAGCATTCGTATGGGGTGATACGTCAATGCGGCGTCAACTTCTTTCTCTTGGGTGCCTTGACCCGTTGCTAGACAGTAATCTTGGACTTTAGGCAAGCCCGCCTAATGCCAACGAGAAAGAGGCCTAGAGGGTCACACACTAAGTGTATCCAAGTATCTCAAGTTGAATAAAGATTATTCTCGTACATGGTTTAATAATTATTCAAGGAAGCCTAAGTTGTTTTAAATGATGGAGGAAAAAGAAAATAAAACAAGTACACGTCGTGTATTATTATTACATGTCGTGTAGTTTTATTTTGGAAAGGAAATGAATAAATGAAAACAAGATATACACGCCGTGTACATTTAATGTACACGCCATGTAGTTTTCAATGAAAAACATGTACACGCCGTGTATTTATTAATACACGCCGTGTAGTTTTTTTTTAGTTGGGATTTTGAGGATATAATATTGTTTTAAATGATATTTATTATAATCAGTGTGGGCGCATGTCAAGGAATTATTTATTCAACATGGGGTTTTAAATAAAGAGTCAATGAAATAAATAAAACGCGTAACACGTTTATTTATTGTCATAACTCTATAACCCCACACACCCGATTATAAATATCCTCACAACCCCAACTCTTTTCTGAGACAAGAGAATCGTTGTGCACAACATCTCTGGAGAATTCTTTCAAGGCCGAAAGAACCTCTTCCTCCAAGAACGCTCTCAAGACCGAGAGAGATCCTCTTCCATCGGATCAAGACAATCTAAGGCGGACAACGCAAGCAAAGGCTTCTCCATGCTAGCACCCGGAGAATCTTTTGGCGACGTCCAGAGATACGAGGTACACGTGTGGATCACCGCTAGAGGGAGTCTACACTTGGCTTCTGCGACGCAACGACGGATCACATCGACAACGTGATTGAGAACATCAATGAAGAAAGAACACCCAAAAGGTATTTCTTTATAATTAATTAAATTAATTATAATCAACCTGTAACGATCCTTGTTTGTGGTTCCGGGAAAAACCATCTTCTTTGTCTTTTTCTGTGATTCGATCCGTGGAGACTGACGTTTATCGTCGTATTGATCCCGGATTGATCATTGCTAATGACAAAAAGCCAAGTGGGCACATCCACCCACGCGCTTCCGCTGTGCCCGGAACCTTCAAATGGTATCAGAGCGAGGTTACAACGTTGATTATAGTTATTTAATTTTCGTTGATAATTTACGCATTCATATTTGATTCAATTCGAAATAAATCGTTCTATAAATCTGAATTAACGAGATCTATTCTTCCTCCTTCGTTTCTCGATTCATATCACAGAAACGACCTTTTAATTTTAATTTTGATTAAAATAAAAACGAGGAACTCATCCGGAGGAGCCGCTCTTTCTGTCTGTACAACACGGGATTACACGACGTGTAATTAAAACTACACGCCGTGTACTTAGGTTCAACGAACCGGCACTGGTCCGCCAAACCACGCCGTGTGAATTGATTATGCCTAAGTTTTAATCACGCCGTGTTGACCAGAATAGAACGGCGCGTGGAAACCGGAATACACGACGTGTATGTTGGAACAACACGTCGTGTAGTCCGTTCCGACCCAGGTGAAACCGTGTACAAAGATAAGTCGCGTACCGCGTATACGGGATCGCCAGGCCGGTTACCGCGTAACAAGGAAGTACACGCCATGTATGATTCATCTACATGCCATGTACTCTAAAATTTCCAAAGTACAGAAAAACACGCCAAAGCCCCGGCGTGTACTTTGGACAAAGGGTGAAAAGAAAAATACACGCCGTGTAATTATAAACTACACGCCGTGTACTTTCCAGAAATGGAATTTCACCAGGTTTCCTCCAATGTACAAAGACCCGTACAAGGAATATGGATGAGAAGAATCTCAAGGAAATTCAGAAAGGAATTTAAGATAAATAATTGATTAATTATAAGATCATAATTAATTGAATTCGAGCGCGTCTTATCTTAAATAAAAGAACGATTAAAAGAATTTGAATTCTAAATATGCGTAAATGTCGTTGCATACTATGGATGATCATGAGCTAGACCAAAGACCCTTTGTATGTGTATGGTTTCATTTAAATTTATTTAATTTAAATTTGTTGGCCTGCGAGCCTTCTTCCAATAAAATGTAGGGTCTGCGTGCCCATGGTTTCTTTAATGTAAACCCATGTAATGGAGGATCTCCCAAGCCAGAGGAGACGGTTCAAATCCCGAAGCCGAGGCGAAACCGACACAAGAAGATACAAAGGTGGACAGGTGGGAGATGCAAAACACGAACCATCAGGTTTAAGGTGTTTTCCCTAGGTCAGGGTAAGCTTATCAAAACCGCTAGATAAGCTAACCAAATAGAAGCTCATGATCATGCCATCTTATTTTATTTCTGTCTGATTGCATGGTTTATATATTATGCATGTGTTGTCGCGATCACATAATTAATAAAATGAAAAAGCATGCAAAGATGGAATAAAATAAAAACCGGTCTATGCGTATACATTATCGGAACATGGTTAATCACTTAAGCAAGCATCACTTAATATTAACAAGCATGTGATAATGCAAAGATACGCATAAAGAATAAAATCCCTCAAATACCATATTAAGTCAGACCAAGCCTTCCGTTACTTGATTAAGGGCAAGACTCAATAAAACTATGTGTTTGACCAACCCTTGTTGGGACACTTACTTTTATAAAGGAAGCCCTTATGAAAGGTTTCGGGTTGGCTTAACCATATTACATCAAGAGAAGTATCCCTTGCTAGACTTGATGTAATATTGGAGGCAAGAGTTGAGGAAATCCAAGTCAGGATTTCAGGATTGGGGAGTCCACTCAACAGATCAAGGAACTGTAAGCTCACAGTTGGCAAAGACCCGCCTACCTAAATACCTTTAAATAGCTTGACCAACCCTTGTTGGGGTTATGCGAAGGGAAATATGGATCCTTGCCATTAGAATGTCAAAGCAACTGGACATTCCGAGTTCAATGGTGAGGGCCATTGGGAATTGATAAAATAGTGGGAGACTTAATAAAATTTATTATTTCTCATAAAATGTAATCAAGAAAGTACTGATGAATCTGCTCTTTTAAATTGTAGAATCAAAATGACAAACACATCAACCACATTTTCTCTGCGATCAATTCTGGATAAAGACAACATCCTCACCGGCAGTAACTTTCAGGAATGGTTTAGGCGCCTTCGGGTTATCCTACGCCATGAACGGAAGTTTTATGTGCTGGAGTCCTCACTTCCTGATTCTCCTGCCCCAGGGGAAAGTGATGAAGATTTCCTAGTCTATGATCAACATTTGAACGATGCTCTCGACGTTCAATGTTTGATGTTGTCATCTATGTCTAGTGATCTCATGAAGTCTCATGAAGACATGGATGCCTACAGCATGCTCGAGCACCTCCGTGGTTTATACCAGGAGAGAGCAAGACAGGAAAGGTTTGAGATCTCCAAGGCTCTGTTTCAGAGCAAGCTTGGAGAGGGTGCCCCAGCTGGGCCTCATGTAGTCAAGATCATTGGCTACATTGAGCGCTTAGAGGTTCTAGGGTTTAAACTCCCTGAAGAACTGGGTACCGATCTCATTCTCGCATCACTCCCCCAGAGCTTCTCAAACTTTGTTGTTAATTTCAACATGAACAATATTGAGAAGTCTCTATCTGATCTTCTTATCCTTATTCGCCAAGTGGACAATGACATGAAGAGTGAAAATCCTTCTGTCCTTATGGTGAATAAAAGGAAAGGGAAGGCGAAGAGATTTAAGCCCAAAGCTTCTTCAAGGCCTTCCAAGAAAAGGAAGATCAAAGGGGAGGCAAAGGAACAGGATGCTGTTTGTTTCGCATGTGGCAAGAAGGGTCACTGGAAGAAAAACTGCACCCAGCCAAGGAAGCAAGGGGAAGCTTCAGGTGAGTTTGTTATCGAATGCAATCTATCTGTTTCTACTAATTGGGTATTAGATACTGCTTTTGGTGCTCACATCTGTATCCAAATACAGGAACCAAGTAGATTCAGGAAGATTGATCGAGGGGAGATAGATCTACGAGCAGCCAACGGAGCCAGACTTGCTGCTGTAGCTGTCGGGGACTACCACCTCACATTGCCTACCGGGATGGTCTTGGTTTTGAAAGGATGTTATTATGTACCCTCTGTAACCAAAAACATTATTTCAGTATCTAGATTAGATACTGATGGATTCATATTCAAGTTTGGAAATGAATGTTGCTACTTTTCTAAAGATAGCATTTGTTTTGGTAGGGCACATTTATATAACGGCCTTTATGTGTTAGACTACACAAACCAAGTAATGGCAATTGATAACAAAGTTAATTTACATGACTCATAACACACCCAACTTTGGCATCACCGGCTAGGTAATGTCAATGAGAAACGTTTGACAAAATTACATCAAGATGGGTATTTAGATTCTTTCGAACTAAAACCACTTGGTGTATGTCATGCGTGTCTACAAGGCAAAATGACCAAAGCCCCATTTAGTGGGAAAGGTGAAAGAGCTAAAGAGCTTCTAGAATTAGTTCACACAGATGTGTGTGGACCATTTCCAGTTGAAGCAAGGGGTGGGTTCTCGTACTTCATAACTTTTACTGATGATTTTAGTAGATATGGATATATCTATTTAATGAGGTATAAGTCAGATTCTTTTGATCGGTTCAAAGAATACAAGAATGAAGTTGAGAACCAGCTTGGTAAGAAGATTAAGAAACTCCGCTCAGACAGAGGAGGAGAATATCTTAATCAAGACTTCATTGATTTCTTACGGGAGTTTGGGATTCTATCTCAACTCACTCCTCCTTACGCACCGCAGTGGAATGGTGTAAGTGAAAGGAGGAACTGCACCCTGTTGGACATGGTGAGATCAATGATGAGTCATGCGAGTCTTCCATTATCCTTTTGGGGATATTCATTACAAACAACAGCACACATACTAAACCAAGTACCAACTAAATCGATAAATGGTATTCCATACGAGTTATGGAGTGGACGCAAAGCCATGTTATCAAATTTACACGTGTGGGGTAGCGAAGCATTTGTTAAGGCCTCTTCAGGTAACAAACTTGCACCCCGAGGCACAAAGTGTATCTTTATAGGATATCCCAAGGAAACAAGGGGATATTACCTATACAACCCCTCAGACAAAAAGGTTACAGTGGCAAGACACGCCATATTCCTTGAGAGGGAGCACATCTCCAGAAGTGATAGTGGGAGCGAGATAGACTTCGATGAAGTCGAGGCTCAAGATACACATGAGTTGGTACAAGAACAGATTCCACAAAGCCCCGTGGAAGAACAATATGTTCCAGAGACACAAGAACTGCGTAGGAGCACGAGAGAGGTGAGAGAACCAGAACGATATGGTTTTCTTGTCACTGAGGATGGTGACTCATTATTGGTTGACAATGATGATCCTCTTACCTACAAGGAAGCAGTTGAAGGCACAGACGTTGCCAAGTGGCAAGAAGCCATGAATTCTGAAATGGATTCCATGTACCAAAACCAAGTCTGGATTTTGGTAGATCCTCCAGTTGATGTAAAGCCTATTGGTAATAAATGGGTATTCAAGAAGAAACTGGACATGGAGGGGCAAGTCAGCACCTACAAGGCACGACTGGTTGCAAAAGGTTTTAGACAGCGTCAAGGAATTGACTATGATGAAACCTTTTCACCGGTTGCAATGCTGAAGTCTATCAGAATCCTATTGGCCATTGCTACTTACCATGACTATGAAATTTGGAAAATGGATGTCAAAACAGCTTTCCTTAACGGGAACCTCCAGGAAGATGTCTACATGACACAACCTGAAGGGTTTGTGACTTCAAAGGATGCCAACAAGGTATGCAAGTTTCAAAAATCCATTTATGGATTAAAGCAAGCATCAAGGTCATGGAACATTCGTTTTGATGAAGCTGTTACAGAATTTGGCTTTGTTAAGAACGAATGTGAGCCTTGTGTCTACAAAAGGTTTAGTGGAAGTGCAGTCGTTTTCCTAATAGTATATGTCGATGACATATTGCTAATTGGAAACGAAGTACCTGTCTTACAGTCAGTTAAGGCATGGTTGAATAAATGCTTCTCCATGAAAGACTTGGGCGAGGCGGCATATATTCTTGGGATCAAGATCCATCGTGATAGATCCAAGAAAATGTTGGGCCTAAGTCAAAGTACATACATTGACAAGATACTGAAGAGATTCAGTATGGAATAGTCCAAGAGGGGATTGTTGCCAGTGTCACATGGCATTCATCTTTCCAAGAAAATGTGTCCTCAGACACATGAGGAAAGAAAGAGAATGGCAAGGATCCCTTACGCATCCGCGATTGGGTCAGTCATGTATGTTATGCTATGTACGAGGCTAGATGTTGCTTATGCATTAAGTGCGGTAGGAAGATATCAAGCTGATCCAGGAGACCGCCATTGGATGGCAGTCAAGACTATCCTTAAGTATCTGAGGCGTACTAAGGATATGTTCTTGGTTTATGGAGGAGATGAGGAACTAGTCATCAGAGGACATGTAGATGCTAGTTTCCAGACTGATCAAGATGACATGAAGTCGCAGACTGGATACATCTTCAGTTTGAATGGAGGTGCAGTGAGCTGGAAGAGCTCAAAACAAAGTGTGGTGGCAGATTCTACAACGGAGTCTGAGTATATCGCAGCTTCTGAGGCAGCTAAAGAAGCAGTATGGATGCGAAGCTTCGTCCAAGAGCTGGATGTTGTACCGAGCAATAAAGATCCTATCACACTCTATTGTGATAATACTGCAGCGGTGGCACTTGCAAAAGAGCCAAGGTCACATCAGCGGACAAAGCACATACTTCGGAAGTATCATCTCTTGAGGGATTTTTCTCAGAGAGGTGAAGTTGCAGTGAGCAGTATTTCCACGGAAGACAACGTGGCAGACCCATTGACTAAAGCCTTGACTCAGCAGAAACATGATCATCATGTGAGGTCTAGCGGACTAAAAGTCGTAGGCAGTTGGCTCTAGTCCAAGTGGGAGTTTGTAAGGGTTGGTGTCCCCAGAACCAACTGTTTTGTACTTTGATTACATAAATGTTCACTTATTATATATTGTTCATTGTTCTGCATGACTATAATATAATAATGTCCTGAAATATTTGTTGCATTAATAAGGTCATAGTAGATCCCCGCTATGATGAGAACCTTGAAATGCTATAACAATATTCTTAAATAAAGTTCTGCGGTTGGATGACATACTATGATAGGACACATAGTATACAGACCGTCATGTGCGAGTACTCATAAGAAGACGAGACTCTCTCTCATGGAGTTCGCACTTGGTAATCTCCAAGATGGGAGATTATGAGAACAGACCCGCCAGTAGTAATTCCGCATGTCTTGGTGTCATCGGATATTGCTATCTACGAGCGTGTGTAATGGTCCTTAGACTGGAAGATTATCATTAACTCATGTCATGACTCGCGCACTTAGATTTACTGACGAAAACCGTCACGCAGACAGTTGGCGGGAAGTAGGGTACGTTGGGTGCGTCACGAGTGACATGTTGTTAATGGATAAGTCAAGGAAGGATTTGTCCCTTCCATTTATGGAAGTTGATATCTCGGCCCTTTGATTGAAATAGAACTGTCGCATTAAATTCCATGGCCATGGTGTAAACGATGAGTTTATTTCAGGTAGTCAAAGAACGACATATCAAGCATATAGGTTTATGACACTGCCATGAAACCTGCTTGATGAGATATTGAGACAAAGGGATTAAATTACACAGTAAGCGTTCGTATGGGGTGATACGTCAATGCGGCGTCAACTTCTTTCTCTTGGGTGCCTTGACCCGTTGCTAGACAGTAATCTTGGACTTTAGGCAAGCCCGCCTAATGCCAACGAGAAAGAGGCCTAGAGGGTCACACACTAAGTGTATCCAAGTATCTCAAGTTGAATAAAGATTATTCTCGTACATGGTTTAATAATTATTCAAGGAAGCCTAAGTTGTTTTAAATGATGGAGGAAAAAGAAAATAAAACAAGTACACGTCGTGTATTATTATTACATGTCGTGTAGTTTTATTTTGGAAAGGAAATGAATAAATGAAAACAAGATATACACGTCGTGTACATTTAATGTACACGCCGTGTAGTTTTCAATGAAAAACATGTACACACCGTGTATTTATTAATACACGCCGTGTAGTTTTTTTTAGTTGGGATTTTGAGGATATAATATTGTTTTAAATGATATTTATTATAATCAGCGTGGGCGCATGTCAAGGAATTATTTATTCGACATGGGGTTTTAAATAAAGAGTCAATGAAATAAATAAAACGCGTAACGCGTTTATTTATTGTCATAACTCTATAACCCCACACACCCGATTATAAATATCCTCACAACCCCAACTCTTTTCTGAGACAAGAGAATCGTTGTGAACAACATCTCTGGAGAATTCTTTCAAGGCCGAAAGAACCTCTTCCTCCAAGAATGCTCTCAAGACCGAGAGAGATCCTCTTCCATCGGATCAAGACAATCTAAGGCAGACAACGCAAGCAAAGGCTTCTCCACGCTAGCACCCGGAGAATCTTTTGGCGACGTCCAGAGATACGAGGTACACGTGTGGATCACTGCTAGAGGGAGTCTACACTTGGCTTCTGCGACGCAACGACGGATCACATCGACAACGTGATTGAGAACATCAACGAAGAAAGAACACCCAAAAGGTATTTCTTTATAATTAATTAAATTAATTATAATCAACCTGTAACGATCCTTGTTTGTGGTTCCGGGAAAAACCATCTTCTTTGTCTTTTTCTGTGATTCGATCCGTGGAGACTGACGTTTATCGTCGTATTGATCCCGGATTGATCATTGCTAATGACAAAAAGCCAAGTGGGCACATCCACCCACGCGCTTCCGCTGTGCCCGGAACCTTCAGGACCCACATAGGATACAAGACCAGCACAACTGGGACCCAAATAGGATACAAGACCAGCACTCTTCATCATCGCAGTCCACTGAGGATCTATGTACAGTCGTCGTCGTCGAAGTCGCAGCCAGCACTAGGGTTCCCGCACACAGCAAGATCGTTCGAGAGGGTCCGCTCCATGAGCTGAGAGGCTAATACATCAACTGACACAAGGTCCAGAGTTGATGTATCCAAAAGTTACGTATCGTCAACAAGAACTCAACATCGCAGACGGCGCGTCAATCGGACGCCCGGTCTGAGAGTTATTGGTTTTTCTGTCCCAGGGGCCCGGTTGGTTTCTAAGGTAAAACCAAACTGACCATACTCCACCTATATCCAAACCTTAGGCGGAGTGATCCAAAAGATCTGTCTCACTAAGAGGAACTCAACGAAGTCGACGGTACGTCAATCGGAGGTCCGAAGCTCAAGATATGAGTGTTTCTGCTCCGAGGGCCCAGTTGGTTTTGTGTACGAACCAACCTGGCCGAACCCAAAGTATTCTGAAACCTTGAGTGAGATATACCAAAACGACCGTCTTGATCCAAGGATCTCATTTCCGCTGACAATGTGTCGTTCGGAGGCCTGTATCTTAAGTTACGGGCAAAAGACCGAAACGGTCCGAAGACGGGGGGTCTGGGCCCAGACCGACCCGGCCCGACCCCCCCTGGGTCGGCCCGAACCGGGTCGACCCGACCCGGGTCCGGTTCGGACCCGGCTCGGCTCAGCCGAGTGGCCGAGCGAAGGAGCCGCGGGGCGCTGCCCCCACGAGAAGATGGTGTCGCGGCCCCACGTGGGGCCGCACTGGAGTCAACGGACGCGGCTTTTTCCGCGTCCCGTGCGGCCGCGGGTCCGCTGGCCGCCGCCGCCTCCGGCCGCCGGTGGCTTTCGCGGGCCACCGGAGTTGCTCCGGTGGTCCGTTTTCCTTCCTGTCTGCGCCGAGGCTCCTCCCGGGTCCCGTTCTTCACTGCGGAAACAACGGATCGTACCTGCAGCATGTTTTGTCGTCTCCCACCAATCTGCGCTTCAACGAAGAACTGCGGAGGGTTGTCGGGCCATGTTTGTTTGGCCCGCACCCTCCGCGTTAGATGATAACAGTCGGGAGGAATGTTCAAAACATAAAAAACATATCAAAAACAATTTTAATAAATTAAAATTGTTTATACGAAACCGGGTTCTTTATTTTGAACAGAAACATCCACGTATTAAAAACATTGCCAACAAAACCCCTACCTTGTCAAGTCGTCACACGCGCGTTCTTCGCGGAATTGACCGTCGTGGAACAAGTGGAGCGTCGCATTGCGGAAGGGCGTCATGTCGTCACGGAAGGGCGTCGCGTCGACGATCTCCGAGGATCAAGAAACAACAGATTTAATTAATAATAATTAAATCTGTGATGTTGTTATAACCCACAAAGAGATTTAAAAGAAGCGCAACCCCCTACCTTGTCGTTGTCGATCGAAGGTTGTCGCGAGGTTGGATTGTCGCAGAAGAACGTCGCGGAAGAAGAACCGTCGACGTCGCGGTACTTGGCGTCGCGTCGTCGATCTCCGAGGGCTCGGCGTTCTTCGTCACCCTTCGTCGAAGGCTGGCGTTCTTCACGTTCTTCGTGTTCTTCGCGTTCTTCACGAAGAAGGATGAAGAACTTGAGGTTTGTCAAATCCTCTCAACGAACAACACTTAAGGAGAAAAAGCATTGGTCTTATTTTATTAACATACCAACAAACGAAAAAGAGATAAGTAACGACCCATTAATTCATAGAATTAATTCAACGAAAAAAAAACCCGCCCAATTAAATGGTGCGTTAAGAATTTAAGAAAAAGCGTCAGTTGACCTTCATAAAAACAGGTTTCCGCGGGTACGTTACTTAGGGGAAAAGAAACGGTGGGGCTCGTGCGGGCCCCACCTCACAAATATCCTACCAAGAGGGTAGGATATTTTTGGATAGCACCCTATCCGCATCAACTCAGCTTAAACAGCTTGAAGTAGTCTTTAAGCGGCTTTAAGTGAAATAAAAATAAAATTGTTGCACAACTTTATTTTATTTCTTAACTTAAAACCCAAAAATTAAAAACCACAACCGAGCAAACGCAACTCTGGAAGAGGCGTTTCTAATCAAATACCGGCACTGCGATTCCATCGGTGCCCTTGGAATTCGATTCCGAGCACCGGTTCAAAAGTTAGAAAAACCCGCTCGTTCGTTCACTGAACGTACCCGAGCCAAACTTCGGAAAACGATTCCGGGCACACCGGGCCTCGGAATCAGGTGTCGCCAGAAGCTGCGTTCTTGTAAAATTCCAAAGAAAATTAAGAAAAAAATTCCTTGAAATTTACGGGTCTTTACATTAATCCCACCACAGGGCTTTACGTCCCCGTAAAGCTTCTCTACAAACTTAGGGATACAAAGGCGGTACTGAGCACGCATCTGAGCCTCGCACTCCCAAGTGCTCTCCTGGAGGTTCTCGAGCTGCCATTTGAAGCGCACTAGAGGAATCGATCATCCACGTAGGACCCGCTCCTGTCGATCCTTGATCTCCACTGGGACTTCTGCAAAAGTCGCCCCATCATCAAAGACCAGCTCTCCATGGTCAAAGATTTGCGTCGGGTCGTGCACGTATCTCCTCTGCTGAGATACGTGGAAGACGTCGTGCACCCGGCGCAACTGTGGTGGTAAAGCCAGGCAATAAGCCACCTTGCCAATCTTGCTGAGGACTTGGAAGGGTCCGATGAAGCGTGGAGACAACTCGCTGCTTCGGCCAAACCTCCGTAATCTACGTCGAGGTGAGACCCGCATGAAGATGTGGTCGTCATCCTCGAACTCAAGTGGCCTCCGCCTCCTGTCAGCCTAGGACTTCTGTCAGCTCTGAGCTATACTCATCCGCTCCTGGATGACCTGGACCATCTCCAATCCCACAAGAACTACTAATATTTCTTCTTTGCCGATAAGAGAAATCTGGTCTCATCCCCTGGATGAACCACTTACTTTGCCTAATATAGTCAATCCCGACATGGATGTTACTAATCCATACCAAAGATGACGTCGTAAGTCCTCTACGCTGCTATCAAGAGATCCAACCGTTACTCTCGCCTCCAAGGGTTGAGTCACACTGTCGGCATCAGTGTGTGGTAACTAGGTCTCCTCCAGTAGATGTATCACAAGTGAGGGTCAAGTCAATAGTCTAACTGGAACCTCTTAGTAACAACACAAAAGAGGACAGGAATGAAAACATCACAAAGGTAAGCGTATTTTACTATTGCATCTCATAACAAAGACACTACACAACAACAACAAGGAACTAGAAGTACAAACACTACTAGAAAAGGGGGCATTGGAGCCCCCCAGACTCGGGCGACCGCCATTGGCGGTCGCTATAGCTCACCATTAGCGACCGCCAATGGCGGTCGCTAACCTGCCTAAAAAATTTCGGGGGGTTTCTGCGCCCCCCCCCCCCCCCCTCGCGCCCTCGATCTCCCTCGATCTCCCTCGCCCTAACCCCCTCCCTCCCTCGCCGCCCTCCCTCGCGCCTCCCTCCCCTCCCCCGCCGCCCGACCTCCCCCGCCGCCCGGCCTCCCCCGCCGCCCGGCCTCCCCCGCCGCCCGGCCTCCCCCGCCACCCGCCCTCCCCCGCCGCCCGCCCTCCCCCGCCGCCCACCCTCCCCCGCCGCCCGGCCTCCCCCGCCGCCTGCCATCCGGCCTCCGGCCGCCGCCCTCCGGCCTCTCGGCCCTCCCCCCCCCCCCACCCCGGACGGCACCCGCACCCCGGACAGCCCCCGGCGCGCACTCCGGACCGCCCCCCGCACCCCGGACGCCTCCCCGCACCCCGGACAGCACCCCCCCCCCCCCCCCCCCGCGCACTCCGGACCGCCCCCCGCACCCCGGACGCCTCCCCGCACCCCGGACAGCCCCCCCCCCCCCCCCCCCCCCGCACTCGGACACCCCCCTCCGAACCCGGACAGCCCCCCCGCACCCCGGACAGCCCCCCCCCCACACACTCGGACACCCCCCCTCCGAACCCGGACAGCCCCCCCGCACCCCGGACAGGCCCCCCGCACCCCGGACACCCCACCCCGCACCCCCGACAGCCCCCCTGCACCCCAGACAGCCCCCCCTCCCCCGCACCCCGGACACCCCCGCACCCCGAACACCCCTGCCTGCACCCCTGACAGGCCCCCGACACCCCGGACACCCCTCCCCGCACCTCGGACAGCCCCCCCCCCCCCCCCCCCCCGACCCCGGACACCCCCCCCCCCTCGCTGCCCGTCCCCCGTCCCCTCACCGCCTCCTCTCCTCCAGCTCCCCGCCGCCGCCGCCGCCCGTCCCCTCCCTTGCCGCACCGCCTTTGGCTCCGGCTCCCCTTCGCTGCCTCCTCTCCCTCGCAGCACCGCCTTCGGCTCCCCTACCTTTCAGGTTTGTAGCTCAATCAGGTAACATGAGCTTTCAGTTACATTATTATTTTATCAATGGTTCATAAACAAATGGTTAATATTTATTTTGAATATAGTTGATTTGAAAAATGTAAATGTAATAAGTATTGTGTAAATGTTTGTTATACAGATATTATTATGGATAAGAGTTGGATTGATCTTCCAAATCGAACGTCTAGAGAATATTTCAATGGCATTATGCAGTTTATTGACTTCACGAGAGGATTTGAAAGTGACTATATTAGTTGTCCATGTAGAAAATGTGCTAACAGATATCAATTCACACGAGATACTGTGAGGGAGCACCTTTTCTTTAATGGATTTCTGAAAAATTATAAGAGTTGGACTCGTCGTGGAGAAGAATATGTTCGTTGTCAAAATACAGATGCAGCTCAGATGGATGTTGATGTAAGGATGACTGATCCAATGCATGAAATGCTTACTGAAATGGTACGTGGGTTTGATCCTGAAGGCATTGACATCCAGAATCTTGAGACCGGTGAGATAAATCTTCGCTCTGGTGCAGATCGTGATTCGAGGAGGTTTTATGAAGTACTTGATGATGCGAAAACAGAATTATATCCTGGATGTACTTCTTACAATAAACTGCCGTTTATCGTGGAGTTGTTGCATTTGAAGACTTTGAATAATTGGTCAGACACATCATTCGACATGCTTTTGGTTTTATTGAAAAAAGTTCTTCCTGTCGACGCTAAGATTCCTGAGTCGTATTACTATGCTCGTAAGTTGGAAGAGAACTTAGGTTTTACAAATGAGACTATAGATGCATGTGCAAACAACTGTATGTTGTTTAGAAATTAAACTGCTCATTTGGATATTTGTACGGTTTGTGGCGCTTCTAGGTGGAAAGAGAACAGGGGAAATAAGACTCATCAAAGTCAGATTGCGATACAGGGGAAACCGATTGCCGTAAAGCAAATGCGTTACTTTCCCCTTAAACCGAGGTTGAAAATATTTTTTATGTCATCTAAAGTTTCTAATTTAATGAGATGGCATGCAGAAAGAGTTCATGAAAGTGACATGTTAACCCACCCGGCAGACTCTCATGCATGGAAGGATTTTGATAAGAGACATCCCGACTTTGCTAAAGATGTTCGTAATGTCCGATTGGGATTGGCAGCAGATGGTTTCAATCCATTCAAGTCTATGGTTGGTGCAACTCATAGCACATGGCCCGTGGTGTTGGTTCCATATAATCTTCCTCCGTGGATTTGTATGAAGCAACAATTTATATTACTTTCCACTCTTATTGATGGACCTAAAAGTCCGGGGGATAAAATTGATGTTTACCTTCAGCCATTGATTGATGAGTTGAATGAATTTTGGGGCGATGGTGTGATGACTTATGACTGCGAAACGAATGAAATGTTCAAACTGCATGCAGCTTTATTGTGGACAATCAATGACTTCCCAGCTTATGAAAATTTATCAGGCTGGAGTACGAAAGGGGAATTTGCTTGCCCTTGTTGCAATAAAAGTAAAAAATCTGTATGGCTTAAACATTCCAAAAAATGGGCATACATGGGTCACAGGCGTTTTCTCCCTCTCCAGCACAGGTTCAGAAAGGACAGAGTGGCATTTGATGGTTCTAGAGAGTTCATCCCAGCACCAAAGATCATGACAGGAGTCGAAATGTTATCGCAGATTGAGGAAGAAAACATCTGCACGGTATATGAAATTCAGGATTTGGTGGCTCCTCCAGTACATAATATTCGTGCTGCGGGTAGGCAGCGCAGTCACAATTGGAAAAAGAAAAGTATTTTTTATAGTCTTCCGTATTGGAAAACTAACATGTTGAGGCATAATTTGGATGTCATGCACATTGAAAAAAATGTTTGTGATAACATATTGTGGACCATTTTAGGTGTCAGTGGAAAGTCAAAGGACCATGTTAATGCACGCCGTGATTTGGAAGAAATGGGTTTAAGGAAACAGTTGCATTTACAGTTAGCTGAGGGAAACAAGGCATATATGCCTGCTGCACAGTATTCGATGACTACAGAGGAGAAAGAGACATTTCTTTCCATTTTGAAGATGGTCAAGGTGCCTGATGGTTACTCTTCTAATATTTCAAAGTGTGTGAATCTGACGAGCAAGACATTTCAAGGGTTGAAAAGTCATGACAATCACATATTACTTCAGCAGTTGATTCCAATCGCAATTTGTGATTGTTTATCCCCCAATGTTGTTCAGCCCTTGATTGAGATGAGTAATTTTTTTAGACAGCTTTGTTTAAGAAATCAACGAACGAGTGATTTAAAAAGTTTGCAGGACCGAATTGTACTTACGCTTTGTCACTTTGAGAAACTTTCCCCCCCCCCTCATTTTTCGATGTTATGGTCCACTTGACAGTGCACCTAACTGATGAAGTAATGGCTGCTGGTCCAGTGCAATTCAGGTGGATGTATCCTATTGAACGGTATTTGAGTACATTGAAAAGATTTGTACGCAACAGAGCTCGTCCAGAGGCATCAATAGCCAATGGTTATTTGATGGATGAGTGTACTACCTTTTGTGCAGAATATCTTACAGATATTGAAACAAAATTAGATAAGCCCTCTCGGATTCATGATGGTCCAGTTGGAGAAGGAACCACATTTGATATGGACAACATCGAGTAGATACAAGCACATCGATATATCTTGTTCAATACTCCATCAGTTGCACCATTAATGCAGTAAGTATCTTATCAATGTGCTTGTATAACTTTTACATGTTTTCTTTGCATAAGTTGATCTTTTAAACATCGCGTAATCATTTGCAGGAAACACATTAATGAGATAAAAGAAGAGATGCATCTTGCGACTGAGTTGCAAATTCAACAATCTCATTATGCGGCATTTCATGATTGGTTCAAGGATTATGTATGTATAAATTGATTTTCATTATGAGTGAAGTATTAAACTAATTCTTTCTGCATATATCAGTATTGATTTTTATAAATTATGTAGGTTCGTAAGCTGAGGGAGTTAGGGGACCCCACGCTACCTGAAGTATTTATCCAACTGGCTGAGGGTCCATCTATAACGGCTCATCGTTATAAAGCTATTGATGCTAATGGTTTTCGATTTCGCATTAAAGATGTTGACGACAAACGAGCAACACAAAACAGTGGCATCGGTTGTCCCTTTGTCGATTCTGGTTATTACTATGGTCAATTGATAGACATCATTGAAGTTGTATACACACACGGTTTGAAGTACATATTGTTAAAGTGTAATTGGGTTGATCCAGTGCGTGGATGTAAAGTCGATCAATATCAGTTTTCATTGGTGAATTTTAACTATATGTTATACAGAAATAATGAACGAGTTGAGAATGAACCTTTCATTTTGACATCACAAGCGGAACAAGTATTCTTCGTTACTTTGCCTTCGGATCCAAGTTGGCAAGTTGTTGTCAAAATGTCTCGGCGAGGAGTGTTTTTATTTGAAGAAGATGAACCCGAGACTGTTCCGTTTGTTTACCAACAACTTGATCAACATACCGTAGTTCAACGTGAAGAAGATATTTATTGGGTCAGAGCGGCTGTTGAAGGAGAAACGGTCGATTTGCATGCTTAATGAAAGGTATAATTTTTTTCCCGCTATTCAGTAGAATGTCCTAGGATATCATAAATTATCTAATCATTTTATAAATCCTTATAAGTTTTAATCCTCACTTTTGTAAGTTAATTCAGTCATAAATATTTAGGTTGATTAACTTTCTGATTTTTTAAAATTCATTCACAACTAATTATTCAATCCATTTTTTGTTTGATTAACAGTTGTACAAGTTTGATTTATTAAGAACAATCCAATTTATCTTTTAAACACTTTGGACTCATTACTGATATTTTGTATGACTGCAGACATGTCAGGAGAAGAGGCAGAAAATCCACATCATCCATCTGAGGCATCTACGTCTCAGGGTCGAGGTATGTTTGAATGTCATTGTCTATATTTTTTATGTAATTGACATATATATATATATATATATAACATTTGTCAATTTATATATAAAATTGTTTTCAACAGGATCAGACTCGGCTAGTTCTTCCTCTCGCAGGAGAGGCCCTGGTCGTGGCATATTATCATGGAATTTCGACACGACGACAGATGTTTCATTTGATGAGGTATTTCATCCCGTGGGACCGAATGCCCCGGCATTTATTCGTCAGCTGGGTCATATCATACGTGACCCACATCGATTTCCATTGACCACGCGTGATTGGGCTTCTATCCCTCAGGACACATTAGATCGTCTATGGAGGGAGGTTCAGGTAAGAAAATAATTTTACTTTATTTTCTATTTATAAATAATACTAATATGTTTGATTATTTTCATTATAGCAAAATTTGAAAGTATGCCCTGAAGAGTTTCGGCCCGTGTGTATGAGAAAATGTCGTAAGCTATGGAAAGATTATAAAGGCAAAGTGAAGAAGGACCACTGGGTACCAAATGTGGGTGCCCTTGACATTTTGGAAAAAGTCCTGAGAGGTGTCCTCACGGATCAGTGGCGTGACTTGGTTGCATATTGGTCTACTGAGGGTGTTGCGGTTTGTATATTAATTATTTTGCTGTATATATATTTTCAAGAATATGTGATTTGTTTGAAATTTGAATGAATTGAATGTAGGAGGTGTCAACACGCCATTCGGAGAATCGAGCGTTGCAGGGACCAGCTCACAGGCTCGGGACTCGTCACGTGTCTCAGATCCGACATGAGGTATATATTATTCATTTTTTAATTTATTAATTAATATGGTTTTGTGTTTATATTCTTTTAATATACAGTTGCGAGGGCAAGGTGCAGCAACTGATAAAATGTCGGTGTGGATAAGGACTCGTGATCGCAATGATCCAGAGGTTGCAGCATTGATAGTAAGTGTCTGTACTTACCAATAATTACATAAATCTATATATTAACATATATATATTTATATATATTTAAATATTTCACAGGATCAATTTGAAGCTGAGTTAGAACATCTGCCAGAGGACCAGCGACAACTTCCCATGCGACGGGATGAGATCTTTCATCGCATTATTGGTCGGGACGGGCATGGCTATAGTTTGACCTATGGAGCAGGGATTCCTCGTTCTGTAGTGTCACGCGCTGCGGTTGTCGGTCCTGCTGTTGCTCATATGACACAGCAGATGTCAGATTTTGAGGCACGGCTGCGCGCTTCCGAGGAGACAAATGCGCAATTGACAGCTGAGGTTAGAGCACTGCGGGAATATGTGCGTCGAGCTGATGGTACAGGGGATCATACGACGCAGGTATATACTGTATTTATTTATTTAATTTAAATTATTTTTTTTATTAAAATATTTATAATGTTTATTTGTTGTAGGCACCTGGCCCACCAGAAGGAGGTAGCAGTGATGGCAACGCGTGACGCACCATATATTCACGAGATATGTTTTTTGTTTTTACTGGTAGGGTTGATATTGATGTACTGTATTTATTCATTTAAGTAATGCATTATTACCATCCATGGTGGTCTTTTAAATATTTTATACACATATTGAGTTTTTGATCAGATAATCTTGAATGATTCTACATTTGAAAAAGTCGAACTAATTCCAACAGATCAATAAATCTGATATTATAGATTATGTATTATCCAATATATTTTTTATAAATTTCAGTATGCTATCGATAAAAGAAATATGTATTAATTAGATGTTATCACTTTTATTTTTCACTTTTGTAATCAATGGGATGACCTTTGCACCCCCGGAGAGCCCCCCGCACCCCCGTAGAGCCCCCCGCACCCCCGTACAGCCCCCCCCCCCCCCCCCCCGCACCCCCGTACAGCCCCCCGCACCCCCGTACAGCCCCCCGCCACCCCCGTACAGCCCCCCGCACCCCCGTACAGCCCCCCCCGCACCCCCGTACACCCCCCGCACCCCCGTACTGCCCCCCCGCACCCCCGTACAGCCCCCCGCACCCCCGTACAGCCCCCCCGCACCCCCGTACATCCCCCCGCACCCCCGTACAACCCCCCGCACCCCCGTACTGCCCCCCGCCACCTCCGTACAGGCCCCCGCCACCCCCGTACAGCCCCCCGCACCCCCGTACAGCCCCCCGCACCCCCGTACAGCCCTCCCGCACCCCCGTACATCCCCTCGCACCCCCGTACAACCCCCCGCACCCCCGTACAACCCCCCGCCACCCCCGTACAGGCCCCCGCCACCCCCGTACAGCCCCCCGCACCCCCGTACAGCCCCCCGCACCCCCGTACAGCACCCCCCGCACCCCCGTACTGCCCCCCGCACCCCCGGAGAGACCCCCGCACCCCCGTACAACCCCCCACACCCCCGTACTGCCCCCCGCCACCCCCCGTACAGGCCCCCGCCACCCCCGTACATCCCCCCGCACCCCCGTACAGCCCCCCCCCCCTGCACCCCCGTACAGCCCCCCGCACCCCCGTACAGCCCCCCGCACCCCCGTACAGCCCCCCCGCACCCCCGTACAGCCCCCCGCACCCCCGTACAACCCCCCGCACCCCCGTACTGCCCCCCGCCACCCCCGTACAGCCCCCCGCCACCCCCGTACAGCCCCCCGATACCCCCGTACAGCCCCCCGCACCCCCGTACAACCCCCCGCACCCCCGTACTGCCCCCCGCCACCCCCGTACAGGCCCCCGCCACCCCCGTACAGCCCCCCGCACCCCCGTACAGCCCCCCCCCCCCCCCCGCACCCCCGTACAGCCCCCCGCACCCCCGTACAGCCCCCCCGCACCCCCGAACAACCCCCCGCACCCCCGTACAACCCCCCGCACCCCCGTACTGCCCCCCGCCACCCCCGTACAGGCCCCCGCCACCCCCGTACAGCCCCCCGCCACCCCCGTACAGCCCCCCCCCCCCCCCCGCACCCCCGTACGGCCCCCCCGCACCCCCGTACAGCCCCCCGCACCCCCGTACAGCCCCCCGCCACCCCCGTACAGCCCCCCGCCACCCCCCGTACAGCCCCCCGCACCCCCGTACATCCCCCCGCACCCTCGTACTGCCCCCCGCCACCCCCGTACAGGCCCCCGCCACCCCCGTACAGCCCCCGCACCCCCGTACAGCCCCCCCCCCCCCCCCCCCCGCACCCCCGTACAGCCCCCCCCCCCCCCCGCACCCCCGTACAGCCCCCCGCCACCCCCCGTACAGCCCCCTGCACCCCCGTACAACCCCCCGATTGTGTCGTTTTCAGCAGCGCGGCGCGCGCTGAAATGGCGCGTTGGGGGGTCAAAACCACCCGAACGACCTCCGAATGCCACGAAACCGTACGAAAACATACGGGGCGTGAATTGTGAAATGGTCGGCCAGACGGCACCTCATTCGGAGGTGCCGTGTGACCGCGGCGGCCGGAAACGCGTTTTCGGCGCCGTTAAACACCAAAACGGCGTGCGGCGGTCCGATTCGGAGCAAACGTGCTCCGAACGACCTGAAACCGCACGGAAAAGATAGAAATATTATTCCTGAGATGCAGGAGGAGGCCGCACGTCCATCGGACGTGCGGTGTGCGCGGCACGTCCGATTGTGTCGTTTTCAGCAGCGCGGCGCGCGCTGAAATGGCGCGTTGGGTGGTCAAAACCACCCGAACGACCTCCGAATGCCACAAAACCGTACGACAACATCCGGGGCGTGAATTGTGAAATGGTCGGCCAGACAGCACCTCATTCGGAGGTGCCTTGTGACAAGGGCGGCCGGGAAACGCGTTTCCGGCGCCGTTAAACACCAAAACGGCGTGCGGCGGTCCGATTCGGAGCAAACGTGCTCCGAACGACCTGAAACCGCACGGAAACGATAGAAATATTATTCCTGATATGCAGGAGGAGGCCGCACGTCCATCGGACGTGCGGTGCGCGCGGCACGTCCGATTTTGTCGTTTTCAGCAGCGCGGCGTGCGCTGAAATGGCGCGTTGGGGGGTCAAAACCACCCGAACGACCTCCGAATGCCACGAAACCGTACGACAACATCCGGGGCGTGAATTGTGAAATGGTCGGCTAGACGGCACCTCATTCGGAGGTGCCGTGTGACCGTGGCGGCCGGAAACGCGTTTCCGGCGCCGTTAAACACCAAAACGGCGTGCGGCGGTCCGATTCGGAGTAAACGTGTTCCGAACGACCTGAAACCGCACGGGAACGATAGAAATATTATTCCTGAGATGCAGGAGGAGGACGCACGTCCATCGGACGTGCGGTGCGCGCGGCACGTCCAATTGTGTCGTTTTCAGCAGCGCGGCGCGCGTTGAAATGGCGCGTTGGGGGGTCAAAACCACCCGAACGACCTCCGAATGCCACGAAACCGTACGACAACATCCGGGGCATGAATTGTGAAATGGTCGGCCAGACGGAACCTCATTCGGAGGTGCCGTGTGACCGCGGCGGCCGGAAACGCGTTTCTGGCGCCGTTAAACACCAAAACGGCGTGCGGCGGTCCGATTCGGAGCAAACGTGCTCCGAACGACCTGAAACCGCACGGGAACGATAGAAATATTATTCCTGAGATGCTGGAGGAGGCCGCACGTCCATCGGACGTGCGGTGCGCGCGGCACGTCCGATTGTGTCGTTTTCAGCAGCGCGGCGCGCGCTGAAATGGCGCGTTGGGGGGTCAAAACCACCCGAACGACCTCCGAATGCCACGAAACCGTACGACAACATCCGGGGCGTGAATTGTAAAATGTTCGGCTAGACGGCACCTCATTCGTAGGTGCCGTGTGACCGCGGCGGCCGGAAACGCGTTTTCGGCGCCGTTAAACACCAAAACGGCGTGCGGCGGTCCGATTCGGAGCAAACGTGCTCCGAACGACCTGAAACCGCACGGGAACGATAGAAATATTATTCCTGAGATGCAGGAGGAGACCGCACGTCCATCGGACGTGCGGTGCGCGCGTCACGTCCGATTGTGTCGATTTCAGCAGCGCGGCGCGCGCTGAAATGGCGCGTTGGGGGGTCAAAACCACCCGAACGACCTCCGAATGCCACGAAACCGTACGACAACATCCGGGGAGTGAATTGTGAAATGGTCGGCCAGACGGCACCTCATTCGGAGGTGCCGTGTGACCGCGGCGGCCGGAAACGCGTTTCCGGCGCCGTTAAACACCAAAACGGCGTGCGGCGGTCCGATTCGGAGCAAACATGCTCCGAACGACCTGAAACCGCACGGGAACGATAGAAATTTTATTCCTGAGATGCAGGAGGATGCCGCACGTCCATCGGACGTGCGGTGCGCGCGGCACGTCCGATTGTGTCGTTTTCAGCAGCGCGGCGCGCGCTGAAATGGCGCGTTGGGGGGTCAAAACCACCCGAACGACCTCCGAATGCCACGAAACCGTACAACAACATCCGGGGCGTGAATTGTGAAATGGTCGGCCAGACGGCACCTCATTCGGAGGTGCCGTGTGACCGCGGCGGCCGGAAACGCGTTTCCGGCTCCGTTAAACACCAAAACGGCGTGCGGCGGTCCGATTCGGAGCAAACGTGCTCCGAACGACCTGAAACCGCACGGGAACGATAGAAATATTATTCCTGAGATGCAGGAGGAGATCACACGTCCATCGGACGTGCGGTGCGCGCGGCACGTCCGATTGTGTCGTTTTCAGCAGCGCGGCGCGCGCTGAAATGGCGCGTTGGGGGGTCAAAACCACCCGAACGACCTCCGAATGCCACGAAACCGTACGAAAACATCCGGGGCGTGAATTGTGAAATTTTCGGCCAGACGACACCTCATTCGGAGGTGCCGTGTGACCGCGGCGGCCGGAAACGCGTTTCCGGCGCCGTTAAACACCAAAACGGCGTGCGGCGGTCCGATTCGGAGAAAACGTGCTCCGAACGACCTGAAACCGCACGGAAACGATAGAAATATTATTCCTGAGATGCAGGAGGAGGCCGCACGTCCATCGGACGTGCGGTGCGCGCGGCACGTCCGATTGTGTCGTTTTCAGCAGCGCGGCGCGCGCTGAAATGGCGCGTTGGGGGGTCAAAACCACCCGAACGACCTCCGAATGCCACGAAACCGTACGAAAACATCCGGGGCGTGAATTGTGAAATTTTCGGCCAGACGACACCTCATTCGGAGGTGCCGTGTGACCGCGGCGGCCGGAAACGCGTTTCCGGCGCCGTTAAACACCAAAACGGCGTGCGGCGGTCCGATTCGGAGAAAACGTGCTCCGAACGACCTGAAACCGCACGGAAACGATAGAAATATTATTCCTGAGATGCAGGAGGAGGCCGCACGTCCATCGGACGTGCGGTGCGCGCGGCACGTCCGATTGTGTCGTTTTCAGCAGCGCGGCGCGCGCTGAAATGGCGCGTTGGGGGGTCAAAACCACCCGAACGACCTCCGAATGCCACGAAACCGTACGAAAACATCTGGGGCGTGAATTGTGTAATGTTCGGCCAGACGGCACCTCATTCGGAGGTGCCGTGTGACCGTGGCGGCCGGAAACGCGTTTCCGGCGCCGTTAAACACCAAAACGGCGTGCGGCGGTCCGATTCGGAGCAAAGGTGCTCCGAACGACCTGAAACCGCACAGGAACGATAGAAATATTATTCCTGAGATGCAGGAGGAGGCCGCACGTCCATCGGACGTGCGGTGCGCGCGGCACGTCCGATTGTGTCGTATTCAGCAGCGCGGCGCGCGCTGAAATGGCCCGTTGGGGGGTCAAAACCACCCGAACGACCTCCGAATGCCACAAAACCGTACGACAACATCCGGGGCGTGAATTGTAAAATGGTAGGCCAGACGGAACCTCATTCGGAGGTGCCGTGTGACCGCGGCGGCCGGAAACGCGTTTCCGGCGCCGTTAAACACCAAAACGGCGTGCGGCGGTCCGATTCGGAGCAAACGTGCTCCGAACGACCTGAAATGAGATTATTTCTTGAATCAAAGTTTTTAAATTATTATAGCACAATGATTTGATATTATATATATATTAAATATATATTAAATATATATTAAAACATTTAAAATATATTATATATATATATATATATTTAAAATATTGTATTTAATAGTATATATATGAATATTTTTACACACACACACACATATATATATATATATATATATATTTATATTCAATTCAATAAAAAAAATTTAAATTTTTTTTTTTTATAATAGCGACCGCCATAGGCGGTCGCTAATGGCCTCTAGCGACGAGGCAACAGCGACCGCCAATGGCGGTCGCTGTGCGGCCGCTAAATCCCTTTAGCGACCGCCAATGGCAGTCGCTAATGGGCTTATTTATAGTAGTGAAAGGATGTATCCACTAGTTCCGCTCCTGTCCATCTGCTCCCAGAGCTCCATGATCGAAGGCCTCAGCTACCTGAAGTTGAGCTCTCGCATGTCCACCAACTCCCTGCGGTCGGGGTGGACCTCCTGGTGGTGGTGGTGGAAACACCTCGAAGTGTCGCCCACTATCTGCTACTCGGCCAGCTCCTCTGCCTCGTCTGCCTACAACCTGTGGACCACTGTGGCCGAACCTCTGTCTGGGAGGTCCCTCTACCAGCTGCTGCTCATCTGTAAGACGAGTCGGGCAGTCTCGAGCCATGTGACCTCGCCCACTGCATGCGTAGCAATTCTTGCCCCTCATGTAGCTGGCTCTCGTTCGGGTGCCCCGCACAACCGAATCTTCATCCTGAGACTGCCCATCTGATAGTTTTGCCCGTTTGGACCTCTGCGTCACCTGTCGACTGGCAGCTGCAGAAGACCCTGCTACGGGCCGTCCTGCGGAGGGTCCTGCCACTGGTGCCTGCTCGGCGAGGAAACTCTCTACTAAAAGGGCTCTCTCCAACACCTCTGCCTGTGTCGGAATGTTGAGAGAGATCATCGAAGCCCTGATCTCGTGCCTCAGTCCCTGCTCAAAGGTCCGGGCCCGGAAGAACGGTTCTCGTACCATATCTGTGGAGTAGCGCGAGAGATCAGTAAATCTCGCCGAGTATTAGGCCACTGTCAAGCTGCCCTGCCGCAGCTGAAGAAGCTCCTGAATGCGCACCGCACGGAGGGTGGCTGGGACGAACTCCGAGCGGAAGATTCTCTCAAAGTCCATCCAGAGAAGAGATGTCTTGTCGCGCACCTGGAGCATCAAGCTCCACCATCGGCCCGCTGCCACGTGTAGTAGGCTCGCTGCGAGGATCACCATGAGGTCTGCTGGTGTCCTCACTAACCGAAAAACTCTCACTACTGCCTCCAGCCAGTCCTCGGCTGCCTGGGGGTCCGTCTCCCCGCGGAACCTGGGCGGTCGCTGGCGCTGGAACTCATGCAGTGCACTAAGGCGACGTGCATCGTCAGTGGCTGGGGCTGGAAGCATCGGTGGCTCGGCGGGTAGAGGTACCGCCGGTGCCTCTGCTGACAAGGAGCCCTGCACCGAGGCCCCATCGCTCGGTGGGCTGTCATCACGCTCCACTCTCAGAACCCTAGCTGGCTGCCGTCGTGGAGCCATCCTGAAAAGAAACAGGTGCGCCACGGTCAGAACTGTATACCTGGTGAGCTGACACAAGTAATCACAAAGAAAACTTGAACACACACGCAATCAATGTTTTCGTGCATTAAGTCGGAAATCAGAAGTCAGGGTCCTGGTGTACGGATACGTCGGCCGCCGCAGCAACACTGGACTCCCTGGACTGATAACCACACCCAATACGCTGAACACTATTGCTTCACATAGAAGAAAGATCAGAGTCTGCGGTAGAACCAAACTGCTCTGATACCAATTTGTCACGACCCGTCCTCGGGGCCCGTGCTGTGACTACCCCAAGCCCGCCTTCCATAGGCCAGGGGCTGGTGATTAACACCAAGGCGTAAATCCCGATAAACAGGAAAGACATTGCCTTTGTAAAGTAAACAACCACCACAGAGTAAGCAAGCGGAAAGAGTAAACACTAAGTAAAAACTGTAACAAGCTGTGCTAAAAGTAAAAGGGGTCGAAAATACAAGCTCAACTGTAAAGTACAACTGAAAGGGGAAAACAACAACTAAAATGAAAAGTCGCAGCGTCGAGCCGTCCTCTGGAAGTCCCACCTGAAGGGTGAGCACAGATAGCCTCCACAGCTCCTCGGTCCAGCCGACCGCTCCGAGTACGTCCCGCCCAGTGGTCCACCTCCAGGTACCGTCCTGCTCCGCAAGCCTCCACCACGATTCCGCTGCGCTGTCCGTCGTCTGCAACCAACACAATGAAGTGCGGGCATAACCCGTGCAGGGGTGAGTATAAGCTACTCAGTAGGGACCCCGAGACCCTCAAAGGTCTCCCGAAATCCACAAAGGATAAACCACAAGGAAAGATACAATCACGAAGTAACAACCGACACTGCTTAGGTATATGCCCTTACATATACCTAAGTCATCAATTCCCGTTCGGCTCCAACATCCGAGCCCAAGCACAACCCAGTCCACACAGGAAAGAAAAACGTATACTCACACAGAAAAACACAACACAATCCACGAAGGAGAGAAAAAGTAAACCACATAGAAAAGTAAACAGTAAATCCACTCAGGATAGTTCAACACAATCCACAAAGGAGAGTAACACAGGATTCAGCTCACACACGTATACATCATCGAAAAGGTGAAAGGGATGATCAAATATAGATACTGAATTATCTAAGCTGGGACCCACATAGGATACAAGACCAGTTGTCTTCATTGATTCATCTATGCTGGGACCCACATAGGATACAAGACCAGCACTGAATCATCTAAGCTGGGACCCACATAGGATACAAGACCAGCACGGCTGGGACCCACATAGGATACAAGACCAGCACTCTTCATTGATTCATCTATGCTGGGACCCACATAGGATACAAGACCAACACTGAATCATCTAAGCTAGGACCCACTAAGGATACACGACCAGTTGTCTTCATTGATTCATCTGTGCTGGGACCCACATAGGATACAAGACTAGCACTGAATCATCTAAGTTGGGACCCACATAGGATACAAGACCAGCACTCTTCATTGATTCATCTATGTTGGGACCCACATAGGATACAAGACCAGCACTGAATCATCTAAGCTGGGACCCACATAGGATACAAGACCAGCACAGCTGAGACCCACATAGGATACAAGACCAGCACTCTTCATCATCGCAGTCCACCAAGGATCTATGCACAGTCGTCGTCGTCGAAGTCGCAGCCAACACTAGGGTTCTCACACACAGCAAGCTCGTTCGGGAGGGTCCGCTCCACGAGCCGAGAGGCTGATACATCAACTGACACAAGGTCCAGAGTTGATGTATCCAAAAGTTCTGTATCGTCAACAGGAACTCAACGTCGTAGACGGCGCGTCAATCGGACGCCCGGTCTGAGAGTTATTGGCTTTTTTGTCCCAGGGGCCCGGTTGGTTTCTAAGGCAAAATCAACCCGACCGTACTCCACCTGCGTCCAAACCTCGGGCGGAGTGAGCCAAAAGATCTGTCTCACTAAGAGGAACTCAACAAAGTCGACGACATGTCAATCGGAGGTCCGAAGCTCAAGATATGAGTGTTTCCGCTCCGAGGGCCCGGTTGGTTTCGTGTACGAACCAACCCGGACGAACCCAAAGTATTCCGAAACCTTGAGTGAGATATACCAAAACGACCGTCTCGATCCAAGGATCGCATTGCCGCTGACGGCGCATCGTTCGGAGGCCCGTAGCTCAAGTTACGGGCAAAAGACCGAAACGGTCCGAAAACAGGGGGTCTGGGCCTGGACCGACCCGGCCCGACCCCCCCCCCCCCCTGGGTCGGCCCGAACCGGGTCCGGGTCGGACCCGGTTCGGCGCGACCCGGCCGGTTGGGCCGGCCCGGCTCGGCTCGGCCGAGTGGCCGAGCGAAGGAGTCGCGGGGCGCTGCCCCCGCGGGAAGATGGTGTCGCGGTCCCGCGTGGGGCCGCGCTGGAGTCAGCGGACGCGGCTTTTGCCGCATCCCGTGCGTGTGAGCCGGACCTGCGCGGCCGCGGGTCCGCTGGCCGCCGCCGGTGACCCGCGCCGCCAGAGGCTTCCGCGGGCCACCGAAGTTGCTTCGGTGGTCCGTTTTCCTTCCCGTCTGCGCCGAGGCTCCTCCCGGGTCCCGTTCTTCACTGCAGAAACAAAGGATCGTCCCTGCAGCATGTTTTGTCATCGCCTACCAATCCGCGCTTCAACAAAGAACTGCAGAGGGTTGTCGGGCCGTGTTTGTTTGGCCCACACCCTCCGCGTTAGATGATAACAGTCGGGAGGAATGTTCAAAACATAGAAAACATATCAAAAACAATTTTAATAAATTAAAATTGTTCATACGAAACCGGGTTCTTTGTTTTGAACGGAAACATCCACGGAGTAAAAACATTGCCAACAAAACCCCTACCTTGTCAAGTCGTCACACGCGCATTCTTCGCGGAATTGACCGTCGCGGAACAAGTGGAGCGTCGCGTCGCGGAAGGGCGTCGCGTCGACGATCTCCGAGGATCAAGAAACAACAGATTTAATTAATAATAATTAAATCTGTGATGTTGTTATAACCCACAAAGAGATTTAAAAGAAGCGCAACCCCCTACCTTGTCGTTGTCGATCGAAGGTTGTCGCGGGGTTGGATTGTCGCGGAAGAAGAACCGTCGGCGTCGCGGTACTTGGTGTCGCGTCGTCGATCTCCGAGGGCTCGGCGTTCTTCGTCGCCCTTCGTCGAAGGTCGACGTTCTTCGCGTTCTTCGCGAAGAAGGATGAAGAACTTGAGGTTTGTCAAATCCTCTCAACGAAAAACACTTAAGGAGAAAAAAGCATTGGTCTTATTTTATTAACATGCCAACAAACGAAAAAGAGATAAGTAACGACCCATTAATTCATAGAATTAATTCAACGAAAAAAAACCGCCCAATTAAATGGTGCGTTAAGAATTTAAGAAAACGCGTCAGTTGACCTTCATAAAAACAGGTTTTTGCGGGTGCGTTACTTAGGGGAAAAGAAACGGTGGGGCTCGTGCGGGCCCCACCTCACAAATATCCTACCAAGAGGGTAGGATATTTTTGGATAGCACCATATCCGCATCAACTCAGCTTAAACAGCTTGAAGTGGTCTTTAAGCGGCTTTAAGTGAAATAAAAATAAAATTGTCGCACAACTTTATTTTATTTCTTAACTTAAAACCCAAAAAATAAAAAGCACAACCGAACAAACACAACTCCGGAAGAGACGTTTCTAAGCAAATACCGGCGCTGCGATTCCATCGGTGCCCTCGGAATTCGATTCTGAGCACCGGTTCAAAAGTTAGAAAAACCCGCTCGTTCGTTCACTGAACGTACCCGAGCCAAACTTCGGAAAATGATTCCAGGCACACCGGGCCTCGGAATCAGGTGCTGTCAGAAGTTGCGTTCTTGTAAAATTCCAAAGAAAATTAAGAAAAAAAATTTCTTGAAATTTATGGGTCTTTACAGTGGGTACCAGAGAGCTTGATTGACCAATTGGAGGTCAACCAAGACACACTGTTTGGAAATCAAGGGTGATATGTGCCGACATGTAACAAACAAAATATGATCATCTGCCTTTGTTTCCATTGTATCCATGAAACCAGAAGGATCAGAATCCACTTCGGAATATTCTTCCCCTCCATAGGATAATCATGCAACAATATTGACACTTGTTCTAGAAAAGTCTTTAATCTAACATTGTTTTAACACATCTTGTCTCGTCTGTTTTCTTGAGGCATTGTGATTTTTATGTTGGAAACGTGCTTTCAATGATAAAACATTTAATTTGGTTTATTTGTGCCAAAACATGCAATTCATTGAATATCTTAATAAAATGGTTCTTTTGGGGATTTATTGATTAAATTGTTCTTGATTTAATTTTAAAAAAATTCAAAACAATATTTTTTTTTCAAAAAGAATTTATTTCTAAAGTTTTTCAAACAATTCCCATAATTTCATTTGGTTATGGAATAATTTTTTCATAATTCTATGCTTTTAACTAAAAATTTATTGCGGTGTTCTTGTTATTGAAAATATAGTGATTTTGTGTGCTCAAATGGGATAATTTTTTTATCATTTGATGATTTTTGGGTTGAAGGTTGAATTCTTTTGAAATCATGTTAAAAATGTGAATTTATGGTTTGAATATGATTAATGTTCTATTTTTGAATTTTTAAATTTATTTTTGGACATACATTTTAAATTGTTTGGGATACTTTAATTCATTTAAAAAAATCCATGGATTTATTATATTCATCATTGTTTTGTAATTAAATTTTTAAAACCCATTCATGGAATTGAATGACCTTCTCATTCTTGGAATTTATAATTTATATGTTTAAATTAAAGCCAAGCCGTGTAGTTGGAGACACCAGGCCGAGGGGAGGCTGAACCTCGATCGAGCCATGGTTGAAGAACGAGACAGCCTCTGCTGAAGAATGTTCGATGTTGATCTACCGGTTGAGGAAGAAACCGGAGATCCTGACCAGATGCAATCACCGATCGACTGCACCGAAGCCTATGTCGCTTGAGCAGGCTTCCATGTGATGATTTCAGAAAAAAACTGAAACCCTCCAGTCGAGGAAGAAACTGGAGATCCCGGACCCGAGGAAGATTTCGAGCTCGGAAGAAGGAAGACGTCACCAATGAAACATAGATCCGGAGCCGTTGTAGGAGAACCGCCGATCTGCAATGTCGTTCATGGATCCGCCGCTTGAAGAAGATCCCGAGCAGAACCAGATCTGAAACCCTGCGCCGATCGAACCCTTACTGAGCCGATACCGCTTAAAGAAGACCCACGCCGCCGAGTCTGCCGCGGCTGAAGAATCGTGCGCTGCTTGACGATTCTCCAGCGAGCTTGTAGTGGAAGGAATTAGAGAACCCAAGCCTCATCGGATTCATTTGAAGAAACCCTAAATCACCATAGCCGTGGCCTCTGTTGAATAGATCCAGCTGCTTGATGAAGAAGCCGGTCTTGACCGGTTGAGGGAAAAGCCACTTGAGACAGATCCACTGTTGAAGAAGGTTCCACGAGCTCAATAGCCCCGACCGAGACCAAGGATGAGCTGCAGATGCTGACTGACCACCATTGATGAAGAAACTCGATGCCGCCGGATACAAATCCACCACGGATAAAAAGGCCGAACAAAGATGATGCATGCATCATGTCGATCATTATCCTTTTTCGTCATTATCCCCTTATTTTCTTAGATCGATTCAGAGAGTATTTTGGAGTAGTTGCGTGATTGAAGATCTCATGAAGATCACTTTGGACAGGGAGAGATTTTGGGTTATTCATTCACTTTGAGAGAGTACTTAAGAGGCGGAAGAGATTCCGTGCATCAATGTTTGTGGCTTGAGAAATCAAGCATGTTTTGAGTGAGGTTGAGAAATGATTTAATTCATATGGCTATCAATGATAGGTTGTTGATGAGTGGATCAACTTGGATTTGGGGCTTGTTTCTTACTGACATCTTTTCTTTCTTCATCTTTTCTTGGTTTTCTCTGTTTATTGTTATTTTCAATTGTTTCTATTCCACTCAATTCACGATAGGGGGTGCATAGTCATCTCCTTCCTCTACAATCCTCACTTTTCTGATAAAGAAGATATGGTCGAAAGCCCGTCTTCTTTTGAAAAAGGAGTTTCCACCACATTCGATGAGTTGGACATAGGCCATCCTTAGCATTGAGGAAAATCTATGGATAACATTGATCAGTGCCATGATCTCTCTCAATGAATAAAAGTTATGCCATGTTCTTGAAAGTGCACAGTGACACATTTGCATAGAAAAACAAGGAGATGCTTGGGCTTCGTCCCTAGGTAGCTTTCCACTAGCTTAGACATTCTAATGGCCACTGTTGATTCAAATAGGCACCAAGGAAGATTTATTCGCCCCATGGTTCCATGGTTGAGGTTGAGGCTGAATAACTTATCAATGATAACATCACTGGAGAAGTTCAGCACACCTTGTGGCTAGCCAATATTCTCCCAATCATAAAGAAGAACAGACGTATTATAGACTATCAACTTTTTGGCCATTTTCTTAGCGACAAATTCCCAATCTTGGTCACAAAGATTTTGAAAGATGAAACTGCCAGTTTTCTATCCCTCTCCTTTATAGACGAATACTTTGTATACAATCAAATCTAGACGGCTCCCAAAGATAATGAGTCCGTTGCATCCAGGGCACCATAGGGAACCGATTTTTATTGGGTGATTTCCTTCAACTTGAAGATTAATAGATCCACCTTCCAACATTCCATGTATAATATCTTCAAGCCCATCCTTGGGACAATGGTGGTGTGTTATGTGGACAAAATGGTGGTTAAATCCCTCAAACACCCTGACCATCTCAAGGATCTTGAGGAAGTGTTTGACATGGTCTTTTCACACCACCAAAAGATGAACCCCTTGAAGTATGAATTCTGTGTCACCTTTAGGAAGTTTCTTGTCTTCATTGTTTGGTATAGGGGAATCGAGATCAACCTAGATAAAATCAAAGACATCATTGAAATTTACCGTCCATGCAATCTATGAGATTTATGAGACATTCAAGTCCATTTGTAATACAATTGAAATTTTCTGACCAATGTTATGTGAAAATATAATCCCTTCTTCAGGAAAATGAAGAATGGTTTCACCTATCAGTGGGATAAATAATATCAGACTGCATTCAATGATATTTAGAAGTATATTCTACGTTGTATGGTTTTGAAGTTGGCTATCCAAGGAATAGCTCTAGTCATTTATGTTAACACCCTAGAACAATCCATCATTTCCCTCTTAGCCAAAAGGAATAATGAAGGGAAAGAGAACGGTTTGTAATATCTCAGTCACATGTTGTTAGGCACTGACACCAAATATTCTATCATTGATAATAACTACATTCCCTTGGTCTTCACGGTTCAAAATTTTCCCCATAATTTGGATCATCATGTGGTACAATTGATCTCTATTATTGAACAACCAAAGCACAACTTCAACCTTCTTATATGGAATGGATGGATGGAATAGGGGGGAGTGATACGTCAGTAGTTAGACATCAGGTTCATCCCTCATAATTTTTTCATGGGTGAATCACTAGAAGATTTCATGGTCACTTATCCAACCTTTGGGTAGTGTCCCATGGACATCAACTTCCCTTATAAGGCCATTCTCTCAGTTGTCCATGGAACACCATGTAGGTTCCAGACGCAACAAAAGCGTCCATTGCTGGAATTACCAACTCAGTTTTTAGTCTCAAATTAAGAATAATCATTACTTCACATGATCAAAATTTCATGTCCAATGAAAAAAATAGATTTAATAGACTACATCCATACATCAGAACCGAAGGGGGATGGTCTTTACATTAATCTTATAATTAATTTATGAGAAAATATAGAATTACATCAACTTGTAATTCTGCTTTCATTGATGATCCAATGGAATGGAATTCATCACACCATCGTTGTACTATAGGATTAAAGTGAAGAATCCCTCTAGAGGTGATCCACACATGCCCCAAAATCTCTGATCAACACTGCAGAATCATCGAGTGCTGGCATGGATGATCCTGATCGCTTACGTTGTTCATGGTTGATCGCATCAGTATTCTTCACAATGGATGAAGAACCCTAGGTATTATGTCAAAGGCTTGAGAGTGGAGGAAGGGAGAGCACTCTATGTCTTGATCCAATATCCCCTTATCCATTGTGCACACCAAAAGTGAATTAGGAAACTGATATAATTAGATATTTATTATATCCCGTTAGGGTTGAAAAATCACACACAATCCCCCCAACCATTTTAAGATTTTTGAATGACCCCTTGTCCAATAATAATAATAATAATAATATGATTAATTTATTGACATGTGCGACACATTAAGAATATAAATAAATATCATTTATACTATTCAGACCATTAAACTCAGTCTGATTTCCCTCATCGATATTTACTGATCCTCGAATAATGGTTATTTAATTAAATAAATGTAACTGAATTATTCTATAACAAATATAAGAAATATTATATTTTCCAAAAATGAAAAATAATATTTATTATTATTATTTAACTCACTTATTCTTTTGAATACCATATGATAAAATTATGAAGATCAACCAAACCTGAATAAATATTATTTATTCCAAGTTGTTAATTTCAACACTAGAATTTAACTAAGATTGCAGATACACTTAGTGCATGACCATCAAGGCCTCTTTCTTAGAAACATTAGGCATAAACACATAAATTCCAAGGTTAACATCTAGAAACATGTCAAGGATTTCATAGAGAAATAAGTTAACATCACAGTGACATCCAACCACCTACATATATTTATCATGTAATATAATCCTTTTATCACAATATCTCAAATCAAGAAGGTTTCATGCCGGTTCCATCAACCTAATGATAATTTTCTCATTCTTTGACATTTTTGAAATAAACTCACCCATCAAACACTATGGACATGGATTTATTCAGGCAGTTCCATTCCTATCAAAGAGCCTGAGATGTTAACATTCATCAAGAGACAAAAGGGATAAATCCTTTCTCACATTATCCATTAATACTATATCATTCGTGACACACCCATCATATCATATTTTGCTGAGAATATATGTATTCTTGGTTTTCATCAATACATAAAAGTATGTGAGTCATGATATCCATTAATGATAATCTTAAAGTCTAAGGATCAATACACATTGCCATAGATAGGAACATCTAATGACACATGGAAATGCATATTTTCTTTTGACGAGCCTCTTCTCATAACCTCTGGTCATGAAGATTACCAAGGGAAAACACCATGAAAAGGTGTCTCAATGTTTTATGATCCTCTTACCCCTAATAACCTATATTCTCTATGTCCTATTAGAAAATATCATCCAACCATAGAATAAGGTTTAAAAACAATATCATTTCACCTCTAGGTTCTCATCATTATGGAGAAATGCTACGACCTTTTATAATGAAATATATTCTAAGGGAATTATCACATAAAAATATTATGTATAAAAATAATCAAGATGTGATAAGAAAAAATCATTAATTAAGAAAAACATATAACCAAGTACTAAACAATTTGGTTCTAGGATACAAACTCCAAAAAAACTACCACTTTCACTAGACCCATCTAATATAAGCTTCCAGTCCACTAGCTCTCATATGTTACTCATGCTTCTACTAAGATAAAGTCTTCTTTAAGGGGTCCACTGCATTTTCATCCATTGATACTCTTCTCAATGCAACTTCACCTAGTTGAGAAAAATCCCTCAAGATATGAAACATATAATTTATGTGCTTTTTTACTTTGGTGAGACCTTGCCTCTTTGGAGAGATCCACCGCTTAATTTTTATCAAAGTAAGTTGTGATAGGATCTTTACTTCTAGGTACCACATCAAGATCTTGGAATAAGTTGTGACTCCAAACTACTTCCTTGCCTACATCAAAATCCACAATATACTTAGACTCTGCTATAGAATAAATAATAACTAGATTCTTTTAACTCTTCCATCTCACAACTCTTTTATTAGAAAAAAGGCATATTCTAACTTTGACTTTAGATCATTATGATCTGTCTCAAAAATAGCATCTTTAAAACCCCTGATGACTAGTTCTTTATCTCCTCCATACAACAGGAACATATCCTTAGTATGCCTTAGATACATAAGGATAACCTTAATAACAATCCAATAATGTTCACCCAGATCTTCTTGATATCTTTCTACCATGCTCATAGTGAAAGGAACATCATGTCTCATACATAACATGATATAAATGATAGATCTTATCACATAAGTGTATGTGATCTTACTCATTCTCTCTTTTTCCTCCTGTGTCTAGGGATACATATTCTTGGAATGATTTATACCATATGACACTAGAACCAGTCATCTCTTGGATTGTTTCGTACTAAATCTATTCAATATATGGTTAATGTATATACCTTGACCTTGTCTGATCTGCCTCTTAGATCTATGATGCATGATGTTGATCCCTAGAATGTAGGCAACTTCACCTAAGTCCATCATAGATAAGAACTCTCTCAACCATTCCTTAACATCTTGTAAGGCTGGTATATCATTTCCAATTAGTAATATGTCATGAACACACACTATTATGAAAACAAATGCACTACCACTAAAATTCTTGTAATTACATGGCTCACATTTATTCTTAATAAAACCAAATTTCTTTATGGCTACATCGAATTTAATGTTCCATCATATGGATGCTTTTTTAATCCATAAATTTATCTCTAAAACCTGCATACCTTTTTAGGATTTTCTATATTCACAAACCATTTTGGTTTTTTCATATACACATCCTCTTGAAGTTTCCCATTAAGGAAAACATTTTTGACATCCATTTTCAAAATATCATAGTCATGGTAAGATGACATAGAAAGAATGATTCTGATGGATTTAAACATGGAAACTGGAGAAAATGTTTCATTATAGTCAATGCCTTGATGTTGTCTAAACCCTTTGTCCACTAGTCATTATTTATAGGTATTTAATTTACCTTCCATGTCCAGTTTTCTCTTGAATACTCATTTAAATGAAACATGATTTACATCAAATGGTGGATTGATCAAACCCCAAACATTGTTTTAATACATGGAATCCATCTTAGAATTCATGGGTTATTTCCATCTTGCAGTCTCAGATCTCTCTACTTACACCTTATAGAAGATAAGATCATCATTATCAACCAATAATTAGTCACTATCATCAGTGACTAGAAAACCATATCTCTCTAATTCTCGTACCTCTTTTTACTTCTACAGAACACTTGTGTTTTAGGAACACCTTCTTATATGGGGAACTTTGGAATAATTTCTTATACCAACTCTTGTATATCATGAGAATCAACATAATTGAAGTCAATATTTCTCCCACTATCCTCCTTGAGGATTTGATCCATCTCAATAAAGAAAACATGTTTTATGATAGTTACTTTATTGTATGAGGTTTTATATAGATAATATCCACTTCATTCCTTAGGATACCATATAAAGATACACTTCATGCTTTGGGGTGTTAGTTTGTTTCTTAATCTTGCCTTAACATATACCTCACAACCCCATGCATGAACATGTGACAAAACTGGTTTATTTCCACTCTATAACTCAAAGAGAATACCATATTCCACTTTATTTAGTACTTGGTTTAGTATGTATAATTCTATCTATAATATATATCCCCAAAAGGATGATAAAAGAATTTAGTTACTCATCATCAACCTTACCATGTCCAAAAAGGTACAATTCATCCATTCACTAACATCATTCCACTATGGTATATAAGGTGGAGTGTGTTAAGATAAAATATCATAATCCCATAGAATGATGATAAAGACTTGGTTAAGATATTCACCACCTCAATCCAATCAAAGTTTCTTTACCTTCTTATCAATATGATTCTCAAACACTTTCTTGAAATCATTGACCTTCTCAATGGATTCAGAGTTATACCTCATCAAGAATATATAACCATAACTTCTCAAGTCATTAGTAAAAGTAATAAATTATGAGTACCCACCTCTATATTTTAATTGAAAAGGTCCACACACATTGGTGAGTACAAATTCTAGATGATTTGTGACTCTTTCATATTTGCCACTGAATAGAAGTTTGTTTATTTTTCCTTATAAAAAAACGCCATATTTCAAGTGGAATTATCTCAAAAGAGTCTAAATAACCATATTGATAGAGCTTTATAAAAAAATTCTCATTTATGTAACCAATATGGTGATGCTACAAATTATTATCATTTGAGTCATGCGTATTAGTATCATTATGAATTACCAATATTTGGTTTTCATAATTTAATACATAAAGATGATTATTTAGTTATTCCATACCATAACATATGTTATCTTTATAAAAGTAACAACCTTTATTTCCAAAGAAAAAAGATAAATCCATATATATCTAAGAAAGAAATGGAAATAATGTTCATAGTAACACTAAGAACATAATAATAGTTCTTTAAAACTAAAATTAATTATGTAGGCAATGTGAGATGGTAGTCTATAATGTCTAGAGCAGCGAGCCTCACTCTATTGGCAGCCCATAGATCCACTTCACCAATTGTAACCTTCCAAAATTTACTTGGTTCCTATATTTGTATACAAATGTGAGCATAAAATGTATTTTATAAAAAAAATATGTAGATATAGAAATATTACATTCAGTAACGAATGAACATGAATCTTCCCCTTGTTTTTTTGGCTAGGTGAAATTTCTCTTCTAGTGGCCCTGCTTACCACAAGAAAAACATACCATGTAATGTTCCTTTCCTTGATTCTAGATCTTATTCTTCTCTTAGGGGGATGGTTCTCCAGATTCTTAGACTTGGAATGAGTTTTCAAACCCTTTTCCTTGTCACTATTCTTCTTATTCACTATAAAGAGAGTGGGTTTGTCATGCCCTATGCATTTTTCAACTTGGTGGATAAGAGTAAGAAGTTAAAATAGTGTCTTATCACTATTTCTCATATTATAATTAAAAATAAATCTAGAGAAGTTTATAGGTATTGAGGGCATAATGAGATCTGGGCACAACTCATCAGGGATTTCAACACCCAAGATGTCTAGGCATGCAATGTAGCCAATCTTTTTTACTACATTTGACCTAGCTGGTGCTGAATCTCCAATATTTCATATAAATTGTGCATTGAATGTCTCAAATCTCGATGGTATCACCTTCTCTTGATAGAGATACTGAAGGTGGGAAACTATTTTATACACATCCTTATCCTTATATTGCTTTAAAATCTCATTGAACATAGAGGACAAGATAAAACATTGGAAATACATTGCATCATCCACATGCTTTAGATAGGGAGATACCTCTTCCTTACCAGCCTCTTTGAAAATCAACTCAGGAAGTGGAGTTTCTAAAAAGTAAAATTTTGATTCATGGTGAAGTATAACATGAAAGCACCTATACCATTCCTAGAAATTCACACTGGTAAGAAGGTTATACTTCTCTATTATAGATCATGGTGATATTTTCAATGTTGTTTAAATTCCCATTTCAAAAATTTAATAACATATAACTAGTACTTATTTTGATTACAAAATATATTAATAAATTTAAAATTAATTAAATTCTTCTTAATATATGACTATTTTTTGAAACCTAATATCCCACACCATTAGTTTTAGAATATCTTTTACCTTAGATATTCTAGTGGTAATTCAAATAACCTTCTTATAACTCAGACATGGGCCTAACAAGATATTTGATGGGTTTTAGGTAGGTTTAACTTTCCTACCACATTAAATCATAGTTCACTGATCTATTGAATGGACTCACAAATCCTGAAATCTTATTTTATGATTTCCCCAACCTTTTCCTATTATTTACACTAACTCCTAGTTGATCAGTCAACCCTTGATGTAAACTAAGTGAAATAAACCCAAAACTTCAAGCTAAAATGTCCATGATAATTGAAATCACCCCAACTTGGGTTGGTCAAGTACATTGAATTGTGAGGTCGATTATAAATTAAGTAGTGGGAGGTTAATATGACTTAATATTTTATTTTATGGATTTTTTATCCTTATGTGTAAATCCCATTTTATCTTTTTTACATGCCTTGTTAATCTTAAGCGGATCTTACTTAAGTTATTAACTATGTATAATAATAAATTTCTACATAATTTGATTATATTTTATTACATTTTGTATTATTGTTAATTCATTTATTTAGGTGATTTCACAACATTTACAAACATAAATAACCGACCATGTAATCGACAAAAATAAAATATAAGTGGCATGATCATGAAATTTTTCTAGTGGTTAATTTATCTAGAGGATGATAAACTAACCCTTGAACCTAGGGGAAAACACCTTGAACCATATCTTGGTTTATGTTATAGTATTCCACCTTGGCTCTTATGCATTACCTCGATTGATTTCACCTTGCCTCTTTGACTCGAACCACCTCCACATACTAGGGATATCCATCCTTACATAAGATTTTACTCATGCGCTGGTGAGAAGATCAAATGTATTGGATAAATAGAGTTTATAGAAAAGAAACCATGAGAACATATTCCCCTACATAATAAGGAGGATGAGATGAAATGAAGGCCACAAATAATAATTTAACCATAATAAATTAAATAAAACCAATCACAAACAAGGGTCTATCTAATCTCATGACCATCAATAAATCAACCAGCGAGCATACATTTTCAATCTTGTCATCAATTTATTTGACTCATTATTTAATTAATATAATACTCCATGAATTAATCTAATTAATTCAATTTATCTTAGTTCTATCCAACCATCCTTAACTCACCATCAACTATAATTTTAAACAAAAATAATTTAATTTAAAATTAATGTAGTACAAAAGTGTACTTGAAGAAAACCACATGTGTTCTTAAAAATTTTAACATATAAATTAATTTAATATATAATTGTTAATACTTTGACATGGAATGTACTATCGAATGAAATAATCAGGGAACAGTTAATAAATATGTTTAATTATACATTTAATTCCTATTTCCTAAAAAAATTGAAAAAACTTTCAGCAAAAGACTACATGACATGTACAAAAATACATGGTGTGTAGTTGTCTTCTGCCTATGTACACAACACATGCCTTGGGTATGGCCATGTTTCCTTCCATGGATGTGTTTGAGGTACATAGAATTTACTAAGAATACATGGCGTGTATCCTCTAGTTACAAAACATGTATGTCCCTATTTTGGGTATATATTTGATACATGGATCACTAGGACACCCCATTTTATTGGTAGTGAGAAGGTAGGGACTACACGATGTGTATCCTACTTACACAGTGTGTAATTTTGTGTGATAGTTTATCCAGATCCACATACCGATACGATCTATTCAGATATTAGATACAATTTTTTCATATCTAACCCGTTAGAGCAAGATATGAACATGAAAACAAAACTACATGGAATGCACTATGAGAGTACATGATGTGTACTTTGTTTTTCTATAGGAATAACCTTTGGCATCTCCAGAGGCATATCTCTAGATGAATCTTTATATCTAATCATTAACCAGTTACTGGTTATGTTATTGAGAGTGAAGAAAAGAAGGCACGATGATGTCAGATTATTAAAATGAATCATTTTAAATAAAATAAATAAAAAACACAAGAAATAATTCAATTAATAATAAATAATTATAAATTAAACATGTTATTTTTCTAATAACACTTATAGGTTCTAAGAATAATGGAAGCGTTCTTTTTTGGTATGACCATCTTCACTTTTATTCTTAAATCAGGTGTAATAATTTCTTTACATGATCAAAATGTCATGTATAATGAAAAAAAATATTTAATAAACTAAATTAATAGGATAGATCTATAGGGATAAGGTATTTATGTGAAATTTATAATTAATTGATGATCAGATATAGAATTACATCAACTTGTAATTCCACCTTTGTTAATGATTTGATAGAGTAGAATTTTTCACAACGTCATTTTACTACATGATTCAAGATAGGAATCCCACTAGCAGTGATCCACATGTGAAACACAATCTCTGATCAATGTCATAGAATAGCCAGGTGCTAGCACAACTGATCTTAACCACTTGCATTGCTCATGGTTGATCCTAGAAGTATTATTCATGAAGTATGAAGAACCCCTAGAGTTCTCTCAAAGTCTTGAGAGAGGTGTAAGAGAAAGAACACTCTAGGACTTGATCTAATATCTCCTTATCTATTATTCACACCAAAATTGAATTAGAAAAGTTATATAATCATATATTTAAAATATCTGGTTTAGGTTTGGAAAATCACAAAAAAAATTCCAACCATATTTAATATTCTTAAATGAACCCATATCCAATAATAATAATAAAATTATTATTAATTTATTGACATGTGAAATGTATTAATAATATAAATAAATATCATTTATATTATTTTGACTATTAAACTCGATCCTATTTCCCTTGTTGACATTTACTGATCCTTGAATAATGGCTATTTATTAAATAAATGTCACTATATTATTCTATGATTAATATAATAAAATTATATTTTTTAACCCATCAAGCTCAAACCCATTTTGGTCGGGCTAGATGAGGGTTTAGTGATCTCTTGGGATTGTGTTGGAGGAGGGATAACAATAGTCTCAGTGCTATTTCTTCTCCGGCGTGGGTTTCCTGTACGATTTCTGTCTTCTCTGTTTTGATGTTCCTTTCTAGAGATATTTCCGGTTTCCTTTCGATTTCATTTTTGTTTTGTGGTTTTTGTTTGGATGGTTTTTTCTGGTGTTCGATGTTCTATTCTTATGTGGTTTTTTTCTTGTTTATGGTTTCTAATGGTGATATCCAACGTTATGTTTGTGTTGGCAACGATGACGATGATGTGTGCGGATACAAAAACCATCGACGACAGCTCTAGTTTCAGTTCACTTTGAAGGGATCGATTGGCTGATCCCACTCTTCTCTAGCTCCTAAGTTCCATTGCTCCCCCCAAGTTTGGTTTGGTGCGGCAGTTCACTAAGCGTCTTTGGGATGTTCTGTTCGAGCAGCTGGTGGTGATTCAGGAGGCTCAACCGGTGCAGCTGATGATGGTGATTCCGATGGTGTTGGGTGTTTGAAATCTGTAGTGATGTTTCTTACCAATGTTTCTCCCTTGAATAAGCTATTGGAATTTCAGGTGTTGTTGAATTTAGCATGGTGTTTTCAGCATCCATCGATGATCGGTTTAGCGGCAAAGACTTGCGTGGTACGGGGTTTTCATCATGTGAGTCCCGATGTTCTGAAGTCCTACGTGTTCTGTGATGATGGTTTGATACTGCAAGGATGATAGCCAGTGGGTTCTCATTCCAGTGAAGGGGAGGTGACGGTGGTGATTTCGACTGTTAATGGGCGTGGCTCGAGGTTCTTCGGTAGGAAGATGGTCGAGATCGTGGATCAAGGATCTCACGGCCCAAGGCGATTACACAGTGTAGGGATCAATGAAGTATTTTTAAATTTTAAATTTAGCACTTTGGTGTCTAATGTTTTTTGAATTCTGAATTTGGTTTGATGTTTAGTTGCGGTATGGATTTTCATTTATAATTTACAGTTACCATTTATCCTTAAAATGGATTTTTGAAAATACAAAAATATGGATTTGGATGGATGGATATTTCATCATGTTTTTCATCAATATATCAAATTATGTGAGTCATGAAATCCATTAATGATAATATTAAAGTATAAGGATCAATACACACATCTGCAGATAGAAACATCCAATGACACATAGAAATATGGATTTTAAATTAATGTGAATGTTCTCATAACATCATATCTTAAATATTACCAAGGGGAAACACTATGAGAATGTGTCTTAATTTCTGGAGCCCTCTACCCCCAATAATATGTATTGTATGTGTCATATCAAACAATATAATTCATCTATAGAACAAGGTTCAATAATAATTCCGTGACACATCTAGGTTCTCATCATAGAGAGGAACTGTTATGACCTTTCAGTGTAACATATATTCTAAGAACATTATCACATAAAAAATATCATACAAAATAATAATCAAGATGTGATAAGAAAACAAATTTAATTAATAAAAACATGTAATCAAGTATTAAACAAGTTGGTTATTGGACACCAACTCCAACACACTATACTGAAAGATTCACTTCGATGGTGCTTCCTAGAGATTAAGAAAAAGAAGTCTCAACAAACCTATGCTAAAAAGGGTTAGCCTTGGAATTTTTTTAATCACCCCCTCAAAGGGTCACATGAAATACACATTCCCTATCTCATTTTCATGCACTAATACTGATGATAAGTTCCAATCACTCATCATTTTTCTTGAGCTTTCCCTTGAGATACAATTCCTTTTGTTTCATGTGAAAGGAATATTAGATTTAATCATTAAGAAAATCAGTAGTGACCACACTATGAAAAAAGATAACCTTGTTCACTTCCATGAGTGCACCCATAATTTGAAGGCTCAATTACCCTCTGAGTTGAAGGCTTCCCAGGTCCCATGATCCCATAATAATCAAAAATATTCTCTAGAAAGATCTATCACATCCCACACTATACCAAATTAAGAAGAGTAATTTATCCATGTGGAACATCAGAAAGTGATTTCCCTTGTCTCTCCTGAAGAGGAAGATGGATAGGTGAATCAACTCATCATATTCCATTCCTAAGTAGGGCCCTGAAATTTTCTCAAGACAAAATAGGAATGCAATTAGATGAATTATTTGATTGAGTAACTCCAACATGGAAATATTTCATCTAACTAATATTTTCATGAGAAAACCCATCAGTGAGTGGTGCATTTCATTCTTTTTCATGGCCTAAAATCAATGTACATCCTATATAGATTCATATTTTATGGGATCCTTATCAATTACATTAATGTAAAGGAAATCCCATAGGTTTTATAGGAGTTCCATGTCAGAACACATGGGTCTCTCTATTCAGGATTGTGGTTCTCCCATCCGATGTGTAGATTGGGATAATTTTTTCCTATCATGGTTCATGGATTCATAGAGTTAAACAAGAAATGGAATGAATTCCAAATTTAGACAATATTTATACATCATCCAATAGATCTTATTCTCACCACCATGTTTTATTATCCCTTTATTTTATGGGGATTTGATGTCATGTGTATCTACCTACTTGGGATATCCTAATAGTATAGGTTCTTACTTACTACCACTGTTTTAATTTCAAAGAAGGCTTATGATATTCCATTTAATGTGGTCATGAAAAAAATCCATATTCAATATCAGGAAATCATAAACCACATGTTAGTTGATATCCCTCATACCATTCTCAAGGATAATGTTATAAATTTATGAGCCACTAAGATAAATAAATTGTATGTTTAGTACAACATCTTTTCTAATAAAAATTCCCACTATCATTCATTATAAAATAGATATATTGAGGCATTAAATAAAACCATTGATTCTATTTTATTTAATATAGATGATTTAAAATAGAAGAGCTCTAAAAATATTTCTAATACCCTATAGGCATATCGAATAATGGGATAGACCTCCACCAAGGTGACTCCTTACTCCATGGTATATAGAATAGACATAGTGAAACCCGTTGTGGTATAACTATTTTCACATTGGAAAATCATCTAATATCAATTAATAATGTAAAAAAATCCCACTTCAACAAACCCGATATGAAATATCCTCATGAAAATAGGCTCGAAGCATCACAAAACCTCAATGTCCATTAGAACTGTGTGGAATGTGGATTAAATAAAAAGTATTTCCTTTACTCCTCACTCTAGGGTGACATCAAGTTGGAATTTAGGATACTAAGGGTATCTAGAACTAAATTTCTATTACTATAGCTTACATTGTATGGCCCATTTGACATTCACAACTTTTAATCTAATGGTGCATACTCATTACTCACCATATACAAGTAGTGAATCACACATCCCACTAGTTAATGGTTTCTTAAAAGGTACTTTTCATGATCTATATGTCAGTATAACTTCCATACTATGCAATGTTAAACTAAATGTTCAATATTCCCAGCCTCATGACTCTAAACTGCACAACATCCAATATCTTGGTCATATGACATTAAGCTATGTAACATATCATCCCCACTATATGATGTTAAACTATATAATTAACATCTGTATTAAAATAAATTAAACTATAAAGTGACAGTACATGTCTTGTGACATTAAATTTCATAATTCCCAACTTTACTTCTTGTGATCTAAAATTACCTAAAATAGGTCCTCATCACACAACCCTAAAGTACATGACATATAGTTCCGACTCCATGACCTCAAATAATGTTACTAATGACATTATTTGTGAAACGTAAACTATATAATAAAATTACCATCCTTTCCTAAGAGGAAAAACCCCTTTAGTTTTTTATTTCCTTCTTCTACACTACCTATAAATACATATGGATTGATTATTTCACTATAGGATACATAGTAATGTCGGGTTCTTCATCTTGTGAAAAAATGCCATTGGAATCTCACCAAAATCACTCTATATCGGTGATTATAGATAATTTTTTGAGATATATATCTTGGTTATAAATTGAGATGACTCTCCTACCAGGAGACAAGTTTAGATTTCAATTTTACTAATATACATTGTGATGTGCTTAATACACTACTCTATAGAATCTACAGTGTTGAAATCTACTTGAACATACTTTCATTTAACTCTCACACTTTGGGTCTTATATATTTTTAATCCCTATCAATCTTTAATATCTAAATATACTCCCCAAGGGTCATAAAACAACACTCCAATTTCTTGCATACCATCCTAGGCACATGCCTCAGAGGATTATTGGTAGAAACATGATAGGTCATATATTTCTAAAACATGGTTAGCACTAGAACCTAATTTACTTTTCTCATCAATAATAATGTTTTAGTGGATATTTATATGTAATAAAGGTTCAACATTCATCCTCATCCAATTTGTCACTCCCCTAAGATTTAGATCCTAAAATTCATGATTTAATTCCACTTCACCTCCTATTATTCTGGTGAATTCTAGTTCTCTTAGCATTACTGAAGAAACATTCATCATTATGAGTTGTGAATTCCTGAGGGAATTTTAATTTTTCCATTATTAAGGTATTTTTTTTGATAATTGAGACTCAGAATGATATTCTAAGATTTTTTACACCCTAAAAAGATTTTTTTGGATGAGGTTAAAGGCTTGGGTGATGTCTTGAGTGATGTGGATGACAATGGGGTTGGTTTGGGATGACTAGAATAGTGAAAGTAGAAGAAGTAGGTTATTCATAGGGTGAATTAATGGTTCATGCTATGAAATTTTGAAGGAAGAGTGGTATTTTATGGGATGGAAGGATCTTTATTCCATGAAATCTGAGTTTACACAATGAACCATTTAAGGTGGCAACTTTTTCTTGGTATATTTGGTAATTTTTATGGGGATACCTTTTAGAAACCCCTTGGGCTTCCCTATTCTTGATTGTTCAATTGGAATGGGGAGAGACCCTTTGGATATCCCCTTCCCTATCATCTTTGTTCATTTGACCCAGATGTTCTGGAGGTATTTTATTAAGAAAAATTGAGTTAAGGTCCTTACATCCAAATGCCACATGCCTCTCCTACGATTTGTGCACTTTGGATAGGTTTTATATTGAAAATTTTACGAAAGCATGGTGAAATCTTCAAGACTGATGGAGATTTCATGTGTGATACATAGAGAATATCGTAAGAGGAGGAAATAAAGCCTCCATTTTTCATTCAATGCAAGGTATAATTCATAGAGAGATTCATTAGGTTTTTCAATGATTTTGGGTGAAAATGGTAATTGATTCAACATTACAATTTATTGACTTTTTAGGTATTTAGATCAGGTGTGGTATAGTAGAGTATTGTACATTGTTGCTCATGGAATTGATGTCGTGAGGTTTCATAGTGAGTCTGGTTTTGGTTATGCCACATTTTTTGTTTTAAATGTTTAATTAATTAAATTGACGATGTTTATTAATGATATAGGTACTCATGGACTTGGTAGAGGTTGATATGATCTTCAGATGGATTTATAATATTTAATTAGGTAGAATGAAATATCTTTATTTGATCCTCTTAGTTGATTGGTGATTTTATGTTTGTGTGACTTCACTAGTATTATATTCTTTATGTTTCATGATCTTTGTAAGTTTCCCATCAGGATGGGATGGGATTGCATCATCCTAAAAGTAAACATTGAACATATGGATTATTAAATGGTTCAATGGTGGTTCCTTGGTCATACGATTATTAATGGACCTCTTTACGGTATATTTGGGGGAATGTATTGGTATTTAAAGTGAAAATTGTTTCATTTTGAAAATTAAATTTTAAAATATGGATTTTACTATAGTGGAATTTAAAGGAAAATGGTTGATTCGACAAATATATTTTGAAATGGTATTTCAAATAGAAATAGGTTTTATAAATTATAATTGATAAGATTTTGGCCAAGGGATAGTCTGAGTATGAATTCATGTGATGGATTTTTTAAAGGGTTTGACAATGGTATTTTTTATTTTTATAGGGGAAGATAAAAGTGCTTTTTTGGAGATGGTTTTGGTCTTTTTTAAAATGAAAGGACAATCCCATATTTTCCAAATCTTTTCTTCTTGTGTTGTTTCTTGATTGTGTATTTCTTATCAAATGTTGTTTCATGATGAAACATGTTGTTTGTGTACCCCCATGAGAACTTATTTTTCATGATTATTTTTGTTTTGTGTGTAACCCTTTGAGACCTTGGTATGTGGTATCAAAGAAATGGTTTGGTCTGGGTGAAAAAATAAAACCTTTAGAGTGTTGATATGGGTTTTGCAATGTGTTCGAGATACAAGACTAGGTATTGAGGGACTGGTGCCTATATTATTAGTTGGTGGTATATTTGATGGGTTTTAAGATTTGTGTATGTTTCACATGTTGTGATAGGAAACAAAATTGGGGGAGGATAGAAATAGTGGGAAATCATATTTTAATGTCAGTTTTTTTAATTTTTAACATTGGCTAAAAACCCACATTGATCCAGGCGATGTAAAAAATAAGAGTTTTGATGTTAGTTTTTTTGGAAAACAATAATCAAAACTTTAAGTAAAATAAAATTAAACCAATTATTCAATGTCATTTAAAAAAACCAATTTTGAAAATATCATTCAGAAATTTCCATGCTGATTTTTAGAAAAACTGATGTAGAATGTACCTTTTGACATAGGTTTTGTTAAAAATCAACATCGAAGGTCCTTTTATTTTTATTTTATAAATGATTTTAGATATCATTTTTTTGTAAAAACTGATGTTGAAATTACTATAATTTAGATTCAAGATTGGTTTATAAAAAAAACCAATGTGTAATGTTATTTAAAAAAAAAATTAAATAACATTCTCCAAAAAAATATGAAACCCTATAAAAAATAAAATTTACAACATAAAATAAAGAACAACCCTATAAAAACAAACACAATATACCAACTTAAATTAGAAATCGATTGTATCAATACTTATTTTTTTACATAAATTAAAAGTGACATTCTTTAAAATTATAAAACCCTATAAAAAAATATAATATACCATCTTAAAGAAGAAAACGATTCTCTAAATACTCAATTTTTTTAAACTTTAATTAAAAGATACATACTAGATAATTTAAAATTTAATCATACTTAACAAATATTTTGAAAAAAAAACTTTGAATATAAGTAAGTTCTTCATTTGTATATGACTCGACATCATTTAAAATATACAATAACAATGAATTTTATAATATTAAAAAATAGATTATTTTGATATAAAACATAAATCAAATGTCATATTTTCTAAAAAATAGAACAAACACAATTTATTATAAGTTCAAGTAAAATATTATGCATGATGTGATTTATAAAAAAAAATGGATTTATAAGAAGTCATTTAATAAAAATGACTCAACATTATTTATGTGGCTTTTCTTGGAGTTTAGAGATTCATTAATTATTATGTGTCTTAAAATGGATTCTTTGGTTATGAAATCTTGCATTATGGTTCATAGGGTCTATTTAGTTGTACTTGAATCATTTCTTAGAGACCATTAGGTTGATATATCTTTCCAATGAATAAGGTAGGGGGTCTCAAATCATCGATTGAATTTACAAACTATTCATAGGACATGACTACCAGTTGTTTATACAAATGAATGGTATAATTAACACTATTGTTTCATAATTATTAATGGATGGGTTTTAAATATATTTTAATATATTTCGTAAACATATTTTCAATAAGCTTTTAAATAAAGTATGAAATGTATTTAATTTACATTTCCCTTCTTTAAAAACTTATTTTTTATGTTTATGTTAATATTTATATTAAGAAAATATTTTAAATTCAAATTGATAATTAGTATAATGTAATGTTTGATTGGAAATCTTTTTAGTTTGTTTATATTGATATATTTATACATTCTTATATGTTTAACATACAATATAAAGTTGGTAGAGATATGTTTTTCTAAGTTTAATTTTTTTATGTTTGTTATTATGTATATATTTTTATATAATGTTAAGAATGTATGTTATATTGATTTTTTTCTAAAGTTACATGACTTATAATTTCCTTGTTTCCTTGAGTCATTTATTTTCTTTCACTCACATGGGATCATGGTTTGGTTTCTTATGTCCTGTGGTATTCATGATTTATCTTTCTAAATTAAAGTTTTGTTTAGTGTGTCAATTGTTGTTGGACTTCTCATGTACTAATCATGTTTTAATGATCACAAATCCTATTCAACCTAGTTAAATCCTTTAAATTATATCAAATCATGTGTATTATTGTTTTAGTATTCTCATGCTTTAAGAAGATCCATTCAAGATCTAAATTTCTCTACATTTAGTTTAATAAATTTATACTATCTTTGATTTACTTTTTAAATACATTCTTTGACAAATGATTAAGTCCAATCCATTCTATGATCATCATTGCTTAAGTCTGAATATAGTTGTTTTGAAAAGTCTGAGACACCGTGAGTCTGCCACTAGTTATGTCTTTCTAGCAAAGTAAAACAGACATCGTGACTTCAAGACACCGTGAAGCAAACACCATGAAACAAGACATCGTAACCTTGAGACATCATGAAGCAGACACTGTGAAGCAGACACCATGAAGCATGCACTGTGAAGCAGACACCATGAAAAAGACATCGTGAAACAAGACACCGTAACATTGAGACACTGTGAACAAGACACCGTGAACAAGCAGACACCGTAAACATCCAGACACCGCAACCACAAGACACCATGACCAATCCAAACACTGTGTGAAGGAGACACCGTTTCCATGACATACTGTGACACCGTTTCCTAATATGTTTTGTCGTTATTCAATATAATCTATAATAGTCATATTTGAAGACTTTAATGCATTGACATAATTAATGTTTCTTTATAGACACATCATCTGACAGTATGAGGTATGAGGTGTAGAATACATGCAACCTGTCAGCCTCAACACATGCACTCTAAGATAAAAGAAAAGTGCTTCCCAAAAATATTATACACATGAGAAAGAAAACCAAGCGGGCATGAGCACCATAACGAAGAACACACTTAGAGAATTTTTTTGAAGAAAGACCTATTTCATGAAACTCGACACTGCTGAAGAACACACGAAGCATACTGGAATCTTGAGAACATCTTTGCACTGAAAAACATCATGAAGAAAAAAAGACGAATCTGTCTGACTTGCGACACTCGGTTTTCCATATGAGGACTCGAGTTCTGCATCTGCTTCATCTCCAAAGTCCAGAGCTGCAAAGACTAACACTCAAATAATTTTTAAACCTATCTCAATATTGCTTCTCTATTGTGTATCATTTTTATTAACTTTCAAGTAGTGTGCATTTCTGTATATAACACACTATGTCTCCTGCATCAAACTGAAGGATACAAGATATCCTTACTCAAACATCTATTTACACTTGTGTATACCCACAGATAAGTGTGGAAGAGGTCCCTGTGTGGCCTGGTTATTTGTACCCACGAAGAACTGTGGAAGAGGTCTCTTTGTGGCCCGGACAGTCTTGTGTACTATTGTCTAACCCCGATCCAAGGTGTGGATCAAGTTTATTTATATAAACTTCTTGGTGGCAGGTGATCACCAAGTGGAGTGTATTAGGTCTCAGCTTGAGACTGAACCACTTGTTTCATATCCATTGTGCTTCTTAATTTAGTCTTCTCTGTTTTACTGCTTTTCTTTATAACTCGGATGTCACTAAATTTATTTTGATAGTTAGTCTTGGAAAGAAGTTATAAATGTCTTATCTTAGTAGAATAGATTCAAAAGTAATATTAATAATTTATATTAAGATTAATGAGAACTAATCAATATTCTAAGAAGTTATTTAAACATTCAAACTCTTATAATAGTATAAACTTGATTAAATAGGCTTTATTTAATTTTGGGGAAACCTTTTTAGAAATAATTTTTACAGAAATTTTTATAGTTACTCAATTCACCCCTCCCCTCTTGGGTAATCTACCCTGACCAACATTTGGTATCAGAGGGAATATTTTGAAGACTTTATTTAATCTTATTCAACTGTGATTGTAGTTGTACTTTAAAAATATGTAATTTTTTGTTAATTCTAAATTTCTAGCTCTTTTAAAGTAATAATTTATTATGGATAATAGATTGGAAGGTGATTCAACCAATAGACCACCATTCTTTAATGGAACCAACTATTTTCAATGGAAAATTAGAATGAAAATGCACTTAGAGAGTATGAGTTTTGAAATTTGGTCTTCCATTATAGATGAATATAAGATTCCTGCTATTGATAGAATCACATGGGATGAACCTACCAAAACAGCCTACAATAATAATTACAAATCTATGAATGCTTTATACTTCTCCTTAGGGGATAAAGAGTTCAATAGAATTTCTTCTTGTAAAACTGCCCATGAAATTTGGGATACCCTATCTGTCTCACATGAAGGAACATCTAGTGTAAAAGAAATGAGACTTAATACATATACTATTAAATATGATAATTTTAAAATGAAGCTTGATGAGACTATTTCTAACGTGTATCTTAGGTTCAATGAGATTTTCAACATAATGATTTATCTTGGAAGAGAAGTCACCGCCAAGGAACAGATCATGAGACTTATCATATGTATTCCTAACAGATGGAGGGGAACCTCTGTCTCTATTAGAGAATCATGCGACATCAGTAAGATACTTGTAAAAGAACTCATTGGGAAAATGATGATGTATGAGGAAGAGATTAAAGTCAACAAGGAGTAGGAGGATGAAACAAAAATGAAATCTGTTGCATTCAAGACCACCACCTCTAAGCACAAAGACAAAGGGAAACTGGAAGCCTCTGTAGAAATCTCCACTAGTGAACAATAATCACCCAACAATGATGAGGAGATGGATCAACTAGCCATAATATTCAAAAGATTTTACAAGAAGAAGAACTTTTTCCAAACGCCTAACTTCAATGGAAAATGTGACGAAAAAGGAAGATGGAAGAAGGATTGGAAAAAAGTGACAAGATTGATGAAATTGTCTGCTATGAGTGTAAGTGCAAAGGACATATCAAGGATGACTATACAAAGCTCAAGTACAAAAAGAGATATGAGGACAAGGACTGGAAGTATAAAAATGCAATAAAAGCAACTTGGAGTGCTTCTAAGGACAATTCAAGCGACTCAGAAACATCACATGATGAACAGGAAAACAAATCCAATATGTGTTTTATGACAAACACATCTGAGGTAACACTGGATTCTCCTGTACTTAATTAATACTATTCTAGAGATGAGAGTGACTCTGAAAACATGACTAATGAAGAAATATTTGAATACTGTAATATGCTTGAAGAAACATGTAGTGAAATAAAAGACAAATATAAATCATTGAAGAAACAACATGCTCTCACTGTGGCTATTAAATCTGAACTCACAACTAAAAAAAGAGAAAAATGCTCAACTGATCAAAGAGAACAACGAATTTAAAATTTCTAATGAGCAATTGAAGAATGACCTAAAAAATTTTACCAATGGGAAAAATATCCTTACCCAAATGCTAGGATAACAAATTTCCCCTAAATACAACACTGGAATTGGTTATCAACCTGGTAAAATAATCCTTGGTAGAACTAATTTTGTCTCTAAATCTAGGACATACAGTTTTACTTCTAATTCTGGATACAAATCATCTAATTTAATTCATGATACATATTCTACTATTTTAAGTTTTTGTGGACCGAATAGAGTTTATTTTTCAAATACTTTACTTAATGCTTATAGGAAACCTATGAGGAAAGTATGGGTTCCTAAAGCACTTATTACCAATACTATTGGACCCAAACAAGTATGGGTACCAAAATCTACTTTTGCTTGATCATTTTGTAGGAAAGATTCTTAAAGAGCTCCTGTAAAAGTCTATGGTACTTGGATAGTGGATGTTCAAGACACATGATAGGAGACTACTCATGCTTCAAGAACCTAATAAAAATATATGGAGGACATGTCAAATTTGGTGAAAATTCCAAAGTAAAGATTATTGGCCTCAACCAAATCAGTAACTCTAATTCATTATTGATTTCTAAAGTACTGTTTTTCGATGGATTAAAATATAATCTTCTTAGTATCTCACAATTATGTGATGATGGATTTCATGTTAGATTTAAAAATTATGCTTACAATATCTTTAATTGTAAAGATGAATTATTATTTTATGCATTAATAAATGGAAATGTTTACTCTATTAACTTAGATTCTTTAGCTTCTCAAAATACTTCATGCTTAAGTGTATTTCATAAAGATTCTTGGATCTGGCATAGGAAACTAGGACACTGTAATATTCACTCCCTTATAAATCTAACTAGAAAATTCTTAGTTAAAGACTTACCCAAACTTGAGTTTCCAAATGACAAAGTGTGTAATACCTGTCAAAAGGAAAAACAACACAAAATTTACTTCAAACCAAAGAAAGAAATGTCAACTTCTCAACCTATCAAACTGGTTCACATGGATTTGTTTGGACCATCTAGATTTTCTAGATTAAATGGGAAGCACTATGTTTATGTTCTTGTAGATGAATTTTCTAGATATACTTGGACCTTCTTTATGGCTCACAAGAGTGAAGCCTGCTCTTATTTTAATAAATATTCCAAGTCTGTAGAAAATATTAGTGGACTTAGAATTAAATCCTTAAGAAGTGATCATGGCTGTGAGTTCGAAAATCAAGAGTTTGAATCCTTTTTCTCACAAAATGGTTATAATAACAATTTCTATCCCCCTAGAACAACTCAACAAACTGGAGTTATAGAAATAATAAATAGAACCCTACAAGAGATAGCTAGAACAATACTTAGTGAATATGACCTACCTATTTATTTTTGGGTTGAAGCTGTTAATACAGCATGCTACATAATCAATAGAGTATTGATCCGACCTATTCTTAAAAGGGATCCTTATGAGTTATGGAACAATAGAAAACCCAAGGTTAACTATTTCAAAGTCTTTGGCTGTAAAGTCTATATTCTTAATACTAAGGATAATCTTGAAAAATTTATATCCAAAAGTGATGAAGGTATCTTTTTAGGATATTCCATGTCTAGTAAATCCTATAGAGTGTTCAATAAAATAAATACATGTGTGGAAGAATCTGTTCATGTCAAATTTGATGAAATAAATCCACATGATCCTAAAACCATTCTAGAGAACCTGGAGGATGATTTATCAAATCTGAACATTAATCCAAAATCCTCAAACCATTCTGTGAAATAATCTGTGAAAACTTCCAGTTCTGGAAATTCCCTAGAATTAAGTCACAATGAACCTGAACCTGTTGATGGACCTGAAATCACTAGTCTCTCATTTTCTAGAGCTGTTAGAACTCTTAAGAATCATCCCTTAGATGTTGTTTTAGGAGACCTCGACAAAGGAACTCAAACTAGATCTTCTCTTAGAAATCAGGTTGAACATCAAGTCTTCTTGTCACAGCTTGAACCTAAAAACATTAATGATGCTATCAATGATGGATTTTGGGTGATGGCTATGCAAGAAGAACTTAATCAGTTTGAAAGAAACAAAGTTTAAAAACTTGTTGAAAGACCAAAGGACACATTCACCATAGGCACTAAATAGGTGTTCAGAAATAAGCTAGATTAAGCTGGTAACATAATTAGAAATAAGGCCAGATTAGTTACACAAGGCTATAGTCAAGAAGAAGGAATTGATTATGAAGAGAATTTTTCACTAGTAGCTAGACTTGAAGCTATCAGAATCTTGCTTGCTTATGCTGCACATCTGAATTTCAAACTATATCAAATGGATGTTAAGAGTGTATTCTTAAATGAGTATATAGATGAGGATGTTTTTTTTGAACAACCCTCTGGTTTTACAAACCCCCATTTTCCAAATCATATCTTCAAATTATCAAAAGATTTATATGGTTTAAAACAATCTCTTAGAGCTTGGTATGATAGGTTGAGTACTTTTCTTATTTCCAAAGGTTTTACAAAAGGAATAGCCGATCTTACCATTTTTATAAAAAAAATTTCTAATGATGTTTTAGTTGTTCAAATCTATGTATATGACATTATCTTTGTATATTCAAGAAATTCTTTATGTGTTGATTTTTCTAAAATGATGAAAAATGAATTTGAAATGAGTTTAATGGGTGAACTGAAATTCTTTCTTGGATTTCAAATCTTTTAAAATAATGATGGAATTATTTTAACTAAAAGTAAATAGACTAGATATCTTCTAAAACATTTTGGATTGGATAGCACTAAAAGTAGTAACACTCCCATGAGTACCACTTGTAAGTTGGATCTTGATGAAGATGGAAAATCTATTGATTAAACCACTTATAGAGAAATGATTAGAAGTTTACTCTACTTGACTGCTAGTCGACCTGACATTATGTTTAGTGTGTGTATGTGTTCTAGTTTTTAAGAAAATCCTAAGGAATCTAATTTAAATGATGTAAAGATAATTTTCAAATACCTCAAGCATACACCCAATATAGGACTGTTCTATCCTAGAGGACAATCACTTGAATTAGTGAGTTGTTCTGATACTGACTTTGGTGGCTATAAGTTAGATAGAAAAAGCACCTATGGAACATGCCACTTTTTAGGCAAGTCACTAGTATCATGGTGTAGTAAGAAAAAAAATTCTGTTGCATTATCTACTGTAGAAGCTGAATACATAGATGATAGTAGTTGTTGTGCACAAATTTTGTGGATGAAACACACATTACTAGATTGTGGATATCAATTCATGAATGTACCTATAAACTGTGACAACACAAATGTAATGCTCTGACCCTAGTTACCCAGAGTCGGTGCACTATTACGTAACATTGACATGATCACAAAAGATCAAGTCTCGAAAGACAGATTAGTTTAGTAGCCTTGGAAACACTAGATATATTCATAAGTCTTACATTACATCATAAAGTAAAAAAAAACTACAACAACATAGTCTCCATAGTCTACACTCCTATCCCCTTCAGACTATCCCTATAGGTTAGTCATAAAATATTTCTTCACATCCTGGAAAAATAAAACATAGAAAGGGGTGAGCTCAGATGCTGAGTAAGGATAACAATACAGTGGAAACTTTTATAAATAAACATAAACATTTAAGGAAATGTATAACTAAATCAAAAGCCTTTTAAACTTGAACTCCAGCATAATATGGAAAAAATAAAATGAAATAATTCCATTTACTTATTCACACAGATATTCTACTAGTCGAATAATCACATGAAATATCAATAACCACTTTCATAATGATGGAATGCATAATGCCAGACTATCATAACCACATAGACAAAAATAATCTTCAATAATGTTTGACCCCTGACCTGCAGTTTGTCTTTTTCCTAAAACTATAGTATTATAATATTCCAAAATAATCTTCAGAAATGTTTTAACCTTAAACAATACTATCCAAAGTTAAACTTAATCCATTCCAACCTTTATAGCTATCCAAAATACCTCTGTCCAGACTTTCTCTAAAAGGTATCTAAATTCCAAAATCAATTGTAACATCAGATTCCCCGAATAAGGTAAAGTTTCTATTATTTTCACATACTAAAAATATAATTACCTTCATCATATTAAAACCTTAATGAAAACAAAAATTACGACAATACAATCCTTATATATATTTCACATTATTATTATAACCATAATATAGTTCTTGAGTCCAAAAACACAAATAAAATAATTATTCAACTTTATCTGTAGTAACATCATAAGCTTGGCCTTGATCCCTTGTCCTTTTCTGAGGTAAGTTTCCCTGACTCTTAAGACATTCATTTGCATAATTCCCCATTTCTCTACAATTGTAGCATTCAACATTGATAGCCTCTTTCTTTCCCTTACAATCACAAGCCTGGTGACCTTTTTCTCCACATTTATAACAAACTCCCATTCCTTTTAGGCAAGTACCGGGGTGATTCTTCCCACAATTATCGCATAATGGAAAATCCTTCTTTCCCTTTTTCCCTTTATCGGTCTCTTGTTCCACCGTTCTCTTCTTCTCTTGTTTTACTTTATTGTCATAAGATTTAGAGAATTCCTTTTCTGTCTTGATAGCGTATGAGACAATATCTTCGTACGATGAGAAGGATTGTGATACTAAAGCTTGATGAAGAAATGGACAATATTTTTTTCGTACGATGAGAAGGATTGTCAAAATTTATTTCCAAATTTTTTGGACAATATTTTTTGTATTAACTTTATTGTAATAAGTTTTTATTAAAAAAACCAAGAAGAGTATATTACTCATACTGATGAAACATTTCAACTCTAAAAGGTACTATTATTTTAGTTTTTGAACTTATTCATTAATTTAGTTTATCAATGTTTTTGTTGAAATATTATTTTAGTTTTACAAAATTCATTTTGTTAAAAACTTAAAGTTTTTTAATCGAACTATTTCTTATTCTGATAAAAGTTTTCTTAAAAAACATCAAGAGTTCAGATTTATTTTTAAAACAATTCTTTGATTAAATATTGATTGTTGAATCATAAAATGATTTCTTATATGATCCATTAATTTATACATAATTTTAACTGTCACCTCCCATGCCTATATAAGAGTGGGTCATAGTGTGTCCCACATCATTTTTTCAAAGAATCTGATTCCAAATATCACCACCTATTTTAGTTCTTAGTCCGATTCTTTACCATTCATCCCATTTTCGTTACCAAATCAGTATGATGACCACTTCTTAATATCTTTCTAGGAGAGAAGTTGTTAAAGAGAGACTCATTGAGAAAACTTGGTATGAGAAATATGATTACTTATTGAAAATAATTATAAAGTTTTAGAGTTGGGAAAAAAATTTGTGTTCATAAAGATGATTTTGAATTATATCACCATGAAATAGTGAGATGGTTTTATACTTCAGTTGAATATATTTATGAAGAAGATGAGGAATAAGCTTATTTTACTTTGTTTGGTTAAAAGTATAAAATTTATTATGAACAAGTATTCAAATTAGTGCAAGTAGCCTTAGAGGGTGAAGCTTATATCCCTTCTCACAAATTTCTTAAAAATCTTGAAATTTTTGTGATGTAAAAAGCTAAGGAATATTTGTTCACATCATTTGATAAAGTAAGAAAAGTTTCTCATATAAAACTGGATGCTAGGGTAGTAACCTTATGGATGTAGGGTTATTTGATTCTGAGAAATGGTGACAGGGATACCCTCAAAGTTTTTAATATATTTGTTTTGTATTTCTTGATGAATACGAGGCAGATTAACCTTGTTAAGTTTGTTTTTATATCAGTGGAATCAACCAATAAAGAATAAATTAAATATAATATTTTTATGTTTACTTTTTTTATAAAAAAACAATTAGTAAAGTGCATGGAAGTTTTTTGGATCAATAATTAGACTTATCCTATGAGGTAAAATATTTACCTAATTGGTGAAGAAACTATTTCGAGGATGAAGTTAGTTTTTGATAACAAGTTAAAGAAGTTTGTATATAGAACAAATAGAATAGTTTCCAGTTCTAACCCTATGAAAGTAAAGGAAGTAGTAATAGAAAATAGAATGGTCAAATCATCACCCCCAAAAAATAAAAAGAAACTAAAGGCAATGTCATATGATGAGTTCAAGAAACTCATGGAACATAAGGCCTAAAAGAAACCTAGTGGTCTTGATAAGGTTGAGTATTTATCCTTGAAGATGCATATGGATGATGATTTAAAGAAAACTGAGAAAATAATGAAACTAAAAAAAGGTTAGAATAGGATACAATGGTTGAAATGTTGATGAAAGATGTTGAAAAGGATTTAGAAAATCCAGTTCAATATGTTTCTCCTTTATAAGTGGTGTATCCAGCTCAAAATTCTAGAATATTTCCTCATACTGAAAAGAATAATCCTGAAACTAGTTATAGTTTGTAAAAAAAGTAATCATTCCTCCAGTAGTTCTAGTAGTTGTAGACAAAGGGAAAGGTAAAGTGAGAGTATAAGAAGTTTCAAAATTAATCCTAAGACAAGTTCAAATGATTATTTATAAGTAAAAACCTAAATCTATTATTAATGTTGGAAAATTTGTTCTTATAAATATGCATAAGTTTAAAAAAAACTTGAGGAATAAGAAAAATAATTTGAAAAAAAGAAGAAGAAACAAAAACCAAAGAAGAGATAAAAGATCATAAAATTTATATAGATTCACCCTCTAAATCAACTTCATTAACTTCTGAGTCTGATATGAATCTAGACTTAGAAAATTTAGAAGAAGTTAAATCAAACAAAAAATAACAATAAGAAGCACAAATTTTTTAAACAAAAGCATCTAAAAAATATTAGTCAGATAAAGAAATTTATATTATGAAATTTTCAGAAGACGAAAAAGTTGAATCAAAAGAGAAGAAGTCAGATGTTGGTCATTATAGACCACATGTTTCATATGCTCAATTATAATCATTGGAACCTTTAGATATGGAGGCAAAAAATAATATTGATTATATTTTCCTAACTCTTAAAAGGTCAAGTGACTCAATTACATACCTTATGAATATTGAAGCAATTTGTAAAAAAAATTCAGAATTGAGTGAATGAAAAATCAAAACCAATAAATATGTTGACAAATATGGTTATTCAGAATGAAGAAGTAAAAACCATAAAAAGTAAAACAAAGGATCACAAGATAAATTTCAACCATATGTTTAGATAGATGATACAAGTTGACAATGATTTAAAGGACCATGAGGATCAGTTTATAGAACTGAAGAAAGTTTCACTTAACTTTACTAATTATTTTGATAAGCTATAGACTGATGTTTTAGATAAAGTAAATTTTATAGAAGAATTTAGAGTCTTGACTGATAAATGGGATGAGGAATATTGAGTCTTTAAAGATAAAGTTAGGATTATAGAAGTTTAAAATAGTATAATTCGATTCTGCAAAGAAGATATGTTCCTTATAAAGGAAGAGAATTTGAATATAATTGAGGAGATTGAAATCTCAAAGGCAGAGATTTAGAAGAAAATAGTTATGAAGGAAAAAATTGTGATGCTTGAATCATCAGTTGCTAAATCTCAAAAGGGTCATGCTGATGTTAAGAAGTTTATGGGGGAGAATTTGAAGTTTTAATTCTTTCCATAAGATCAATAATGATGATTAAAAAGGAGACATTAACTCAGGGGGAGTTTAAAAAAGATAATAGAATAAATTTTATTATGAACTATATCTTTGAAGTTTTTAAAATAAAAAAATTTGTGAGTTTTCCAAAATCATTATTTTTCATTTTAAAGTGTTCTGTTTTATGCTTTATAAAAAGGGAGAGAATGTTGAGTCAAAAGTTATACTTTCTACTTTTCCTTTCCTTAGTTTTGAAAATCACAAACACTTTTTTAAAAAACTATTTTTCCAAAATTATATAGCTCATGTGTTTTATTAAGTTTTTGAAGAAAATATTCTTTTATACTGAATGGAGAAATCATTCTAATATAAAATGTGTATAAACTTTTATTATTCAATCTGATCCATCAGACTAAAGGTGTGTCCGCTACATCAGATCAACTACTATTCTAAACAGTGGTTAGACTTTTGTCATTTCTATTAGTGTAAGAAGCCGAATCTTCTTTTCAGGTATGGATCTTGTTTTCGGGTGTTTTGAGGAAAAATGGTAGAATTTGGAAATTTTATAAGCACACATCGTGTGCTTAGGAGTACACGCTGTGTACTAGGTTGCCGCAGGTAGCCATGTATTGGTCGTGTAACGGTCTAGTACATGGTTGTGTGGGGTGAACTGGAGACTGCCTAAAGTGGGGTCCGGTTGATACATGTACACAACATGTACATTAAATGAACATTCCCTTTTGTTTGATAAATTGGACCAGGGTCATGTCTAATCCCTAGAAACGTCTTCTTCTTCCCGTGTCTCAAATAGGAGAGCGACGTACAACTGATTTTCTTCGAGCACCTCCCGTTCCTCTGTCTGAGCTCTGATTGAGGTTCCATTGGGTGCATTGGATTCCCACCAGTGATTACTTCCTTCTTCTAGAGCCTCTCCTCCTAATTTATTCTCTCTCTTGAGTTATTCAAGGATGAATATTTTTGACGTTTGTGTAGATATATGATGTTCTAGATCGATTCAAAGGATGGGGTTCAACTATATTGATCATATAACGTCGAGGTATGTGGTTTGTTGCATTTTGTTGTTTGTATTTGAGTTTTATATGCCAAAGTATCAATTACCCATGTTTTGGGTATTTTAGGTTAAGAAAATTGAACCCTATTTTATATGCCTTAGATTGATTATTGGATTAAGTGATTGTTGATATGATATTATGTGAAATTTCATGTTTAAGGAACACCCCATGAGTGTGTTTCCTTGTTTTAATGTTTAGGGTCATTTGGTCCAGGTTGCCTATGAGGCATACCTTATTTCATTGCCTTTCTTGATAGGAGGGAACTTCTTGAATTTTGTTGCTTGTTAAATGCTTGTGATATGCATTGGAATTGTTTATCCATGTAGTAGTTGATATTACATTGGGCTTCTTAATAATGTTTACACATGATTGAATTGCACAGGGCTGTGAGAACCTGGTGTAGTTAGAACATATGGGGAATTGATGTTGAGTGCTTCAATAGAGTGTCTGTTATATTTCACGCTTCAAGACCACAAGGGGGATTGACGGTGAGTGCTCCCTTAGAGTATCTATAGTTTAAGCTATGAGACCACCGGGGGAATTGAATTTGAGTGATTCCCCATAGAGTCTATAGTTATTCTGTAAAGACCATAGGGGGAATTGATGATGAGTGCTTCCTTAGAGTGTCTTTTCCTTTTTATTGCATTACTTGGACAGAGGGGTTAGACTGTGTGATCTACCCAGAGGGTTAACATAAATATTGAATGTTTGTGACATGTCTGCCAAGACAAAGCACAAGCTTGGATTCAGTCCAGATAGGTAGTCTTATGAGATACCTATTATGATACTTGATTAAATGATGAAAATTAAATGCTAATGAATGTAAATGGAAATTGTAGGACTTGGTTACTTTTGTGTACTCCTAGTTACTTTAATTCATTTTCATGATTACCTTCTATATATACTCACCAATAATTAGGAATTGATCTTACGGTGGTTACCTATTGAGATTCATCTCACACCCTTTTTGGGTCATGGTTTTGGACCCAAACAGATTACATGGTTGCTGGTATAGATAAGGTCAAACACCCTTCTTCATCAGGTACATGATTTTTATGAAGCTGGAGATCATGAAACCAAGATGAGGCTTGTGATGCTCCTGGAGTTTAATTTTTTTTGTATTCTGGTTTAGTAATATATTTCCAACATTGTGACTTGTTTGGATTCTCTCCTAGACATATGTGACATGCATCATCTATATATGCTCTATAGTTGTTTATTTACTTCAGTCTTCCGTTGTTTGCTTGTTGTTTGGTATTACTGCTTCCGCTACTGTTTATTATTTGTTATTACACTGTGCATAATCTACCAATGAGGGCATAGTTTCCCCACTATCACACCCAAGGCCCTCACTTCTAGTTGGATGCCTATGGAATTCAGGGAAATGTGCTTGAGGCCATGTGAACAACCGGGTATGGGGCAGCGTTGGGCGACACCCAAAACCAAGAAATTAAAAAGTGGTATCAAAGGAGGTTCTTTTCTACACTGTCTTACTATTTGGAGCCTATAGATATGGATAAAAAGGAATAGGTATTTGGTAATAAGCTGTTCCCAGGAGTAGCTAACCCATGTACAAGGAAAATCCAATTCACCTCGATTATTATAATTTTTATGGTTTTTAATTGTTTCAGTTGATTTGATTTCACCATAGGGTGATTCACATGATTTTTGCTGTTATCAATGATATTATTGAGGTTCTATTTCTGTTGCAACCTGATGAGATGAGGGTATGACATCTCATGCAACATATAGGGACTTGATAGGGATCACATGTCATGCATTCTTGTCATGCCATTTAGGGTGAATTATTGATTGCATTCTATTGTGATAGATGTTGTGCTAGATATGCATGATGTTGTGATAGATTTTATGATAGAATAACTACTATTTTGATAGGATATTGGAAAAAAATTTAATGTTTCATTTGGATGGATGCCAAACTTTGGCCCCTAAGGTGTTATGAGCCCTCTTGGATCAGAATTTGGTGAATCATATTGAACTTTAACTGAATTATTTTATGACATGACATGAATATGATTCTAAGATTTGATTATCAGGTAGTATGGTCCCCCAAGGATCAGAATTTGGCACTTTAATGATTATTGTAGTGTTTTTATGGGGTTCCAGAGTAGTTTCTGAGGCTTACTATCTGGAAAAACCTAGAATAAATGGTGTGTGATGATGAATACAAGAAATGTATCCTTCTATTCAAAAATAAAATGTTTTTCTTAAATACATGCCATGTACTTGTTCTACATGCCATGTAGTCTTTGACCGCGTGACTAATTGTGTGGGCAGAGACATGGGGTTAAGAAATTTTTGGTAGAACACGCAATGTATATGGAGTACACACCATTTTGTAGAGACCATGTATCTGGTTGTTTGACTAATGACATGGGTGGGTGAACTTTGGGTAATACATGTCATGTCCAGTGCGAACATGCCATGTGGAAGTCGACTGTTTCTCTAGCCATGTGGCCAACGACATGGGTTAGTAAAATCATTCTAGTGAACACTGTGTCTGACTTAAACATTCCATGTAGTTTTATTCAAAGAATAACCATGTTTTTATCCGTGTAGAAGAACTTAGGAGGGGGAAATGATTCAAGTGAATTCTATGTCTCAAGGAGAACACACTGTGTATAGGGGTGTGACACAACCAGTTTTGGCAGAAGTACATGCCCATGTTGAAACCTAAGGGAACACAGTGTGTGGAGGTTATACACACTGTGTAACCCTTTTTTTTAAAACTTAAATGTTTCATTATCCTATTCCTTCATGCACTTCTAAGTTTTAGTACTTGATAATCTTGAACTGAGGTGTGCGCTTGACCTTGCAGAGTCATGCCACCGAGACTTCCTCCGGTTGTATGCCAAATATAGGGTAGCGACCAGACACCAGAAATGGTAGATCAAGGACTACCAGTAGATCCTCCCATAATGCTTGTCTTGGCACCGACTGTTATACCAAACACAAGTGTTGAGGCATAGTTCCATGATGGATTTATGAGAATGATGCAAACCTTATAGGGAGCACAACATCCTGCCCCGTCTATGGCAGATTTGACTTGGGTTTTTCAACTGCAGTATCCTCACACATTCTTCTGGGGATGGAGGACCTCAGGATAAAGATTCATGGTTAGAATCCATGTTGTATATCTTTGAGTATCTCGAGACGCCTCTAGAGAGGAGGGTGAAGTTTGCTACTTACATGCTTCAGGATTCCGCCAAGAGGTGGTGGGATGTGATATCGCAAGCAGGATTCCAGCAAGTTATGGATTGGGATGATTTATAGCTTACCTTATATGAATATTTATACCCAGATACCTTGAGGTATGACCGAGCCCGAGATTTTATGAGTTTGGAGTAGGTAAATATCTCAGTCATGGAATATTCTTCTCACTTCACAGAGCTGTAGTGCTTCACATCCATTTTGGGGGGTGATGAGTTATTTCTTGCGAGGAAGTTTGAGGATGGTCTCTGACATGACATCTGATCCTAGATTAAAATCTTCATGTTGACTTCCATATCTTCTATATTTAACTAGGTATTGATCACCGAGTGTAACCTAATGTATTCTAGATCTATGGTCCAGGGTGGTTCAACATCTAGAGTTAGTACTCTTTCTACTAATAGCAGGAAGCACTGTAGGGAGTCTACACATGAAGATCCGAGTAGGCATGATTTTCCTTAAGGTATCCAGGTGGTGTGCTACCAGTGTAGGAAGGGCGGACATAAGAAAACTCAGTGCCTGAGTGACCCATTTGAGTGCTGATATTGTGGCAAGATGGGACATCTTCAGCATTTATGCAATTCCCTCCTTCCAGCAGCTAGTGATGGTGGATCTATTTTGAATCCTTGTACCAGAGAAAAACCACCGGTCCCATATCAGACTAGGGATGGAGTTCTTCAGGCTGTTCAGGCTGAGGTGGTGGTCATGGCTGCAATGGTCAGACATAAGGTTTTCGACAGTCAGAAGGTGGATCAAATCAGTGATCTCAGACAACTTCACAGGGCCGCAGCGCAGGTTATGGTTTTGTGCTAGAACAGATCCACCAAGAGATCCCAGATCCTCTATGGTTAGAGGTATGATTTTGGATGCCTCAGTTTTAGTTTCTACTCTTTTTGATATAAGGGATTCCCATTGCTTTATATCTATGCATGTTGTGAAGAGCATTGAGATCTGTATCTTTACTTCTGCTGATATCTTGACACTAGAAACTCCATTGGGGACTTGAACAGATTTTATACGTCAGTGAAAAGAGTGACCACTTGAGGTTTGTGGGTGTCACTTGTTATGGGACATTTATGTCTTAGAGATGATAGGATATGACGTCATTCTTTGAACGGACTGGTTAGTTCCCTTCCAGGCTGTTGTCGATTTCTATCACCGTAGGGTGAGTTTCATGTTACTAGAGGGTGTGTTGTTTCTACATAAGGTCTAAGGGTACGTCTAGGTGAGTAGATTTGGACCCAAGCATCATGGGTTAATAGGTGTTACAACTCAGATTGCTAGTCTGTATCTGGATGACCAGGGGACTTCACAGATGGACTTTCCTCCAGTGGCTGATCATTTTCGGGATGTATTTCTAGAAGAATTTTCAAGTTTGAATCCAGAGAAATAGGTATAATTTTCTATTTATCTTGTTCCAAGAGTGGAACAGGTGTCTATTCCTCCTTATAGGATGACTGCATCAAATTTACAGGAGCTCAAGAAGCAGTTATAGGAGTTACAAGCAAAGGGTTTCATCTAACCCAGTACTTATTATTGGGGTTTGCCTATCCTGTTTGCAAAGAAGGCTGACAATACCCTCATAATTTTCATGGATTATAGAAAGATGAACCAGTTGATGGTCAAGAACTGACATCTCTTACTGAGGATTGATGATATCTTTGATCATCTTCGAGGAGCCTGGGTGTTCTCAAAAATTGACATGAGATTTGGTTATCGTCATTTGTGCATTAGACCATCAGATATACCTATTACATCCTTTCAGAGAAGGTATGGTCTATACGAGTATGTGTCTATGCCATTTGGTCTCACGAACACGCCTAAAATTTTTATGGCACTGATGAACCGAATGTTCCATCCTTATTAGGACTCCTTAATTTTTGTTTTTGTGGATGATATCTTGGTGAACTCTCATACTCAACATGACCATGCCACACATCTTGAGATTGTTTTGAGTACACTGAGAGAGAATCAGTTATATGTTAATCTCTCAAAATTCCACTTTTGGATGGACCAAATTCACTTCTTGGGTCATGTTATCTCAGATACAAGAGTATTAGTAGACCTACAGAAAGCGAGAGTAGTAGTTTTTTGGGAGCAGCCGAAGAACGTCTTTGAGGTACAAATTTTTATAGGGTTGTATAGTTACTACAACTAATTTATATAGGAATTTTCATGCTTAGAAGTGCCACTTATGGGCCTAACTAAGAAGGGTGATAAGTACTCATGGACATATTCTTGCGAGTCAGCATTTCAGGAGCTGAAAGGAAAGTTGACTTTCGCACCGACACTGATTTTTCTAGAGCCTGACAAGAGTTATAATTTTTACTATGAAGCATTAGGTATCAAGCTGGGTGAAGTACTTATGAAGGGGGGAGGATTCATTGTGTATGGGTCTCGACAGTTAAGGCCACATGAGAGGACTTACTCGACGCATGATTTTGAGTTGGCTGCATTTGTGCATGCTTTGCGCTGTTGGAGACATTATCTTTTGGGAGAGAATTTTTTGGTTTTCACTAAACACAAAATCCTCAAGTATATCTTTACCTAGTATGATATGAAATTGAGATAGTGAAGGTGGATTTATTACCTTTATTCTTTTGAATTTGAGCTTGCCTACATGCTTGGGAAAGGAAACACAGTGACTGATGCATTGAGCAGGAGCACTCAGATTTAGGTAGTTCAGGAGGCTAGTAATGAGTGGCAGCTTATGGATCTATTCTCTAAGATGAATTTGGAGGTGAAAAATAAATAGGTTCAGTCATTTCTTTCTTTCATAGCTTTTACCTCTACTCTACATGATTGAGTTAAAATGAGGAAGCTATCATATTCTGAAGTCCTAGTCCTACGGGAGAGAGTGTCAGGTGAGGACCCTACTCCTGGATGGACCATAGGAGAGGATGAGATATCGAGTTTTCATGGTTATATATGGGTTTCAGCAGACATACATGAGGATTTGATGCAAGATTTTCATTCCTCAGTTTGGGTAGTTCATCTTGGTGTCACCAAGATGTATCGATATCTACACCATCAGTACTGGTGGCTAGGTATAAAGAGAGATGATGCTGGTTTTGTTATGAGATGTTCCACCTGTCAGTAGGTGAAGGCTGAGCATCAGTGACCAGTAGGGAATTTACATTAGTTACCCATTACCAAGTGGAAGTGGAATGATGTCATGATGGATTCTGTAATAGCTTTACCAAGTTCTCTTCGATGGAATGATGTAGTTTGGGTTGTCATTGACAGACTCACAAAAGTTGCACACTTTTTACCGATCAAGGAGACCTTCAGTGTTGATGAGATGGGAAGTTTGTACATCGAAAAGATTATAAGGTTTCATGGGGTTCCATGTTCCATAGTTTTAGATAGAGGCACCCTCTTTACTTCACATTTCTGGAAAGGGATACAGAAGGATTTGAGTACACAAGTATGTTTGAGTATAGTTTACTATCCCTAGACAGATGGCCAGTCAAAGCGCACGATTCAGGTGCTATAGGACATGCTTCGAGCATGAGTGCTAGATTTTGGGGGTTATTGGGAGAATCACATACCTCAGGTAGATTTTTCCTACAATAATAGTTTCCAGGAAACTATTCATATGACACCCTATGAGGCTTTGTATGGTAGGCCATGCCGATCACCCCTATGTTGGCTAGAGGTAAGAGAGGTAGCTATGCTTGGATCTCATATTGTCCAGGATACCACAGAGAAAGTGGAGTTGATTCGTAAAAGGATGGATACTGCATAATCATGACACGAGTCTTATGCTGATCAACGGAGATGACCTTTAGAGTTCGAGGTTGGAGATCGGGTTTTCTTATGTATCACACTGAGGTTGGGACACTGATGTATTAAGAGATAGGGAAATATTTCACCGAGATATGTCAGGCCGTTTGAGGTTTTGGAGAGAGTCAGGCTAGTTTCCTATCGATCTCAGTTAACTTAGAGGTACTAGGCTATGCACGATGTATTCCACATTTCTTAGTAACGACATTACTTCATAGACCTATCTCATGTTTTTCAACCCAAGGAGGTTGAGTTGTAGGTGGAATCATCATTTAAGGAGCATCCTATCTAAATTATTGATCGACACCTGAAGGTTCTCTATGGATGTTCTGTTCTATTGGTATGGGTGCTATGGAAGCAAGAGCAAGTACAGGATGAGACTTGGGAGAGGGGGGCTGATGTGCGATCACAGTGGCCGGAGCTTTTCAGGAATTCTTCTTCACTACCTTTCTAGGAATATTTGGGGATGAATTTCTTTAAGGGGGGAAGTTTGTAAGAAAATAGATCTTCATTTTAGTTATGGATCTTATTTTCAGGTGTTTTGTGGAAAAATGAGAGAATTTGGAAATTTTATAAGTACACGTTGTGTACTTAGGAGTACACATCATGTACCAAGTGGCCGCAGGTATCCATGTACTGGCCATGTAACAACCGAGTACATGGCTATGTGTGGTGACCTAGAGACCACCTAAAGTGGGGGCTGGCTGAGGCATGTACATGGTGTGTACATTAAATGAACAAGCCATGTAATTTTTCTTTTATTTGATAAATCTAACCAAGGTCAGGTCTAATCCCCAAAAATATATTCTTTTTCCCGTGTCTCGAATTAGAGAGAGACATACAACTGATTTTCTTCAAGTTCCTCCTGTTCCTCCTTCTGAGCTCCGATCAAGGCGCCACTAGGTTCATTGGATTCCCACCAATGAGTACTTACTTCTTCTAGAGCCTCTCCCCCTGATTTCTTCTCTCTCTCTCTCTTGAGTTATTCAAGGATGAACATTTTTTACATTTGTGTAGATCTACGATGTTATAGGTCGATACAAAGGTTTAGATTCAACTATATCAATCGTACAACATTGAGGTAGGTGGTTTTTTTCCTTTCATTCCTTGTATTTTAGTTTTATATACCAAAGTGCCGATTACCCATGTTTCAGGTATTTCGGGTTAAGGAATTTGAACCCCATTTCATCTGCCTTAGATTGATTGCTGGATTAAGGGTTTTTTGATATGATATTATATGAAATTGCATGTTTAAGGAACACCCCATGAGTGTGTTTCCTTATTTTAATGTTTAGGGTTGTTTGGTCTAGGTTTCCTATGAGGTATACCTTGTTTAATTGCCTTGCTTGATAGGAGGGAACTGTTTGACTTTTTATGCTTATTAAATGCTTGTGACATGCATTGGAATTATTCAGCCATGTAGTATATGAGATTAATTTGGGCTGGTTAATATCATTTATGCATGATTGAATTACATAGGGTTGTGAGAACCTGGTGTGGTTATACTAGAGGGGGAATTAACGTTGAGTGCTTCCTTAGAGTGTCTGTTATATTTCAAGATATGAGTCCACAAGGGGGGTTGATGGTGAGTGCTCCCTCAGAGTGTCTATAGTTTATGTTACAAGAACACATGGGGAATTGATGTTGAGTGCTTCACCATAGAGTATTTAGTTATTTTGGAAAGGCCATATGGGGAATTGATGACGAGTGCTTCCTGAGAGTGTCTTTGCCTTTTTATTGCATTACTTGGATAGAGGGGTTGGATTGTGTGAGCTACCTAGGAGGTTAACATAAATATTGAATGTTTTTGACGCGTCTGCCTAGCCAAAGACCAAGCTTGGATTCGGTCCAGATACATAGTATTTTGAGATACCTATTGTGATACATGATTAAATGATGAACATTAAATGCTAATGAATATAAACGGAAACTATATGACCTGGTTAATTTTATATACTCCTAGTTTCTTTACTGCATTTTCATTATTACCTTCTATATATACTCACTGATAGTTAGGAACAAATCTTGTGGTGGGTTTCTACTAGGATTCTTCTCACACACTATTTGGGTCATGATTTTGGATCCAAAAAAATTATATGGTTGTAGGTATAGATAAGGGAAAGTGTCCTTCTTCATCAGGTACATGATTTATGTGGAGCTGGAGAGCATGAGACCAAGCCGAGACTTGCGATGTTGTTGGAGTTTACTTGTTTTCTTTTTTATTTTGGTTTAGTGTTGTATTTCCAACATTTTTACTTGTTTGGATGCTTTCATAGACACATGTGACATTCATCATTTATATATGTTATCTAGTTGTTTATTTACTTTAGTCTTTTGTTATTTTATTTTTTGTTTGGTATTAATGATTCCGCTACTATTTATTATTTTTTATTCTACTGTGCATAATCTGCCAATGAGGGCATTGTTTCCCCACTATCACACCCAAGACCCTCGCTTCTAGTCATTAGCCTCTGGAATTTGGAGAAATTCACTTGAGGTAATATGACCAACTGGGTATGGGGCACTGTTGGGCGGCACTCAGAACTGGGATGTTACAATCAGGCTGACAAAAATCATGACCATCCGACTAAAATTAGTTTCGATATATCAGATTAAACTTTGTTTAGTTTATTATTTTGAAAATTTTTATTGAATTCCATCAGACTATCCAAATTTTACAATTAGCGTGTTCAAAATTATATCTATAGGAATAAATAAAAAATAGCATTGTAATGGTGCTAAACAAAATGAAATCATACAAATGAAGTACAAATAATTCGCAGCTATCAAGATCAAGAACTAGATCATTCTTTTCTATCAAAGTGAAATCTGTCTAAGTTCGTTGTAACCATATCAGAAATATGACCATTGGAAGATTTACTATAAATAGGAGTTCATTTGAAGAGTTGGGAGTTGATGCATTAAAAACTCAACACATCTAAAGATTGATTTGCATGAACATCTCATTCCTAATATTAGTAATATTTTATAGAGTCAAAGTTATATGAAATTTGTGTAAGGATTGTAAATTCCATAGAATTTTTTTTCTTTTGTATTCATTGTATTTGATCATGGTGTTCATCGATGGATTTTGGGGATAGGAAGATGGTGAATCTGATCTATCGAATTGAGGGCTTCTGGGGCTAGGAAGATGGTGAATTTGATCTATCGAATCGAGGGATTCTGGGGCTAGGAATAAAAAGATTGCACTGATCATTGTATTGAGGGAATTATTACTTAAGAAAGACAGAGCTGACACTAAACTATATGATCAAGGGATTCCATGAAATTGGAAGACAGATCCATACCAATATTTATATCAAGGGATTTCCTGGTAATGAAAGTGATAAGTGTATTTTATATATATGTTTTATGGTATTTTAATAAATTTATTTTGGTATTTAAATGATTAATCTTACCAATTCTTGGACAAATATTTTTTTATGTTTTATGGTAGGAAACAGTATATAAGTAGAAAATGAACAAAAAGAGGTGATATTTTGGATTTAAAATCTCATGACGTGACACTGTATTTTTGAAGGCAGAGTAGGTTGGAAGACTGAAAAAGACCATTTACACATTATGTAATTCATTACACAACATTAGACTATAGAGAAACTTCTTCCTCTTAGTAAAATTCATGAATTCAATACATACTACGAAAAGTAGTTACATGTTGTGTACACTATACATGAAGTGAAAGTTTTAGATGGAGATAAATAAAAAATCTGCTGCTGAAATAGATTACACACCATGTAAATTTACACATCATAACTGTTTTAGTAATTTGAAAAAAATAGAGATACGTGATATCATAAGCAACCGAGGCTTTTGACCAAAACCCTTATAAAAGACACCCTCAACCACTACTTGGGAGAAGATCAGGAGGGAGCATCAATGAGGGATGTCCTCCATTTATGTGCACCACCGTAGATCCCAACTTCACCATTACTATGTAGATTTTTTTCATTCTTTTTCTCACCTTCTCATGGTTAGTATGAGTGGGTGGTTTCTTTGTGTTGTGGAATATGTGATGAAAAAGGATCGAATAATTAATTAATTTTATTTTTTATTTCAATTTATGTTGGGATTTCATGTTTTCTCTTCATTTTGATCTCATTATTGATTATTCTTGCCTGACCATTTTGAGCGGGGTTAGGAAGTGAGTTTTATTTATTTCTTTCTTTGAGAATAACCATTACCTTAGTTGATTTAATTTCATTGTTTAATGTGAGGTCTAGGGTTTATACTTCCACCATGACCATTGGTTTTGTCTAGTCTTTATATTTAAATAAGGTTTTTGGTTACCAATTCATCATAATACAAAGTACCTAACCATGAGAAATGGAGAAATTATGATGAAGAGTGTTTACCATGACCCTTGGACTCACTAGGACCTGATTCTGATGACTGCATGATAGATAATTAATTATTTAATACCTTGTCATCTCATGAACCTGGATTCATTACTTCCCAACACCCTTTTTCTATTTTATTCTCCAAAATTTTCCCCAATCACATGCTCAATAGCAAATATTTAATTTCTACTAATTGTAATTAGTTTAGGTATTTGTTATTTAATTAATATTTTTTCCAACCCTATCTTTGGGGTTTCAATCTTAGACTTGCAATTCCTATAGTGCCCAATAGTTTGTTGGTTTGTTTTATTCGTGTTATACATTTCTAAATTTGGTAAACCTATGGGAAATAGTGATTCCCAATGAGGCTATCATTATTTTATCACCGTTTTTGGAGATAGGAGCTGAGAATTTATTGATTTAATAATTTAGAAAAACTCTTTTATCATATTTTCTATTTCTTGATTTTAGAATTGGTTTATTTATTTATTATTTTTTACCACACTAGGTATTTTTGGTTTTGAAGGGAGGGTTTCGGGGTATGATGATTACCAAAGATATGTTTTCCTTCCTATTAGAGTATATGGTGCAAATACTCAATAAATTTATAATGATGAAAAATCAATCCAAAATGTTCCAACAATCGTACCCAAGTATTGAATGCACAAAACCCCATAGCCTAGAACTAGAATTCAACAAGGAGCACCATGAGAAAAGAAGCATGAATAAAAACACAGAGGTGAATACCAATTTTGAAGATGATTTTTATGCTAATCATGATGCCACTGATTTTAAGGTTTTGAAGATGATAAAGAGGCTAGCCTTGTTGCAGAACTTGAGTGGTTCAAAACAAAATTCAGAAAACAAGAAGAAGAATAAGAAGAAAATAAATAAAAGGAATAAACCTTGGATATTGAGATGCTACAAATGTTTCATGAAAAACTTAGACTACATTAAAAAGAAATGAAATAAGATGAAGAAAAGGAGATGATGATTGTCACATTCATCACAATGTTTTTAGAAAATCTAATTGAGCCCCAAGAATAGGAAGAAGAACTAGCCACACTTTGCACTGACTATGCAAAGAAACAAAAATAAGTAGCAACAAAATAATTTTACTGAGTATAGACGTATGTAGAGATATTGTTAACAATACTCATACTATTAAGACTTCGATCACCAACTTTGAATTCCATGATAATTTCAATGAGGAGAAATCAAGATGATATGGGTGGAATTAAAAGACATAATTGGGTGAACACAATACAATTATTTCTATACCACACTCCTATCAGCTAATCCATGTATGGTCGATCTAAATGGCTGTTATAAAAGAGTATCTTCTTGGAAGCAACTTTATTTTTACTACTTTCTCATATTTTGGATTTATTTATTTCTTAGGATTTAATTTTATATTATTATTTTATTCTAGTCCCCCTATTATTTTTGAACATTATTGGATGAGCCCACACTTTCACTTGATTTTTATTTTTTCTGGTCCAAGATAGAAGCACTGTCAAATCAAGTAGCATACAGAAGTAGGAAAGGATGCAAGACTATTACACATCGTGAACCACATTTACATCCTAAAATAAACCAAATAAACCTTGTGTAATAAATACACATCATGAATCTGGTGCAGGAAGAACCTATGAAACAATATTTGAAGCACCAATTGAAAGGAGAGTAAACATTTCGATTTTGTAATTTTTTATAATATATTCCCCACATTTAATGTTTTATATATTTAACTACAATTGCATTATTTAACTCGATTATTACATTAATGAACCGAACTAGGAGACATAAAATGCCTAGGAAAATTGCCATGTGATGAATTTTAAATTTATTTTTCAATAAATTTGAATGAGAAACATGGGGAAATGAATTTTTATGGATAAGAATGTAGATTAGGATTTGAAAAATCATGATTTAAGGGAGGAAGTTGATCATTGTAAATTAAAATTTTATAATACTTGCCCATGATTTAAATTTTTGATATTGTCATTAATTGATTTTATTATTCATATGCATTTCCATGAGTGATTGTCCCAAAAATTCTTCTCATTCTTGATATAGAAACTAAGCCTAATATTTCATATTATTTCTATAGTATATTTCTTTAGAAACTCAGGCATGCTTTCTTCTCAAACTTTCTTGACATCTTATCAAGGACATAACTACACATAGTCACTTATAAAATGATTAATGCATTATTTTTATTAAACCTTATCCTTGGACCTAACTTACATTAATACTTATAAACTTTTAGAATCCATGAAAAACCTTTCTAGGAAATGAGCCATGTTACAAGCCTATTTTATCCATTTCTACCTTCCTCTATATATTTTGAATGATATTTAACAGAATAAATGTGGGGGAGAGACTGTCCATGGTGGATAGGGATATATTTCATTGAAAATATTTTGGTGGGGTATTATCCATTGTGATTTGGGGAGAGGCCATGAATTTTTCATTGTATTTTATTAATCACTTCTCTTGCTAAAAAATGCATTCAATAAAGAAAAAAAGAAAAAAATGGGTTGTGTCTTGGGAGGATAAAAAATCACCATTTTCCAGACTGATGATATTTTGATAGTTTGTGGTTAGGTAGTGGATATGATATTTTTATTAATCATATATTTGAAAAAATAAAAAAATAAAAAAATAAAATAAATAAATAAAAAAAACAAAAGGAAAAAGCAAGAGAGGTTGATTCATTTATTGTGCTTACATATATCATAGACCCAATTTGATATTTTTTGGGGGAATAGAGAGATGAAATATATAGAGGTATATTTATATTGATATTATCTTTTGATATTATGAAAAATTATTTAGAGTCAAAAATCATTTTTGAGATTTATTTTTTATATCATTTACCTACCAACCCAGAAGCCTTAGAGTCATTTGATCCTAAATGATGATGCCCTCATGATTACTTGTGATCTATGTCTTTACACCGTGGAGAATTTATATGACTTGAAAGCCTATGGTAAGTGACATGTTCTTGAGGTATGTTATGAATTTTACTTACATTTTTACCCATATGATTAGTGGAAAAATTAATGTGAGGTATATTGAAAATGGAATGCTTATTGATAATGAATTAAAAAATGAAATGGTTGAATGAAAAGGCTTGAAAATTTTAAATATGAAAATTAAAATAGTTGGTTTATTTGTTTCTTTGAAAAATGTTGTGTTAATATATTTTATACCTATGATTCTTGAACATTTAATTTTCTATTTGGTCAATTGTTTTTCTGACATTTAATTTAAATAATGGAAGGGTAAGTATCCTTTTTAGCTTGTTGATATTCCACCCTTGAGGAAAAGTATAAATTCAAGTGTGGAGGTATTTGATAATTGTATTTCATGAATGTGTTTTATGGTATTTTAATAAATTTATTTCTATATTTAAATGATTAATCTTTCCAATTCTTAGAATGTTTAATTTTTTTATGTTTTATGGAACGAAACAATAGATAAGTGGAAAATTAAAAAAAGGGGTGGTATTTTGGAGTTAAAATACACTTCGCACCATGATCTTAACTCACAACATGACACAATATTTCTGTAGGTAGAGAAGCCTGGAAAACTGAAAAAATAACATTTATACACTATCCATTTTCTTACACGACGTGAGCTTTTGGAGAAGCCACTACTGCTCAGAACAAGTCATGGTGTCAATACATACTATGAAAAGAAATTACAAATCATATACACTATACACAACATGAATGTTTGATATGGATATAGATACAGAAAAGTAAATGTTGATGTGGATTAAATGTCATGTAAATTTACACATTGTGATAGTTTCAAGAAATAGAAAAAATAGAGATACGTTATATCACAGGAAGCCGAGGGTTTAAAAAAAAACCTTATAAAATATACCCTTATCCACACATTGGGAGAATATTTGGAGGTATCCTCAATGAGGGATGTCTTCCATAGACACACACCACCACAGAGCCCTACTTCACCTTTTCTATATAGATTTTTGTTCATTATTTTTCTCACCTTCTCATGGTTATCATGAGGGGTGATTTCTTTGTTCCATGGCATGTATGATAAACAAGGATTAAATAATTAAGGTATTTTATTTTTTATTTAAATTTATGTTGGTATTTCATGTTTTCTCTTCATTATGATCTCTTTCATGATTCTTCTTGCATGACCATTGTGAGAGAGGTTAGGAAGTGGGTTTTATTTATTTATTTCTTTGATCAAGACCATTACCTTAATTTATTGAATTAAATTATTTAATGTGAGTTCTAGTTTTTTAATTCTACCATGACCATTGGGTTTGTCTCTTACCTATGTTTAAATAAGGTTTTGGGATACCCATTCTTTTTAATCCAAAGTTCCTGACTACAAGAAAATGAGAACGTAGGTTTGAGAGTGTTTATTGTGACCATTTGACTCGCTAGGACCTAATTCTAATGACTTCATGATTGATAATTAATTATTTCATACTTTTCATCTCATGTACCTAGATTCATTACTTCCTGACACCCTTTTTCTATTTTCTTACCCCACTTCACCAATCACATGTTCAATAACATATATTTAATTTGTTCAAATGGAAATTAGTTTAGGATTTTGTTATTTAATTAATATTTTCTACAACCCTATCTTTGTGGGTTCAACCTTGGACTTTCAATTCCTATACTACCATGTAGTTTGGTGTTTTTTTTATTCTTGTTATACATTTCTAAATTCAATAACCCTATAGGAATTAATGATGGCCCATGAGTTATCATAAAGATATACCTTTAAAGTATGTATTGAAACTATGGATATTTTAATTTAGGATTTCTTACTTCCTTAACTCTTATGGTTAAAGATTAAATTCTTTTATAAATGTTTTAAGTCATTCTTACTATTATAAGAATTTTTTATTTATTTTTTATAAAAGTTTTATATTCCACTATGAAATTACATTATAAATTTATTTCTTTACTTATCTTTCTAATAAAATGATTTATTAATGTGTGTGGGATAACAATAATAATTCTGACAATCAGACAATATTTAAATCTGATTTTAACACTCTAATAATCAGACAAAATCTGAGTCTGATCTTTTTAAAATAAGAGGATTTGTGATTTTGTCTTAGTATTAATTTTTTAAACTACAATTCACCCCACTCCTTTATCCATAATAAACTCTTACAATCCAACAATAGTTCCTGACTAGTTCAAACTAATTTATTTTATTTATTAGGTGTCTGTTCCTAAGTATCAAACAAATGTGGGTGAGCAGAAAATCAACTAATTAGATGGTTCATGGAGGCACACTGGAGTATGTTTCAATGAGGTCTTCTCCTACTGATCCTTGATAAATGACTATATTCTGGTCTCATAAGCATGGATTACATGTTCGATGATGGAAGCTCAAGAAAATTTCTTAGCGAAGGGATGATTTTACTTTCCTCATGAGTATTGGAAAGAGGATCTGGGGGAAACTGGAATGATTCATATATGAATTATACAAATAGGTCTACAAAATAGATAGCATTAATGAAGGCATACTCCTAATCTTCACCATGAGAGTCTTCCATAGTTCAACGGTCTATGAAACTTCCTACCAATGCAGGGGGAATTATTTTCATGACCTGACCCATAAGGGCCCACTTGAACAGAAGTAATTCGAGTGCGAAACCTCAATACCTTCTCCAATAGGATAGGGGATGATGAACCACACCTATTAGGCATATCACACACACAGGAGGACTTAGCCTAAGGCACCAAGAAACACAAATATCAAAATACACATACAATGATAAAAGGTAAAATAAAATTAATAGCATAATGCATGCATACATCTATATCCCACATTAGATCATAGCACAAACATTGGAAGTCATAAGGTCTAAATAAAATCCCACCAAAACTATAAAAGATTCCAACCTATTAAAAATGGTGGGGACTATTCCAAATGTAACACCTAGTGAAAACCATAATATGTCTAACTCAACCATGTAATGCTTGAACCTGGTCCACCATGGAATCCACCAAATTTCATGACTTCTTTATAAGACATGACATGTGAAAGCAGATCCCATGTAGGGGGGAGTATAAAAATAACCTATAGGAAACCTCAAAATCAACAAAGATAAAGCATCAATAGTGTAGTCACATAACCCTCACAAAGGTATGTAATTCAACAAATGAGACATAATAATAACAACATAGATATAATCACTATATAAAATATGTATCTAGGTAAATCCATAATTATACTACCATCCTAGGATTCCTGCATGAGGTTTCATGGTAATGATCACCTTGGAGAACACACTCCAAAAGTCTGATAAAACTGATGGAATTCATCTGATAGGTCGTGTTTGTAGGGACATGCCATGATAAAGAATACGATCAAACTCATAATATCTAAATACAAATATAAGGTATTTTACCCAGGGCCAATGTGGTATACCCAACCCTATCTAGTATAACCTGCTATGTTAGGATCATGCGCATGTGTAAATTGGTCATGATGATTCCTAAACCCACACCTAGGGAAGAAAAAAAGGATAGAGGATCATACTTTGGGACCATGAAAGATTTTACTTACTATATACAAGACTAATAACATATAGAGGATCATATCCTATGTTTAGGATGTGATTTCTCATAGTATCCTCATGGAGATGGACCAAGGGAACATACCCTAAAGAAAATAGTCCATAATAAAGATAACAAGAGCCTAAAACTTTCATGGGAAAAGTTCATAGTGTGTATAGGGTGTACATGACATGTCCTCACTACCCTAGGTCTACACGTATAATCCAGCCAGTTCCCATGTACTTTAGATCCTACCTATGTACTCTGGTCATGCCCATGTACCTGGTTATGTCTAGGTACCTGGTCGTGTCCGAGTATCTAACCGTGCTAGAGCACTGGGTCGTGCCCCTGTACTCTAGTCATTCTCATGTAACTATCTATGTCTATTACACTGTACCCCAGGGGCATATAAAAATTTTCCATTAATGGGTCACATAACCGGTGGTAGGTTCCACATGATGTGTGATATTTTATTTTCTCTAAAACCGTAGATGACATAGCCATTGTACTATATGGAGTGTGTTCTTCAAACTACACATTGTGTATATCAATATTTTTCCAAAACCATTGGTTTTCCATGTTGTTTCGATTGTGCCTCCACTACCATTGAATCCATCACCAATCATTCCCATGATTTGTGGATCTAGGTTGACCGAACTCCGATCATCACTGATGGCCAGAATCCAGCCACCCAATCTACTCACAAATCCCTCCCAGTTTCATCACATCAGCGGAACAACCAAAACCCAAAAACATGAATCTCTCCAGTTGATCTCAAACACCCACTATTATCACACACTATAATCATGTCATTTTTCATGATACTGAATCTATGGTGGTTATCTATTTCTCCCAAGAACAATTACACAATAGTAAATAACTGATTATTTTTCAAATCTCCAACAAAATGGAATACTAGAGATGAACGCATGAAGAATGGTGGAAGAAATGAAAAAAACAAAACAAGAGGAGTGGACCGTGAATACAATTTGGGTTGTCCTATTTTTTTGTAATTATAAAAATTATCAAAGAAAAAATAATCAATATTATTTAAAACAATATACATTCCTAATTTTATAAAGATAAAGCAATACCCATAAATTAACGGTAGACCCATGAATTATTTTGTTATAATGATTTATTCATATTCAATAAAGGGATAAAAAATATGCTTATTAAATCCTATAAAAACACGCTACCTTGAGTTTGGATCTGTCACTGTTAAAGAATGGTCATGCATCGATGCCATTGGTGAGATCTATGAACTCCTTTGGCACATCAATCTCCAAAGCACGATTCGTTGTTTATCATCCAAGAATTATCCTTTAACAGATTCTCACTCAATCCCTATGGTTATGAAACTAACCCATTATATTTTCCATAAGTTATTTTAAATAAATTATATTAGGTCGCATGATAAAATAAAAAATAAATAAATTTATTAAATTACTAATCTGCCCATGACTGCACTTAATCCAAACACCTGACGAACTCAAAGATTATATCATTCATAGGGCAAAACAAATATTTTGGATTTAATGGATGTCTCATATTTTCTATCTAAGACTATATTTGGGAGTTATTCCATTATATCAAAAAAATATTTTGTGTGATATAATATATTTATTATTTTTATTATATATATACTAGGCCTTCCCAGTCCTCAGAATCCCATGCTGAATCAACACCTAGGCTTGCAAAAATTATTTAAAATATCAATGTTTTACATATAAAAAATAGGTTCATTACATTATCCCCACATAATTATTGTTCTTTTATGTAACACAAAATGTGATAATTTTCTTAGAGTAGCTGTTGCACTGAAATGTCATTACCATTCCTCGCCATGATGAGAACCTAGAAGTTCCATGGTAGTATTAATAAATATATTTTCTATAGATAGATGGAATTATTTCAAGAACAAATATGATACAGACTATCAGGGTTGGATACCCATAGGACATTGAAGCACCTTCTAATGGTGTACACCCTTGGTATTTTCCAATGCAGGAGATTATGAGAATGAGACCTACCTGTAGTAAATCCACATTTGAATTTGTTATTAGATATTCTTATATTTGGATGTGTGAATTGATCCTTATACTTTGATACTATTATTCATTAATATTATGAGTCATGTAATTTGATGTATTAATGAATATCGTGATGACATATGTTTAAAGTGAAGTAGGATACGTTGGGTGCATAATGAGTAATATTTCATTAATGAATAATTTCAGAAAGGATTTTCCCTACTAGTCACGAGTGGAAGCTGATATCTTGGGCCCTTTTATGGAAATGATATAGCCTAAATTAATCCATGGACATGGTGCTCTATAGGAATGATCTATTTCCAGAAAGTCAAAGAAATATACATCGAGCACCTAGGTTGATAGCATCATCATACAACCTTCTTGATTAGAGATATCATGATAAATGGATTATATTACATAGTAAGAATCTGTATATTGTATTATGTAATTGTGACATTAATTACTTTTTCTATGGGTGTCTTGGAGAATTTATAGATTCTAACCTTGGACTTTGGTTTGTTTCACCTAATTCCATTGAGAAAGAGTCTTGGAGGGTCACACACTAAGTGTTTCAAGAACCTTAGTTAAATAATAATAATAATAATAATAATTTATTATTACCGCATGTTGTTTATTAATTATTCATTTTTTATTTATCACACCTATTTCAATACTAGTAATTTGTGAGAATAATTTTTTGGATAAGATTATTTAATAAATATTTATTTTCTATTTAGTGAATATAATATTTTTTTTATTTATTTGAAAATAATGCAGTGATATTTTTTTATTAAATAAATAGACATTATTAAAGGATGATAAATTATGTGGAGGGATGGAAAACCAATTTAAATTTTCTAGTGATAAATAATATATATTTAATATTATTAAGAAGAAAATAATATTTAATTTAATTTGTGAGTTCTATGCATTTCAAGAAATAAAAATATTATTATTATTATAGACACAGGGTTCTGTATGAATTAAGAAAAAAATAATAAGGGCACATGTAAAAATATTATTTTCTAACACTGTTAGTATATAAACACAATTATATTATTTCTTAAGGGTTATTGACAACAAAATTTAGAGAACCCTCTCAAGGACCTAAAGATTTACTTTCTCTAAGAATGATCTTAATAATGGAGATCAATCCTCCTCCACCACTACTCTCGACTCTAGAGAGATATAAGAGAATCCTTCTTGAAGAAATTCATGGGGAGATCAAAGTTGAATGATTCAAACATTATGATCTACCGTGCTATCACCATGAGATCCCTATAATGATGTTCAGAGGTTCATGGAGCATGTGTGAATCACCACTAGAAAGAATCTACTCTTGATTAATATGACACAATGATAGTAAAACATAGATATGTTTTTAGACTCATCAATGAAGAAAGAATTTATTATAAGGAAAATATTTAATTATTTATATTAATTGTAAATAATATGTGATGATCCTCCATTTTGATTCAAGTGTTCAATAATTAGTTAATCTTTGATTCAATTGTGTTTTTCATGAAATTTATCTTCAATTTACATCTCATATTAGTCATTGATTATGAAAAGAATTTTATTTGGGCATGTACCATCTACTGCATTCAATACGTACTGAACCTAAAAGTGGTATCTGAGGGTGGTTGCATAATTGTTTATAATTATTTAAATATTATTGATTTATTTATGAATTTTGTCATTAATTTTTAAGACTAGTTTAATTAAAATTTAATATGAATCATGAGATATTTACATTTCCATCTTATTTCTTGAAAAAATTAATCAAATCAATTAATTTTATGAATGAATAAAATTATAAGAACTCATATAGAGGTGTCGAGGATTATAACCAGTTTTTAAAAGAGTATAGTCCATGTAGCTTATTGATACATGATGAGTACCTATTTTCAATACACCAAGAATTAATTCAGAATTAATTTGAGTCATGCGCATTTTTTACACGTGATGTGTATTTAAATACACTATGTCTTGACCAAACTAAATTGGTGCATAGTCAGATAGACTATATAACATGTAACATCCTTACATGATGTGTATCCCATTAGTCAAATATAGGTCATGTATTCTTTTAAAAAGCCTACATGATTGGTGACCATGTAACTTGGAGACCACATGTTGTGTTTCCCATATAGTTGGGGTTTGGATTAGTGGTAAGCACCCCGTAATCCTACATGAAAAATGGAGGTTCAAAACCCATTAGGTGCAGGATACTGTAGCAGTACTGTAGCAGTGGCGGTACTGTAGACTGGTGGGTACTATAGCAGTGGCAGAGCACTATAGCAGCGGTGATACTATGCGGGTACTGTAGCAGCGGGTTACTATTCATAGAATGGGCATTGGGCAAAAAATTTGGGCCTGTGGGATATGTAATGGGCTACATGCCCACTGGGACTTTGGGCTATGTAATGGGTCTCCCTCTACCTAGTTAAAAGAGGTCATTTCTTTGATTTAATAATAAAATGAGGCTTCTTCCCCAACCTTTAAAAAAAAACAAATTATACAGAATTAAAAAAATGATTTCTTATACTACTCAACCTTATCAACATGTGTTTTGTTTGTGATTTATTTGAATATGCACACACAATGTGATGGGTTATATATATATATATTAAATGTTAAATTAATTTATATATAATGTTTGGAAAATAAAATTGTTTATAAGTTTTAATACGGTTATTACTCTATGCATACTCAAAAATAACACACTATGTAAAAACCATATGTTCAATGTGTCATTCATTTGACTATGTACATTCTATGAAATTATGTGATAAGTTTTGTATTACACATGCCACATGAGTAAATAGTATATGAATATAATACACACTAGGGAGTTTGAATGGGAACTTATTGTGTTACCTCTAATGTAATTTATTTATATATAGTTAATTTAAAAAAAATCATTTAATTTGTTTACAATTATTATGAATGAGAATCACTATAAATTTAAGATGAGAATTAAGATAAAATAATTGATTAATTAAAGAAGATAATTAATTTATTTTAGGATGATTTACTTAAATAAGAACTATTATAATTTAATGTTATTTTATTAAATGCACAATTCACTGTATATATGTTGATGATCATGAGTATAGACTAGGCCTTTGTATGTGATTTGTTTTCTTTTACTTTATTATTAAATTAAATTATTGTTCAGTGTATCATCCCTCATCTCATTATGTAAGGGCCTTTGCACCCATGTTTTCTTTTATGTAAACCCCTTCAACAATCCTTTGGTTCTCCTCACATGCATATGAGTAAACTATTATGTAATGTATAGATCTCCCAAGTGAGTGGAGTTGGTTAAAGTTTTTTGAGTTGAGGAAAAACAACTCCTGGAGTTATATATGTGGATAGGTGGAAAGATGCAAACACGAACCAAGTCATGGTTGAATGTGTTTCTTCTCTAGGTCGATGATTAGTTTATCATCCACTAGATAAAATAAGCATGCGTAAAATCTCATGATCATACCACTTTATTATTTTATTTCTATCAATTTTCATGGTTATTTCATCATATATGTTTTTTCATGATCACATTAATTTATGAATTAACAAACAAGAAATATAGAATTAAAACTAATTGTATTATGTGTAAACATTATCTAAGACATAGTTAATCACTTAAGTAAATCCACATATTATTAACAATAATGTAATCAATATAAAATTGGAAACATACACATAAATATAAAAATACCTAAATTATATATATTATGTTGGTATAAACATACACTACTTAAGTTATAATCAAACCATAAAAAGTGCTTAACCAACCAAATTCGGGGCACTTTCAATAATCAGGGAATTATAACTTTAAGTTTTGAGTTAACATTACTTTGTTAACATCAAGGGTTAACATCCAAAGTATGAATTGGGGTAATAAAGAGAAAAATATGATAAAATTTAATTTAAGGATTTTATGATTTGGGAGTCCAATGAATAGATATAGGAATTGTGAGTTAATTCAATCGACATTTTTAATTCCTACCTTAAACACTTCTAATTTTTTTGTCAAGAAAAAGTATGGGACAAGTGAATGTGAATACGGATCCTTGGCACTAGATTGTCTAAGAATAAGATATTTTGAAGGTAATGGTTAGGGATATTGGGTTTCAATAAAATAGTTGGAGACTAATAAATATAATATTTATTTATTATCTACTTGTATTAAATAATGTACTAAAATTATGCACTTATTATTTGTAGAAACAATAATAAAATTACTTCAAATATTTTACTAAGATCGATACTTGAGAAGGATAACATTTTCACATGAAACAATTTAAAATAATGTAAAAGGTTCTTAAACATTATTCTATACCATGAGAGAAAATTATATGTGCTAGAAAATCCTATTTCTGAAGTGCCTGACCAAGATCCTAGTGAGGAAGAGTTATCTCTCTAAGAGAAACATTTGAATGATTCTATATATGTTCAATGTTTTATGCTACCATCCATGACCAATGATATTTTAAAGAAACATGAGGATATTTATGTGTATAGAATGATGTCTCACCTTTGAGATATCTATCAAGAGAAGGAGATAAAAGAGAGATAAAAGATCTCCAATTATCTATTTACAACCATGATTGGATAGTTGGTTTCGGTTGGGCCTCATAAAGTCAACATTATTGGATACATTGAATGATTTGACATCATAGTGATTAAATTACTAGATTATTTCACATATATCTCATACATTCCTCACTACCAAAGTCCTTATCTAGTTTTATTATTAATTATAACATGGGAAATAATTAAAAGTGCCTTTTGAAACATTTTACTATGATTCTCTAGGTGGATAAGGACATGGGGTGTGAAAAATACACAATATTTAAATTTAATATGAAAGGGAAGAATAAGGGAAAGGGACCTAAGGATCACAACAAGTATAATGATTATAAGATTCATCCTTACAATAATAGTAAGATCTAGAGGCATGGAAAGAGAAATGAAGAATGATATTTTTCATGTGTAAATCAAGGCCACTACAAGAGGAACTACACCTAAAAGAAAGGGAAAGCTAAAGATGCATTAGTTATTGAGTGTAATATTTAAATATCTACATATTGGGTATTAGATATAGTTTTTCGTTTTCACATATATATACAAATATATGAACCATATATATTTTTAATGGTTAATAGAGGATAGGTGTATTTTTGGGCTACCAATTGTATTAGGCTGACTGCTCTAGCCATTGGATAATACCACCTATCATTTACAACATGAAGGATATTGGTTTGAAGAGATTGTTATTATGTACTGACTATTAACAAAAAAATAATTTCGGTATCCGACCTAGATATAGGTGTTTTTTTGTTCAGTTTGTAAATAAAAGATATTTATTTTATAAATTCAATATACGTTATGGTATGTCACATTTAAATAATGGTATTCATGTATTAAGTTATGAAAAACAATTATTGGAATTTGACAATGAATCAGGTTTGCACGACTCATATAACACCCAACTATGGCATCACCATCTTGGTCATGTAAACGAGAAGAATTTGAAAAATCTATATCAATATGGTTATTTAGTCTCTTTTGCATTAAAATATATTTAAATATTTCATTCTTGTTTACAAGGAAAAATAACCAAACCACTATTTGGTGGAAAGGGTGAAAGGTCCAAAAAGATTCTTGGATTAGTACACACTGATGTGTGTAGACTATTTCCAATAGAATATTGAGGTGGGTATTCTTACTTTATTACTTTTATTTATGACATGAGTAGATATTTCTATGCCAACTTGATGACGTATAAGTCTGATTCCTTTGAGAAATTCAAAAAATTCAATAACAATTTATAGAATTAAATTTGAAAGAACATAATGAATATTTGATTGGATCAAGGTGGTGAATATCTTAACTAAGATTTTATCAACATTTTACTATAGTTTGGGATTATTTTTTAGCTTACTCTACCTTAAAAACCATAGTGGAATAGTGTTATCAAATTGAGGAACTATACCTTACTAGAGATGATAAGGTTGACGATGAATCATAAAGATCTTCTATTATCCTTTTAGGGAAATTCATTAAATACTATAGCATACAAACTAAACCACATACTGACTAAAGTGTAAAATGGAATTTTCTTCAAATTATAGAGTGGAAATAAACCTATTTTGTTTCATACATGTTTATGGGGTTATGTGGGGTTTTTAGGGCCTTCTCAAGAAATAAACTAGCAACCTGGGGTACAAAGTGTATCTTTATAGGGTATCATAAGGAAACTAAGGGATACTACATATACAATACATCATATAAAAAGTGACTATCATCAAACAAGATGTATTTCATGAGAGGGAGAAAATAATAAAAAATGATATTGGGAGAAATATTGACTTTGACGAAGTTGATGCTCAGGATACACAAGAGTTGGTACTGGAACAAATTCCATAGGTCCCCATAGAAGAAGTAGTTCCTGAAACCGAATCACTACAGAAGAGATCTATAGAGGTAAGACAACTAGAGAGATATAGTTATCTATTCACCAAATATTGTGACTCATTATTGGTTGATAATAATGAAACTCTCTCATATAAAGAGGCAGTAAAGAGATCATAAGCTGCAAGATGTCAAGAATCCATGAATTCTAAAATGGATTCCATGTATCGGAACCAAATTTGGGTTTTGTTCAATTTTCCACATGATGTAACACCTTTTGGGTGTAACTGGGTATTCAATAGAAAACTGGTCATGGAAGGTAAATTATGTACTTATAAATAAAGGCTAGTGGATATTGTGTTTAAACAACATCAATTAATTTAAAATAAAGAATCCTTTTCACTGGTTTCCATGTTTAAATCCATCAGAATTATAATTTATATAGAAATTTATCATGACTCTAGAATTTTGTAGATGGAAGTCAATATAGCTTTCCTTAATGGGAACATTCAAGAATATTTATATATGAAACAACCATAATAGTTTGTGAATTCAGCTAAGGACAAAAATACATTAATGTTGTAGAGATACATTTATGGATTTAAGAAAAAATATAGGTTTTGGAGAATTCAATTTGATGAAGCTATAAAAAAATTGGTTTCACTAAGAATAAACATGAGAAATGTGTTTACAATAATTTTAGTGGAAATACATACTTTATCCTTGTAGTATATATTAAGTACAAATTACTTATTAGAAATGATATAATAGTCACACATATGTTAATGATTGGTTAAACAAGTGTTTCTTCATGGATGACATAGGTAAAATAGCCTATATTCTATGGATTAGTATCATTCATGATAGATTCAAGAGGATGCTTAGACTAAGTCAAGGAACATACATAGACCTGATACTAAAGATATTTAGTGCGGAATAATCCATGAGGGGATTGGTTCTAGTGTCACATGGTATACATCATTCCAATAAAATGTTTCCTCAAACACAATAATAGAAAGATAGAATGAGTAAGATCCCATACACTTCTGATATAGGATCAATAATTTATACCTTGTTAAGTACTATACTTAATGTTGTCTATGCATTGATAATGGTAGGGAGATATCAAGATAATCTAGATAAATAACATTGGTATGTTGTTAAGGCTATCCTAAATTATTTGAGAATAACTAAGGATATGTTCCGAGTGTATAGAGGTGGTGAGGAACTATTCATTAGTGGTAATACTGATGCTAGTCTTCAAACTGATCAGATTGATCTAAAGTCAAAGTCAGGATATGTTTTCATTCTCAATGAAGGAGCTATGAGCTGGAAGAGTTCAAAGTTTCCATTTTCACCAATTAAATAGTGGAGTTTGAGTATATAATAGCATATGATGAAAAACAATAAGTCATTTTTATTTTTAACATTATCTAGGATTATAATGTAGTGTCTTTCAATAAATACCCTATCACATTATATTGTGATAATACCGAAGTGGTGACACTTGAAAAAGATCTAAGGCCACACCAATGGAAAAATTAAGTGCTCTGGAAATATCAACTCTTGAGGGAATTTTATCATATGGGTGAAGTTATAGTAATTAGTTGTTCCATAGAAGAAAATGTGATGGACCCCTTAAATAAAGCATTTTCTCATTAGAAACATAAGTATCATGTGAGATCTAGAGAACTAAAGGTTGTTAACTGTTGGAAATATTTCAAGTGGAAGTCTGTTGGAGTTAGTTCCCTAGAACCAAATTCATTGTACTTTATGATTACTTGTATTCATAGTTTTTATTATTAGTAAACTATTTATAACATCAAGAATTTTCTTTTAAATAACATTATATGTGATAATGTCCTTAGAGTAACTGTTGTACTGAAAGGTAATAAGAGTTTGCTTCCATGTTGAGAACCCATAAGTTCCATGAAAATATTCGTAAATATATGTTATATAGATAGATGAAATAATTTGAGGGAAAAATATGATACAATATATCATGGTTGGAGAATTATAGGACTTTGATCCACCTTATCATGGTGTATGCTATTGGTAATTTTTAGTGCAGTGGAATATGAGAAAGAGACCTGCTAGTAGGAAATCCACATTTATATGTGTCATTGGATGTTCCTATATACATACATGTTTATTGATCCTTATATAGTAATATTATTATTAGTGGATATTACGAGTCATGTTCTTTGATGCATTGATGAAAACTGTGATAACATATGATCATAGAGAAGTAGGATACGTTGGGTGCATCATGAGTAATATTTCAATAATGAATAATGTGAGAAGGATTTACCCTTTTTGTCTTTAATATAAGTTGATATCTCAAGACATTTTATGGAAATTATATATAAAAAAAACCATTTTGACAGTATTCTATAGGCAAGTTCAATTTATATAATGTCAAAGAAAGAGACATTGAGCACATAGGTCGATGTAACCATCATTGAACCTGCTTGATTATAGATATCACAATAAATGGATTATATTACATAGTAAGTGTATTTATGTGGTTTTATTTAATTTTAAAATTAATTTTTTTCTTTATGGATGTCTTGGAATGTTCTTAGATGCTAACCATGGACTTTATGTTGGTTCGTTTAATTCCACATAGAAAGAGGCATAATGGGTCACACACTAAGTGTATTCAAAACCTCAGTTAAATAATAATATTATTTATTATCCAAAAATTTAAATAAATGTTATTCCTACACATGGTTTAATATTTATTCATGTTTTCTTGATCGCACATATTCCATCAGTAGTTTTTTGAGATAATATTTTTGGAGAATAATATTTAATAAATATTTATTTTCTATTTAGTGAATGTAATATTTATTTATTTATTTAATTATTGGTGAATATGGAGTGATATTTATTTATTAAATAAATAGTCATTATTTGAGGCCTGATAAATATTGTTGAGGAATGGTGGACCTTACTTAATGGTTCAATGAGAAATAATATATATTTACTATTATTTGAAAAAAAATAATATTTAACTTAATTCACGAGTTCTACACATGTTGAGAAATAATAACAATATTTTTATTATAGATATGGGGTTTTATAATAATTATGAAAAAATAACCATGGAGAATGTGTGGTTATTATTTTCTAACCCTAGTATAATATATACTCAATTGTATTATTTCTTAAGGGTTTTTCATGACAATATCTGGATATTCCTCTAAAGCCACTAGAGATATCATTTCTCTGAGAACACTCTTAAGAATAGAGATATATCCACCTTCACATTCACTCTTAACTCTAGAGAGATCCAATATAATCATTATTAAGTGATTCTCAAGGCAATCAAAGGTGAATGACAGAAACATTACGATCTATCACGCTAGCACTTGGAGATTACTACAAAAACATATGGAGGTTTGTGGAGTAGTGTGGATCCCCACTAGAGGGAATAAAATATTGATTCCTATGATGAAAATATGGTATGATGTAGAGAAATTTTTAGATTTATCAAAGAAGAAATAATTCAACTCATGGTAATTTATTAATTATTTAAATTAATTATAAATAATATATGATAATCCTACATTTTGGTTCTTGTGTTTAATCACTAATTAATATTTGGTTAAATTTAACTAGTCACATTGTTTATTTTCAAGGTACATCTCAAATTAATCATCTATTACAATAACATTTCAAGTTAGACTTGTACCATTTGGCTTTACCACTGTGCCAAGAAACTACACTCTCTCGAAGATTACCATGCTACCCCCAAACATGCACCAAGGTAATCCCCCACCCATGAAGGATATTCACCTTCCAATCTATGATCTCTACTTGGTACTCCAAAAAGATAGATTTATCCTCAATGTCTATATCACACCAATTGATAACATGTGATTATTCATACATGCACCTCTTTAGGTGCGATACATGGAAGACATCGTGTACCCTATCTAACTACGATGGTAGCACCAAGTAGTATTCCTCCCCACTGACCCTACTTAGTATCTGAAAAGGGCCGATGAACATTAGAGATAAAATTCCACCCCGGGAAAATAGCTACAATCCTTATCAAGTTGGAACCATCAAGAATATATGGTCTCTCTCATAGAACTCCAAAGGACCCTTTGTTGGTATACATAATATTTTTTATTTCTCTTGGAAGTCATCATCAACTCTTGGATGATCCTTAAATTCTCTACTGTTGTTTTCACCAAATTTAGGCCCATGAGTGTAGTCTCCCCAAGATCCATCCAAAATAGAGGTGACCTATAGGGTATCCCACACATGGAATCAAATGGTTTCATATCGATGGTGGAATGTTAGTTATTATTTTATTAAAATTTTACCAAACATAGGTGATCTTACCACCTTTGTAAAAATTCTAACATGCAAGCCTAATGAATATCCTACAAAACCTGAATAGTCCAATCAATCTAGATAACTATTTGGGGGTGAAATTTCATGCCCAAATATAGCTATGTCATAAAGGCCTCCTAAAATCCTCTGAACAATCATGACATGAAGTGAGAATCACATTCTGAAAATATTTTTTAAGGAACTCCATGATGATGAACTATCCCTTGCATGTAATTTCATTCTAAGATCTTGAATGAAATATGATCTCAGATGGATAAGAAGTGGGACAACTTGGTGTGTGAGTGTATGATCAAATAGATATCATTATTTCCTTTAAAAGATCATAGAATTCCTTTCATAAAGTCCATATATATACCATCCCACTTACACACTAAAACCTCAAGTGGTTGATCTAAACTCATTGGAATATAGTTCTTAGCTGTAAAGACCCGTAAATTTCAAGGAATTTTTTTTTCTTAATTTTATTTGGAATTTTACAAGAACGTAGTTTATGACGGCACCTGATTCCGAGTCTCGGTGTGCCTGGAATCATTTTTCGAAGTTTGGCTCGGGTACGTTCAGTGAACGGACGAGCGGGTTTTTCTAACTTTCGAACCGGTGCCCGGAATAGAATTCTGAGGGAACCGATGAAATCGCAGCGCCGGTATTCGCTTAGAAACGCCTCTTCCGGAGTTGCGTTTTCTCGGGTGTGGTTTTTAATTTTCGGGCTTAAAGTTAAGAAATAAAATAATTTTTGCGACAACTTTATTTTATTTCACTTAAGCCACTTGGAAGCCACTTGAAGCCACTTAAAATCGGCTTAAACTGAGTTGAACCGGATAGGGTACTATCCAGAAATATCTTACCCTCTTGGTAGGATATTTGTGAGGTGGGGGCCCACACGAGCCCCGCCGTTTCTTTCCGCTAAGTAACGCACCCGCGAACAACCCGTCATTATGAAAGTCCAACTGACACATTTTCTTAAATTCTTAACAGACCATTTAATTGGGCGGTTTTCTTTCTGAATTAAATGAGCTGTTACTTTCGTTGAATTAATACGAATTGATGGGTCGTTACTTACCTTTTCGTTTGTTGGCGTTATAATAAAATAAGACCAACAAGGTCTTTTGAAGGATTACACGTTGGGAGGCTTGACGGAATTCTTGAGCCTTCATCCTCCTTCACGAAGAACGCGAAGAACGCGAAGAACGCCGTCACCCTCGGAGTTTGACGACGCTTCATCCGAGACGTTCTTCGGCGACGTTCCTTCCTCCACGACAAGATCCTTCGATCTTCCGTTGAGGTGAGTGTTTGTGATTCTTTAAATCTCCTTTGTGGTTATTACCAAAACACGGATTTAATTTTATATAATTAAATTAAATCTATTGTTTCTTGGTCCGTTGAGTTCGCCGACTCAACGCCGGATTCCGCGACGACGCGACGCCCTTCCGCGACGACGCGACGATCTCCTCCTTCCGCGATGAGAAATTCCGCGAAGGACGTGCGTAAGACGACGACCAATGAGGTAGGGGTGGTTGTGAACTTTTCCTTTTTCCCGTGTTGTTTCCGTTCAAGAATTAAGAACCCGATCCATAAACAATTTTTATTTCATTAAAAATTGTTTTCGGATATGTATTCATATGTTGAATATTGTTCCTCCCGTTGTTTATCACTAACGCGGAGGGTGCGAGCCAAACGAACACGGCCCGACAACCCTCCGCCGTTCTTCGTTGTTGTGCGGATTTGACGGGCGACGATGGAACGTGTCGCAACGGAAGTGTGATGGTTCCGCAGTGAAGAGCGAGTTTCGAGAGAAGCAGCGGCGTAGACGAGAACATAATCGGACCACCGGAGCGACTCCGGGGGCCCGCAGAAGCCGCTGGCGGCGCGGGTCACCGGCGCGGCGGCACCGGCAGCCGGGAGCGGCGGCGCCCCGGCGCGCTGCCGGACAAGGCTGCCGCGACAGAAGCCGCGACGACGGCACTCACGGACCCGCGACCGCGCGGGTCCGGCGCATGCGGGACGCGACTGAAGCCACGTCCGGTTGTCCGAGCGACACCCCGCGGGTGCCGCGGGGTTGTCACGCGGGGGCGGCGGCTCCCTCCCGCGTCGCTCGGCTGTCTAGGGTGACACCCCGCGGGTGCCGCGAGGTGTCACGCGGGGGTGGCGGCTCCCCCCCCGTGTCGCGCGGCCGGTCCAACCGGCCGGGCCGGGCCGGACCAGGTCCGACCGGGTTGGATCGGGTCGACCTGGTTCGGCCAACCCACGGGGGGGGGGGGGGGGGGGGGGGTTGGGCCGGCTCAGCCCGGGGCCGGACCCCCCGTCTTTGGACTGTTTGCGGTCAAATGCCCGTAACTTGAGCTATGGGCCTCCAAACGACTCGCCGTCAGCGGAAACACGATCCTTGGATCGAGACGGTCGTTTAGGTTTATCGCACTCAAGGTTTTGGAATACTTTGGGTTCGGCCGGATTGGTTCGTACACGAAACCAACCGGGCCCTCGGAGCGGAAACGCTAATATCTTGAGCTACGGACGTCCGATTGACGTGCCGTCAGCTTTGTTGAATTCTTCTAAGTGAGACAGATCCTTTGGCATACTCCGCTCGAGGTTTGGACGTAGGTGGAGTATGGTCGGATTGGTTTTGCCTTAAAAACCAACCGGGTCCCTGGGATGAAAAAGCCAATAACTCTCAGACCGGGCGTCCGATTGACGCGCCGTCTGCGGCGTTGAGTTCCTGTTGACGATACAGAACTTTTGGATACATCAACTTCAGACTTTGTGTTAGTTGATGTATCAGCCTCTCGGCTCGTGGAGCGGACCCTCCCGAACAATCTTGCTGTGTGCGGGAACCCTAGTGCTGGCTGCGACTGCTACTTCGACAGCGACGACCGTGGAGAGATCCTCAGTGGACTCTGACGACGACTGTGCAGAGATCCTTAGTGGACTGCGACGACTACTGCACTCAGCGATCCTACGTGGATCAGTGCTACAGGTCCTATGTGGGCCCGATCCTGTGTGGGTCCGATCTTGTGTGGGTCAGCGCTCAGCGGTTCTGTGTGAGCCAGCGCCTACAGGTCCTGTGTGGACCCGATCCTGTGTGGGTCTTTGCGGGGGTTAGTACCTATCGATCCTTTGTGGGTCCGACGACTTAGATGGATCAGTGATCATCTTTATCGTCATCCGAAGAAGTATACCTGTGTGAGCTGAATCCTGTGTAGATTTACTGTTTACTCTCCTTTGTGGATTGTGTTGAGCTGAATCCTGTGTGGATTTACTGTTTACTCTTCTTTGTGGATTGTGTTGAGCTATCCTGTGTGGATTTACTGTTTACTCTCCTTTGTGGATTGTGTTGTGCTATCCTGTGTGGGTTTACGTTTTGCTTTCCTATGTGGACTGGGTTGTGCTTGGGCTCGGACGTTGGAGCCGAACGAGAATTGATGACTTAGGTATATGTATGGGCATATACCTAAGCAGTGTTGGTTGTTACTTCGTGATTGTATCTTTCCTTTGTGGAGTATCCTTTGTGGATTCTGGAAGACCTTCGGGGGTCTCGGGGTCCCTACTGAGTAGCTTATACTCACCCCTGCACGGGCTTTGCCCGCACTACGTTGTGTTGGTTGCAGACGATGGACAACGCTGATCGTGGTGGAGGCGTGCGGAGCAGGACGGTACCTGGAGGTGGACCACTGGGCGGGACGTACTCGGAGCGGTTAGGTGGACCCGAGGAGCAGTGGAGGCTATCTGTACCCACCCTTCAGGTGGGACTTCCAGAGGATGGCTCGAGGCTGCAGCTTTTCTTTTTTAGTTGTTGTTTTCCCCTTTCAGTTGTACTTTACAGTTTGGCTTGTATTTTCGGCCCCTTTTACTTTCAGCACAGCTTGTTACAGTTTTACTTAGTGTTTACTTTTCCTCTGGCTTACTCTGTGGTGCTTGTTTACTTTTCAAAGGCAATGCCTTCCATTTTGTTGGGATTTACGCCTTGGTGCTAGTCGCCAGCCCCTGGCCTATGGAAGGTGGGCTTGGGGTAGTCACGACACGGGCCCCGAGGACGGGTCATGACAAATTGGTATCAGAGGTGGTTGGTTCTACCGCAGACTCTGACCTTTCTTCTATGTGAAGCAATAGTGTTTAGCGTATTGAGTGTGGTTATCAGTCCAGGGAATCCAGTGTTGGTGCGGCGGCCGACATATCCGTACACCAGGACCCTGACTTCTGATTTCCGACTTAATGCACGAAAACATTGATTGCGTGTGTGTTTCAAGTTTTCTTTGTGATTACTTGTGTCAGCTCACCAGGTATACTGTTCTGACCGTGGCACACTTGTTTCCTTTTCAGGATGGCCCGAAGACAGCAGCCAACTAGGGTTCCGAGAGTAGAGCGCGACGACAGCCCGCCGAGCGACGAGGCCTCGGTACAGGGCCCGTTGACAGTAGAGGCACCGACAGTACCTTTACCCGCCGAGCCCCCGATGCTTCCAGCGCCGACCGCTGACGATGCACGACCCCTCGGAGCTCTGCATGAGTTCCAGCGCCAGCGACCACCCAGGTTCCGTGGGGAGACGGACCCCCAGGCAGCCGAGGACTGGCTGGAGGCGGTCGTTCGAGTTTTCAGACTAGTGAGGACACCAGCAGACCTCATGGTGATCCTCACGGCGAGCCTACTGCACGCAACAGCGGGATGATGGTGGAGCCTGATGCTCCAGGTGCACGATGAGGCCTCTCTCATCTGGACGGACTTCTAGAGCCTCTTCTGCTCAGAGTTCGTCTCGGCTACCCTCCGTGCAGTGCGCATTCAGGAGCTTCTTCAGCTACGGCAGGGCAGCTTGACGGTCGCCCAGTACGTGGCGAGGTTCACCGATCTTTCTCGCTACTCGACCGACATGGTACGGGACCCCTTCTTCCAAGCCCGGACCTTCGAGCAGGGATTGAGACACGAGATCAGGGCATCGCTGATCTCCCTCAGCATCCCGACCCAGGTAGGAGTGCTAGAGCGAGCCCTTCTGATCGAGAGCTTTCTGGCTGAGTCCACAGCGAGGCCTACCGCAGGGCGGCAGGTAGCAGAGTCTTCGGCAGCTGGTAGCCGACAGATGACTCAGGGTTCCAGGCAGACTAGACCTTCCGACAGACGACCTCGGGACACTGGCTCAGCAGTGCGGGGTACACAACGCGGAGCCAGTCTTCCGAGAGGCAGGCAGTGCTACTCGTGCGGAGGGCAGGGCCACATGGCTCGTGACTGCCCGACCCGCCGTACCAAGGAGCAGCAGACGGTGGAGGGGCCACCCAGGCAGAGGCAGAGAGTTGACCATGGCGGTCCGCAGGGAGGAGGCGGACGAGGCAGGGGAGCTGGCCGAGCAGAAGGTGGTGGACGACGCTTTGAGGCTCTGCCACCACCACCACCAGGAGGTCCGCCCCGACCACAGGGAGCTGGAGGGCAGAGACATGCACAGCTCCAGGCAGCAGAGGCCTATGACCACGGCGCACCAGAGATGATTCGAGGTACGATCTGTGTCTATTCCACCGTTGCTGCAGTTCTTATAGACACAGGAGCGAGTCACTCTTTCATAGCTGCTGCCCTTGTTCGGAGCTCGGAGATTCCGATAGAGCCGTTGGCTCGATCCTTACGGCTAGAGACTTCTACGGGAGCAGACTCAACGATTACGCACTGGTGCCGGCAGTGTGAGCTTACTCTAGGAGGCGAGAGCTTCAGCTGGGATTTTCTTGTAGTGGCGTCGAGGCCTTACGACGTCATCTTGGGCATGGATTGTTTATCTACAGTCCGTGCTTAGATTGACTGTTTTAGGCGCAAGGTGCGGTGTGTACGCACCGACGGGAGCAGGTTCACCTTCACCGGTGAGAAGGGAGCCTTAGCAGAACAGGATGGACTCCCGCAGAGGATAGGACAACCCATCACTCATCAGTTGGCTAGCCTCATCCTTGGAGCAGTGGACGTGCGGAGTCCTAGTTTTCCTGCAGTGGTGGATCAGTATGCGGACGTCTTCCCCGACAACGTTCCAGGGATACCTCCTCGCAGATAGGTAGACTTTTATATTGATCTGTACCCCGGGACAACCCCGATATCCACTCCAGTGTATCGGATGGCCCCCGCTGAGCTTAGAGAGCTACGGGTACAGTTGTAGGACTTACAGGGCAAGGGGTTCATCCGACCCAGTGTTTCACCCTGGGATTCCCCGATTTTGTTTTCCAAGAAGGCGGACGGGAGCTTGCGACTGTGTGTCGACTATCGTCGCCTGAACCAGGTGACAGTGAGGAACAAGTATCCGCTACCGAGGATTGATGACCTCTTCGATCAGCTCAAGGGAGCACAGTGGTTCTCGAAGATAGACCTCAGGTCAGGCTATCATCAGCTCAGAGTTCGAGACGAGGACATGCAGAAAATGGCCTTCAGGTGTCGGTATGGCCACTATGAGTTCTTGGTTATGCCTTTCGGCATAACCAACACTCCAACAGTGTTCATGGGCCTCATGAACAGGATCTTCCAGCCATACCTAGATCGATTTGTCATGGTCTTCATCGACGGCATTTTGGTGTACTCGACCACGGATGAGGAGCACGCCTACCACTTGCGGGTTGTACTAGACACACTCCGAGATCACCAGCTTTATGGAAAGCTCTCGAAGTGCCAGTTCTGGTTACGTGAGGTCCACTTCTTAGGGCACGTCATTTCTGAGGTGGGAGTTGCAGTGGATCCCGCGAAGATCGAGGCAGTGCTAGCTTGGGAGCCACCCAGGAGCGTGACGGAGGTGCAGAGTTTCTTGGGTCTAGCCGGATACTATCGAAGATTTGTGCCAGACTTCTCCAGAGTTGCGGCGCCACTCTCAGCGTTGAAGAAGAAGGGGAAACCCTTCGTGTGGTCAGACAGATGTCAGCAGAGCTTCCAGGAGCTGAGACAGCGGCGATGACTCGAGTTCCTCCAGGACTATGACTTTGAGATAGTCTATACTCCTGGGAAGGGGAACGTGGTAGCCGATGCCCTCAGCAGGAGGACGGGCATCCAGCTACTTGAGGAGGCGACAGAGCAGCTAGCCGCTTTGCAGATATCCTTCGTGGATAGAGATGGAGCAGCATTCCTTCAGTCTCTCACAGTCACCCCTCCACTACTGCAGCGGGTCAGAGAGGCACAGCGTGAGGATGCTGACTGTGAGACGCGGTGTGCACAGATATCCTCGGTACAGACACCTGATGGTTTCTACCTTGGAGCAGAGCACAACATCCTTTTCAGAGGACGTACCTTGGTACCAGTCGCTTTACGAGAGGAGGTGCTGATAGAGTTTCACACTTCTCCTTTGGTGGTACATCCTGGAGTAGCGAAGATGTACCATAACCTCAGACGACAGCACTGGTGGCCGGGCATGAAGAAGGTTGTGGCAGAGTTCGTTTCTCGGTGCCTCACCTGCCAGTAGGTGAAGGCAGAGCACCAGGTACCAGCAGGCTTGGTACAGCCCTTGGAGGTCCCGGAGTGGAAGTGGGACGGGATATCTATGGACTTCGTGACTGGACTTCCACGCACTTCCAGAGGTCACGACTCCATTTGGGTGATTGTTGACCGACTCACCAAGTCGGCACACTTCTTACCCATCCGAGAGCAGGGCTCAGTGGAGAGCTTGGGGCGTCTCTACGTTCAGGAGATTGTACGGCTCCACGGTGTGCCATCAACTATCGTCTCCGATCGGGATGCTCGTTTTACTTCCCGACTTTGGAAGGGGTTGCAGGAGGTGTTCGGGACTCGGCTACGTCTGAGCATCGCCTTTCACCCTCAGAAGGATGGTCAGACGGAGAGGACCATTCAGACTCTCAAGGACATGCTCCGCGCATGTGTCCTCGACTTTGGTCGCAGCTGGGAGGACCACCTACCCTTGGTGGAGTTCACATACAACAACAACTACCACTCCACCATCGGGATGGAACCATACGAGGAGTTGTACAACAGACCTTGCAGATCTCCTTTGTGCTGGATAGACCCTGGGGAGTCAGCACTCGTGGGACCAGAGATGGTCCGGGCCATGACAGAGAAGGTCCAGGTCATCCAGGAGCGGATGAGGACAGCTCAGAGCCGGCAGAAGTCTTATGCTGACAGGAGTCGGAGGCCACTAGAGTTCGAGGATGGCGACCACGTCTTCTTGCGTGTCTCACCTCGACGTGGTTTGCGGAGATTTGGTCGAGGCGGCAAGTTGTCTCCACGCTTCATTGGACCGTTCCAGGTCCTCAGCAGGGTTGGCGAGGTGGCTTATCACCTGGATCTACCACCTCAATTGCACCGGGTGCACGACGTCTTCCACGTATCTCAGCTGAGGAGATACGTGCACAACCCGACGCACATCATTGACCATGGGGAGCTAGACGTGGATGATGGGGCGACTTTTGCGGAGGTCTCGGTGGAGATAGAGGATCGACAGGAGCGGGTCCTACATGGGCGATCAATTCCTCTTGTGAGCATTAGATGGCAGCACGGGAACCTCCAAGAGAGCACATGGGAGCGGGAGGCTCAGATGCGTGCTCAGTACCCACATTTGTTTCCCTAGTTTATGATTTATCTTTACGGGGACGTAAAGTCCTGAGGTGGGAGTAATGTAAAGACCCGTAAATTTCAAGGAATTTTTTTCTTAATTTTCTTTGGAATTTTTACAAGAACGTAGTTTCTGACGGCACCTGATTCCGAGGCCCGGTGTGCCTGGAATCATTTTCCGAAGTTTGGCTCGAGTACGTTCAGTGAACGGACGAGCGGGTTTTTCTAACTTTCGAACCGGTGCCCGGAATTGAATTCTGAGGGCACCGATGAAATCGCAGCGCCGGTATTCGCTTATAAACGCCTATTCCGGAGTTGCGTTTGCTCGGGTGTGGTTTTTAATTTTCGGGCTTAAAGTTAAGAAATAAAATAATTTTGTGACAACTTTATTTTATTTCACTTAAGCCACTTGGAAGCCACTTGAAGCCCCTTAAAATCGTCTTAAACTAAGTTGAACCGGATAGGGTACTATCCAGAAATATCCTACCCTCTTGGTAGGATATTTGTGAGGTGGGTCCCGCACGAGCCCCGCCGTTTCTTTCCGCTAAGTAACGCACCCGCGAAAACCCGTCATTATGAAAGTCAACTGACGCGTTTTCTTAAATTCTTAACAGACCATTTAATTGGGCGGTTTTCTTTGTGAATTAAATGAGCTGTTACTTTCGTTGAATTAATACAACGAATTGATGGGTCGTTACTTACCTTTTCGTTTGTTGGCGTTATAATAAAATAAGACCAACAAGGTCTTTTGAAGTATTACACGTTGGGAGGCTTGACAGAATTCTTGAGACTTCATCCTCCTTCACGAAGAACGCGAAGAACGCGAAGAACGCCGTCACCCTCGGAGTTTGACGGCACTTCATCTGAGACATTCTTCAGCGACGTTCCTTCCTCCACGACAAGATCCTTCGATCTTCCTTTGAGGTGAGTGTTTGTGATTCTTTAAATCTCCTTTGTGGTTATTACCAAAACACGGATTTAATTTTATATAATTAAATTAAATCTGTTGTTTCTTGGTCCGTTGAGTTCGCCGACTCAACGATGGATTCCGCGACGACGCGACGCCCTTCCGCGACGACGCGACGATCTCCTCCTTCCGCGACGAGCAATTCCGTGAAGGACGTGCGTACGACGACGACCAACGAGGTAGGGGTTGTTGTGAACTTTTCCTTTTTCCCGTGTTGTTTCCGTTCAAGAATTAAGAACCCGATCCATAAACAATTTTTATTTCATTAAAAATTGTTTTCGGATATGTATTCATATGTTGAATATTGTTCTTCCCGTTGTTTATCACTAATGCGGAGGGTGCGGGCCAAACGAACACGGCCCGACAACCCTCCGCCGTTCTTCGTTATTGTGCGGATTTGACGGGTGACGATGGAACGTGCCGCAACGTAAGTGTGATGGTTCCGCAGTGAAGAGCGAGTTTCGGGAGGAGCAGCGGCGTAGATGGGAACATAATCGGACCACCGGAGCGACTCCGGGGGCCCGCAGAAGCCGCCGGCGGCGCGACGGCACTGGCAGCCGGGAGTGGCGGCGCCCCGGTGCGCTGCCGGACAAGGCCGCCGCGGCAGAAGCCGCGACGACGGCACTCGCGGACCCACGACCGCGCGGGTCCAGCGCGCGTAGGACGCGGCTGAAGCCGCGTCCGGTTGTCCGAGTGACACCCCGCGGGTGCCGCGGGGTTGTCACGCGGGGGCGGCGGCTCCCTCCCGCGTCGCTCGGCTGTCCAGGGTGACACCCCGCGGGTGCCGCGGGGGTGTCACGCGGGGGTGGCGGCTCCCCCCCGCATCGCTCGGCCGAGCCGAGCCGGGCTGGTCCGACCGGGTCGGATCGGGTCGACCCGGTTCGGCCGACCCAAGGGGGGGGGGGGGGGGTCGGGCCGGACCCCCCGTCTTCGGGCTGTTTTCAGTCAAATGCCCGTAACTTGAGCTATGGGCCTCCAAACGACTCGCCGTCAACGGAAACACGATCCTTGGATCGAGACGGTCGTTTCGGTATATCGCACTCAAGGTTTTGGAATACTTTGGGTTCGGCTGGGTTGGTTCGTACACGAAACCAACCGGGCCCTCGGAGCGGAAACACTCATATCTTGAGCTACGGACGTCCGATTGACGTGCCGTCAGCTTTGTTGAATTCCTCTAAGTGAGACGGATCCTTTGGCATACTCCGCCTGAGGTTTGGACGCAGGTGGAGTACGGCCGGGTTGGTTTTTCCTTAAAAACCAACCGGGTCCCTGGGACGAAAAAGCCAATAACTCTCAGACCGGGCGTCCGATTGACGCGCCGTCTGCGGCGTTGAGTTCCTGTTGACGATACGGAACTTTTGGATACATCAACTTCAAAATTTGTTTTAGTTGATGTATCAGCCTCTCGGCTCGTGGAGCGGACCCTCCCGAACAAGCTTGCTGTGTGCGGGAACCCTAGTGCTGGCTGCGACTGCTACTTCGACAGCGACGACCGTGCAGAGATCCTCAGTGGACTGCGACGACGACTGTTCAGAGATCCTCAGTGGACTGCGACGACTACTGCACTCAGCGATCCTATGTGGATCAGTGCTACAGGTCCTGTGTGGGCCCGATCCTGTGTGGGTCCGATCCTGTGTGGGTCAGCGCTCAGCGGTTCTGTGTGAGCCAGCGCCTACAGGTCCTGTGTGGACCCGATCCTGTGTGGGTCTTTGCGGGGGTTAGTACCTATCGATCCTTTGTGGGTCCGACGACTTAGATGGATCAGTGATCATCTTTATCGTCATCCGAAGAAGTATACCTGTGTGAGCTGAATCCTGTGTGGATTTACTGTTTACTCTCCTTTGTGGATTGTGTTGAGCTGAATCCTGTGTGGATTTACTGTTTACTCTCCTTTGTGGATTGTGTTGAGCTATCCTGTGTGGATTTACTGTTTACTCTCCTTTGTGGATTGTGTTGTGCTATCCTGTGTGGGTTTACGTTTTTCTTTCCCGTGTGGACTGGGTTGTGCTTGGGCTCGGACGTTGGAGCCGAACGGGAATTGATGACTTAGGTATATGTATGGGAATATACCTAAGCAGTGTCAGTTGTTACTTTATGATTGTATCTTTCCTTTGTGGAGTATCCTTTGTGGATTCTGGAAGACCTTCGGGGGTCTCGGGGTCCCTACTGAGTAGCTTACACTCACCCCTGCACGGGCTTTGCCTGCACTACGTTGTGTTGGTTGCAGACGACGAACAACGCTAATCGTGGTGGAGGCGTGCGGAGCAAGACGGTACCTGGAGGTGGACCACTGGGCGGGACGTACTCGTAGCAGTTAGGTGAACCCGAGGAGCAGTGGAGGCTATCCGTACCCACCCTTCAGGTGGGACTTCCAGAGGACGGATCAACACTGCGACTTTTCTTTTTTAGTTGTTGTTTTCCCCTTTCAGTTGTACTTTACAGTTTGGCTTGTATTTCCGGCCCCTTTTACTTTCAGCACAGCTTGTTACAGTTTTACTTAGTGTTTACTTTTCCGCTTGCTTACTCTGTGGTGCTTGTTTACTTTTCAAAGGCAATGCCTTCCATTTTGTTGGGATTTACGCCTTGGTGCTAGTCGCCAGCCCCTGGCCTATGGAAGGCGGGCTTGGGGTAGTCACGGCATGGGCCCCGAGGACGGGTCGTGACATTAGCCATCATATATGGACAAGTAAGGCATCGAGAGGCAAACTATGCTATAAAATTCATCATTCATGGACACCAGAACTGATTCTAAAGGTCTAGGTATATCATCACCACACAAATATGTGTCTCTAAGTGGGAAGTATTAAAATCACATAAAATCCCCTCCTGAAGCATCTTTGGCACCATGTTATGTCCTTGGAAATTGATTACCTGCACCCCACCTTTAGAAAATCAATCAATTTCACTTCTATTTAATAACTAAACATGAAAATTCTCATAGTTGGTTTATCCAAGTTGAGCCTCCCTTATATATTATAGAAGTAGAGTAGTAATAACTATCGACTATAGGTAAGTTTCACCATCCTCATATAGTAAGGAAAATTTTAAAGAGGCCAACCGATCTGACACCTCACTCGATAATTGTGAACAAAATCTTCTATAGAGAGTATCTTCTACCATATTTCACTTCTTGGGAGTATAGACTATCTAAAGTCATAATATTGGAGCAACTATAACCACTTAATCTATCTCAAGTTAGTATCATTTTGCAAATAGATATATTTTAGATTCTTATGGTCAGAATAAATGATAAACCACTCACCCATAAGATAGTTTTACTGTATATTTAGGGTGAATAACACCCCTCCCAGCTCCAGATCATGGGTCATATAATTCTTCTCACGTGGTTACAACTTTTTGGGACCCATTTTCAACACTTCCTTCGTCTACATCAGATCACATCCAAGCCATTCCTTGGAGGCATCATAGAACACTACATACTCAACACTCTCCTATAGAAGTATCAATATTGAGGTTCTTATCAACCTCTACTGCATCTCCTGAAAATCCTACAGGAACCTCTCTATCTACACAAAAGGATTCCACTTTTGGATCAAAGTAGTCAAGGTTGCTGATATCCTGGATAAATGGGATATGAATATTTGATAGTATCCTTCCCACCAAAAGAAGCTCCATATCTTAGTCATGCTCTAGGGTGGATCCAAAGATGGTATTTCCTCAACCATAACTAATCCGACTATTACTCCCTCGTCTGAGATGACATGTCCTAGGAAGTAGAGATTTCAAATTTTGACCAGACACTTTTTGAGATTTTCATAAAGTTGGTGCTCTCAGAGTATATCTAGGCCAATCCTCAAGTGTTTCACATGATCGTATGATGCCGAGTACACTAGGATGTCATCGATGGAGACTACCATTAATTGATCCAATAAGGGTTGTAATATTCAGTTCATGAGTCCCATGAAAATTGATGGGGAACCCATTACACAAAAATGCATAACCAAGTAATCTTAGTGACTGTAGAGACATCTATTTTTTTAGAACATCCTCATCTCAAAATTGGAGTTAGTGATAGCTGACATAAGGCCAACCTTTGATAACCATATCACCCCTTTAATCTAGTTTAAGAGGTTTTAAATCCTCAATAGTGGATACTAATTCTTATCAATCCCTTGATTCAGGCAACAATATTGTGCACACAACCTCAAGATCCCATCCTTCTTTTCAAACAACACCGGGGATAACAAGGAGGAAAATATGGGCCTAACAAATCCCTTCACCTAAAAATACTACAACTACAACTTTATCTCAAAAATATATATGGGAGCCATTTTATATGCTGGTGGAGATATTAGGGTAGTCACTAGGTGTATATATATGCATAAGTCTATCTCTTCATGAGGAGGTAAGCCTGACATGTTCACAGAGAAGACATCCTCATCCTACACCATAACCATAAAAAGCTAAAGGACTATATAATCTACTGATATAGGTATCATATTAGCCTACTGGTGAGTAATTGACTATATCCTTATATGTATAATCCCATCTTACTCTAGATGGGTTTCCTTATCACCTATGAAGGGAAACCTCATCCCATCCACACATACACATTATATCCTTCATATGAAATGATCGATTTGTACATGAGCTATGGATATCCATTTCATACCTTAGATGACATCATAAGGAATCGTTTTGACTATAAAGTGTTCGAAAAGTAATTTATCTCCACCCAAGTATAGGAGTTTTAAGATTTTATAAAAGGGGGATGTTAATCCCTCAATATATTGTGAATTTTTCAATACTAGAAATAATTAGAGTTGTATCTTACCGATTGGAAATGTTGCCCAAAATTTCTAAAGTACATGACATATTCCATGTTTAGTTATTGAGGAAATACATTATATATCTAAAACATGATCCCCCAATTTATAGAATAGAGTTAGAGCCTGACTTGTCTTATAATGAGGAGACTGTCTAGATTCTTAACACCAAATAGAATGTATTGTAGAATTAGGTAACTTGATTAGTGATTGTCCATTGCAGAAATCACAAACTAGAAGAGCCAACATGGGAACTTGAAGAATCTATAAGGAAGGAATGTATAAATTTTTTCAGTAGCTAATATATACACTAAATTATAGGATGAGATTATTTAATGGGGAGAGAATTTAAAACATAATACCCTACTGTATTTGGTAAACACCATATCTTGGACTATCACACTCTATAAAACCTTTATTCATGGGTATATTTAAAAGATTAATTTAGGAATGTTAGAATTTTATTTTAAAAAATTAAACATAATTTTTGAATTCATCATAAATATATTATCTTAAGAGGAAATAGTGGGATTTTTCTAAAAATAATGATAGAGAATATACATTTTTTGTCAAACTCGTGACTCTTATGACATGACTAGGATATAATCCTAAAATAAAACTCAAAAAAATTTTAAATTAATAAAATATGTATTTTAGGAATAAAATTATGAATTTTAAAACATTATTTGAACTTATAAATCCCATTTCTATCATTTTTAGAACTAATTAAAATGTCACATTAATGATTTTTTTGTCTTTTAAGTGAATCAAGTACCTTTAAGGGGAGATTCAATTATATATTTCCTTAAAAGAATCATAAATTTTATTTATTTTTTTATAAATCAAATTATGTATTTAAAATTAGTATCTAAGATATTTTTATATTATATTTAAATTTAATTCTTAAAAACATTATTTTTAATTTTTTTACATGATTTAGTTTATTTAGTTTCAAAATAACATTTCACACCATTAGAAATGTTTTTGATAAAATGATTTTTAAATTTTTAATCAGAAGGATAAAATTAGGTAAAATTTTCAATCACAATTTTTTTAACTAAAATTTTCTTCTATGTTTAAAAATCAGTCAGTAAGATAAAATAAAATTAAGGTAAAATTTAAAAAAGATCAAATAAAATCCCCCAAAACACTCAAAAATGTCTAAAAATGAGTGTTTTGGGTGATTTTTGACCAATAATCACTTTACCCATATCCTTTTTCAATTTTTTCCCATTTAACCTTGAATGTTAACTTTATATTATTAAAAATTTATGGTTTACTCTAAAAACTACCCTTCTCCTCACTTATAAAAGAGTAACATAACAAAAATTTAATTCTCGCAATCTCATAAAAATTTTCCTTGAAAATATGCCACTTTTATCCTATATAACCCTCTCCCATTTTAAAAGTATTATGTTCACCATTAGTTAAAAAATGACTTTATTTCTAAGGAGAATTACAAGGAAAATTCAAGCCTCTAACCTTGGTATTATCAAATAATTGGTATTTATTCACAATTATCATCATTAAAAATTATTATAACCAAACTAATATAATTATATTAGTGTCAATTATATAATTTAATTTTACTATATTAATATTATTACATTTTTTATTCATATATTTCATCCATTATGAAAAATGAAATCATCGTTTGTGCGAACGTGCAGACTATCACCACCCCAATCAATAATTTTTTCTCACTACCTATCATTGATTATTCCTATAATAGATTTAATGATGAAATATTATTATTATGATATCATTAAGGTTATGGTATGAAATATTTAAGAACATGTTA